>CM022300.1:152590282-153190282 GCA_011799875.1 Thinopyrum elongatum | reverse complement strand
CCATGAGGCTCCAGGTGCCCTCGCTCCCTTCCAAGACGCTGCGCGCGGTGCTCGAGCTCCTAACTAGTGACCCAGCGCCTGCCGTGCTCCCGGCGGAGGGATGCCTCTTGTATCACTGCTCGAACACGGAGGACTTTGTGAAGCAGATGCCCCTCTTCGACGAGTGGGGGCTACGCCCAGAAGGTCACGAGGGGCCTCGCGAGAACCCCGTCTCGGTGGCTCCCGTTCTTGTCGATACCGTGGCGCGCGCCCCTGAGGTGGTTGCAGGGGGGCGAGCACCATCGAGTGCTCCTGAGGCGACCGCTGGAGAGGGGGTGCCATCGGGTGCTCCAGAGGTGACTGCTGGAGAGCCGGTGCCGTCAGGTGCTCCTGAGGCGACCGCTGGAGAGCGGGTGCCGTCAGGTGCTCCTGAGGTGGCAGCCCGCAGCCCAACCATGAAGGGCGGCGCACCGGCCCCCGGCGTACCTCGTCTAGACCTCAGGGCACTCCGCAAGAGGAATGGGCTCTGGAGCTGCAGTGGTGGCGTCCCCGGGCCCTGAAGCAAAGGAAGTGGATAGCCGTGGATGAGTAAGTACCTTATCTTCATGGATCTTCGCGTGTCATGCCCTTTTCTGACTCTAGCTCTTCAGGATTCCCTCGGTTGCTGCGGTGAAGCCGCCTGGGGTGCGACCCCCAGATGCCCTTGGCCCGCTCGAGATTCTAGGCCCCTCGCGTCGGGCGGCTGCGCAGGGCACGGAGCCGGCCCGAGAGGCGAAGGCGCCGCCGGAAGGCCGCGAGCCCGTGTTCCCAGCTTCCTTCCTCCACGGCCATCTCTGGGGTGCAGGGGCGTGCTGAGGGCTCCTCCACTAGTGCTCGCTGTTAGCTGGGCGAGCCCATCGTCGGCTTCGTCTTCGAGCAGCGTGGCTCAGTCGCATAGCACTTCCGCCGAGGCCTGGGGAATAGATGAAGGAGCGCCGGCTACCAGTCCCCTGCCAGAGACGGGCGAGTCCTTTCGCGCCTCCCTGGCAGCCCATGGCGCGGAAGAAGGGCTGGGCCGCGCGCTGGAGCTTGCTCGCGGGCGCAACGTCATCCGCCATGACCTTTTCCAGGAGGTAATGGCATGCTGGGTCGACTTGGGGGAGAACTTGTTGATGTCAATGCACGCCTCGAGGCGGAAGGCCTCCGCCTGGCGCGCGAATGGCACCAGCTGAAGGTCGCCATCAACCTCGGGCATCTGCAGCATGAGCGCGCTCGTACAGATGCCGCGGCATCCCTCACAGCTTCTCATGAGGCTTGCGCCCGCGCTCTGGAGGAGGCCAGGGCTGCTGACCACCGTCGTGAGGCAGCCGAGGAGCGAGAGAAGGAGCTTCAAGCTTCGAACGCCACCCTTGAGCGGTAGGTCCAGGCGCACAGGGCCACCCTGGCGGCACTGCCGTGCGGGGTCCCCTCGGATGAGAAAGGAGGCCAGGCACGTGAGGATGCGCTGGCGCTTGAGATCTTGGAACACAACCTGGAGCTCGAGCGGCTGGAGGTGAGGGAGCGCCAAGTGGCCATGGCTGAAGACGCCGTTGCCGCCTAGGAGGCCAAGATCCAGTAGGAGATTGACCGAAGGGTGGCGGAGATTCGCGGGGCTCTTGCTGGCGAATACCACCGGAAGTTGAGGCTCCAGGAGACCCGCTTCCAACAGCGGCAGGTTGAGTTGCAGGGCAGGACCGACGCCCTCAGGGTGAAGCTTGCCGCGGCAAAGCAGCGTGAGATGACCGCCGAGGAGGCTCGGGCCTCCGCCCAAGCCGACTTGTCCTCACTTCAGCAATAGGTTGCGGGCGTCACGTCTCTTGTGGAGAAAGCCACGAATGAAGCAAACTACCGCCAGACGATGCAGCACGAGCGCTCCTCGATGCTTGAGGACCTCAGGGTCCGGGCCAACCGGGCCTTGGATACCATCTGTGAAGAGAGCGTCTCCCGCCCGCATGAGGCCGATGATGCCGGCTACCTCCAGTTCTTTACCCAAGTCGTGACCCGTCTGGAAGACCGGGCCATGAGGGCGCGCCAGCTCATCGAGGAAAGAAGCAAGGGACTTCTCGGGCACGCGTTCTCGCGTGTCTTCAGCTACCTTCTTAGCCTTGACCCTGACTTCGACTTCAACGCTGCGATAGCCCCCGTGCCCAGGGTCACGCAGGGTGACCTGGCGAGCTGGGTGGATGACCATGTGGATGACCTGGTCGCGGAGTTCGCCCGTGAAGATGGCGTGGACGTGCCCGCAGCTGAAGATGGTGGTGCCGAAGATGGTGATGATGAAGATTGCGACACCGATGGCAGCGCATCTTGCTAGGCTTACGTTTCCTTTCCGATCCTGACCTGTATAACAAAATTTCGGGCTCAGCCCCGCGGGGCGTGAAAAGCATTTTCTTGGTGGGGGTTCCCCGGTTATGTATGAAACGATGATATGCCTTCTAAATTGATTCTGAAATGTGCTGCCGAGGGCAGAAAGGGCCCCTACTAGAGTAGTTTGTTATGACTTATCTTTGGTGCCGGCGGTCTTGGATGGGTTCTTGTGTCATGAGGGCGCTCCCTTACCGAGGCAGGCCCCGCGGGGGCTCGTGAGAGCTTGAGCCTCCTGAGGAGCCTGCAGGCCCGCCCGAGAGTGCCGCGCGAGGAGTCGATTACCGAGTCACGGCAAGGCATGCGCGCAGTGGTCCTGCGGCAGATGCGCTTTTGGCCCCGTGGGGGCCTCGGCACCGCTTGGGCTCGCCCAAGCGTGCGCGCAGCAGGCATGCTACGCCCAGCCCCGCTTGCGGGGTGCTCACGGGGGGGGGGGGGGCAGTAGGCATGAGCCCTGCTTTTTAACAAAAACCAAAAGGCAAGAAAACACCACGAAATGAAAAATCTCCCCCCCCCCCTTTTCCTTTTGATAAGCTCACAAAACTCCAAATCTCATTTCAAAAGATGGCCAATCAGGTTACAGAAAGAGGGCGAAACAAACAACCGCATCCGGCACCTAGACTAGTCTTCTCACAAGCGCGGAGCTAAGTGTTTCCACTGGGCGTGGGCATAGTCATTGGGGGACAGTGTCGACGGCCAGCGCGGAGCATGGTGCTTCCACTTGGACATGGGTGGGAGCCCCCGTGAGGCCCGAGGGCGGCGCTCAGGAGACTCCAGGGCATGTACAGCCCCAACTCATTATTACGTGAGAGTGTCACGAGCGAAGATCTTCATGGGCGTCCCTGACGCCTGGTGAGGGCCCCGCCCTGCGCCTCCCCTGACCATCGTTGGGGCGTTCGGAAACCAGGATGAGACCAAGGGGCGAGAGGGACGCTGGCGGTGCCCCGGCGATCGCAGGCCCCCCACCGGGGGTAAAGGCTCACCGGCGCGTTCCCCGATGGAGGACCTACCTCCAAGTAGTGTGTGCCGCCATCGTGGCGGCGCCTTGCTCCACGCGGCGTGGGGGAGGCCCTGGCGCCGGGCTCCCCCCACGCAGATCCCATTGCACTCCGTCCGCTTGCGGTGGGGCCATCATCCTGAGGTCCACGGCCGTTGCCGTGGCTTGGTTCACCTGCAGTCCATGGTTAGCGTAATTGTGCTCCTGAGATATTGGCTGTACCCGGTGACTGTTGTTGTCGAAGACGCCGGTGAAGCTCCGGGGCGGCCCGCGAAGAGCCTCAGTCTCACGTGGTCCTGGCGTCCAGGCTGGCGAGGGGAACGAGCAGGGGCTTTCTCTTGGCGCATAAAGCAAGCTCGTCAGTGGAGGTACAGGGGTGCCCGAAGCCGCCATCCCTGGGTCTGCGCCTGGCCGCCCAGCGTCATTGCTTGTCATGCCTGGCGCCAGGTCGCGACGACCGTAGGGTGGCATCCCGTTGTGGTCCCAGGAGGGGCCACCCGGTCCCGTCACGCCCGGGCATGACGTATCCTGGGTAGGGTAAGCGGCGTCGCGGGCCAGGTTGGCGTCGCAAGATCCTCGGAGCCCCCCGAGGAAGGGCGTGCGGGTGTGAAGAGAGCTGGCGCGTGCCCCCAGCAGCGCTTGCGATGTAGACAAGGTGCAGAACGGCGCTGCACCCTCGCAGGTTGCATCAAGTAGCTCGGCGACGCGCTCCAGCTGGGTGTCGTGGCCACCTTCTGCCAACCTGCACTACAACAGCTCCCGCACCACGATGAGCGCTCTCGCATGTTCGCCTGCTGCCGGCACATGTGTAGGGTCGTCACCCTGGCGTAGCCCGAAGACCTCGCGGTGGCGCGGTTGCGACGCTGCGTGGAAGCGGGCGGAGGTGGTCCGTGTCGCCTGACGCCGACGGCGCTAGCCGCCGTGCGGGCTGCAAGGAGTGCAAAGTGGAGGGCTTCTTGGGCAGGGGGTGCTGCTCGGGCGGGCCGAGCGGCCCAGTGCTTAGCGTGAACTCAAGGACCTCCGCCATGGTGACGATGGGGCGAACGGCAGGGGAGAGACATCGACACACCCCTACCTGGCGCGCCAAATGTCAGATTCAGGGCTCCGCAGACCTAAGAAAGGTTCGAACTCTGGGGTGCGTGCGAAGAACTCAATCTCCCCGGTTTGCAAACTCGTCGATCTCACGGCCTATCTCGATGAACTGGAAAGGAAAGGGACACAACAGTTTACCCAGGTTCGGGCCACCTTGCAGTGTAAAACCCTACTCCTGCTTTGTGGTGGATTGGCCTCGAGGTGGGCTGAGGATGAACTAGTATAGAGGGGGAACAACCTCAGGAGGTGTGTTCTTGTGTTGGTGTGAGCTGGTGGGGGTGATCTGATCAATCCGTCCCCTTCTATGGTGGTGGGCTAGCTATATTTATAGTGGCCTTGGTCCTCTTCCCCCAAAACGAAGGCGGAAGGGATCCCACAACGGCCAAGTTTGAAGGGAGACAAGTAGTACATCTTATCCTGACGAAAGGTGGTGTTCGCCTGCAAAGCTTCTGGTTGTGACATCGTGGTGGGCTCGGCGATGACCTCCGTCCTGGTCTTGTAGCACGGGAATGGAAACCTTTGGCTGATTCCCCGGGACTCTGCGCCTGCGCTTGCTTCCATAGCACCAAAGTGGAAACCTGCTGTACTGCGCCCACTGGCGCCCGCCTGGCCTTGGTCGTCATAGCTTGCATCATCTGAACCTGACGAGGTGGGGCTTGCATAGAAATCTCCGCTCCTCAGGAGCCGGCCTAAGGAGGCCACTTCCTCTGGAGGTCTTGACATCGTCCGCCTCGCGAGAGTCTTGTGTTGTTGATGCTGAAGATGGGCCGTACCAGGCCGCAGATGGAGCCACCCTATGGGCCACAAGCAGGCAAGTCTGGGTACCCTGGTTCCCAGAACGCCGACAGGCCTCACTAGTCACGTAGCCCCTCGCCCCTTGGTGTATTCCTGGTGATCCGGACGCCCCAACGGCGGTCGAGGTATGCGCGGGGCTGGTCCCTGCCGATGCAGAGCGTGAAGTCTTACACCCCGGCGTCCACGTTTCCTTCATGAGGGCTGCTCACACGTCAAGGGGGACCTCCTGAGCATCGCGACTCAGGGCCTCACTAGTCACGTAGCCCCTTGCCCCTTGGTGTCGTCCTGGTGATCCGTACGCCCCAACTGCGGTCGAGGTATGCGCGGGGCTGGGCCTTGCCGACGCAGAACACAAAAGCAAGCACGATGGAAACTTGGCGCAATAAGGAAACCACGGGGTCCTAATAATTATTACAAGCACATATTATTCCACAAGCTTAAACAGAAGTCTTACGCCTCCACGAGGCACGGTGAATGTTGCAGGGTAAAACTAAGAAGGAAAGCCACTGCCGCCACCTGCCCCGCTCGTTGGAAGCCCCTCATCAACAACGCTGCCACCATCCTCACCGCTTTCGACTTCTGCTGCTGGAGCCTCAGAAATGGGAACCTCCGGACGCAGTATCATGAGCAGCTTCGCCAACACCTCGCCACCGCAGAAGGATACCGCGGTACGTGCCATGGGGCGCAACCCCTCCTAGGTACCCCCTCGGAGCCAACCAGTCTTTTCTCGTGCAAGTCGCTTGCACGTTAAAGGGGGGGCTGAGCATCACGACTCAGGGGCTCCTATCGGCTCTCGGGTCCTCACCCCCTGGCTTTGACCACGGCATCACGACCTGGCATACCAGTGGCCCCCGAGCCTCGCTGGAGAGCCGGGTCCCGAGGACGTTGAGCACCCTGACGAGCGGGAGAGATGGAGTTGGTAGGAGCCCCGCCAGGGGGGGCGCCATCAGGAGAAGGGTGCAGCCTAACGTCGCACAAGAAGCTCGCCCTCGTGACAAGGAAACCACCGCAGGCTCACCAAGATAAGTCGCTTCGCACACCCGGGCGCGAACCCCATAATCGGCGTTTCATCTCTCGTGATTTCGCTCGGGCAAGGGAATTCCTCTTTCAGTCCTTCGGAAGCCGCTTGCGCGCCAAAGGGGACCTCCTGAGAATCGCGCCTTGTTCGCTCTTACCAGACCTCGGGTTGCTCACCTCCTAGCCTTGACCACGGCATCGTGACCTGGCATACTAGCGACAGCCGAAGCTTGCCTGGGGACTGGGTCCTGTCGGCGTAGAGCACTAAGCTACCGCGAGAATAAAAAGGGGGAACCGTGCCCAAGCGAGAGATGCAAACACAACATAAGTTGGGGACGCTAACATTAAGGCAAAAGTGTCACGATCTTTACACACCCTCGCGGGGCCCTTCATGACTTTTGCGCCAGAATGAAACGAAAGAAAAAGACCTCCAGAGGATCGCGACCGAGGCGGTGTCGCCCATGATGCCTGGCCGGCGCCATTCCTCCCTCACGCACGAGCACGGCAGTGCGGCGGCTCGTAGTTGTCATCGTCGCTTAAGCTTGGTTCGGAGGAGGCGTCACTACTACTGGAGGAATAGCGAACAAGGCCAATGGCAAGTTCACCGCAAGGGGCCTCACCGATTTGCCGGCCTGTGAGGGGGTCGCCGTCTCGATTGCCTCCCCTGGGGCAGCACTCCAGGCGTCGGCCATCCTCCCCGAAGACCTTGAAGAATATCATCGACGCCCACGTCCCATCAAGTGCCACGCGTCAGCCTGGCCCGCAGGCGATTGGGGCCCGCGGTGCTTTGCCCTTGCCTTTGGCTTCGCCTCGAAGCCAAGTCCGAGCGCGCCTTAGGCAATGGGGCTACTGTTGACATTCTGGGAACCAGGGTGCCCAGACTTTCCTGCCTGCGGCCCATGGCGTGGCTCCATCGATGGCCTGGTACGGCCCACCTACAGAGACTAGCAAGACAAGACCCTCGCGAGGGGCCAAGCCTCGCGAGGCAGACGACGCCAAGACCTCCTGAGGGAGCGGCCTTCCCAGGCTACCTCCTGAGCAACGGAGATTCCTTGTAGGTACCCAACCTCAGGAGGTTGCGATGACACAAGCTGTGACGACTAAGGCCAGGCGGGCGCCAGCGGGCGCAGAGAAGACAGTTTCCTCTTTGGTGCTAAGGAGGCAAGCGCAGGCGTGGGTTCCCGAGGACACAAGCAAAGGTTTCCATTCCAGTACAACAAGACCAAAGTCGCCAGCTCGGCAGGACGGATGTCGTCGCCGAGCCCACCGCAGCGTCACGCCCAGAAGCTTTGCAGGCGAAGACCACCTTTCGTCCGGATAAGACGTACTGCTTGTCCCCTTTCAAATTGGTTGTTGTGGAATCCCTTCCCGCCTAAGTTTTGGGGAAGAGGACCAAGGCCACTATAAATATAGGTTAGCCACCACCATAGGACGGAGAGGAGAAGAGACCGAACTGAAGGACGACTCACCCTCACCCCAGAGCAGACCTCGCGAGGTTGTTCTTCCCTTGTACTAGTTCATCCCCAGCCCCTCGTGAGGCAAATCCACGACAAAGCAGGAGTAGGGTCTTACACCGCAAGGTGGCCCGAACCTGGGTAAACTACCGTGTCCATATTCTTCCTTGTTCATCGAGCTAGGCTGTAGGGCGATGGGTTGGTTGGCCGGATAGGTTGAGTTCTTCCCACACACCCCAGAGTTCGAACCTTTTTTGGGTCAGCGGAGCCCTGAATCCGACAGCGCCAGGCACGCCTCCCTATGCGAGAGGGAAGGGCACCCCAACAGTGGGCGCGGGGCCTGAGGCATGATCGTCGGGCACCCCAGCCTCCTGGCGGCCGTTGGGGAGGAGCTGCTTTTTCTTCGGGATGGCCTCAGGAGGATGGATTTCACCCTTGTCATCAAAGTTCTCGACCGCCGCAGCTTGGTAGGCGCGCTCGAGGGAGCACACCATGGCCTTTTCATCGTAGGTGACCGTGATGATGCCGCCACTCCCTGGCATCTTGAGGACATTGTAGCCATGGTGCGTTGCCGCCATGAACTCGGCGAGGGCTGGATACCCGAGGATGGCATTGTACGGCTGGCAGATGTGGGCGATGTCGAAGTCGATGAGCTCAGTGTGGTAGTTGTCACGCTTGCCAAAGGTGACGGGGAGGCAGATCTGCCCTATGGGGACGGTGGAGCCATCGATCACTCCTGAGAAGGGCTTGGTAGGCTGAAGCTGGTCGTAGGGCACCTGGAGCATCTCAAACGTCTCGACAGAAAGGATGTTGAGCCCCACGCCACCATCGATGAGCGTTTTGGTGACGAGGATGTTGCCGATGGTCGGTGCCCAGAGCATCGGGAGCGTGCCAGCGGCAGCTAAACACTTGAGCTGGTCCGTAGAGTCGAAGGTGATGGCGTACTTGGACCACCTGAGGGGACACGATGCCTCAAGCTTGGGAAGGGCCGCGTTCACCTCGTGAGCGAACTGCTTGAAGATGCGATCAGAGGCATGGGCCTGAGCACCACCCAGGATGCAAGCAATCGCACGCGGCTCCTGGAAGCCCCCATTCCCATCATCTTGGCGGTTGTCATCATTTCTCCTTGGAGGCGCCGGCAGCGGAGGAAGGCCAGCATAGCCCTGAGGACGGTCCTCACGAAGCTGATCAAGCCAGGGGCCCTCGCGAGGCTGGCCCTGCCAGCGGTTCTCAAGAGGCTGATCACGCTAGTCCAGGCGGAGGTCGCGGTTGTCCCAGCGGCCACCACCACGGCCTCCTCCGTGGCCGTAGCTACGGTCACTGCGCTCGGGACGGCGGCCGAGGCGCCCATCGCGGATTGCTCTGAGCTCCTGGCAGTCGTTGGTGTTGTGGCTGTGGACGTTGTGGAAGACGTAGAATGGGCGATTGCCCCTGGAGGATTCGCCGTGGTCGCAGCCGCGCTTCATCTCGGGCTCCGTAGCTAGCACGGCAGGGCCTTTGCGCTTCACTTCCTTAGCCTTGGCCTTCTTGTCTTCAGGATCGACCTCCGGGAGCTCCAGGAGGGAGAGGCGACCTTCGTTTGCCCTCGTGCACCTGGTTGCCATGTTGAACATCTCCAGGGCCGAGCACAAACCCTCGTGCATGGAGAGCTCCTCCTTCATCTTGACATCCCGGACACCCTGAGAGAATGCCAAAATGATGGCCTCGTTCGACACCTTCGGGATCTTGAGGCGAACGTTTGTGAAGCGCTTTCTACTGCAGGATGCTGCTAACGTGACACTACGATCAGAGACCCTTTGACGAAACTGTGTGCGATGCATTAATCGCAAACGGGGATGTAAAAAAACCGTCAAAAAAGATGCAAAATGTTTGCGATGGCGGAGACATCAAACACGGTTCAGATTTTTGTTACATGTGCGAAGCAGGACATACGGTTGATCCAGAAGAACTGTTTGCGATGAGGCAGAACAACAGAAACGGGCAGCCATATCAATGTGTGTGCGATATACGACATACAGTTCGCTCCGATGAACTGTGTGCTATTAGGGAATGCAACAGAAACGGTCAGCCAGATCAAGGTGTGTGTGATATATGGCATATGGTTCACTCGGATGAACTATTTTCGATTAGGGAAGAGAACAGAAATGGTTCAACTTAACAAGATGTGTGTGATATGCGGCATACAATTCACATAGATGAACTGTTTGCGATGAGCCAAAAGAACACAAACGGTTCGTGTAAACAAGATGTGTGTGATACGCGGCAAACAGCCCACTCGGATGAACTGTTTGCAATGAGAAATTATAACACAGACGGTTACTATAGTTAGTTCGTGTGCGATTCTGTTCGTACCAAAAACTTTGAAAAATACAAACTAGTTGCTTGCGGTGGCTAGGAGTATCGCACATGATGCGTCTGCGAGTACTCGTGTGTGATGATTAGTAAGTTACACATACGTTTCCTTATGTTAACACGTGTGTGATAAATAACACGTGGCACCGCATACTGTATTCGAGTTTTGTGTGTGCGCCACTTAGTCTTCCCGCACTCCAGCGAATGCTTCCTGCACTCCACATGGGTGAATTGTAAAATCCATGCCTCTTCCCTCATCGATTTCCCGCCACCAGCTAATGGCTTGCTGCATATAACCGAGACGGCAACGCACTGTCACGACACTCTGCGCAGATCTAGTCCTCACCCATCTACCATTAGTTATTCCAAGCATGCCAGGCAACGACCAAATCTTCGACGTTGACCCCTACCTGCGTTACATCTTCAGTGAGGAGAACAAGCCAAAGCAGGTTGGGGAGCAAGAGCTTCATCGGCCGGTGCAGGCACCATGGCCCATCGGCAGCGATTTTGGCGGGACAATCCTTGGGCACACAATCGACATATTGCAGAGGATGTGATGAGCAGTTTGCCATCCACCGTGCAAAAGATCTAGAGCTGCTCAGCAGCATGATCGACAACCCACCCGAGCAGCCGCCGTCACCAGTGCTCATCGAGAGCCTGATACCCCGCAAGGAATGGGCAGAGGACCTCTGCGATTTAGTCATGGCACAGGCAGCCTGCGGCTTCATCATTGCCCGCGGCGGCCGTGTCAACCTCGATCCCGATGATGTGGTGGCCAGGCTCGAGCGCATCCTTGGCGGAGTTGACGTCCCCGATGAAGTAGAACATCGCCAACGTGATATCTTGAGGATGCAGGTGATGGACGGAATTTGCTACCAAGTCAGAGCCATGGAAATGGAGCGATTTCATGGAGATATCATGCGCGTGATTGCTCGCTGTCAAGCTCTTCTGGAAGAGGCCCAGCAACCCCAAGAGCCTCCCAGCACCAGCAGCTCCATAGGCGGAGGCGGGTCGGGACACTTGGAATGAACGGCCACAAGGGTGCTATGCTGGTCATGGAGTCCGAGAAGACCGTCGTCGGAAGGCCGCCAACTCAGCCTTTTAGCCTATATTTTATTATAATTGTATGCATATGTAGGTCGTGAGTGTTTTGGGCCTTGCCGCATGTGGCATTTTAAATTATCCTGAATATGTAAGACAATTATTAACCATTGCCATTGTAAATTTGCCTCAACGGCGAGCAGAGTGCGCGCAGGGACGCCAGAGCAGAGCACGCCACGGCCGCCTCAATGGCGAGCAAAACGCGCGGACGGACGCGAGCAGAGCGCGCCGCAGCTGCCTCAACAAGGAGCAGAGCGCGCCGCGGCCGCCTCAACGGCGAGCAACCACATGATCAACCTTCTGGCACCCCGTGGGAGGCGCGACGGCGTATCCATAGGACACGATGGTGATATCTTGACCGTGTGTGATAGTGGGCAGACACGTACACGTGCATCCAAGAATGCGGGCCCATGTTTTGGGCTTCCGATGCGTGGCATACGGTTGATCCAAAAGAACTATTTGCGATGAGCCAGAACAACAGAAACAGGCTTTGCAGGCCCAGAACCATCAATAAATTTTGACCTTGTTTCTCGTCACATTGCAAATTACAACGCAATAAGTAATTGCAAATCTGTTCACACCTATCAAACTAATATGTGTTCACACTTAGCACCAGGCTATAAAAACTACCCACTCAAAAATTACTTCACAGTTCCTCTCCTCATCACCAACAAAACTGGTCTTTCCTGTCAAGTCGTTCCGCCATGATTGGTAGGAGGAGTTTCGGGTGGACATATAACCAGACAGCAAAGACCAAGGCCGCGGAAGCACTAGAGAGGTCCCGCCGCGAACTGGGTGACACAAGCGGCCTGGTGCTCGATACGGACACGTGAGCGTCGGCCATAGGAACGACGGAACGGTGGCGGAGCGAACGGTGGAAGAGGGGCTTCGACACGCCCCTACCCAGCGTGCCAAATGTCAGATTCAGGGCTCCGCAGACCCAAGAAAGGTTCAAACTCTGGGGCATGTGCGAGGAACTCAACCTATCCGGCCAACCAACCCGTCGCCCCACGGCCAAGCTCGATGAACAAGGAAGAAGATGGACACAACAATTTACCCAGGTTCGGGCCACCTTGCAGTGTAAGACCCTACTCCTGCTTTGTGGTGGATTTGCCTCACGAGGGGCTGAGGACAAACAAGTACAAGGGATGAACAACCTCGCGGGGTCTGCTCTAGTGAGGGAATGAGTTGAGAGGTTCAGATGGGATGGGATCGGATCTCCTTCTATGGTGGTGGCTAACCTATATTTATAGTGGCCTTGGTCCTCTTCACCAAAACGTAGGTGGGAAGGGATTCCACAACGGCCAATTCGAAAGGGGACAAGTAGTACCACTACAGGAATCAGCTTCTTTGCCATGGCAGACGGCAAAGGAATCAAAAGCGGACGGCAAACCTCTTTGCCGTCGGCCACCGACGGCAAAGCTGCCCGGCAAAGAAAGCTACGGTAAACATGTTCTTTGCCGTCTGCTTCCTCAAAGCGGACGGCAAAGAACCTTTGCCGTCTGTGGCATGCGGCAAAGAATGTGGACGGTAAATAACAGGCGTTAGCCATGTTAGGTGGCTAAAGGCAGCCTTTGCCGTCTGTCAGTGGATGACAAACGCCCACATCCTTTGTCGTCTGCCACAGATGGCAAAGTAACCAAATGGTATAGCTCCCAGATTGCACAGGTTGCTGCCACGTGGCCTCTTTGCCGTCTGTGGCAGACGGCAAAGGCCCCTTTGCCGTCGGTGGCAGACGGCAAAGAGGCTGCATTGCCTCTTTTTTTCTATTTTTCTTATATCCAAGCATTTTCACAGCAAATAGATGATATATAAATTTTTTTTCACAGGGCAATTTCAGAGAAAACATATGAGATATCCAACACATATAATTTCATCATACATGCATAGTTCCATCCAACCATACATAGCAAGTTCCACATACATGCATCCAACCATACATATTACAATAGTTTCATCCAACCATACATGCATAGTTCATCGGTACAAAAGAAACAAAGAAAGGGATAACAAGCACTTCATCAATGCAAGCTTCCGTGAAGTGAATGAAATCTGCAAAATGGGAAATAAGAAAGTTAGAAGAAGAAGATTAGAAGAAGAAGAAAATGAAGAAAAGAAGAATTATATGACATTTATGAGCTAACTTAGGTAAAAATGACATTTATGAGCTAACTTAGGTAAAAAAGACATTTACGAGCTAACTTAGCTAAAATGGATCATTTTGGAACTAACCTAGGTAAAATGGATCATTTTGGAGCTAACCTAGGTATAATGGAGCATTTTGGAGCTAACCTAGGTAAAATGGATCATTTATGAGCTAACTTAGCTAAAATGGCTCATTTTGGAGCTAACCTAGGTAAAATGGATCATTTTGGAGCTAACCTAAGTAAAATGGATCATTTATGAGCTAACCTAGCTAAAATGGATCATTTTGGAGCTAACCAAGCTAAAATGGTTCATTTTGTAACTAACTTAGGTAAAATGGATCATTTTGGAGCTAACATAGGTAAAATGAATCATTTTGGAGCTAACCTAGGTAAAATGGATCATTTTGGAGCTAACTTAGGTAAAGGGCATCATTATTGAGCTAACCTAGGTAATTATGCATTTTTTAGTTACCTGAGCATATTATGCCATTTTTGACATAAGTAAGCTAAGTATAGGTATTTATTGAGCTAACCTAGGTAACTATGCATATTAGAGCTAACTTAGAATATTAGGCTAACTTAGGTCATTTTGGAGCTAACTTAGGTAAAATTGATCATTTTGGAGCTAATTAAGCTTATTATGTCATTTTCGAGGAAAATAAGCTAAGTATATGACATACATGAGGTTACCAAGGTTGTTATGCCATTTCAAACCTAAGTAAGCTAATTATGTCATTTTTTACATAAGTAAGCTAATTGTATGTCATTATTGAGCAAACCTAGGTAACTAAGCATATTAGAGATAACTTAGCATATTAGAGCTAACTTAGGTCATTTTGGAGGAAGCAAAGCTAAGTATAGATCGTTTTAGAGCTAACTAAGGTAAAATGGATCATTTTGGAGCTAAGTAAGCTAATTATATCATTTTGGAGGAAAATAAGCTAAGTCTAGGTCATCATGGTAAGCATTTTGGAGGAAATAAAGCTAAGTCTAGGTCATTATGCATTTGTTAAGCAAAACACTAGAGAAAACTTACCGTCATCACGGAGGTGAAGCACCGGCGTGGCTCATGCCGGTACTACCACCTGGAGAAGGATCGTGTGATGCTTGTCTGGAGGTACGCTGCACCAAAGATAATTTGCAATGTCTCGTTAGCATGACGACACTCAAATGTTAATACTAGTAACTAATGACCATTCAAATTAAACTTACCGTGGTCCCCGGAGCAATCTCTGGCATTGGCGGAGGGGTCTGACCGGCCTTCTGGCACACAGACTGCACATTTGGTTTTGACGGGTCAGTCATACTAGTTAGTAATGAAACGAACATTACGTGAATGATTTGGCTAATATGCAGAAGAAACTTACCAAGAGGAGCTCGTACATGGCCCGGTTCTGCATGTCATTCCATGCCCTCTCCTCCTCCAACATCCTTGCCGTCTTCTCCTCCAACTCCTGCTGCTTCTCCTCCACCTGCCGGTCCCTCTCCGCCAGAAGCGCCTGGGTTCTATCTCTCTCACTCTGAAGAGCAGCCTGCAACACCACTCCTCGTTAGCATTGTAATCATCGATGGCCGCACACACAATGTAATGGAGGAAAAATAACTGAGTCCGTATAACTAACCTCGAAGGCGAGCTCGACTGGCCGTTGACGAGGCCTCATCTCAGGAGCGGAGCTCTATTGGCGCGCCTTGATCTCCGGGAGAGTGCGAGGATAACGGATAAGTCCATCTCCAATGGCTATGGAGCCATCGGACCTCCCGCCACCAGATATCATCACTAGCTCTGGATCAAACTGCTGGCTCGGGTTAAAGTCCTCCCCTTTCCTCGCCTTCCCCTCATCTCTGTACGTTATGAGTTTGTTGTGGGAGGAGATGTTGGTGAAGTTCTTTGGATTATCGAGGTCAGATGGCTCGAATGCCTTGACCTTCTTGTACGGCCCAGTATGGGCCATGGCATAGAGGTCGAACACCTCTGGCACCTCCGCCTTATTGTGTTTTGCCTAAAAGAGAGGAACAGAGTAAATTAGTAATTAAAGGTCTCAAGCTAGCATGAAGAATGAATTGCATGAATCATGAAGGAAACCACATACCCAGTTCCGCCCGAACTGAAATAAGTTGGCGCTGCCTTGATGGTGTGGCACACCTACCATTTGGGCACGCTTGTCCTTGGCATTGTTGTGCTGGGTACGCCATTCGTTTGAGCACCACTCATCGACCAACACCTCCCAATATTCCATCTGATCCGCACACCATCTCAGGGGCACCTAAGTTAGTAAAGAGAAATGTACTTGAGCGCTACGCCTACAAATCAAATCAAGGAAACTAAGTACAAGGCCTTAAGAATAGGTAATTAATGTCATGTACTGCTCCTTCTGCAAAAACTTATCGCGGCCCGCCGGCTTGGGCTTCTTAATACCACGCGAGGCGTAGTAGTCTCGAACAGCCTGCACCCGAGCCTCGTGCCGTAAGTTTTGTAGTAGGCGCCTGCACTCGGCATCGATAACCTTTGCCGCGGCCTCCTCGTATCCCTCCTCACACCTGTAGAAGGTCTGCAATCAAACGAGACAACATTGATTAGTACAATTACTAGCTATTTAAAGATTTTTAATTGTGTAAAGGAGAAATTACCCAAAACTTTCTAATCACCATCTCTGCCCTCGTGTGGCACAAGACACCGCCAATATCTCCTCCGGTGGGGCCGGGGCAGCCAAGTAGTGCTCCCGGCTCAATCCTAGCTCTGGAACCTAACCCTCACCCGGCAACGTGACAAACCCCAGGAAGTTTTGCCGGCAAATCACACCAAGGATGGTGTTTGGGCCTGCGCAGATCATTAGCGTGGTGCCAACCCATGCAGTATGACAAGGCCAATGCATTAGATATTTGAAGAAACATGGAGGCAAATGGTACAAAAAGAGTAAATGCACTTACCTCTCCCCATCAGGGAAAATCAACCACCTCTACTCGTGGGTCGTCGGCATGGGCGGGAGTCATGTACAACCACGCTGGTAGACGGTGGCCCCCTCAACCACCTCGCCCTTGCTATCACCCGGATCCTCGCCACCATCAGCATGGCCACTCGGCCCCTCAGGCGGACCCGTCCAGGTACCCCATCCGGACGTCTCCTGGGATGGAGTCTCATGGGCCGAAGGCCCGTCGACCCGAGGCTCATGGACTGGAGTCCGCGTAGCCTCCTCCTTAGACGTGTCCACCCTAGCAGTCCTGTGCTCGGGTGAATCAGCTAGGGGTGGCAGCGAGGAAGGCGTAGGAGCCTGCCTAGCTCTCCCACGGCCACGTCCTCCCCGATCTCCTCTCTTCTTCCCTCCCCGACCTCCTCCCCCGGTGGGCAACGACACCGACGAAGAAGCGCCCACCGGTTTTTTCATACTATCGACCAACGCTCTCTGGAGAGTTTGGGGTGGAATGGAAGTACCCCTCCCACCACGCGCCGATGAAGGAGCCTCGGAGCGCTCCTTACCCGCGCCCACCATCTTTCAACACCTGCCATGACATAGAGTAAACGAAATTAGTACACCATAATTTTTTTAATACCGACATGAATAATAATATGCATATAATCAACTAGTACTAGTGTATCATCATCAAGTACAACATAACTTAGGAACCCCTCAGCGACCGTCGACCCCTCGACCCTCGATCCCTCGGCGGTCCTGTCGAACACCTTCATTGTGAGCATGGTGTGGTTGTTGTCGTAGCTTAAGATGCGGACATGCCCGAGCTGAAGGTCATCAGCGCGGGCGAACTGCTTCCATCTGTTCTTCGTGCATGGATGGAAGCAGTTCACCCACGCTCATGACCTTAAGCTACAACACCAGTCGGTCAGCACTCGGACCGGAAGATCCTCGACCATCGACCCCTCGACCCTCGACCCCTCACCCCTCGACCCCTCGACCCCTTGACCCCTCGGCGACCCTCGACCCCTCGGCGACACTCGACCCCTCGGCGATGAGGATTAAAAGCCAAGGTTTGAAACTTCAAACAACCAAACTGACAAAAAATCAGGGCGTAGAAAGAGAAACGAAAGACAAAATAGTACATAGTGAGAGGTTGTGCAACTAGGATGATTTTCTGTACCAGCTTTTTTAATGAATTGGAGAGGATGATGGCGAAGAAGTCGAAAGACACCAATGGCTTTCGAGTTCTTCACCATCATCCTCTCAAATTCGTTTAAAAAGCTATTACAGAATATCATCCTAGTTGCACAACCTCTCACTATGTATTGTTTCGTCTTTGATTTCTCTTTCTACGCTTTGATTTTTTGTCATGAGTCAGTGTGGGTATTTCAAGTTTCAACACTTGGCTTTTAATCCTCGGCTATCATCGACCCCTCGACCCTCGACCCCTCGCCCCTCGACCACTCGACACTCAACCCCTCGACCCCTTGGCGACCCTCGACCCCTCGGCGACCATCGACCCCTCAACCCCTCGACCTTCTTTTCCGTCTTTAGGGAGGGAGATGAAGGGAAGAAGGGAGGGGGGAAGAGGAAGGAGGAAGGAGGGGGAAGGGAGTAGGTCAAAGGAGGGGGGAAAGGGAGGAGGGAAGGAGGGGAGGAGGAGAGGAGGAAGGAGATGGGGGGGGAAGGAGGAGGAGGAGGAGGAGGAGGAGGAGGAGGAGGAGGAGGAGGAGTGGAGGAGGAGAGAAGAAGAAGAAGAAGAAGAAGAAGGGGAGGGGGGAGAGGAGGGGCGGAGGAGGAAGGGGAGGAGGAGAGGAGGGGAGGAGGAGGAGGAGGAGGAGAGAGGAGGGGGGGTAAGAAGAAGGAGAAGAAGACGGAAGAGAAGAACGAGGAGGAGGGTGGACGGAGGCGGAGGAGGAGGCGGAGGAGCGAGGAGAGAGGAGGGGAGGGGAGGAAAAAGAAAAAAAGAAAACGAAAAAAAAATGAAAGAAAAGAAAGAGAAAGAAAAGAAACGAAAAGAAAAAGAAAGGAAGAAGAAAAATAAAAGAAAAGAAAAAGAAAAAGAAAAGAAAGAGAAGAAGAAAGAGGGGGAGGAGGAGGAGGGGGGGAAGGGAGGAGGAGGAAGGAGGGAGGCGGAGGAAGGAGGGAGGAGGAGGAGAAGAAAAAGAGAAGAAGAGAGGCTAGGAGGAGTCTGTTCTTCTTCTTCTTCTTCTCTTAAAACAAAAACTAAACTAAAATAAACAAACATAAACTAAACTAATCCTAAACTAAACTAAACATAAACCTAAAACTAAACTAAAGTAAACATAAACCTAAAAGTAAAAGTAAAAAATAAGAAAAAAAGGGCAAGGAGCTCACCGCAGGGGAGGGGGCGGCCGGTGGAGGAGGGGGGCGTCCCGGTGGAGTAGGTCTGCCGCAGGGGAGGGGGCGGCGCCGCGGCCTGCCTCATGGCGGCGCTCGGGCGGCCACAGCAGGGGAGGGGGCGGGACAGCCTGGGCAGGGCGGCAGGACGGCCGCGGGGCGGCAGGGCGATGTGGCCGGGGCGGCGGGGGGTCAGGGGCGGTGGGACAGCCGCCAAAGGGAGGGGCGGGGCGGCAGGACGACCACGGGTCGGTTGGGCGATGTGGACGGGGCGGCGGGGGCGCGGTGGCCGGCGGTGGTTAATTGGGGTCGGGTGCGGGGGGTCAGGTCGGGGAGGGAGAGAGAGAGAAGAGAGAGAGGAGGGGGCGGGACGTCCATTAGATAGTCAATTCTTTGCCGTCTGCTGGCGGACATCAATGAGGTGGGGCTGGTGGGCCATTAGGGTTTAGGCCTCCACTGGACCCCACCCACCTCTTTGCCGTCTGCTAGCGGACGACAAAGATTCTGTGCCGTCAGCTGGCGGACGGCAAAGAACTGGCTAATGGCAACTAGGCTCTATGCCATTAGCCAAGTCTGTGTCATTCGTTTTTTATAAGTAGACGGCAAAGGCCTTCTTTGTCGTCCGCTAGCGGACGGCAAAGAGCTGACTGATGGCAAATTCTCTGTTTCCAGTAGTGTACATCTTATCATAACGAAAGGTGGTCTTCGCCTGCAAAGCTTCTGGTCATGACGCTGCGGTGGGCTCGGCGATGACATCCGTCCTGCCGAGCTGGTGACCTTGGTCTTGTTGTAGTGGAATGGAAACCTTTGCATGAGTCCTCGGGAACCCACGCCTACGCTTGCCTCCTTAGCACCAAAGAGGAAACTGTCTTCTTTGTGCCCGCTGGTGCCCGCCTGGCCTTGGTCATCATGGCTTGCATCACCGCAACCTCATGAGGTGGGGTACCTACATAGGAATCTCCGCTCCTCAGGAGGCAGCCTGGGGAGGCTGCTCCCTCAGGAGGTCTTGGTGTTGTCTGCCTCGCGAGGCTTGGCCCCTCGCGAGGGTTGATACATCTCCATCGTATCTACTTTTCCAAACTCTTTTGCCCTTGTTTTGGACTCTAATTTGCATGATTTGAATGGAACTAACCCGGACTGACGCTGTTTTCAGCAGAATTGCCATGGTGTTATTTTTTTTTGCAGAAATAAAAGTTCTCAGAATGACCTGAAACTTCACAGAGAATAGTTTTGGAATAAATAAAAAATATTGGTTAAAGAGTCAACCGAGGGGGACCCACCGCCTGTCCACAAGGGTGGGGGGCGTGCCCTACCCCCCTGGGCGCGCCCCCCTGGCTTGTGGGTCCCACGAAGCTCCACCGACCTCAACTCCAACTCCATATATTCACGTTCGGGGAGAAAAAAATAGGAGAGAAGGATTCATCATGTTTTACGATACGGAGCCGCCACCACCTCCTGTTCTTCCTCGGGAGGGTAGATATGGAGTCCGTTCGGGGCTCCGGAGAGGGGAAATCGTCGCCATCATCATCATCAACCATCCTCCATCACCAATTTCATGATGCTCACCGCCGTGCGTGAGTAATTCCATCATAGGCTTGCTGGACGGTGATGGGTTGGATGAGATTTATCATGTAGTCGAGTTAGTTTTGTTAGGGTTTGATCCCTAGTATCCACTATGTTCTAAAATTGATATTGCTATGACTTTGCTATGCCTAATGCTTGTCACTAGGGCCCGAGTGCCATGATGTCAGATCTGAACCTATTATGTTTTCATGAATATATATGTGTTCTTGATCCTATCTTGCAAGTTATCGTCCCCTACTACGTGTTATGATCCGGCAACCCCGGAGTGACAATAGTCGGGACACTTCCCAGTGATGACCGTAGTTTGAGGAGTTCATGTATTTCACTAAGTGCTAATGCTTTGTTCCGGTTCTCTATTAAAAGGAGGCCTTAATATCCCTTAGTTTCCATTAGGACCCCGCTGCCACGGGAGGGTAGGACAAAAGATGTCATGCAAGTTCTTTTCCATAAGCACGTATGACTATATTCGGAATACATGCCTACATTATATTGATGAATTGGAGCTAGTTCTGTGTCACCCTAGGTTAGAACTGTTGCATGATGAATGCCATCCAACATAATTATCCATCATTGATCCATTACCTACAAGCTTTTCACATATTGATCTTTGCTTCGTTACTTTTCCGTTGCCATTGTTACGATTGCTACAAAACTGCTACTGTTACTTTTGTCACCGTTACCGTTACTTCCATACTACTTTGCTACTAAATACTTTGCTGCAGATATTAAGTCTTTCAGGTGTGGTTGAATTGACAACTCAGCTGCTAATACTTGAGAATATTCTTTGGCTCCCCTTGTGTCAAATCAATAAATTTGGGTTGAATACTCTACCCTCGAAAACTGTTGCGATCCCCTATACTTGTGGGTTATCAAGACCTTTTTCTGGCGCCGTTGCCGGGGAGCATAGCTCTATTCTCTGAGTCACTTGAGATTTATATTTGTTGATCACTATGATGAATTTGAAAGATACTAGAACCAAGATTTTTCCCTCTACTACGAGGGGACGTAAGGAACTGCCATCTAGCTCTGTACTTGATTCACCTTCTGTTTTGAGTAAGCTTGCGACACCTACACCTGCTAGTAATTCTGATATGTCACAAGTAATTGATGATTCCACTTCTGCTATGCATGATGCTTATGATGATACTACTACTTTGCTTGATAATACTGTGCCACTAGGTGAATTTCTTGATGAACAACTTGCTAGGGTTAGAGAAAATGAAATTACTGAAACTGATGATATTATTGAAACTGAAGATTATGATTCTCCCCCTAGATATGAATTGCCTGTTGTACCTGAGGGTTATATTATGGATGAAGAAACTGCTAGAGACTTTCTTGCTTGTAATGATAGAGATGATCTTAAGAAACTGTTAGCTAAGCTGAAAGAAAAGTCTTTGAATGCTAGAATGCAATATGATCCTAAGTTTGCTACTTCACCTATCTTTGTTACTGATAAGGATTATGAATTCTCTGTCGATCCTGAGTTAATTACTTTGGTTGAATCTGATCCTTTCTATGGTTATGAATCTGAAACTGTTGTGGCACATCTTACTAAATTGAATGATATAGCCACCCTATTTGCTCATGAGGAAAAAAATCGCTACTATTATATTCTTAAATTGTTTCCTTTCTAGTTAAAGGGTTATGCTAAGTTATGGTTTAATTCTCTTGCTCCTGGTTGTGTGCGTAGTCCCCAGGATATGATTTATTACTTCTCTCAAAAATATTTCCCTGCTCATAAGAAACAAGCTGCCTTACAGGAAATATTTAACTTTGTGCAATCTAAAGAAGAGAGTCTCCCACAAGCTTGGGGGAGGCTTCTCCAATTACTTAATGCTTTGCCTGATCATCCTCTCAAGAAAAATGAAATACTTGATATCTTTTATAATGGACTAACCGATGCTTCTAGGGAACGAACTATTGAGCAAGCTGAATTGCTATTGAATAATATATTGAGTAATGATAATGATTGGACACTTCCTGAACCAACTCCTAAGCCAACTCCGAAGAAAAGAGGTATTCTATTTCTCAGTCCTGAAGGTATGCAAGAGGCAAAGAAATTTATGAA
This sequence comes from Thinopyrum elongatum, assembly GCA_011799875.1. Lineage (NCBI taxonomy): Eukaryota > Viridiplantae > Streptophyta > Magnoliopsida > Poales > Poaceae > Thinopyrum > Thinopyrum elongatum. The sequence goes on along the minus strand of CM022300.1, from coordinate 153,168,038 downwards.
AGAAAAAGGTATTAAAGCTGAAGATGTTAAGAATTTACCGCCTATTGAAGAAATACATGGTCTTGATAACCCAACACAGGTGGTAGAGGTAAATTCTCTCTATAGATTTGATGAAGGTGATATTCCTCATAATAAGTCTGCTAGTCAATGCTTGGATGAGTTTGATTATTTTATTGTTAAACAAGAAAACTTCAATGCTTATGTTAGTAGACAATTGAAACGTAATGCTCACATGCTTGATTACTTGGGTGATTATATGAGTAGAACTACTAATGATCTTAAGCTTATTAGTAAACATGCTTCCATGGTTACAACTCAAGTAGAACAAGTACTTAAGGCACAGGATGATTTGCTTAATGAGTTGAATAGTAAGAACAATGATAATGCTGTTAGGGTTATGACTAGAGGTGGTAAAATGACCCAGGAACCTTTGTATCCCGAGGGTCATCCTAAGAGAGCTGAGCAAGATTCTCAGAGAATTAACATGGATGCATCTAGTCCTAGTAATAAAAAGAAAAAGAAAACTAATAGGACTTTGCATGCTTCTAGTGAACCTGTTATAGATACACTTGAGAATCCAAATGATATTTCTATTTCTGATGCTGAGACACAATCTTGTGATGAACATGAACTTAGTGATAATATTAATGATGATGTTCATGTTGATGCTCAACCTAGTAATGATAATGATGTAGAGATTGAACCTGTTGTTGATCTTGATAACCCACAATCAAAGAATCAACATTATGATAAGAGAGATTTCGTTGCTAGGAAACATGGTAAAGAAAGAGAACCATGGGTTCAGAAACCCATGCCCTTCCCTCCTAAGCCATCCAAGAAAAAGGATGATGAGGATTTTGAGCTCTTTGCTGAAATGATTAGACCTATCTTTTTGCGTATGCGTTTAACTGATATGCTTAAAATGCCTCCTTATGCTAAGTATATGAAATATATTGTTAAAAATAAAAGAAAGATACCGGAAGCTGAAATTTCCACCATGCTTGCTAATTACACTTTTAAGGGTGGAATACCAAAGAAACTTGGAGATCCAGGAGTACCAACTATACCATGCTCCATTAAAACAAACTATGTTAGAACTGCTTTATGTGATCTTGGAGCCGGTGTTAGTGTTATGCCTTTCTCTTTATATCGTAGACTTGAATTGAATAAGTTGACACCTACTGAAATCTCTTTGCAAATGGCTAATAAATCAACTGCTATACCCATCGGTATTTGTGAGGATGTGCCTGTTGTGGTTGCAAATGTTACTATCTTAACGGACTTTGTTATTCTTGATATTCCCGAGGATGACAGTATGTCGATCATCCTTGGTAGACCCTTTTTTAATACTGCAGGGGCTGTTATTGATTACAATAAACGCAATGTCACTTTTCATGTTAATGGTAATGAGCATACGGTACACTTTCCGAAGAAACAACCTCAAGTTCATAGTATCAATTCTATTGGAAAAATTTCAACTATTACTATTGGAGGTTTTGAATTCCCTCTCCCTACTGTCAAAAAGAAATATGATATTCTTATTGTTGGGGACATGCATATCCCCGTTGAGGTAACCTAGTGTTATTCGAAAGTTCTCCGGTTTCATGTCATTCAGAAGAAGTTTGTTAATAAGACTTGATCATCCTTGTTAACGGATTCCTTTTGATGGGCATGAGATGGATGAATTTAGAAAGCACAACTTTCTGTACCTACCTTTTACTTTCTGTTAATTAGAATAAATAAAGCAAAAATAGTATTTTCTGTCTGTTTTCTGAATTACCTGTGCAATAAAAAATGTCCTGAAAATAAAAGTTCTCCAAATGCCCTGAAAATTTAGTATAATTTTTTATAGAATATTTTAGAATTTCTAGCACTGAGCATGCACCAGTGGGCCACAAGGGTGGAGGGCGTGCCCCTTCCCTTGTGGGTCCCATGTGGGTCCCCTCCACTTATTCCAGTACCCATCCACTTTGTCTTCCTCCAGAAAAAATCATCCCATAGCTCAAACCCGTGTTCTTGCTCATTTTGCTGCCATTTTCGATCTCCTTGTCTAAAGCTCCATTTGCAAAACTGTTTTAGGGGATTGTTCTTCGGTATGTGACTCCTCTAATGGTCCAATTAGTTTTTGTTCTAGTTCTTTATTTATTGCAATTTTTTGCTGCTGTGGTGACCCTGTTCTTGAGCTTGCATGTCAAATTTATATGGTCCAAAGTAGTTTTGATGCATGATATAGCCTCTAGACACTTGTAGGAGTAGTTGCTATCAATCTTGTTGAGTTTGGTTCACTTTTATTTGGTGTCACTAAAAATTTCAGAAATTTTCAAAGGAAGAAATTGATGAGGAGATTGTTGAGGGGCTCCTCAAGTAGGGGTTCTAAAGAAAAGGAAAATGAAGAGGAGGAAAAGCCCAAGTACAATCTTCCTCGCACCGCGGAAGTTCGGCCGTGCGAATGGCCATGTGATGCATTCTTGGAGGCAGCCGAACTTCATGAGGATTTTTATTATTTGGCAGAGAATGCAGGCATCACCTACTTTATCCATGATAAGTGTGATCAGTACCTCTTACTCACTAATACTTTCGTGCAAAATTTTCACTTTCATGCTAGGAGATCACCACCCACGGTAGAATTTTATTTATATGATGAGCATAAGGAGATGACGCTTTATGACTTTTGTGAGGTTTGCAAATTACCTTATGAAGGTAGCATCGATGAGTCACGTCCTAGAGATGTGGAAGATTTTATTGGTGAAGTTACCATAGGGGAAAGGAGAAAGGTGTCGGAAGCGAGAGTGGCTAGTTTACATTTTCCTGTTTTGCGCTATTACTCATTATTTGCGGGGAGATGTTTAATTGGTCGCAGGGAGAGTGGCGGCCTTAGTGCTCCTGACCTTGCTATTTTACGCCATGCTTTACTTCATGATAGAACTTTTAGTTTTGGTGCTATGGTTGCTCGACGGTTGAGTTTAAACCGTACGAATGGGTCCTATCTTTGGAGGTATCTATGCCTCCCGCCTCGCTAAACGCTTTGAGATACCCATTAGGCACGATGAGGGAGAGGAGAAGTTGATGCCCACTATATACTTAGATTATGACAGTATGGTAGCACACGATTTTATTAAGAAAGAAGATGACAAGAGACTCATTTATAACCTGGTATTTAGCGAGAAGACTTGTCAGATTATTACCTTGCATGCACCTTCTTTGTTCGATATTCATTCAGGCAGGTAATTCATCTTGCCCGCGGACACTTACGCATACTAGGAGGGGACGCGATCCCCAGTTCCTGAGCCAGAGCCATCACCTGATCCATATCAGGAGTCTATTTATCAGTGGGAGCCACAGGAGCTCGTCAACCAGTGGAACCCCCAGGATCCTCCTCAGTACACCGGAGAGAACTACTTTGATCCATGGGCGTAGACCAACTTAGGCCAAAAGCCTAAGCTTGGGGGAGTATGTATTTCTCACCGACATTACATTCATGTTCATACACTCATTCCAGTTGTTGGTGTTCATACTTTTTCATTGTATTTTCCATGTTAGTTTACTTTCTTTTTCCCGCTTTCTTCTTGTGTGTTTGAAAAAACTTTGAGAAAAACAAAACAAAAAAATTTAGTTATAGCTTATTTCCCTACCATGCTTAGTTGTAGTATTAAAGAAAACCCAAAAAGATTTCTCGTTCTTCTTTTGCTTGTTGGGAGCTTTCCCGTGTAAATAGTTTTCCTCGTTCCTATTTTACTTTCTTCAGAAAAACAAAAACTCCAAAAACATTTCAGTGTGTTTCTTTGAAATTCTTTTTATTTTCTTTGGGGGTCGAGAGGAGAAGACCACGATGAAAATGTTGAGTGGCTCTCATATGCATTATTGTTGATCTAACAAAGAGCCCATATTACCTTGTCTTCTCCTTTGAATAAATGTTTGCAGATTCCAGCTTAGTCAAATGCATGTGCACTATTATTATTATTCACATCGTTCGGTCGTGCAAGTGAAAGGCAATAATGACGATATATGATGAAATGATTGGGATGAGGAAAAGCTGGTATGAACTCGACCTATCTTGTTTTTGTAAATATGATTAGTTCATCGTTCCTGATTCAGCCTATTATGAATGAAACATGTTTGCAATGACAATTAGAGATTATAGTTACTCATGCCATGCTTAATTAGCTAGGAGTTTATAATGGTTTACCTTGCGTGCCAACATGCTTTTAAAATGGTTGTGATGTAGTATGATAGGATGGTATCCTCCTTTGAATGATTCGAGTGGCTTGACTTGGCACATGTTCACACATGTAGTTGAAAACAAGATCAACATAGCCTCCACGATATTTATGTTCATGGTGATTGATATCCTACTCATGCTTTCACTCAATGTTGGTTACTCTCAATGCATGTTTATGACAGTTGTCGCTCTCTAGTTGGTCGCTTCCCAGTCTTTTGCTAGCCTTCACTTGTACTGAGCGGGAATACTGCTTGTGCATCCACTTCCATAAACCCAAAGTTATTCCATATGAGTCCACCATACCTTCCTATATGCGGTATTTACCTGCCGTTCCAAGTAAATTTGCATGTGCCAAATTCTAAATGATAATCTGTTTTTATGCCCGAATCGCTCATGTAGCGACTGGGGGCTGTCAGTATCTTCCATGCTAGGTGGGTTATTCTCATGATGAGTGGACTCCGCTCATCATTCACGAGAAAATGGCTGGTAATCGGGATGCCCAGTCCCATGCTCAAATCAAATCAAAATAAATCAAAACAAAACTCCCCCAGGATTGTTGCTTGTATGGATGGTACCCGTTGTTTCAGACCAGCCGTGGAGTGTGCTTGTTGGTTGAGGGGGAGTAAAAAACTTTACCATTCTATTTGGGAACCGCCTATAATGTATGTAGCATGGAAGATATCGAAATCTCTCGGTCGTTATGTTGACAATGAAAGCATATTGCTCAAAATTATATTCATCTCTGTTTCAAAAAGCTCGAGCTCTGGCACCTCTGCAAATCCCTGCTTCCCTCTGCGAAGGGCCTATCTATTTACTTTTATTGTTGAGTCATCATTCTCTTATAAAAAGCACCAGTTAGAGAGCACCACTATCATTTGTATGCTTTGCTATTAATTGATATTGAGTATGACTGTGACTGGATCTCTTTTACCATGAATTATAATGTCTAGTCAGTCCTTGATCTTCAGGGGTGCTCTGCATTTATGTTTTACGGTCTCAGAAAGGGCTAGCGAGATACCATCTTGTTATATCATATCACGATTGTTTTGGAAAAGTGTTGTCATCCGAGATTTATTATTATTACTCGCTAGCTGATTGTGCCATTGATATGAGTAAACGTGAGACCTAAAGGTTATTGCGAATGTGGTTAGTTCATAATCTTTGCTGAAAATCTGAATGCTGGCTATACATATTTGCAACAACAAGATCAAACAGAGTTTGTAAAAGTTTTTATTTATCACCTTCAGTTTGTCAACTGAATTGCTTGAGGACAAGCAATGGGTTAAGCTTGGGGGAGTTGATACGTCTCCATTGTATCTACTTTTCCAAACTCTTTTGCCCTTGTTTTGGACTCTAATTTGCATGATTTGAATGGAACTAACCCGGACTGACACTGTTTTCAGCAGAATTGCCATGGTGTTCTTTTTGTGCAGAAATAAAAGTTCTCGAAATGACCTAAAACTTCACGGAAAATATTTTTGGAATAAATAAAAAATATTGGTGAAAGAATCAACCGAGGGGGACCCACCGCGTGTCCACAAGGGTGGGGGGTGCGCTCTACCCCCCTCGGCGCGCACCCCTGGCTTGTGGGTCCCATGAAGCTCCACCGACCTCAACCTCAACTCCATATATTCACGTTCCGGGAGAAAAAAATAGGAGAGACGGATTCATCATGTTTTACGATACGGAGCCGCCGCCACCTCCTGTTCTTCCTCGGGAGGGCAGATATGGAGTCTGTTCGGGGCTCCGGAGAGGGAAAATCGTCGCCATCATCATCATCAACCATCCTCCATCACCATTTTCATGATGCTCACTGCCGTGCGTGAGTAATCCCATCGTAGGCTTGGTGGACGGTGATGGGTTGGATGAGATTTAGCATGTAGTCGAGTTAGTTTTGTTAGGGTTTGATCCCTAGTATCCACTATGTTCTAAGATTGATGTTGCTATGACTTTGCTATGCCTAATGCTTGTCACTAGGGCCCGAGTGCCATGATTTCAGATCTGAACCTATTATGTTTTCATGAATATATATGTGTTCTTGATCCTATCTTGCAAGTTATAGTCACCTACTACGTGTTATGATCCGGCAACCCCGGAGTGACAATAGTCGGGACACTTCCCGGTGATGACCGTAGATTGAGGAGTTCATGTATTCACTAAGTGCTAATGCTTTGGTCTGGTTCTCTATTAAAAGGAGGCCTTAATATCCCTTAGTTTCCATTAGGACCCCACTGCCACGGGAGGGTAGGACAAAAGATGTCTTGCAAGTTCTTTTCCACAAGCACGTATGACTATATTCGGAATACATGCCTACATTATATTGATGAATTGGAGCTAGTTCTGTGTCACCCTAGGTTATAACTGTTGCATGATGAATGCCATCCGACATAATTATCCATCATTGATCAATTTCCTATGAACTTTTCACATATTGATCTTTGCTAAGTTACTTTTCTGTTGCCACTGTTACGATTGCTACAAAATTGCTATTGTTACTTTTTCCACCATTACCGTTACTTCCATGCACTTTGCTACTAAATACTTTGCTGCAGATATTAAGTCTTTCAGGTGTGGTTGAATTGACAACTCAGCTGCTAATACTTGAGAATATTCTTTGGCTCCCCTTGTGTCAAATCAATAAATTTGGGCTGAATGCTCTACCCTCAAAAACTGTTGCGATCCCCTATACTTGTGGGTTATCAAGGGTCTTGTCTTGCTAGTCTTTGTAGATGGGCCATACCAGGCCATCGATGGAGCCATGCCATGGCCCGCAGGCAGGCAAGTCTAGGTACCCCGGTTCCCAGAACGCCGACAAAGGGCAATGCACGATACCATAGAGGCTAGCAAATTGCGGAAAGGTAAGAGTGTGTATAATCCATGGACTCACATTAGTCATAAAGAACTCACATACTTCTTGCGAAAGTTTATTAGCCCTCGAAGCAAAGTACTACTATGCATGCCCTAGGGGGATTGATTGGTAGGAAAAGACCATCGTTCATCCCCGACTGCCACTCATAAGGAAGACAATCAATAATAAATCATGCTCCAACTTCATAGCATAACGAGAGACTATACGTGCATCCTTCGGGAATCATAGACCTTAACACCAATATTCTTACTAACCACAACCATTTAGTGGTACCTCCCACATATTATCATCTCTATATCGTAAAACTGTTGCAAGGAATCAAACATATCATATTCAGTGATCCACAAGTTTTATGTAGGATTTTATGACTAACCATGTGAATGACCAATTCCTGTTGACTCTCTAAATAGATATAAGTGAAGCATGAGATTTTAATTCTTTCTACAAAAGACTTGCACACGCTCTAATAAATATAAGTGAAGCAAAAGATCATTCTACAAATAACAGTTTTCTATATGAAGAGAAACAGGCAATCCAAACTTCAAATGATATAAGTGAAGCACATGAAGCATTCTATAAAGCCATACTCAAAAGATATAAGTGAAGTTCAAAGAGCATTCTATTAATCAACCAAGGACTATCTCATGCCAGCATGGTGCATTATTAAAAGAAAAATAAAAAGCACATGACGCTCCAAGATTTACGCATATTACGTGAACAAAACAAAAACCAAAACATATCGATACTTGTTGAAGAAAGATGGGATGCCTTCCGGGGCATCCCCAAGCTTAGACGCTTGAGTCTCCTTGAATATTTACTTGGGGTGCCTTGGGAATCCCCAAGCTTGAACTCTTGCCTCTCCTCCTTCTCCTCATATCGAGACCTCCTCGATCCTCGAACAATTCATCCACACAAAACTTAACAAAACCCTCGTGAGATCCGTTAGTTTAATAAAGCAAATTACTACTTTAAGTGTTGTTGCAAACCCATTCATATTTTATTTTTACATTATCCCTACTGTATCCTAACTTCTCCATGGCTTATACCACCGATAAAATCCATAGTTCCATCAAAACAAGCAAAACATGCATCAAAAACAGAATCTGTCAAAAACGGGTCAGTCTGCAGCAATCTAAACTTTGACCATACTTCCGTAGCTCCAAAAATTCTGAAAAATTAGGACAAAATAAAAAAATTCCTAGAAGTACAGTGTAAAAATTTCAGAAACTTTTGACGTTCTAGTAAAAAATCTAAATTCACGCACTACAGCCAAAGTTTCTGTTTTTTCACCGCACATACCAAACAAGCAATCTAAACATCCTAAAGGCAAATCTTGGCACATTATTTTTATAATACAATGGATTTATGCAAGGGGATAATTATTTTTGTTGAAAATTTTCTGTAATCAAGGTTCACAAAGTTTCCATGGGCATGAACAAAGTTCAAGGCTAGCTCCCACTTTAACAATGCTTGTCTCTCTCACTTTCACTTTTCTTTTTGAAAAAGTTTGGTTCCCCTCTATATTTTTTTGTTTTTAAACCTTATAAAAGCAAAAAAAAAAGTAAATGACTCTCTAAAACTTCCCGTTTGTCTCCCTGGGAGCGCATTCTTTAAAGCCATTAAGCTAGGCACAAAGTGCTCAAGTAATTGATCCACCCGGATCCCAAGGTATATCAAAGCCAATTTTAATTAACAATGATTTGTAATTTAGTAGTGAGCACAAAGTAATATATATCATGCAATGACGAAGTCTAACTCTCTTCATATGCATCGGCATGTCATAAAAGAACAATTCATGCACATCAAGTAAAGGCCAATACGTAGCATAAGCAGTTTCTTGCAATTTTATCGTGTTGGAAACATAGAGAGCGGAGATGTAGTTCCTCTCTCATAATAATTGCAAGTAGGATAAGCAAGCACATGCATATTATATTCATCAAAATCATCATGTGAAATATTAAAATGCAACCCATCAATATAATTCTTAATAAGAGCAAACTTCTCTGATATAGTGTAGTTGGGAGAATTCAAAAAGATAATAGGACTATCATGAGTGTGTGCAATAGCAACAATTTCATTCTTAACATAAGGAACTATAGCAAGTTCATCTCCATAAGCATAATTCAAATTGGCATCATGGCCACAAGCATAGCAAGCATCAATTTCAGCAAAAAGGGATATTTCAAATGAATCAACGGGATCATAGCAATTATCATGGCATTCATCCTTCGGTAAGAACGAAGGGGCATTAAACAATGTATGAGTTGAAGAGTTACTCTTATTAGAAGGTGGGCACGGGTGATCAATTCGCTCTTCCTCCTTTTGTTCTTCGCTCTCCTCCTCATCTTTTTCATCCAATGATCTCATAGTTTCATTAATTTCTTCTTCCATAGATTCCTGCAAAACATTAGTCTCTTCTTGGATAGCGAAGACTTTATTAATAAATTCATCAATATCGGCATTGTATTCATAATTCTCATAGCAATATTTAAGTATAGCAAAATTTTCAGGTCTGTAAACAGCATCATCACAATCTTCATACTCTTCAAACAAAGATTCAATTTCACAAGCACCCTTAAAAGCAACAAATTCTTCTATTCGTTCCACATCATAGTAATCATATCTACCATTAGCATAAGAAGCCAAGGTTTCACTATCATTAAATTCACATGAAAAGGGAAGGTGTGGAGCCTTCATCCTAGAGCAACAAGTATAATCATATTTCAAGCATAAATTCCAAGCATACCATTGCAAATAATCAATTTGATCCCATAAGAGTTTCCCTTTTTGCGTCAAGCGATAATCCCTAAAGTATTCACGTTGATACAACGTGTCTCCCATTATCAAGTTGAATGGGGTTTTCTCAGGATTATCAAAGTAGTGTTTAATATTTTTCACATAACGAGCATCGAGGGTTTTAGGAGGTTCCCCATCTCCATGAGTAGCAAGTACAACTAATTTTTTTATTATTTTTTGTTCCATATCCATAACTAAAGATATAAAATAACTGACAACAGAAAATAAAAACTACTTAGTGATAAAGCAAACAAGCACACATGAGAATATTCACCCCACACTATTGCTCCCCGACAACGGCGCCAGAAAAAGGTCTTGATAACCCACAAGTATAGGGGATCATTTGTTGCCTTTTTTATAAATAAGAGTGTCGAACCCAACGAGGAGCTAAAGGTAGAACAAATATTGCCTCAAGTTCTATCGACCACCGATACAACTCTACGCACACTTAACGTTTTCTTTACCTAGAACAAGAATAAAACTAGGACTACTTTGCGAGAATAAAACTACAAATAAATTGCAAGATAATAAAAGTTAGTTGTTTAGTAGAAAGCTTTTGTCACACAAGAAAGTTATTTGTCCCTAGGCGATCGATAACTAGACCGGTAATCATTATTGCAATTTTATATGAGGAAGAGGCATGAGCTAACATAGTTTCCGTACTTGGATCATATGCACTTATGACTGGAACTCTAGCAAGCATCCGCAACTACCAAAGATCATTAAGGTGAAACCCAACCATAGCATTAAGTACCAAGTCTTCTTTATCCCATACGCAACAACCCCCTTACTCGGGTATAAGTTCCTGTCACTCTCGCCACCCACTATAAGAGAATTATGAACGTATTGCAACACCCTACAATGGGGATCCCTCATATTTGCGCGACATGGATGGCACCATAGGACAGCACCAAAATAAAATATACAACTCAAACCAACCATTATAATCAATCAACCCATAGGACAAAGCAGATCTACTCAAACATCATAGGATAACCACATATCATTGGATAATAATATATAGTGTTGATCACCATGTTTAAGTAGAGAATTGCAGAGGAAATAGAGAGGTTACACCGCTGCATAGAGGGGGAGAAAGTTGGTGTTGATGGTAGCAAGGTTGTTGATGTAGATCGCCGTCATGATCCTTGCCCCGGTGGCACTCCGACGCGGGAGAGAGGGGGAGAGAGCCCCCCTCCTTCGTCTTCTTCTTCCTTGGCCTCCCCCCTAGATGGGAGGAGGGTTTGCCCTCTTGTCCATGGCCTCCATGGTGGCGGAGGGGCAAGAGCCCCTCCTAGATTGGATCTATCTCTTTGTTCTCTTCTGTTTCGTGTTCCTATTTTCTGGCCTTTCACTGTTTCTTAAATATCTGGAGATCCGTAACTCCGATTGCATTGAAATTTTCACACAATTTTTTTTCCAGATATAAGCTTCCTTGCGGCCAAAGAAGAGCCACAACTGACTTACGGGGTGCCCACTAGGTACCACCTCGCGCCAGGGGGGCAGGCGCGCCTTGGTGGTTAGTGGAGGCCCTGTGCCTCCATTTGCGTTGATTCCACCTCCCAAAAAGCACATATATTCCAAAATAATTCTGCATAAATTTTTATCGCGTTTGGACTTTGTTTGATATGGATATTCTGTGAAACAAAAAACATGCAACAAACAAGAACTGGCACTCGGCACTCGATCAATATGTTAGTCCCAAAAAATAATATAAAATGTTGCCAAAAGTATATAAAAGTTGTATAATATTGGCATGGAACAATCAAAAATTATAGATACGACGGAGACGTATCAGCGCCTTGCAGCGAGAAAGGACCGTCAAAGTACATGATCCAATTCCTTTGAGTTTCCCTGCCAGGGAGGGCTGATTCTTGGATCTCATCATCTGGTGTTGGTGTCCACTCCGCGATGAATTCAGCCAATGCTCTTCTTTGAATAGTTGATGTACTCTCAAACCTGAGCACAAAGCTTGATAGTTCCAATGCCCACTCTACTATTCTGTCGGTTGCCTCTGGATTCCTCACAATACGTTGCAACGAAAAGCGAGTGACCACTATGATCTGATGTGCTTGGAAATAGTGATGCAGCTTCCTTGATGCCATGAGCAGGCCAAAGAGCATCTTTTGCACACTTGAATACCTTGACCTAGCCCCCTGCAGTAGGGAGCTAACAAAGTATACTGGCCGTTGCACCACTTTCTTCCTCGATGTAACTTGCTTCTCAGCTGTTTTCCCTTGCACCACTTTTTCCTTCCCGGCATCTAGCCTTGCTGGAGAAGATGTCGTTTCGTCAAAGGATGTCTCTGCCGCTGTTGTTTCCTCATTGTCAGCTTCCCTCTGTGCAACTAGTGCAACACTAACCATTTGATTCATCATTGCCAAGTATAGCAGTGACGGTTCTCGTGGGATGGGTGCAACTAGAGTTGGCGCAGAAGACTTGTACTTTTTTAGGTCATGCAGCGCAGCCTCCACTTCCGGAGTCTATTTTACCGGACCCGCCTTTTTCAATATTTTGAAGAATGGCAGGGCACGCTCAACAGACCTTGAAATAAACCTACTCAGACCTGCGACACAACCGGCAAGGCGTCGAACATCCTTGACGGCCTTGGGTGCCTGGATCTGCTCAATAGCCTTAATCTTGTCGGGGTTCGCTTCGATCCCACGCTGAGATATGAAAAACCCAAGTAGCTTGCTGGATGGAACACCGAACACACACTTCTCTAGGTTGAGCTTCACGTTGACCTTCTGCAAGTTGGGGAAGGATTCCTCCAAATCTTGAATCAGGGTGGACTTGTCCTTGGTCTTGACCATAATATCATCCATGTAGGCTTCTATGTTCCGATGTAATTGTGGCTCAAACCCGATCTGGACTGCCCTTGCGAATGTCGAACCCGCACTCTTCAGTTCGAAAGGCATCCACACAAAGTAGTACGTGCCACATGGAGTAATGAACGCAGTTTTCTCTTCATCTTCCTTGGACATGAATATCTGGTGATATCCAGAGTAGGCGTCAAAAAACGAAAGCAAGTCACAGTCGGCAGTAGAGCCCACTGATGTCGCTTGAAACTACGTCGGTATTTCCCCAAAGAGGAAGGGATGATGCAGTACAGCTACGGTAGGTATTTCCCTTAATTGTGAAACCAAGGTATCAATCCAGTAGGAGAACCAAGCAACACTATGAAAACGGTACCTGCACACAAAGAACAAATACTTGCTACCCAACGCGTAACAGGGGTTGTCAATCCCTCCTAGGTAACGGCGCCAGAAATTGGCAAGTTGACGGGAGATTATTTGATCCTCCCCGGTAAAAAGATAGATAAATTTGTGATAGATTGGATAAATAGCTCTCGATAAAACGCAAAATAAAATAAGTAATAAAAAAGTGCAGCAAGGCATTTTTGGGTTTTTGGAATAATAGATCTGAAAATAAAAGCGAATAAAGATAGATCTCAAAGCAAATATGATAAAGAATAGACACGGGGGCCATAGATTTCACTAGTGGCTTCTCTCGAGAAATAGCACACGGTGGGTAAACAAATTACTGTTGGCAATTGATAGAAGATCGAATAATTATGACGATAACCAAGGCAATGATCAATATATAGGCATCACGTCCAAGATTAGTAGACCGACTCCTGCCTGCATCTACTACTATTACTCCACACATCGACCGCTATCCAGCATGCATCTAGTGTATTAAGTTCATGGAGAAATGGAGTAATTCAATAAGAACGATGACATGATGTAGATGAGATCTATTCATGTAGGAATAGCCCCCATCTTGTTATCCTTAATAGCAATGATACATGTGTGTCTTGCTGCCCCTTCTATCACTAGGAAAGAACACCGCAAGATCGAACCCATCACAAAGCACCTCTTCCCATGGCAAGAAAAATCGACCTAGTTGGCCTAACTAAACCAAAGATTCAAAGAAGAAATACGAGGCTATAAATAATCATGCATATAAGAGATCAAAGAAGACTCAAATAATATTCATGGATATAGATCTGATCATAAACTCAAAGTTCATCGGATCCCAACAAACACACCGCAAAAAGAGTTATATCAAATAGATCTCCAAGAGACCATTGTATTGAGAATCAAAAAGAGAGAAGAAGCCATCTAGCTACTGCCTACGGACCCTTAGGTCTATGGTGGACTACTCATGCATCATCGGAGAGGCACCAATGAGGATGATGAACCCCTCTGTGATGGTGTCTAGATTGGATCTCGTGGTTCTGGAACTTGCGGCGGCTGGAATTGTGTTTCGTTGACTCCACTAGGGTTTCTAGAATATTTGGGAATTTATAGGGCGAAGAGGCGGTGCAGGAGGTCTCCGTGGGGGCACAACCCCCCTGGGCGTGCACGGGCTCCTAGGCACGCCTGATGACCCACAAATATAGGGGATCTATCATAGTCCTTTCGATAAGTAAGAGTGTCAAACCCAACAAGGAGCAGAAGGAAATGACAAGCGGTTTTCAGCAAGGTATTCTCTGCAAGCACTGAAATTATCGGTAACAGATAGATGTGTGATAAGCTAATTCATAACGGGTAACAAGTAACAAAAGTAACTAAAGTGCAGCAAGGTGGTCCAATCCTTTTTATAGCAAAGGACAAGCCTGGACAAACTCTTATATAAAGCAAAGTGCTCCCAAGGACACATGGGAATTACCGTCAAGCTAGTTTTCATCATGCTCATATGGTTCGCGTTCGTTACTTTGATGATTTGATATGTGGGTGGACCGGTGCTTGGGTGCTGCCCTTACTTGGACAAGCCTCCCACTTATGATTAACCCCTCTCGCAAGCATCCGCAACTACGAAAGAAGAATTAAGATAAATCTAACCATAGCATGAAACATATGGATCCAAATCATCCCCTTACGAAGCAACGCATAAACTAGGGTTTAAGCTTCTGTCACTCTAGCAACCCATCATCTACTTATTACTTGCCAATGCCTTCCCCTAGGCCCAAATCATGGTGAAGTGTCATGTAGTCGACGTTCACATAACACCACTAGAGGAAAGACAACATACATCTCATCAAAATATCGAACGAATACCAAATTCACATGATTACTTATAACAAGACTTCTCCCATGTCCTCAGGAACAAACTTAACTACTCACAAAGCATATTCATGTTCATAATCAGAGGGGTATTGAATAGCATTAAGGATCTGAACATATGATCTTCCACCGAATAAACCAACTAGCATCAACTACAAGGAGTAATCAACACTACTAGCAACCCACAAGTACCAATCTGAGGTTTTGAGACAAAGATTGGATACAAGAGATGAACTAGGGTTTGAGAGGAGATGGTGCTGGTGAAGATGTTGATGGAGATTGACCCCCTCTCGATGAGAGGATCATTGGTGATGACGATGGCTTCAATTTCCCCCTCCCGGAGGAAAGTTTCTCCGGCAGAATAGCTCTGCCGGAGCCCTAGACTGGTTCTGCCCAGGTTCCGCCTCGAGACAGCGGCGCTTCGTCCCGAAAGCTCCCTTCTGATTTTTTCCAGGTCAAAACACATCATATAGCAGAAGATGTGCATCGAGGGCCTGCCAGGTGACCCACAAGGTAGGGAGGCGCGCCCAGGGGGTAGGGAGCGCCCCCCACCCTTGTGGCTGCCTGGTGGGTCCCCTCATCTGCTTTCTTCACCCAATATTTTTTATATATTCCAAAATAATTCTCCATGAAGTTTCAGGGCTTTTGGAGTTGTGCGGAATAGGTCTCTTAGATTTGCTCCTTTTCCAGCCTAGAATTCCAGCTGCCGGCATTCTCCCTCTTCATATAAACCTTGTAAAATAAGAGAGAAAAGGCATAAGTATTGTGCTAGAATGTGTAATAACAGCCCATAATGCAATTAAATATCAATATAAAAGCATGATGCAAAATGGACGTATCAACTCCCCCAAGCTTAGACCTCGCTTGTCCTCAAGCAAAAGCCGAAATCGAAAAATATGTCCACATGTTTAGAGATAGTGGTGTCGATAAAATAAAATACGGACATGAGGGCATCATGATCATCTTTAGAACAGCAACAAATATTGTCATATAATTTCTTATGCTAAAGTAACAATTCATTCACAAGGTAAAGTATGAATCAAAAACTTCATTGAAAACCAACAAACTATGATCTCAATCATTGAAGCAATTGCAATTTATCATAACACCGGAAAGAGTCAATTCAAGAGCTTTTCAGCAAGTCCACATACTCAATTACCATTTAATCTTTCACAATTGCTAACACTCACGCAATACTTATGGGTTCCAAGCCTCAGTCGGACACAGAGAAAGATAGCGGCTTATAGTTTCGCCTCCCAACCTTTTACCTCAAGGGTAATGTGAACAATAATACTTTATGATAACCTACATCCGAGTGGATATATATATCTGGATCCTTCTCCAACACATAGTGCTTGCCAAAACAAAAAAGTGTAAAAAGGAAAGGTGAAGATCGCCATGACTCTTGTATAAGGGTAGAAGATAAAAGTAAAAGATAGGCCCTTCGCAGAGGGAAGCAGAGGTTGTCATGCGCTTTTATTGTTGGATGTACAAAATCTTAATGCAAAAGAATGTCACTTTATATTGCCGCTTGTGATAAAGAACTTTATTATGTAGTCCATTGCTTTTATTTCTTCCATATCACAAGTTCGTATAAAGCTTATTTTCTTCACACTAATAGATCATACATATTTAGAGAGCAATTTTTATTGCATGCACCGATGACAACTTACTTAAAGGATCTTACTCAATCCATAGGTAGGTATGGTGGACTCTCATGGCAAAATTGGTTTAAGGGATGTTTGGATACACAAGTAGTATCTCTACTTGGTGCAAAAGATTTGGCTAGCAAAAGAAGGAAAAGCAAGCTCAACATGTTGGAGGATCCAAGACACAATAACTTCTATTCGGATATAAGAAAAAATAACCCATTCTGTTGTCTTCCTTGTCCAACATCAACTTTTTAGCATGTCATGTTTTAATGAGTGCTCACAATTACAAAAGATGTCCAAGATAGTATATTTATATGTGAAACCTATCTTTCTTTATTACTTCCTATTAATTGCAACAATGGCCAAAACTATGTTTGTCAACTCTCAACAACTTTTATTCATCATACTCTTTATATGTGAAGTCATCACTCTCCATAAGATCATTATACAATCTTTTATTTCTTTTATTCTTTCTTTTATTTATTCCCTCAAGATCATAGTAAGAAAGCAAAGCCCTCAACTCAAAACTACTCTTTATTATATATAACTCACGGACTCGATTACATAGATAGATCCCGAAGCAAAACTCAAAGCTAGATCATATTAAAAACTTTTATTCTACTAGATAAGGATATAACCAAAAGGATCGAACTAAGAAAAATGGTAAAAGTAAAGTTGTGATGGTGATACGATACTGGGGCACCTCCCACAAGCTTGGTAGTTGCCAAGGGGAGTGCCCATACCCATGTATTTAGATCTCTTTCTTTCGGATGTGGTGATGATGGAGTTGTTAATGATGCAATTTTATCCTTTTTCCTCAACTTATGCTTGAGGGTTAGATTTTCCCCCCTCAGGTCAGAGATCTCCTGTTCCAATGTTAATATCTTTTTGCATAATTCTTGCTTGTTCTCCTACAAAAGACGGAAAGGGATAAACTCGATCTTAGGTTTCTTTGTCTTATTAGGGAGACTTGACTTTTTGAACTCCACGTGCATGTCCCATGTTGGGGTAATGGAGCTTCATCTTCATCTGAGCTTGTCTCCTCCTTTCCCGTTGGATCATAATCTTCTTATTCTTCTTCTTCTGTAGTCCAACCATAATGCTCCACATCCCCATAAACCTTTGGGTTTGTGATATAATCAGCTACATAGCTCTCTCCCTCCGAATCTTGGGATGACATATTTTCATATCTGCCAGGCAAAATAGCACGAAACAAGAACAGAGGGTTTTGTCATGGTACGGTGGTCGAAACCTTTGGGAGATTATATAATGAATTTTTACCGACCAAAAGAAGTATTGTGCAAGAAAATGGAGTCCGGAGGGCACATGAGGTGGCGGCAAGGGTGGGGGCGCGCCCAGGGGAGTAAGGCGCGCCTCCCTACCTTGTCGCTTCCTCGTGCACTTTTTGGACTACTTTTAATTTTCCTAATTTTTTAAATATTCCAAAATGGAGAAAAAATGCCATTAGAATAGTTTTGGAGTCGGTTTTCTTACCGTACCACATACCTATTCCTTTTCGGAGTCTGAAACATTCTTCAAAGTGTCCCTTATGTACTCCTCCGGTGTTACGGTATTGATAATATTCGTCTCGACATTTATGGGAGTACCTGAAATATAATGTTTGATTCTTTGACCGTTTACCACCTTCGGGTTGGTGCCTTCGGCATTGTTGATCTTAATGGCACCGGAATGATAGACCTCCTTGGTAATGTAAGGACCTTCCCATTTAGAGAGAAGCTTTCCAGAAAAAATCTTAAACAAGAGTTGTATAGGAAAACATGATCACCTATATTAAACTCACGCTTTTGTATCCTTTTGTCATGCCATCTTTTAACTTTTTCTTTAAACAACTAGGCATTCTCATAAGCTTGGGTTCTCCATTCATCATGTGAGCTAATGTCATATAGCCTCTTTTCAACGGCAAGTTTGAAATCATAGTTGAGCTCTTTAATAGCCGAATACGCTTTATGTTCTAGTTCAAGAGGTAAGTGATAAGCTTTTCCATAAACCATTTTATACGGAGACATACCCATAGGGTTTTTATAAGTAGTTCTATAAGCCCATAATGCATCATCATGTTTCTTTGACCAATTCTTTCTAGATCTATTAATAGTCTTTTGCAAAATTAATTTAATCTCTCTATTGCTCAATTCTACTTAACCACTAGACTAAGGGTGATATGGAGATGCAATTCTATGGTTGACATCATATTTAGCAAGCATTTTACGGAAAGCACCATGAATAAAATGTGAACCACCATCAGTCATTAAATATCTAGGGACTCCAAACCTCAGAAAAATAACTTCTTTAAGCATCTTAATATAAGTGTTATGATCAGCAGTACTAGTTGGAATAGCTTCTACCCACTTAGTAACGTAATCAACAGCAACTAAAATATGTGTATACCCATTAGAGGAAGGAAAAGGTCCCATATAATCAAAGCCCCAAACATCAAATGGTTCAATAACAAGTGAATAATTCATAGGCATTTCCTAACGTCTACTAATATTGCCATTTCTCTGGCATTCATCACAAGACAAGACAAACTTACGGACATCCTTGAAGAGAGTAGGCCAATAAAAACCAGATTGCAATACCTTGTGTGCAGTTCTATCTCCAGCATGGTGTCCTCCGTAAGCTTCGGAGTGGCACTTGCGTAGGATCTGCTCCTGTTCATGCTCAGGTACACAACATCTAATAACACCATCTACTCCTTCTTTATAAAGGTGTGGGTCATCCCAAAAGTAATGTCTTAAATCATAGAAAAACTTTTTCTTTTGCTGGTATGTGAAATTAGTTGGTATAAATTTAGCAACAATGTAATTAGCATAATCAGCATACCATGGAGTATTACGAGAATTATTTATGACAGCTAATTGCTCATCAGGAAAGCTATCATCAATAGGTAGTGGGTCATCAAGAACATTTTCTAACCTAGACAAGTTGTCTGCAACGGGGTTCTCAGCTCCCTTTCTATCAATAATATGCAAATCAAATTCTTGCAGTAAGAGAACCCATCTAATAAGTCTAGGTTTAGCATCTTTCTTTTCCATAAGGTATTTAATAGCAGCATGATCAGTGTGAACAGTTACTTTGGAATCAACAATATAAGATCTGAACTTATCACAAGCAAAAACAACTGCTAAAAATTCTTTTTCAGTAGTAGCATAATTTCTCTGGGCACTGTCTAGAGTTTTACTAGCATAATGAATAACATTCAATTTTTTATGAACTCTTTGTCCTAGAACAGCACCAACAACATAATCACTAGCATCACACATAATTTCAAAGGGTAGATTCCAATTAGGTGGTTGAACAATAGGTGCAGTAATCAAGGCTTTCTTAAGTATTTCAAATGCTTCTACACAATCATCATCAAAAACAAAAGGAACATCTTTTTGCAAAAGTTAGTGAGAGGCCTAGAAATTTTAGAGAAGTCTTTAATAAACCTTCTATAGAAACCAGCATGACCAAGGATAGTTCTTATACCTTTGATATCTTTAGGACACGGCATCTTTTCAATAGCATCTACTTTAGCTTTATCAACTTCAATACCTCTTTCAGAAATTTTATGCCCCAAGACAATACCTTCATTAACCATAAAGTGGCACTTCTCGCAATTCAAGAAAAGATTACTTTCTTCACATCTCTGCAAAACTCGATCAAGGTTGCTTAAGCAATCATCAAAAGAAGTTTCATAAATGGAGAAATCATCCATGAAAACCTCAACAATCTTTTCACAAAAATCAGAGAATATAGGAGTCATACATCTTTGAAAGGTAGCAGGTGCATTGCATAAACCAAAAGGCATACGTCTATAAGCAAAGGTACCGAAAGGGCAAGTAAAAGTGGTCTTTTCTTGGTCCTCTTTTGACACGGGTATTTGAGAAAAACCAGAAAAACCATCTAGAAAGCAAAAATGTGTATGTTTGGATAATCTTTCTAGCATTTGATCAATAAAAGGTAGAGGGTAATGATCTTTTCTAGTAGCTTTGTTTAATTTGCAAAAATCAATTACCATTCTATAACCTGTAACAATTCTTTGTGGAATCAATTCATTCTTATCATTAGGAATAACAGTAATACCTCCCTTCTTAGGGACACAATGAACAGGTCTTACCCATCTACTATCAGCAATAGGATAAATTATACCTGCCTCCAAAAGTTTTAGTATTTAATTTCTTACCACTTCCTTCATCTTAGGATTTAATCGTCGTTGGTGATCAACAGCTGGTTTAGCATCATGCTCCATATTAATTTTGTGCTGACATAGAGTGGGACTAATGCCCTTAAGATCATCAAGAGTATATCCAATAGCAGCTATGTGCTTCCTCAGAGTTTTCAATAATTTCTTTTCTTTATGCTCTGAAAGGTTAGCACTAATAATAACAGGATATATCTTCTTTTCATCAAGATAAGCATATTTCAAAGTATCAGGTAATTATTTAAGCTCAAACACAGGATCACCCATGGGTGGAGGAGGATCTCCAAGGATTTCAACAGGCAAATTGTGTTTCAAAACAGGCATTTGGTTAAAGAATATTTCATCTAATTCCTTTCTTTCATTCATAAACATATCATTTTCGTGATCTAGCAAATATTGTTCTAAAGGATCGGTAGGAGGCACGGCAATAGAAGCAAGACCAATGATTTCATCCTTACTAGGCAAATCCTTATCATGGGGTTGCCTACGAAATTTAGAGAAATTAAAATCATGAGACACATTCCCAAAGCTTACAGTAACAATTTCTTTCTCATAGTCTATCCTAGCATTAACAGTATTCAAGAAAGGTCTACCAAATATAATGGGACAAAAATCATCTTGTGGGGAACCAAGAACAAGAAAATCAGTAGGGTATTTTATTTTCCCACACAAGACTTCAACATCTCTAACAATCCCAATTGGTGATATAGTATCTTTATTGGCAAGTTTAATAGTAACATCAATATCTTCTATCTCAGCAGGTGCAATATCATTCATAATTTCTTGATATACGGTATAAGGAATTGCACTCACACTAGCACCCACATCACATAAACCATGATAACAATGATCTCCTATTTTAACAGAAACAACAGGCATGCCAACAACGGGTCTATGTTTATCTTTAATATCCGGTTTAGCAATTCTAGCAGCTTCACCACAGAAATAAATAACATGCTCATCAATATTATCGACCAAGAGATCTTTAACCATAGCAATACTAGGTTCAACTTTAATTTGTTCAGGGGGTGTAGGTGTTCTAATATTACTCTTATGAACCACAGTTGAAGCTTTAGCATGATCCTTTATTCTAACAGGAAAAGGTGGTTTCTCAATATAAGCAGTAGGAACAATAGGATCAACACTATAAGTAATAGTTTCTTCTTCAACTTTAATAGGTTCTACTACTTTTACTTCAATGGGAGGATGATATTTAAACCACTTCTCCTTAGGGAGATCAACATGAGTAGCAAATGATTCACAAAAGAAGCTACTATCTCAGAGTCAAGTCCATATTTAGTGCTAAAATCACGAAAATCATCGGTATCCATGAAAGATTTAACACAATCAAACTTGAGGTTTATACCTGACTCCTTACCTTCGTCGAGTTCCCAATCTTCAGAGTTGCATTTAATTCTTTCCAAAAAATCCCATTTGAATTCAATAGTCTTCTTCATAAAAGAACCAGTGCAAGAAGTATCGAGCATGGATTGATCATTACGAGAAAGCCGAGCATAAAAATTATGAATAATAATTTCCCTTGAGAGCTCGTAATTGGGGCATGAATATAACATTGACTTAAGCCTCCCCCAAGCTTGAGTGATACTTTCTCCTTCACGAGGCCAAAAATTATAAATATAATTCCGATCACGATAAACCAGATGCACAGGATAAAACTTCTGATGAAATTCCAATTTCAATCGGTTGTAGTTCAATGATCCAATATCATCACATAGCCTATACCATGTCAATGCCTTTCCCTTCAAAGATAAAGGGAAGACCTTCTTCTTGACATCATCCTCAGGCAAACCTGCAAGCTTAAATAATCCACAAACTTCATCCACATAGATTAGGTGCATATCAGGATGTAATGTTCCATCTCCTGCATAAGGATTAGCTAGCAGTTTCTCTATCATACCCGAAGGAATTTCATAATAAATATTTTCAGTATGTGCAGTAGGTTGAAGAGCAACTCTTGCTCTTCCGGTCGAGGTGAAGATACCCCGAACAAGCCCCTTAAAGGATTATTTTCCATAGTGACAAGTGACAGTAAATTTCAGCACACTATATAAATGTTTCCTTACCAAAGGCACTTCACTCCCCGGCAACAGCGCCAGAAAAGAGTCTTGATGACCCAAAAGTATAGGGGATCTAGCGTAGTCCTTTCGAAAAGTAAGAGTGTCAAACCCAACGAGGAGTAGAAGGAAATGGCAAAGTGGTTTTCAGCAAGGTATTCGCTGCAAGCACTGAAATTATCGGTAACAGATAGTTGTGTGATAAGATAATTCGTAACGAGTAACAAGTAAAAAAAGTAACTAAGGTGCAGCAAGGTGGCCCAATCCTTTTTGTAGCAAAGGACAAGCCTGGACAAACTCTTATATAAAGCAAAGTGCTCCCGAGGACACATGGGAATTACCGTCAAGCTAGTTTTCATCATGCTCATATGATTCGCGTTCGTTACTTTGATAATTTGATATGTGGGTGGACCAGTGCTTGGGTGCTGCCCTTACTTGGAAAAGCCTCCCACTTATGATTAACCCCTCTCGCAAGCATCCGCAACTATGAAAGAAGAATTAAGATAAATCTAACCATAGCATGAAACATATGGATCCAAATCAGCCCCTTACGAAGCAACGCATAAACTAGGGTTTAAGCTTCTGTCACTCTAGCAACCCATCATCTACTTGTTACTTCCCAATGCCTTCCCCTAGGCCCAAATCATGGTGAAGTGTCATGCAGTCGATGTTCACATAGCACCACTAGAGGAAAGACAACATACATCTCATCCAAATATCGAACGAATACCAAATTCACATGATTACTTATAACAAGACTTCTCCCATGTCCTTAGGAACAAATGTAACTACTCACAAAGCATAATAATGTTCATAATCAGAGGGGTATTGAATAGCATTAAGGATCTGAACATATGATCTTCCACCGAATAAACCAACTAGCATCAACTACAAGGAGTAATCAACACTACTAGCAACCCACAGGTACCAATCTGAAATTTTGAGACAAAGATCGGATACAAGAGATGAACTAGGGTTTGAGAGGAGATGGTGCTGGTGAAGATGTTGATGGAGATTGACCCCCTCTCGATGAGAGGATCGTTGGTGATGACAATGGCTTCGATTTCCCCCTCCCCCTCCCGGAGGGAAGTTTCTCCGGCAGAACAGCTCCGCCGAAGCCCTAGATTGGTTCTGCCCAGTTTCCACCTCGAGACGGCGGCGCTTCATCCCGAAAGCTCCCTTCTGATTTTTTCCAGGTCAAAACACATCATATAGCAGAAGATGGGTATCGGGGGCCAGCCAGGTGGCCCACAAGGTAGGGAGGCGCGCCCAGGGGGTAGGGCGCGCCCCCACCCTTGTGGCTGCCTGGTGGGTCCCCTCAGGTGCTTTCTTCACCCAATATTTTTTATATATTCCAAAATAATTCTCCCTGAAGTTTCAGGGCTTTTGGAGTTGTGCAGAATAGGTCTCTCAGATTTGCTCCTTTTCCAGCCCAGAATTCCAGCTGCCGGCATTCTCCCTCTTCATGTAAACCTTGTAAAATAAGAGAGAAAAGGCATAAGTATTGTGCTAGAATGTGTAATAACAGCCCATAATGCAATTAAATATCAATATAAAAGCATGATGCAAAATGGACGTATCAGCGCCCTGGTGGGTTGTGCTCCCCACGGACCTCCCCTCTGGTGCTTTCTTGGCCCGCAAGGTGTCTTCTGGTCCAGAAAAATCTCCAAAAAGTTTTGCTGCGTTTGGACTCCGTTTGGTACTGATATTCTGTGAAGTAAAAAACAAGCAAAAAACAGCAACTTGCACTGGGCACTATGTCAATAGGTTAGTCCCAAAAAATGATATAAAGTTGCTATAAAATGAATATAAAACATCCAAGAATGATAATATAACAACATGGAACAAGCAAAAATTATAGGTATGTTGGAGATGTATCATCCACTATCTGGTTGATGCACGGCAAGGGGAAAGGATCCTTTGGGAATGCCTTGTTGAGATCAGCGTAATCAATACAAAGTCTCCATTTACCATTTGCCTTGCGCATGACGACCGGATTCGCCAACCAGGTTGGATGTAGCACTCCTCTAACTAGGCCAGCGCCTCAAGTTTCATGTTCTCTTCTGCTATGAATTGCTGCCATTCCAAAGCTTGCTTTCTGACCTTCTGCTTGACAGGCCGAGCATGAGGGCAGACAGCAAGGTGGTGCTCAATTACCTCCCTGGGAACACCGGGGATGCTAGATGGTTGCCATGCAAACACATCCACATTCGGCCGCAGGAAGGCAATGAGCACGCTTTCCTATTTGCTGTCTAGGGCAGCACTGATGGTGAAAGTACCACCAGTGCCGTCCTCCGTCACCGGCACCTTCTTTGTCGCGTGTGGAGTGGCCTTGGATCTCTTGCCAACAGAGCTTTCCGGCAAGTCCTTGACAGATGTGCAGCACTCCAAGGAGGTGCGCTTCCCGGAAGTCTCACCGGATGTCTTGTCGGGCTTTCTGCTATTCTTCGGCTTGGCGAGAGTTGTTGCCTTGTCGGCTTCCGCTGCAACCACGTCCCTGTAGAGCTTGTCCATATAGATGATTGCATCTTTCTGTTCGGAGTTGATGGAGATGACACCCATGGGCCCCGGCATCTTCAATGTATTGTAGGCATAGTGGGACGCCGCCATGAACTTGGCCAAGGCAGGGCGAACAAGAATTCCGTTGAACAGCAAGGGGATCTTAACCACGTCAAACATGATCTTCTAGGTTCGGTAGTTTAGGTCTCCGCCAAACGTCACCGGCAGCGTAATCTTTCCTTTTGGCTGGCTCCTTCCAGGGTTGATTCCCTGAAATGTCCCGGTTTTCTTGAGCTCTTCCTCAGATATCTGCAGCATCTCGATCACCTCAGAGGAGATCAAGTTCAAGACGGCTCCACCGTCAACTAACATTTTCATGACCTTGAGGTTGCGTATTGGTGGTGAGACCAACAACAGCAAACACCCGACCGCAGTTGCGCAATTAGGGTGGTCCTCGACATCGAAAATGATAGGCGTGTGGGACCACTTGAGGGGCCTTCGTGCATCTGCTACTGGCTCTGATGCATTAACTTCGCGTGCCCATTGCTTGAGCTGGCGATGGGAGGAGTGCAAAGATGCACCCCCGTCAATGCACATGGCTTCCGTCGCTTTCTAGAATTCTTGTTCGCTAGACTCATCATCTTCATCCTCACTTTCTTCATCTTCTTCTTTCTTTTCTCTGCCCCTGGCAGGATTTTCTTTCTTCTGGCCAGCGTTGCCGCTGCATCCGCCTCGACCACCGCAGCCCTTCTTGTCGGATCCACCCGTACTGTCCTGGCCTTTTTCTTTGTCCCGCTTCTCATACTCAGCTTTCTGTTTCTCAACCAGCTTCTCAACTTGATGGCACTCCTGGAGGTCGTGGCCTTTGGTACGGTGGATCTTGCAGTATGGCCCGTTGGACTTGGTAGCTTCCTCTCCCGCCGCGGTGACCTGGAAGTCAGCGCATGTAGCAGCTTCCTTGCTGATATTCTCCATTTTGGGTTTCTTGGCGGGGCTGGAGTTG
This sequence comes from Thinopyrum elongatum, assembly GCA_011799875.1. NCBI lineage: Eukaryota > Viridiplantae > Streptophyta > Magnoliopsida > Poales > Poaceae > Thinopyrum > Thinopyrum elongatum. Next base: position 153,141,652 of record CM022300.1, on the reverse strand, counting down.
TTGGATCCTTCCACGGCCATAACTGACTTGCATCTGCACTTTCGGTTGTGTCTTCGACCCTCCTTTCCCAGGACAGTTGTGTCGTCACCGTCGGAATCGACTTTGGCGGCATCATCCTCACCGGGAAGCCTTCTCCCTTCTTCAGCGCCAACGTATAGAGTTTGTTGACAGTTTTTGTCAGGCAGATATGCATCTTCCCCCAAAACTTAGGCGGGAAGGGATCCCACAGTGGCCAATTCGAAAGGGGACAAGTAGTACATCTTATCCTGACGAAAGGTGGTCTTCACCTGCAAAGCTTCTGGTTGTGACACAGCGGTGGGCTCGGCGAGGACATCCGTCCTGCCGAGCTCGTGGTCTTGGTCTCGCTACATCTGAATGGAAACCTTTGGGGGATTCCTTGGGAACCCGCGTCTATCCTTGCTCCCTTAGCACCGAAAGGGAAACTATCTCTGTGCCCGCTGGCGCCCGCCTGGCCTTGGTCGTCACGGCTCACATCATCGCAGCCTCGTGAGGCTGGGCACTTGCATAGAAATCTCCGCTCCTCGGGAGGCCACCTGGCAAGGCCGCTCCCTCTGGAGATCTTGGCGTCGTCCGCCTCGCGAGGCCAGGGGGCCCTCGCGAGGGTCTTGTCTTGAAGGTCTTGCCACTAGGCCATACCGGGCCATCGAGGGAGCCTTGTCGTGGGCCATAGGCAGTCAAGTCTGGGTACCCTGGTTCCCAGAACGCCGACAGTAGCCCCAGGACCCAAGGCGCGCTCGGGCTGGCTTCGAGGCAAAGCTAAGGGGCAAGGGCGAAGCACCGCAGGCCCCAATCGCCTGCGGGCCACGCTGACGCGTGGCGCTTGACGGGACGCGGACACCTCCACTTCCCCCCGTCACCTTAGGCAACCGCCCAGGTTGACAAAGGGCTGGCGCACGCCCGCAGAGCCATCATTGCCCTGCTGTGCGCTTGCCTTCTGCCCCTCTCCTCCTCTTCGCAAGCTTGTGCCTTCTTTGCTGGATTCCGCGCTAGCTCCAATCCGCCTCGCCGCCATGGCCCCCAAGAAGAAGAGGGGTAGGGCTCCAGCAACGGCGGAGCCCCCGGCATGGCTGGAGCCCGTGTTGGGCCGGTCCACCGTGATCAACCGCGAGGGCTGGACAAGGTCCGGCACGCGATTGCCATCGACTCCAACGAGTGGAAGGCGACGAAGATCTGGCCGGCCTCCCGATCTTTAGTCGACATGGAGGCCACCAATATCCCTCTCCATCTTCATGCCCTTTTCTCCAGTCTGCTGCCGCCATTCTCCGACTTCTTCAACGCCGTGCTTACGCACTACCAAATCCACACGTTGCACCTGGATCCCGGGTCCATCGTCCTTCTCTTCGCCTTCGCGTTCATGTGCGAGGCTTTCATGGGGATCGCCCCGTCCGTGGCCCTGCTCCGCCACTTCTTCTCCCTCCAGATGGTCGCCGGCGAGCAGCGCTCAGGGTGCGTGTCGCTTCGGGCAGTGGCGGCGACTGCGGGCACCGGCATCGACTCCATACTCCACCCGGATGCAGTGGGATTCAGGAAGCAGTGGGTGTATGTTGACACCACCACATACAGCCCCTTGCTCCTGATCCCGACGGCCCCCGCGGAGCTGAGCTCTAGTTGGGAGCACGCGGAGCTCATCGACCCGCGGCTCGCGCGGGTCATGGCTAGGTTGGTCGTCTTGAAGGAGGCGGGCGTGACGATGGCGATGGTGGTGAGGTAGTTCGTCCGGCGGCGCATCGCCCCACTCCAGCACCATTCTCGCCCAATGTGGGCCTTCACCGGCCCCGAAGACGCCATGAGGCTCCAGAAGCCTTCGCTTCCCCCCAACACACTGCGTGGGGTGCTTCACCTCCTGACTGGCGGGGAGCCCGCCGAGCTCCCATCAGAAGGGTCCCCCTGTACAATTACCCGAACGGGGGAGCCTTCGCCGTTAAGATGCCGCGCTTCGATGAATGGGGGCTGCTTCCCAAGGACTACGTGGGGCCCCGCAACAACCCACTACTGGTGACCCCGGGGTCCGGGGGTCTGGAGGTGTGTGCCCCCGTGTCGGGGTACACAAACAGGGGTGTGTGTTTCCGCTGACTTGTGCACGGACGGCAGGCCTCCACCACGATAGCGCCATGTTTCCAGGATGAGGCCAAGCCGAAGAGATAGCTCTTTGAGTAATCAAAGGGTAGATCAAGAAGACCAAGACCAACCAAGTGAGCAAGATATCACTGAGGAAAAACCTCCCTTGTCGGGCAGGCGAGCCTGGCGGGGTCGAGATCACCCAAAGACAAGTCTCAAGACTCCCCCGGCAAGCCTATCGGGGACGCCGAGGGTGGACTATCCTGCCAAGGCGCCACCGCTCCACCTCACAACAACGCAAGTCACCTATCGGTGTGGTGTCGAGCCCCCAAGTGATTAAGTGGCTGTTATTTGGCACGTGGTAGCCATTTCCGAGGAAGATCACCCGTAAATGACACCCGTCCAAGAGACGTGTCACACAGACAGGCGAGAACGTGGCTGAATGGCACGGCAAGGCTGTCGGGCTACACCCGCGATGTGACACTAAGCGGTGCATTTAATGCGCCTTGTCCTGTCTGCAGAGTTAGGTATGATAGCACTATTTGCTATCCAATCAGTATGTAATGACTGATTTGCCATTGTGGTGACCCCTTGACCTATAAAAGGAGGGTCGTGCCAACCTTAGAAAGGATTCAGACCCCCGTACACTCATACGTGCATAGCTGCTCTCGTCCCAAGGCGACCTTGCCGGGCTAGAGCGCTGCGTCTCCACCACGGTCCTTTCATCAATCCAACAAAGCAGGAGTAGGGTTTTACGCCTCGCGGCGGCCCAAACCTGGGTAAAAACTGCTCATGTTATCGCTGCCATGCTACTCTACGCTCTCCGCTCTTTGTGCAATGTGCTCTTCCCCCTTACCAAACCACAAGGGGCCGATGGTCCCATAGGTGGTCATGTTATACCACAACATCTTTGGCGCGCCAGGTAGGGGAAAGCGCTTGCGCGAACCCGAGGGTGTAAGCAGCGCGTCATCTTCATCATCGTTTTATTCATCAATGGCTTCATCGTCCATGATGCCAAGAAAGAATGCGGCGTAGTGGGACAGGAAGGGAGCGACTTCGTTCGTTCGCCCACCCTATCTAGTCCCCATCATCATTCTCCGTCGCGGCTGCAGCGGCGGCGGGGGAAATAAATGATAGTGATGCGACAGCCCCGAACGGCTCGGGCGACATGGTCACCTTGCGAGCCCCGTGCGGAAAAGGGGGCAAGGTGATAAGGTACATGGTTCCTCTCTCTGCCACTTTCACTTGTCAACGATCGAGCTACACTGGGTTTAGCGTCGTCAACGTGGATGAGCCTGCGTGAAATTCAGTCTAGTATTTGCCCTGCTAAGGGAAGTCCTGAGTAGAGCACCGGTGTGAATTCATTGATTGACGCCCCGGCAAGCATGCTCCGGCAAGGCCGTCCGCGCTGGCGTGACTTTTGTGCCAGCGGCCGTAAGATCATTAAAAGTGTAAAGAGGACGAGAGAGAAATCGGTCTAGCCTTGCATTGTGTTCTGTCGCTCACGAGATATCTATGGTTCCTTCCGGCCCTTGCCGGGAACCTGGAAGCAACATGCAAGGTGCCATCCTCCCAAGATACGCGGACGCGACGAGTGGCTGCAGCTGGAAGGGGAGGAGGGAGCACGGATGAAAGCTAAGTCCATGTGATCATTGCTCCTTTATAGATCCAGAGTCTGCATTTGCTTATCCCCTAGATACCAACGGGTTTTGTCTGAAGAAATATTTTTCTTGTAATGGCACCTTGACGGATCGTCTGCGCCCCCGCTCTGTTCCGAGCCTGCTCACGGAGCGGGTGGCTGCATCAAAGACACCTAAGGGCAAAACTTGTCGGGACATGTCCTCACCAACCGATGCTAAGGACCCGCTCCTCACAGCAATTGCGGTGGCATGTTGCTGGCAGGCAACCAAAACATGTAAAAATAAACTAACCATACAAACATCCATGGATAAAACGCAAAGGGGATAGCATGTGTTCGGAATTAATTAAACATTAGTTCAGCACGAATAAAAGAAGTACGGTGTCTAAACACAGGGCATGCATAATGTTTTGTTATAGGGCACCACAGCGACATGAATGGTTCAAGGCCGTGCTTGGCGGCCTTATGGAGCCCTGGGAACAGAGAGCACCTTGTCGGCGTAGGGGGCAGCCTTCTCCTCGGCAGCGGAAACATCAGCACCTGCCGGGAGCTTCCTGAAGCCATCAGCAAGGTTGAGCTCGGGGTGGTGGTAGGCGAGGTTGCTCAAGACCATGAAGAGGGTGTTGCGGGCAAGCTTTCGAGACTCGCTTTTGAAATGGGCGTCTCTTCCTTCTTCATGAGTCTTCAACCCTTCAATGAACTCGTTGAAGAAGAGCCCTAACTTGACGCTCGGGACCTCATGTCTGTCCACCGAGAAGACTGGCCCCTCCATGCCCATCACTGCAATCTGGGCAGTGAGGCGCTCGGCGATGTCGATTAGGCTCTTGATCCAAAGGTTGACCTACTCGGACTGGTTTGCCAGCTTGTCCTCTGCATCCTTTCGAAGGAGTCTTGTGTTGTCCAGATCCTTCATCAGCTACTTCTCGCGGACCTCGCCAGATTCGATCGAGCTCTCTAGGGTGCCAACCCTAGCCTTCATGTCTTCAATGGTGCCGTTGGCAGTCTCGAGGTCTTGGCTCTTAGAGGAGAGCTGCGATTGCACCTCCTTCAGAGGGATCTCTGCTTTCTGCGCCCCCTCCTTGAGGGTCACCACTTCCTTGGCACTCCCGGCAAGCTCTTCTATTAGTTTGGCCACCTGTTGGTCGAGATCAGCCTTGGCAGTAGATGCAGCGGCAAGATCGTCAGCAAGCTTCTTCAGTTGGATGGCGCAGTCAGCAGTGAGAGCATCCATGGATGCCTTATGCTTGTCCTCCTGCTCTTTGGTACGCACTGGACGAGGGCTTCTAGTTCATTGTCTTTGGCACGGAGAGTGGCCCCGAGGTTCTCCTCCCGGGAAGAGATGCTCTGCTCCTTGACGTCCAGAAGCGTTGTGCGTTCTACCAGGCTGGCTTCTCGAGCGGCGACATCCTCTTTCCCCATGGAGATCGTCTCATGTTGCCACAAGAGGACTTGGAACTGCTTGCCATGCCACTCGCGTAGCTCGTTGCCCTTGTCCCTCAGCTTCTGGTCAACACTGTTGGCGGAATTACGCTGCTCTTTGAGTACCTGCCACTTCTGGCCATACCGGTTCTGCATTTCCTTGATGCCCGCCGCCACGGACTCCAGAAAGGACAGGTCCAAGACTGCATCGATAGAGCCATTGGTCTCTTCGATTTGCTGAGATGGGGGCACCATGATACGCTGGATCTCTTCGTCTAGTTCTACGCTCGTTGCTGCCAAAGAACCGGGGGCTCCGAGACCAGGTTGGGCCAGCACTAATGCCAGTTGGCTTGAGGTTGGCTACGGGATCCCAGCCGAGGTGCCAAACAATGGAGGAGGGCTCATGGTTTGAAGGGGGCTTTTCTCCTCAACCAACATCCCCGATCCTGACGCACTGCCAGGGGCCTACCCTGCCTCCTGCGGGGGCTCCTGGGCATCCCTGATAGCGTGCTCTTTCCCCTCTGCGACAGCAATTTTGGCGGCTTCCTCGGTAGCGTCTTTCCCGATGTTGGCCACCTCCTCCAACAACTCGGGATCCTCGGCCAATGGTACTGCAAGCAAGAGCAAACAAGCAATCATGAAGGGGAAGAAACATTGGAAGACCAAGAACTTGGAACAAGTTTATAAAGGAAAAACAAATAAGTTACCCGGAGTTGTCTGCCGTGGAGGATCTTCATTTTCCCCGGCAACGTCAATTGCCGGGACATGGACACCAGCCCCTTCCCCGGTAACTATGGGGTCGACTTGGGCAGAGCCTTCCGTGGGAGTCTCTGTCAGGGTCCCTTCACCTCGGCCAACAGGCGGAGTGGGTCCCTCCTGGGAGGCCCCATCCTGGGCAGACTCCCCCTCTTCTATGATTGGAGATGGGGAGTGCTCTTCTGCATCGTCTTTGGCAGGGGCAATCAGCCCCGTGCCTTCGCGGCAAGGGCTGCGCTGGGGGCTTGCCACTGGATCATTCGTGCTGCTCCTCGCCTGACCCGTGCCTCCCAGGGACCCCGGCGGCTCCGCATGCCTGAGCCGCTCGGCTCGGTGGATGAGGGTCTCCTCCTCCTCCTCTTCCCTGTCAAAGGCAGCAAGCAAGATTGAATTAGCAAACCAACGTGTATGCTAGACTCGGATGAGAACGGAGAATATTGTTCTTACTCCGAGTCCATGAGCATGGAGCCCAGCTTGAACTCCATGGGTGGCGAAGGCGCTCTGCCTCTCTTCAGGACCGGGGGAACAGTACTACCCGGTAACTTCAAGTCCTGCTTGGGTGGAGGGATCTCCGGCGAAGATGAGCTGCTCGAAGAGCTCGAATATGACTGGGAGATAGAGTCGCCCCTATGACTTCTGGTCGCTTTGCGGGAGGGGTCTTGGCCTCGGAAAGGCGAGAGGAATGTCGGCGCTCCACCTCTGCCCCGCCGCTTTTGGAGGCGATTTTTTTAACCTTCTTGGCGGGCCTAGGGGCTGGGGCGGCTACTCCTCGGTCGGGCTGCCTGCGTGGACGAGGTTCCAGATCCAGTTCAGGGGCCTGGGGACCCGCGGCAAGCCACTACTCTCAGGGCTGCGCCACCTCCACGGTGTCGTCCTCTTGCTCAGCTCCTGTTGTCGCATCGTACAGAGCCTCAATCCCGGCAGGTTCATCCCCGGCAGGATCATCCTCGGCAGCCCCTTCCTTGACTTGCCCTTCGCTCCTGCCGTGGGTAACCCTTTTGCTTTCTGCTTCCTCCTTCTCTTCCTCCTCCCCTCTTCTGGCACTTGCTTTTCCGGCGGCCCGGAGCGCTCTGTCCTCCTCAATCTGCTTCTTGATGAACGCCGCCTCCGCCTTGGAGGTGCGCTTGAACATGTTGGTCTCCACCCTGGTAGCACTTTCCTCCAGGTTGGAGAACCACTCGATCTCATCGTCGAGTTCAGGTAATTGCCAATCGCCCGCAACCCCATGAGTGTTGCAATCTGGCATCCATTTCAGAATCTAGTCCCGGGCGGAGTTGATGTTCAGCGGAACAACACTTGCTAGCAATTTGAGCGGCCCAAGGCTGTCGAATAGCTATTCGCACAACCAACCATGCCCATAGACTGACAAGTTGTTGGACAAACCCAGGTGCAGTAGCATCCTGTCGCCGGCCTCCCCATACAGCCAGGCAAACCTGTCCCTTTTCTGCAAAGGCGTGATGCAGCATCGAAGGAAATTGGCCCCCACCTGCTCGATGGTTAACCCGGCGGCCTTGAGATGGATGACCTTGTTCAACACCGGGCGAAGCCTATCGTCGGTGAGACCCACCTCCCTCCAATCATTGCTGCGCATGGTACACTCCGTCCGTGCCTGACAGAAGTCTGGGGCTTCCGCATCCTGAATCCAACACCAGTCTGCCCTCCATTCTTCCCACCTGCCGCGTTGTTGCCCCGGCAGATAATCCCAGGTTTCCCTCGCCACCCGAGGGATCTAGCTTATATTCAACGAGCGGTGAGCCTTGTTTTCCACCCGCGGGACGATGAAGTGCCGGAACAGATCTATATTGGGGGCGACCCCGACAAAGTTCTCGCACAAGTGGGCGAAAATCACCATGCACGCCATCGCATTTGGCGTGAAGTCTAGAAGGTGGAATCTGTACACCATCATCATCGCTTCAAAGAAATCCGAGAAAGGGGGATAAATGCCACATAAGAAGTATGCACAGAAAAACCGGTATGAATTCGGCGGATCTTCTTCCCCCTCCGGCAAGACCACGGGCGCCCCATGCCCTTTTGGAACTTTCGTCCCCCACATATACCCATACCTTGCGACCAAGGTGTCCTCATCCAAGCTCGACGGGGATAAGACCACGTCTCCCTGCCACTTCTTGTCCAACTCCGCCGCTCTCCTTTTGTTCCCCTCTGCGGGTATCGTCTTCGCAGCAGCCGCCCGCTTCCCCTTGTCGACGGCCGTCTTCCTTCCCATCCTTGTGGGCAATGAGGGAATGGGGGATCAGATGAGACAAATGAGAGAGAGAATGGGTGCGGAGCGACTGCGTGGCTAGAGGAAGATGATGATGGCCAGAGAAATAGGTGAGAATGAACCGCGCCCCTTCATGTTTTTCCTCTTTATGGGGAATGAGCGTGGAGAAAGGGGCAACTCTTCGCAACTTTCCCTCAGAAAGTTTCTGTTTTACATTAACTGCTACAGTCCCACAACCCGCGGTAATTACGCGGAGTGGACGTTGGTTAGTTGGTCATCATGACGAACCGTTGCACGTGTAGTGTTCCCTCGGCACGTGTCCATGAACTGTTTGGGGCCTAACCCAACGTGTCCGGTGACATGTATGGCTCAGGCCTGGGGGCTTCTATCGGGGTACACAAACAGGGGTGTGTATTTCCCCTGACTTGTGCACGGACGGCAGGCCTCCACCACGACAGGGCCAAGTTTCCAGGACGAGGCCAAGCCGAAGAGATAGCTCTTTGAGAAATCAAAAGGCGGATCAAGAAGACCAAGACCAACCAAGTGAGCAAGATATCACTGAGGAAAAACCTCCCTTGCCAGGCAGGCGAGTCAGGCGGGGTCGAGATCACCCAAAGGACAAGTCTCAAGACTCCCCCGGCAAGCCTGCCGGGGATGCCGAGGGCGGATTATCCCACCAAGACGCCACCGCTCCACCTCACAGCAATGCAAGTCACCTATCAATGCAGTGTCGAGCCCCCAAGTGATTAAGTGGCTGTTATTTGGCACGTGGCAGTGATTTCCGAGGAAGATCACCCCTAAATGACACCCGTCCAAGAGATGTGTCACCCAGACAGGCGAGAAGGTGGCTGAGTGGCACGGTAAGGCTGCCGGGCTACACCCGCGATGTGACACTAAGTAGTGCATTTAATGTGCCTTGTCCTGTCTGCAGAGTTAGGTATGATACATTGTTTGTTAACCAATCAGTACGTAATGACTGATTTGCCATTGTGGTGATCCCTTGACCTATAAAAGGAGGGTCGTGGCAACCTTAGAAAGGATTCAGACCCCCGTACACTCATACGTGCATAGCTGCTCTCGTCCCAAGGCGACCTTGCCGGGCTAGAGCACTGCGTCTCCACCACAGTCCTTTTTATCAATCCACTAAAGCAGGAGTAGGGTTTTACGCCTCGTGGCAGCCCGAACCTGGGTAAAAACTTCTCATGTCATCGCTGACATGCTGCTCTACGCCCTCCGCTCTTTGTGCAATGTGCTCTTTTCCCTTGCCGAACCATAAGGGGCCGATGGTCCCATAGGTGGTCGTGTAATACCACGACACCCCGTGACAGCTGCAGGGGGGCTTCCTGAGCCGCGCGCTCCTCAAGCATCAGTCCCCACTCCTCCGAGCGGCGGAGGAGATGCCTCGCTTGGGGACACGGCTTCCACCCCCGTAGCGGGAAGCCACATGCCAGGCTCCAGCGTGCTGCCTTTCAGTCCTCGTGCATTCCGGAGGAGGAAGGAGTCTGATGGCCACCGCAACCCTACCCCGAGGGCCCTGAAGAGGAGGAGGCGGATTGCTGCAGACGAGTAAGCACCCTACCTTCCTTGATCCTCGCACATCATGTTTTTCTGACTCTTGTTCCTCAGGTTCCCCTCTGTCAAAGGAACGGGCGTGTTCGTGCGCCGCCACTGGTGGGCACCGGTCCCGTCGCGACCTCGTGCCTCATGAGCCGCGCAAATGTGCCCAAGGAGGCACCCATACCCGAGTCAAGGCCAACCATGGGGGGCCTTGGGCCTGCATTCCTAGTGTCTTTCTTCAGGGGCGACCTCCGGATTGCGGGGGCAGTGCCAAGGGCTCCGCCGCTGATTCTTGTCGGTAGCTGGGCGACTCGCTCGACGGCGCCATCTTTGAGCAGTGGGGTGAGTCCGCGTCGGGCCCCGTCTCGGCCCGAAGGAGCGGGCGAGGGAGTTCCAGCCCCCAGGCCCCTGCCAGAGACGGACAAGTCTTCGCGCGCCTCCCCAGACAATTGGGGCGCGGAGGAAAGCCCCGACCAGGCATTGGAGCTCGCGTGTAGGTGCAGCGCCGTCCGGCACGTCCTTCTTCAGGAGGCGGCAAGCGCGCTAGGCTGCCTTTGGGTGGAGCTTGGCAACATCAACATGCGCCTTGAGGCGGAGCGCCTACGCCTGGCGCACGAATGGCGCCAGCTAGAAGTTGCCATCAACTATGGTCGTTTGCAGTGCGAGCACGCTCGCGCGGAGGTGGAGGAGTCTCTTGCCGCAGCGAGGGAGGCTCGCAATCGCGCCCTAGAGGAGGCCCAAGCTACGGATCGCCGGTGCGAGGCGGCCAACGAGCACGAGAAGGAGCTTCAAGCTTCAAACGCCGTCCTCGAGCAACAAGTCCAAGTGCGCAAAGCCGCACTCGCCGCCCCGGCGGGCGAGCCGCCCATGGGCGAAACGAGGCTCAGTACGCTCGAGGATACGCTGGCGCTGGAGGCGCTGGAGAAAATCCTAGAGCGCGAGTGGCTGGAGGTGATGGAGCACCAAATGGCCGCCACTGAGGACGCCCTCGCCTCCCGGGAGGCGACGAACCAGAGAGATGCTGACGAGAAGGTGGCGGGAGTCCGCAGGGCTCTTGCCGAGGAATACTGCCGGAAGCTGGAGCTCCAGGAGGCTCGCTTCTGCACACGGCGCGGCGAGCTCAAGGGCAAAGCTGATGGCATCAAGGAGAAGCTAGCCGTGGGGGAGCAAAGTGGGAGGGCCACGGTGGACGCTCAGGCCATGGCCGAGGCCGAGCTATCCTTCCTCTACAAGCAGGTGGAAGGCGTTTCCTCCCTCGTGGAGAAAGCTTCAGACAAGGCGAGCCGAGCCCGGGTGCTGCAGCGCGAGCGCTCCAAGATGTTCCAGGTCCTTGGGCATAGGGCCAACCGGGCCTTGAGTGGCATTTGCGATGAGAACGTCTCCAGCCCGCTTGTTGCTGATGATGTCGGTTACCTCAGCTTCTTCACCAAGGTCGTGGAATGCCTCGAAGGTGGAGCCGAGAAGGTGCACCAGCTCGTCGAGGAGTAGAGCGGCAGCCTTCTCGCGTGTGTGTTCTCGCGCGTCTTCAGCCACCTTCTCCGCTCCAATCCTGACTTCGACTTCGAGGCTGCGATAGCCCCCGTGCCCGGAGCAATCCAAGGCACCCTGGCGGACTGGGTGGAGGATCATGTGGACGACCTGATCGCGGAGCTTGCCCCCGCCGACAACGTAGGTCCGCCTGCGATCGAGGAACGCGGGGCTGACGATGATGATGATGATGGCTGCGGTGATGGTGACGGTGCGTCTCCCTAGGCTGTTTTCCCCTATTTTCCTGTTAAGACTTTGAATGTGACCCCGCGGGGATGCGAAAGCATTTTTGGAAGAAACTTCTCTGTGATGTATGAAGTAACATTGCACTCCCTTATGTCGCCTTCCCTTTGCTTTTCGTGCGCTCGCGACCCTGAGCAGGGGTGGGTCGTTATTGTTAAGCCGGGCCGCGGAGCTTGGCCAAGGTCAGGAGGCAGACGCCTACGGAAGACCTCAGGCCACGCGTACTCGCAGGCTCGCTCGAGAGCACCGCGCGAGGATCCGGACACCAAAGTCTTGGAGAGGTGTGTGCGCGGGCAGGTCTGTGACTGCTGTGGCCTGGGTCCTTAGGCATCTTCAGCACCGCTGGGCTGACCCAAGCATGCGCACCGTGCCCAGCCCCCGCTCGCGGGGCGCGACGGAGGGAGCCACGGGCGGTCGCCACCTTTCACAAAGACGGAAATCAAGAGAGGAAGCACTGCAAGAAGAAGAAAGAGAGTCCCCCCTTTTCCAAATAAAGACGCAAGAACCTCAAATTTATTCCAAGAAATAGCAAATTTGGTTACAAGAGAAAGCAAAGAACAGCCGCGTCCGGCACCTAAGCTAGTCTTCCCACCAACGCGGAGCATGGGGCCTCCACTTGGCGTGGGCATAGTCGCTGATTGACCGTGTCATCCGCCAGCGCGGAGCATGGGGCTTCCACTAGGCATGGCCATAGTCGTTGTAAGACCATGTCATCCGCCAGCGCGGAGCATGGGGCTTCCACTTGGACATGGGCGGGAGCCCCTGTGAGGCTCAAGGGTAGCACTCAAGAGACTCCGGGGCGTGTACAGACCCACCCATTATTACGTGAGAGTGTTACGGGCGGAGATTGGAGGGGCGCAAGGAAGTCACCTTCCTCCTCGATGAGGACCCCACCCCTGGCCTTTGGATTGCGCGCCGGCGAGTCTGAGGCGCCGGCGGCCATGGGCGGGGTCTCCGACCTGGTGACAGCCATTGGGCGGCGCGACGCGCCTCCACACCAGTCGCAGGCTTCGGACTCCTCCCGAGCCTTTGGGTCTCGGGGCCCCCGTCTTCGTGTGGTCGTGGCTCAGGGGACCCCAGGCGCCCTGACCTCGCAGGCTCCTCAGGTGCTCGGGCCCCCTAGGGCCCTGTCCTTACTCGGGGCGCTACCACGCGCCTGGCGCGCCTCGGCGCGCTTAGTCCGGCTGCCGTTTCTCCGTCGTGCTGCGGAGACGTAGTTCACCTGCATCCTAAAATTAGCGTAACATGCTATGAAAATATTTGTTGTAGCAGGGGGTCGTTTAACGGTGCGGTCAAGGCCCTAGCTCTTCGGCCTGCTTTTGGCCTTCGAGCATCCTGAGGTCTTGTCGGTCTCGAGGACCGGGCCAATGGAGGCCTGCCCACTGTCAACCCCCTGGCTCTTCGGCCTTGTCTCGCCACCCCTGCCGACGGGTCACGATGGCCACGAGGTGGCCCATCGCGGCACCTCCCACGGGGGGCCATGTACCCTACCTGAAGCCCGGGGGAGCGCTTCTTGGGCTGGAGGGGGATCCCGCTCGCCTCCTTTCCGCCACACGGCCCACTAGGTCCTCCCCGGAGGGATGAGCAAACACAGCAAGGGCACGCCCGGGTCTGCGGTGACGGTCGCAGTGCAGGCGGTGGGCATAGAGGCTCCGTACTCCGGCAGGCGACATCGAGCAGCTTGTTGACCCGGTCGAGCCAAACGGCATGGTCGCCATTGGCGGGGCGGTAGCGTAGTAATTCACGCACCGCGAGGAGCGCGGCCTGTGTGCCCGTTAGCCCCCGTCGGGCACAGAGGGACGACGCCATGGCGACGCTGACGGAGGGCGCGACGGCATGCCCGCTGTGCCCAGCGGGGGCGATGGTGACGAATCCTGCCGTTGGCGACAGTGTGCGGAGGGAGGTGAGGCATGGCGAGAGACATCGCGGCCGAATGGTGCCGTCTGATCGGAACGCGCGGCCCACCACTTGGCGCAGGCTCGGATGGCTCGTGTCATGGGCGTGGCAAGGTGAGGATGGAGCGTGGTTGATGAGGAGGCAGGGCTTCGACATGCCCCTACCTGGCGCGCCAAATGTCGGATTCAGGGCTCCACAGACCCAAGAAGGTTCGAACTCTGGGGCGTGTGCGAAGATCTCAACCTTTCAAGTCTCGAGCTCGTCGCCCTATAGCCTAGCCTTGTCGGATTCGCGTGAGCGGGGAAGAAGATGGACACGGTAGTTTACCTAGGTTTGGGCCACCTTGCGGTGAAGAACCCTACTCCTGCTTTGTGGTGGATTGGCCTCACGAGGAGGTTTGAGGATGAACTAGAACAGTGGATGAGCTGCCTCGCGAGGGCTCGGGGGGTGAGAATAAGTCGACCCCTTCTACGGTGGTGGCTAACCTATATTTATAGTGGCCTCAGTCCTCTTCCCCCAAAACTTAGGCAGGAAGGGATCCCATAGTGGCCAATTCGAAAGGGGACAAGTAGTACATCTTATCCTGACGAAAGGTGGTCTTCGCCTGCAAAGCTTCTGGTTGTGACACAGCGGTGGGCTCAGTGAGGACATCCGTCCTGCCGAGCTCATGGTCTTGGTCTCGTTGCACCGAAATGGAAACCATTGGGGGATTCCTTGGGACCTGCGTCTGTCCTTGCTCCCTTAGCACTGAAAGGGAAACTGTCTCCTCTGCGCCCGCTGGCGCCCGCCTGGCCTTGTTCATCACGGCTCACGTCATTGCAGCCTCGTGAGGCTGGGCACTTGCATAGAAATCTCTGCTCCTCGGGAGGCCGCCTGGGGAGGCCGCTCCCTCTGGAGGTCTTGGCGTCGTCCACCTCGCAAGGCCAGGGGGCCCTCGCGAGGGTCTTGTCTTGAAGGTCTTGCCGCTAGGCCGTACCGAGCCATCGAGGGAGCCTCGCCACGGGCCGCAGGCAGGCAAGTCTGGGTACCCTGGTTCCCAGAACGCCAACAGTGTGGAATGCGGCAACCACGACCGTGGGGTGAATATCCGGTATGCCACGATGCACGCGGTTGAACCTCTGGATGTACTTGCGCAGATTCTCTCTTTCCTTCTGTGGGATCACTTACAAATCATTTGGCAACCCTAGACCTTTCTGTCCACCGGTAAAAGCACCAACAAACTCATTGTAAAATCTGACCAAGAGGAAATGGAGTTTTCCGGCAATTTCATTAGCCAAGACCAAATGTTGGGCTTGAGTACCAATGGGAAGTAGTTGGCTAGGATTTTCTCATCCATTCCCTCGGCAGCCTGCACAAAAATTGTATAAATGCCAAAGAACTCTGCCGGGTTCGGATTGCCATAGTATTTTTCCGGGACCTCAGGCTTGAACGCACGGACAGACGGCCAGTGGACTTGCCACAGCTCATGTGTGAAGGCTGGGCACCCAACCTCATAAGGTAAGTACCCACCAGCAACGGGCATTAGCTCATCAACAACTAGACCGTTGCGCTCGTCTGACTGACAGCGCGCCTCCCAGCGCCACTGGATGGTGGTGCGAGCATCTTCCACTCGTCTATCCAGCAACAATTGCCTCTGGTCTCGCTGTGTCTACGGGTCTGAGGAATCCATCGATGCATCGTCGGGATGTGCATCTTCCCGGGCCCGCAGCGAGTGCTGGTGCTGCCATTGAGATTGTTGCTGAGGAAGTGATTGCATCGTGGGTGCGCCGCCTGCCGCACGACCTTTAGTTTGAGGCGCAGGCGCAGTTCGCGGTCACCACGAAGGCTCCGCCAACTGGGACCTGTTCGCATCAGAACTCAATCAAATTCCGGATGGTGGCTCTCACTCATCCATCTTGTGAGCTACTAGAGGAAAATCCAGCAAAATTTGTGCTCATGTCATCGCCTGCATCGCCGTTGAAGGCATGTTGGAACGCAAAGAGCGTGATGTCGCTCGACTACTGGCAAAGCTAGCAGGAGCATCGTTGCGTTCTTGTCGCTGCGTCGTGGGGGCAACAGCTAGTTGGCGTGGCGGAAGCTGCGCCCGTGGGTCTTAAACTTTGTCCACGGGCGATTTTCCATGCGGGCGTTGCTGTGGAGGCACAACAACACCGCTCTGCGTGACATTGCGCTCATCTTGCAATGGGCGCGGCATGCGTCCCGAGGACGCTGCCCAGGCCACTGGCACTACCTCGGTGGGAGGGTCGCGGTTCACGCCCGATCGAGCGAGGTCGCTCTGGTGGCTGCGTTCGCGAGCGCGAGGAGGGGGCGGGGGTAGAGCACCCGCATCGCCCGCGCTATGAACATCGTCTTCGCCTGAGCGTTGAGGTAAGCGTCCGCCTCCAGCATCCCCATCGCCTGCTCCCGTCACGGTGGGCTCGGCGACCGCGCTGCTTGCACCGGTCGTGCCCACCACGGTGTTCGCTCCATCCGCAGTGGCGGTGCCGCCTACGCTGCCTGTACACAAAGGCGATGAGTGCTGTGATGTAGAAGGCTTGACAGCCACAGAGCCCTTCTTCTTGGGCACCATGGGTAGTGATGATGACGATGAACTTTGAAGGAATCGACGCGCCGCATGCTGCCTTGATTCTCGCCAACGGCTCCCCTACCTGGCGCGCCAAAGATGTCAGCATCGAGCCGCGATTTATGGGGCAGGGTTGCCCCTTTGCTGGTTCGACTGGGGATCAGTTGACGCGAAGAGCAAGTACAATAGGAGACATCATGGTTTTTACCCAGGTTCGGGCCGCTAAGAAGCGTAAAACCCTACTCCTGCTTTTATGTATTGGGTGAATGTGGAAGAAAATACACGGAGCGCTCTCCCTCGGCAAGTCGCTAGGAGAGAGTAGCTGCACGGATATCTTTGCATGTGTGTTGCAAGGTCTTGAACCCCTGTAAAGGTTGCCCTGGCCCTCCTTTTATAGCTCAAGGGGTTACCACAGTGGCAAAAAGGTCATTACAGGGTGATTAGACTGATGTAGATCTATCATACCTAACTCTACTAGTTAGGACAAAAGTGCATTGAATGCACTGCTCGGTGTCGTGCGGAGGGTGAACCCCGGCAAGGGTGATGCACTGCTTAACCACCTACCTATTATTAGCTTGACACGCCATTAGGACGGGTGTCAATAAAGGTAATCATCCTCCCTAGCAAGCTGACACACGTGGGCTGCCTCCACCTAATCACCTGCGGGCTCGACACCTCACCGATCAGCGACCAGCTGGCCAGAGAGGCAGAGTGCTGGCATTCAGCAGGAAGTCCGTGCACTTCTTGATCTCACAAAGAGTGGCTTCTCTGGTTTGGTTGTGTATGGAACTTGATGCACTCCAGGGGAGCTGCAATACGTATGTTCATAAGTCAGGGCAGCAAACGCCCATGTTAGTTGCACCGACAAAAACCCCGCCATTCGCTGTAGGGTAACACAGCAGAAAACAAAAAAATTCCGACCTACGCACTAGCCCAGGACCACTATGGAGACTGCATACAAGGTTTGATCATTTTCGTTACCAACTCGTAGCGCAGCGGAAGTAGAGTCGATGACGATCGACGGTGCAGATCACCGCAGCTAGGATTTACACCCTCCCAACCGCAAGGATGTACTCCCTCATCTGCCCCTCGGACAGCCCTCCGGGAGGCGGTCGGACAGTCCCTCGGACAGTGTCACGGACAGCCCTTCGGGAGGACCCTCGAAAATTGGACGGTTACTCGGACAGCCCTTCGGGAGGACACTCGAACAGCCCCTCGGGCAAAAGGACGAAACTACGACCTCTCTACGGGGTTGCACACATATGGTGTCATCTATCCGGCAGGGCTTCGCCGTCCAGAACTAGTTCCCACTGGAACCCAGACAGCCTTTCGGCACTATGAAACTATTTCGTGGGAGGGAGAGAGAATGCCAGACCATGCATGGCTTGTGTGAGAGAGTTGGAGTGGGGTTGGAGAGCACCTCTCCTCCTCCTTATATAGTGGTGGAAGGCGTGGAGGGGGCTGAAATTTCAGCCCACTAAACATGGGGAAAACATGTTCCCACAAAACAAGGAGAACATGTTCCCACCAAACAAGGGAAAACCATGTTCCCTTGTCCATGGTGCTCCAACATGGGGCCCCACCACCTCCCAACACTTCCCACCATTTGTGGAGGCTGCCCCCCACCATGGGGGGGCCCCCCAACACCTTTTGTCCAGCCAGAAGGGGCTGCCCCCCAAAGGGGAGGCGCCCCAAAACTGCCCCCACATATCGTGGGATCTTGTCCCCTCACGCTGGGACAAGATGTTTTCCGCGACTATTACTTCTGAAAAATTCCGAAAGGTCCCAGAACATTTCCGGCACCCGCTAAAATTATCTGGACGTGCTCCGGAACATTTCCGGTATGGTGGTTTAATTTAAAACCATCTTCGTTTACCCGGTAAACAATTCCGGCAGCTCCGAAAACTTTTTTTTGGTTTTTTCTCCAAAAATTACCAGACCAATCTGGCAACCTCCAATACATTCCCGCTACTTGCCAAAACCTTTTTGGATCAATGGTTTTATCCGAAACAACTTTTCGGTTTTACCGAAACTTTTTCGGTGTTCTCTCCGGAACTTTTCCTTTGTCTCCGAAACTTTTCCAGTGACTTTCTCTCGGACTCCTTGTCTAGTATTCAGCAGATAGATGACCCTTAAGCGTGTGACCCTATAGGTTCGGTGAAGTATAGACATGACCGGAACCCTTTCCGATCAATGATCAACATCGAAGCCGTGGACACCCATATTGACCCCTATACCCACACGAATGAATATTCGAGTGAACCTCCAGTTGCCGTGTGCTATTCATGTTGCTTCGCGATATGTTACAAATACCTGAGGTGAGATTTACTTGCATCCCCGTGGATCGACAACTTGTCCACTATGCCAGTTACCGGTATTGTTCTCTTTTCTCGTTGCCGTGTTCCGGCATCCCTGTGATCAAATCACATTGTTTCTGGCCAGACGATGATGGACACCGTAACACCGAGAGGGCCAGAGATATCTCTCCATCGTCGGAGGAGCAAATCCCAATCTTGAGCTATCAAGTTACTTGACATACTTTCCCATGAACCCGTAAGCCGCCGTAATAGCCATCTAGTTACGGATGACGTTTAACAAACCCCAAAGTTCATGAATCAAGCATGAAGAAACTCGATACTCTCATGGTCTAAGGAATCATGCAAACATTAACCATCTCTGTGTTATTAACCATTAACTTGTGATGAATGTATCTCATAGCATAACATCAATTCGGGTCGATTCAACACAAATGTTCCTCTAACATTGTGCCCTCAAAGTTGCTGGCATAGACATGCCCATGATTGGGGAAACATAATCATCATGCAACACTTGAGCTAGTCTTAGAGGTATGACTAGGAATACTTTTTACCGTTTATTATTCCACACGTGCACATGGGTTTTCCCCAGAGCCTTTATGGATATACGGGCTCGGGAACCACATCAGTTATAGCATGGAACATAAACATAATTATGAACATGGAGATAAATAATAACACTTATTATTGCCTCTAGGGCATATCTCCTACAGACTTCCACTTGCACTAGAGTCAATAATCTAGTTAATGCTAATGCACTTTTCACCTGTGGCACACTGGTGTAAATATGCTTCACTTGTTGTATAGCCTGATGTCCAACGGATCAGACGACTTCAGTCCGTGTGTATATTTGCATATCCTCGCGTTTTCATGCTTTCACAAAATTCATATTTTGTGTGGACTTGGCTTTGTATGTATGTGAATCATAGGTCGAACCTGGATTCCTCAGACTGAGTTATGGAGCAACTACCTGCAGTAGTGTCCCATCGACAAAAGCCATCTTGGAACCATACTAAGTTCATGAATGAACTATATGATTCAACATCTTCTTTGTCGCTTTAAAAGCGGCAACATATTTCGCCTCTGTAACAGAATTCGCCACAGTAACTTGTTTGGAACATTTCCAACTAACTGTGCCACCACATTGTGTTTTACACAAAACCCTCAATTTAAATCAAAAAATGAATGGAGCATTGATGAAGACTGTATCGATGTAACATTTTACAACGAACTCTTCATGATCTCCGCTTGCGAGAAAACATGTCATCAGTGCTACTCTAGCACTCAATGATGCTTTTCACTGTTGTCCTATGATCAGTACTTTTGATCACTTTGGTATCTATACTCGCAACACCTTGGGAGTATCAGACATATCTGGTTGTTTTACATACCATGGAATAGATGATTAATCCAAACACAAGAGTGTGTGGAATTTCCATCATGTATTTTACTCATCAGTGTTTTGGGACACCGAGTCTTGTAAAAACTCTTTCCATGTGACTTCGGCAAGAATCACTCCTTGGCATTTTAAAGCTAAAAAGTTTTAGCATATTGTCAATATGTATCTATGCTCAGCCCCATTAGGTAAATCTATCTCCATAGATCATCATGCCTAATATTAAGGCTATTTAGCCCAAGCACTTCATCGAAAAACTATTTTCAAACGAAGTCCTAATTCGTGTCAAGAAATTTATTTCCAATCAACAATGTGTCAAGCACACAACGTTTTTAGAAATATTATTATGCTCCCACTTACTTTCTTGAATCACAAGCATCTTCGTTACCCATTGATGAAGTCAAACCCCTTTGACCATTTCATCAAAACACGAAGATTCCAACTCCACTTTGCTCTCTTCTGCCCATCGCTGAAACTCTGAAGTTTGCATACTTACTAGCATCCTCTGGATCGACAAATTACTTTGGACTGTATCACATACAAGTCCTAAGTTTTATTTCCATCAGATGGAAATCCTTTCGCCATCCATGTTTCATATCTCATGATTGAAATATGTATTAATTGCTAGTTCAACCCGAACCAACTTTAAGCATCGCTACGGTGAGACAATCTCATCGTAGTCAACTCCTTGAACTTGTTATTGCAACAAGTTGAGCTTTATGGATGAAACATTTTATCTGTATCAGTTTTAAGTTTCATAAATATTCGTTAGACTCTAAGTCTTCCGAAAGGTGTATCAAGAATTTAATCTTGAATCACTTATATGGAAACTATCTCAGATTGTATTGGCATTTAGCCAATTCCAGAGTCAGGGCCCATCAACACTTCCTTGTGTATCGTAGGTATACTGTTGTCTAACAACAATATGTCGTTTGCGCACCTGAGAGGTTTGCACGAGCCTTGCCTATGTGGTTCAGCTGCAAGTTCGACTGAAGTCCATACATTTTATTGTAGAGACTTCCGTATCAGTCGCAGTAGGAAACTCCGGAATCACTTCCAAGGTTCCTTTCCTTTGATCTGATGACGAAGATACTGGTTATCTCGTCAAGTTGCACTTTCCTCCCACTCACCTTTTGCAAGAACAATTATCTTTAAAAGCATACCATTTTGTGGCAAAAACCTTTGCCTCGGTATAGTGGCGGGGGAATACCCAATGACTTGGGATAACCTACAAAGTAGCACTTGTCTGATTTGGAATAGGTTTGTAACCTTTTACACAAGCCCCATATTCCAAATGTTAAGAAAAGATATAATGTGGCACCCCGGCTCAGAGTAAACCGGAACGCCCCGTATTCCAGCCCAAGGGCAAGTCTTCTGGAATACGACACTGTTGGCATAGAACAAATCAGCTCTTTATTATTAAGGATATGGTTACAAAGGGTACAAGGATTACATCGGCACGACAACACTATGCCTACCCGGGGTAGCTCTATGCTAACAGCGGAGTAACTCTCTCGGCAGCGGAACAACGACGACGGTGATGGACTCCACTCCGCAGGGACTCTGGCTAGAACGCGTATCCTAGATCGCAAGCACAGGATCCTCGGCAAGCAAGCAATCACGGCATGACCTGCAAACTGGCATGACACGCCAGGTGAGTACTTTGAATGTACTCGCAAGCTCACAGCAAACATCAGCATTAAAGCAAGACAACATCATAGAAATCCAAAATTAACCAGCATGGTTATCTAGCAAGGTAGCTACTGAAATGACTACAGTAAGGTAAAGCGTATTAAATCCATACTTCAAATAATCTCAGGCTCCAATCCGAACCTATACCAAGTCCAATCCCCAAGCATGTGGTCATCCGACCACTCAACTCACAGCCATCCCATGGCTAACATATCAAATACCTGATTCCATCTGCACGACAAGTCTGACAAACTTACTCTCCTCCGGGTTGTCTCACAACCCTCAGAATACTCATGAACCACCGAGTACTTCTGATCATACGACGAGTTCTTCCATCATTATCATCACTACCATGGTTGACCACCTAGTGAGGTCTGGACGGACTGTCCAATACCGTGGACACGGCTATTCGAATAGATTTTACACTCTGCAGAGGTTGCACACTTTACCCACACTATGGAGCACTGACCTCGTGATCCCATTCGGGTGGATCAGCGTTGCTCCAACGAAACCTGCCTGACCCGTGACTCTCCCATCGTACCACCGGCAATCATCCTCCCCCGGAGTCAAGCCCTGGGTGGCCCCTGTGTCACCTCGTGACACCTGCCACCGTCGTGGCCAAACTGAACTGTCGCAAACGGGGACGCCGGCACAAAACTCAACTGGGCTCACAAGGTTATCGCCGCCTACCGGGCCAGGGTAGCGCGCACGCATAACCTTCCCTATCGGGCGGTACTGGTGAAAGAGCACGCGATCAGACCAAGTCAAGGCCGTCCCATACCGGCAAATGTGGTTGCACGGATAAGTCCGGACAGGTGACTCAAGGTCAACCATGAAATATCTAATCCTCGAACAATCTCTGTCATGGCTGACACTCCGATATCATAGCAATCCAATAACCAATATGCTTAAGCCACTGCTACTAATTCATCTCTACGAACTGCCGGATGAACTCCAAAATAATCATAGACAGTGATCTCAACATCACAGTATCAACAAGTGGGTAAGCTACTGGTCACTAATAATTCGGTATTCAACATGGTAGTCACCTATCCGAGAATTAACTCGATCATTGCATAATCCAATTCATTTCACAGATACTCATACTTGCTGATAAAGCAAATAGTCAAACTATGACATTGCAATGCGATGATGCAGATGAGAGTTGTGGCTTGCCTGGAGATGAAGGAATCATCGGGGAGAAGTGCAGAGAGTCCGCGAAAGCGATTGTCGGAAACAGTTCTCTCTCGGAGGAGGCTGTTTACGGACAAGGGCAAAATGGTTATTTCCACTGTGTCAGCACATACTGAAAATGATACCAACACGACGGGCTCGACGAGACGAAGACGTGGGCGTTGGATTCACCTAATTCGGAGTCTCGGTTAAAAAGTTGTGATAGGTTGACTGCAGAAGGACCTTTCGGTAAATATTTCATTTACTTCTGGGTCCTCAGTAGTTTTTTCTGCGGAAAAGGTTAAAAGGAACTGCGCGCCTGGGCCGAAACTGGCCGAATGTGGCTGGCGCCTGGGCGCTGGCTGGGCTGTGCGAGCGTCACCGCTCCACTTGGGCCGGCCCACCCGCACCCACCCCACTTAAATGACATGGCAGGGGCGGGGCCGAGCGGCTGTGTGGCTGACCCGTGGGGCCCACGCGCAGGTGGGGTCGCCGGCTGGGTCTTCTTCCTCCTTCGTCGACACCGCGCCTGGCCAGGGCAGGGCCGACCCCGACGAGGCCTGCCGGAGCTACAAGGCACCTCCGGCGAGGCTCCGCCAATGGATGAACTCAGCGGAGCACGGCGCATCCCCTGGGCCTATCCGCCGCCGGAGGGGAGGGCTGAGTTGGCGATGGTTTCGAGGACGGCGGCTGTGGCGTCAGGCGATGAGGGGCAGGGCGCTCCGGCGGCGAGGCGACGGAGAGAAGACTCAGGAGAGCTTCGCCAGAGTTTGGGTGCCCCACTGGCGAAGAAATGAGGGAGGGAGGAGCTCGCCAATGCCGGAATTTGGTCGGACCCGAGTGGCGGCCATGGCGACCATTGGAGCCGAGGAGGGGCTCTGGAGCTCCAGGGAGTAGCTAGGCAGGGGGATACGAGGGTGGCTAAGTCGATGGTGAGCTCAGAATGGCTCGGGGAGGCCTATTTATAGGCGAGTGACGGAGAGGGCCGAGCACCACCGTGGCGACGCGTGTGTCGGCATCCCAGTGCTTCCAGAGCTCGCCTAGAGGAAGGGAGAGAGTTCCCGGGAGGTCGCGGAGGGTCTGAGAGGTCTCGGGGAAGGCCGGGAATGCTCGAGAAGGCTCACGGTGATCGGACATGACGGCGGCAGAGATGATCGGTCATGGCCTGTGCACCGTGTGGGAGGGGACGGGAGAGGGGAAGAGAGGTCTGGGGAGAAGAGGACAGTGAGGGAGAGCTGTTGGACATGATTAGTCGCGCGGAACCGACAAGGAGAGGAGGGGCACGAGCAAACGACATGCGGCTCACGTCCACGGCGTGCCAGGGCGGTGGTCACCGCCGGTGCCACGCGTCTAGGGCGTTGACACGACCTAAGATCATGTCAACAAGATATCTCAGTGGTCAGATAGTGGACTCATCAAGTCTTGGCTGGAAGTGGAGGCAAGAAGTGACAGAAGTTAGCTTGGAGACCAAGCCACAGCAAGGTGTTTGGAGTGGGGTGGGGGAGATCGAGCAGGATCTAGACTCTGATATTTGGCATGGGGTGATCACATGCTAAGAGGATCATGTCTGCAAATTTGCAGCCCATTTGAATGAATATACATAGCACTTGCAGTTCAATGGGCTTTACTAAACAGAAATGCAAAATATGAAGTGGCACTCACATACTTGCTTGGATTGAGCTGAATTTTGGAGGAGATGAATAATTTGAACATATGAGGATACTGTATAAATTTCATACCATTTGGATAAACCAAAGTGGTACTTCCTTCACACAGCACCCCACTGGACAGAATCTTAGGGAAATTCTAGGGAATTATTGGGTAGATGAATTGAGCCCAAATTTTGTGGAGAGGTGTGATATGGGTAGAAGCATGTTCTGGAAATTATTCACGAATTATGGAGCAATAAAAATTATAGTTGCTTCACAACCCATAATAATTACCAGAAACAAAGATTTGATGCTGTGATCACATAGATGATTGTATAAGGTTGAAACCTGGTGGAGAGTCAGGATTTTGGAATATGAAGATGCTTGCAAAATTTCAACTCATTTGGATACTCCTAGCTAGCACTTGCTTCACAAAGATTCCAGTTGCCCAGAAACTTTGGAAATTAGCCAAGAGAGATTTATTATCCAAATAAAGTTGAATTTTGGCATGAGGCAATGATATGGATATTAAAGAGTGCAAAAAAAGTTTGAGAGCAAGCAATCAAATATAAAGGGTACTTGCTTCTCAATCTGACAGATAGGGCAGAATCGGAAAAGGAATATTTGTGAAATATTTTTGGGTATTGAAAGGAATATTTTGACATATCTGTATAAGATATGTCCCAAAGGATTTATGGGAATTATTTGAGAATTTTGGGAATGATAGAAATATGAGTTGCTTCACAACTCAGGGCAAATAGGGTTATTCCTTTAATAGAAAAAGGAATATTCCCAGGAAAAGAATATTGGGAGTTGGTCCAAGATGGAAATGACATGGTCTTGGGATGGTTTTGAGGTTGGCAAGCCACTCGGGAAGAAGAATGAAGGGTGATCCCTCCAGGTTGCAAGACTACTAAGCCACAAAAAGCGAATCCGGACAAAAATCAAAAGAAAAAGAAAATGGGCAAAATCCAGGGTGTTACATATAACATGGTTGGGCGTACCATACCATGGTGTCATTTCAACAGACCCGATGGAGCTCTTTTCAGTGTACCGCAGTCTCTAAAGCATCACTCTTTAAAAGGGATAATGGCAAATTTATTTATGTCATCTTTGATCTTACCATGTCATAAATGGTTCGATTACATCTTCATGGACTTTCCACTTGCAGTGGTGTTCCGGGAGGTGCAAGTTATGAAACCCCTTTCACAACTCATCAGACATTGGCTAAACTTGTAACTCAAATATTCCTTTCTGCAATCGAATTGTAGAAACATAATTTTCTTGTTACAATAACTTCTACTTCATATTTGAAA
Organism: Thinopyrum elongatum; assembly: GCA_011799875.1. Lineage (NCBI taxonomy): Eukaryota > Viridiplantae > Streptophyta > Magnoliopsida > Poales > Poaceae > Thinopyrum > Thinopyrum elongatum. Next base: position 153,116,211 of record CM022300.1, on the reverse strand, counting down.
ACCTTTCGAATGAATTCAAAAAATCCAGACTTACGTCTCATCAAGTAAATATCCATATATCTAATTGAGTCATTTCTGAAGATAGACAAATCCACTACTAACAACATTTATCGGACTACACACATCAAATGTATGATCACCAATAAGTTTGTTGTCCGTTCCTTATGGCCTGTGAACGGTATTTCAGTCACTTCTCTTTTTGGAGGAAAGTTGCAAGTGTCAGATGATTCAAAATCAAACGACTTCAAAATCCATCATAATGGAATTTATCCATGCGGGTTTCTCCAATGTGACCAAATGCAGTGCCACACATGTGTGGTATTCTTTTAGCCTTGCGACATTTAGCGTCAGTGTCATGGATGTATCATATTACTATCAATATTCATAACATACATCCCATCTCGGATGGAAGCATGGCCCTTCATGTTATTCATAATATTGAACAACAATTATTGTTTTTATGAACAACTCTTTTGCAACAAACATTGTGCAATGGGCTAGAGTGTATGAAACTGTAAAATGAATTATGAAAGTAAATGTAGAGGTAATATATTATTATCATTATTCATAACATACATCTCATTCTCAATGAAAGTATGGCCCTTATGTTATTCATAACACCGAACATCAAAAGTTCTCTTATGAATAACCTTCTTGCAAGATACCTTATGCAATGGGCTAGAGTTTATGAAACTCTAAAAGAATTATGAAAATAAATACTGACGGTAATACATTGATGGAAGGTATAGTAACATTTTACTATGTTCCCTATGTATACCTAAACCTCATTCCTGGCTAGTCTTTCAGGCCATAGTAGATCTTATATTGAGTTGCAACAGAGTGCAATCGAGCGGGTAACTTTGTGATTTACTCACAATACCCAAGAATCAGTGATTAACCATTTAATCATAATTCCCAAGAACTATGTCTTTGACCAGCCTTATATACATCAAAAACTTGTATGACATTCATACATGAGCTGGATATTCCAGTCTTCTTTCTTTTTGCCTTTACACTTCTAACAGTTTAACTTTTAGTATTTCTCCTACTCTCAGAAAAAGCATTCAACTTAAGAGTGGTGTTAGCCCCGGACTTCCTAGGCGTGAAAGTTTTACTAACATCCTTCGGACACTTCCTTTCTCTTTAAGTTGTTGTTTTATTCATCTTTCATCATATGACAGGCGTTCTCCTGGATCCCCCTCTTATCAGTCTAATGTATAGTAAACTCCTTTACTAACAGTTTGAAAACAAACATTGCTTTGGATATCTCATATCTTTTAGCTTTTGTCTGTCTCTGAAAATGATTTTCAGATTCCATGAATATCACATAACTATCCAAACTTTCGAAGTTAGGGCCTCATGGAAGCAAACATATTGCACTTGACTGAAACAGAATTCTAGCTTTTGGATCGAAGGACGAGAGTCACATGATCCATAGCATTAGCGGGAGAATACCAAAAGTATGCGATAGGACAAAGTCCTTCTCGGCACTCTTGAGGACAATCCTCACATTACGATACCAACCGTAAAGTTTTAACCAGATATTTAACAGCTATTCAATTTTAATAGGGAAGGTGGAAACGCGAGCCATTATTCTACAACTATTATGCATATAACACTTAGACAGAGTTCATAATTAATTGCACTGAGAATTAAAAGAATTAATTCTACAGTGCGCTCCCACTCAAATCAATATCTCTCATAATTGATTGTGAATGATTCAAGATCCATATTACAATTCAACGCCAAGGATGTATCCATCTCAAGTGACGAGAATTGCAATCGGTAGGCCAACTTGCCAATCACATCTCTATGTGACTCTTGTTCATCTTTCGATGGGCGTGTTCCGAGCTCAAGACGCTCCTCCAGAACGTCAAGACAACCAAGTGATCTCGATGCGAGGTCTCAACTCACCCGCCTCACACTTCCCTAATCGTTCGCACACATGTATCCATGTGATGCCCCGAAAAGTTAGGTGCTGTGACGGTGCTACACTTGGGAGAACACTAACTACTTGATATTTTTGTGAGAGATCACCCTAATAAACATCTCAGGCAATTCAGAATAGCATGATATGGTATAGCCCTTTCTGTCGGAGAAGTCTTGTATTTCTTCGTCTTCCGCATTCGCGTCGCACCTTCGCGAAGATTGCCACCACCTTGTCAATGCACCAGATAATATTGCTATCTCTATAGCTAATAAAATAATGCATTACTTAAGGTTGACACGCAAGTCAACAAAGTGACAATCATATGGCTCCAGCCATCATGCCGAATCATGACACGTAGGTCATGTTAATCAATTTACATTATATAGTCATCTCATACATAATCAAATTATTATGAGCACTGCTATACCACATCACATGCACATGCAAACCATCCTGCAAAACCAAGTTAGACACCTCTAATCGGTCCATGCAAAAACTTGTTTTACGTGGCTGCTAAGGTTTCGAAACAAACCGAAGCTACCAACGTTCATCATCAAGCATGATTATCCAAGTCGCTAGATTAACAATGCGGGGTGTATGAAACACGAGATAATAAAATATCGAGCCCCATACCGAACTTCATCATAAGCATGACCCCCATGCAGATCATATCTGCATTGCCCTTTTGTATGCGAAACATCCATCTTTCTTTAACTATGGTGGAACCCAAAGAACTGTTAGCACTTCGTTGATCTATCAATCAGCATACTCAGGAGTGGCATGAAAGGATCGCGGATTGCCAGAACTTTGTGAGATTCCACCATGCCATCAAGATCAGGATTATGCAAATTCAAGGGAAGCAACAGGAACATCGGGTAACAGATTTCATCCGCTACCCGCACAAATAATTTTCAGTAATAGAACTCATCTACTACCTAATTATATTGTGCAACACCCATACATCTCTATGTATTCTAGATCGCAACCTGCATCTACGAATAGCACGGCTCATGATGCCTCTGTAGGGTAACACAGCAGAAAACAAAAAATTTCTGACCTATGCAACAGCCCAGGGCCACTATGAAGACTGCATACAAGGTTTGATCATTTTCGTTACCAACTCGTAGCGCAGCGGAAGTAGAGTCGATGGCGATCGGCGGTGCAGATCCCCGCAGCTAGGATTTACAACCTCCCAACTGCGAGGATGTACTCCCTCATGTGCCCCTCGGATAGCCCTCCGGGAGGTGGTCGGACAGTCCCTCGGACAGTGTCACGGACAGTCCTTCGGGAGGACCCTCAAAAATCGGACGGTTACTCGGACAGCCCTTCGGGAGGACACTCAAACAGCCCCTCGGGCAAAAGGAAGAAACTATGACCCCTCTATGGGGTTTCACACATACGGTGTCATCTATCCGGTAGGGCTTCGCCGTCCAGAACTAGTTCCCACCGGAACCTAGACAGCCTTTCGGCACTACGAAACTATTTCGTGGGAGGGAGAGAGAATGCCAGATCATGCATGGCTTGTGTGAGAGAGTTGGAGTGGGGTTGGAGAGCACCTCTCCTCCTCCTTATATAGTGGTGGAAGGGGTGGAGGGGGCTGAAATTTCAGCCCACTAAACATGGGGAAAACATGTTCCCACAAAACAAGGAGAACATGTTCCCACCAAACAAGGGAAAAACATGTTCCCTTGTCCATGGTGCTCCAACATGGGGCCCCACCACCTCCCAACACTTCCCACCATTTGTGGAGGCTGCCCCCCACCATGGGGGGGCCCCCCAACACCTTTTGTCCAGCCACAAGGGGCTGCCCCCCAAAGGGGAGGCGCCCCGAAACTGCCCCCACGTATCGTGGGATCAAGTCCCCTCACGCTGGGACAAGATGTTTTCCGCGACTATTACTTCTAAAAAATTCCGAAAGGTCCCAGAACATTTCCGGCACCATCTAAAATTATCTGGACGCGCTCTGGAACATTTTCGGTATGGTGGTTTAATTTAAAACCATCTTCGTTTACCCAGTAAACAATTCCGGCAGCTCCGAATTTTTTTTTTTGGTTTTTTCTCCAGAAAAATTCCAGAAATTACCAGACCAATCTGGCAACCTCCAATACATTCCCGCTGCTTGCCGAAACCTTTTTGGATCAATGGTTTTATCTGAAACAACTTTTCGGTTTTACCGAAACTTTTTCGGTGTTCTCTCTAGAACTTTTCCGTTGTCTCCGAAACTTTTCCAGTGACTTTCTCTCGGACTCCTTGTCTAGTATTCAGCAGATAGATGACCCTTAAGTGTGTGACCCTATAGGTTCGGTGAAGTATAAACATGACTGGAACCCTTTCCGATCAATGATCAACATCGGAGCCGTGGACACCCATATTGACCCCTATACCCACACGAATGAATATTTGAGTGAACCTCTAGTTGCCATGTGATATTCCTGTTGCTTCGCGATATGTTACAAATACCCGAGGTGAGATTTACTTGCATCCCCGTGGATCAACAACTTGTCCACTATGCCAGTTACCTCGTTACCGGTATTGTTCTCTTTTCTCGTTGCCGTGTTCCGGCATCCCTCTGATCAAATCACATTGTGTCTCGCCAGACGATGATGGACACCGTAACACCGAGAGGGCCCAGAGATATCTCTCCATCGTCGGAGGAGCAAATCCCAATCTTGAGCTATCAAGTTACTTGACATACTTTCCCATGAACCCGTAAGCCGCCGTAATAGCCATCTAGTTACGGATGACGTTTAACAAACCCCAAAGTTCATGAATCAAGCATGAAGAAACTCGATACTCTCATGGTCTAAGGAATCATGCAAACGTTAACCATCTTTGTGTTATTAACCATTGACTTGTGACGAATGTATCTCATAGCATAACATCAATTTGGGTCGATTCAACACAAATGTTCCTCTAACATTGTGCCCTCAGAGTTGCTGGCATAGACATGCCCATGATTGGGAAAACATAATCGTCATGCAACACTTGAGCTAGTCTTAGAGGCATGACTAGGATACATTTTACTGTTTATTATTCCACACGTGCACATGGGTTTTCCCCAGAGCCTTTATGGATATATAGGCTCGGGAACCACAGCAGTTATAGCATGGAACATAAACATAATTATGAACATGGAGATAAATAATAACATTTATTATTGCCTCTAGGGCATATCTCCTACATTCGCTACTTCATGATCTTTCTTACCAACACTATTTTTGGTAGGGAGAACACCGGGGGCATGTCGAGCTATGACATTTGTGTTCTCCATGCAGTACCCCCCACCCCCCGCGCTTACACCCCCAAGCCTAAGTTAGGAGCTTTTCTTATGCATCACCTCGGCAGGTGGCACAAGCAGCCAAGGGGAACTATTATTGTGGGAGGCGTAGTGACTCGGCTTGCCGAGCACTTCAGCCTCGATATTGATGCTATGCAACACGTCCCAGGTCCTACGACACTCAACCGTAGGATTATGACCAACACTCACTTGATTGGACCCGTGCAAGGGGAGCATTGCTACAAATGCCCCTACCTAACATGCACACTATTGATGTTCGCTTGCCCTTGCCGCAAGCATTTACTGTTTCTACATGTGATATGCGGGTACTCTATGTTGACGAGATCAACGAGTACCGCCACGCGGCTGTTTTCGGGAACATTGCTCAACCCGAACCAGCACCAGAGTGGGAGGCTGCAGCAGCAGACCCTGCCCATGGTTGGGATGCATGGGGCAATGCCCCTCAGCATGCACCCAACTTTCCACCACAACCAGCACCACAATATGCACCACAAGTTCACTTTGGGTAGCCACATGACTATGTGCCTAGGGTTGAGTTTCAGCAGTTGCAGCAGCAGCTAGGAGGGGCCTGTACGGACCTCCGTGAGGCCAACAACAACATTAACCTGCTGAGTGGGAACATGTAGTCCCTCTTTTCTTTCTGGCAGCCACACCCTGGAGCAGGAGGCCCGTCCTCTAGTACCCCACCCTTCTAGTGTTCACACTTTGGCCAGGGGGGCAATGATGACAAGGACATGGACTAGAGAGTAGACCAAGAGCCTAAGCTTGGGGGAGCTCATCCCCTAGTTATCCATGCATGCATATTTATTTTCTTTTACTTGTTTTTGTATTTTGCATGTTTATTTTTAGTTTGCATAATAAATTGAGGAGCACAATTTGGTCTTGTCTTGTTGTAGTTTTTTTCATTTGTTTTCTTTGAGCCTACAGGTTTGTTCTAACCTAGCAAGAGGAAAAAAAGAAAATGAATTGGGACTTGATGAAGGGGAAGAATGAGCCAGCGTGAGAAGGATAACATATACATAATCCCTTGCATCGCAATATTATAGGAGGAAGAATTTTCAGTTCATTGGTTGCACTTGAATTAGTTCCCGCATTAGTTGAATATCATCTAGTCATAACTCCCAATTTCAAATTTTGCTAGTCAAACCTTGTGGGAAATGCATGATTTGTTTTAATGATAAATCTGAAAATTTTAGAGGATAGGAGCTTTCAATGAGAAGGAGTACCTAAGCAATTCAACTCCACATGCTGATTTTGCTTGACTTAATGACACCTATTGATGGAGTTGTTTAGAGGGATGAATATTCGAAGTGTTTGAGGTTATGCCAAAATTTACTCGTAGTACTTAAATCGTGGAGCTCTAGCCCTAGGCTGGCTTTATGTCCAGTTGCTATATGTTGAGATAATTCGCGTAACTGCAACTCCGTCACAAACTTGGGGATTGTGTGGTAAATGATTGACCTTCCCCAAGGGAGTGTGTAAGTGGTAAATAAAAGCACTGATCGCTGAGCTCAAAAGAGACAACCATTCTTGGTCCATAGTGCATGAAGTTAAGCCACGGCGGAACCCAATTGCATATAGCAAATTTTGGCATAACCCCATCACCTAGAGTTTAAATTCTGAAGAACAATAACTGGGAGAAGTGTTTGAAAGCCATGACTAGGAGGCATTAGTGGGTGTTAATGAAAAACTTGAGTACTTTGCTATCTTTGATCTCCAAACCTTCTAAATGCATTTTGATGATTGAGCTTAAATTGAATATCCATCTAATCGGTGAGCACCTTCATTTGCCCAAACACATGGTTAGCAAAGAAAATGTGCTTTGAGAAATTATAACTAAGGGTATGAGACTATCCGTGGCTAGGCAACCAGTCTAGGTGCAGCTATTCAATAGCAAATACCTTCTGGAATGATCTTGCAGGATAAGAGAGGATGGATATGATATATTTCCTCAAGCCGTTAAAGTTCTTTCCATTCAACCAAGCTCCTGTTTCACTCTCTTGATTTCTTGTTTGCTCGTGGACGAGCAAATCTTAAGCTTGGGGGAGTTGATGGCTCAAGAATTTATGATGTTTTTCATAGTGATTTCCATTTGGTTTCATTGGATTTTTGTTATTCTTCGGATATTTCTAATGCTAATCCAACAAAAGAGAGGAAAATCTACTTTTACCTTTGGATGGCAGGAAATATCACATTTGAAAGGAAACCAGAGGAGATTGCAACAAATCAAGCCAATTGGAGCAACTTTCATGAAGAGAGCATTGTCAACAGGTGCACCAGAGAGAAAGATGGCGTTCCATGCGACCACACGCGCTCGTTTGAGCGGTCGTTTGGAGTGCCGATGGCTCCCCCTCATTAATACAAGCCACTTTCATGAAGGTACCATGAAGAGAAGAGAACCCTAGCCGCCGCCACACCATGCAGAACCGGAGAGGAGAAGATCATTGTAGTTTTTGGTCCTTTCATCTCCATCATCATCATCATCTCTTTCACTATTGTAAGAGGGATTTGAAATTGTAATCTCTACTCCATCTCATCTGAGATCAAGAGTATTTGAGTACCATTCCATGTCATTGTGGATTGATACATCTCTGTTGTATCTATAATTTTTTATTATTTCATGCCAATATTCTACAACTTTCACATACTTTTGGCAATATTTTATATTATTCTTGGGACTAACATATTGATCCAGTGCCCAGTGCCAGTTCCTGTTTGTTGCATGTTTTTTGTTTCGAAGATATTCATACCAAACAAAGTCCAAACAGGATAAAAATTTACGGAGATTTATTTTGGAATATATGTGATTTTTGGGAAAAAGAATCAACACGAGACGATTCCCGAGGGGCCCACAAGCCCAGAGGGCGCGCCCCCTACCCAGGGCATGCCTGGCAGGCTTGTGACACCCCTGTAATTCGGTTTGTGCCCTTCTTTCCCTGCAACAAATATAATATCCGGAAGAAATCCCCCTCAAAATTTTAGCCCAATCGGAGTTATGGATCTCTAGGAATTTAAGAAACGGTGAAGGGCTAGAAAATAGGAATGCGAAACAAAAGGGAACTGAGAGATTGATCCAATCTCAGAGGAGCTCCTGGCCTCCGGGAGCCATCGCAGCCATCGACCAAAGGGGAAACTCACATCCCATCTAGGGGAGAGGCCAAGGAAGAAGAAGAAGGAGGGCCTCTCTCCCCCTCTCTCCCGGTGGCGCCGAAACGCCACCGGGGTAACCATCATGACGAAGATCTACACCAACAAATTCGTTGCCGTCACCACCAACTCTCTCCCCCTCTATGCAACAATGTAACACCTCTTCTCCCCGCTGTAATCTCTACTTAAACATGATGCTTTATGCCACATAATATTATCCAATGATGTGTTGCCATCCTATGATGTTTGAGTAGATTCGTTTTGTCCTATGGGTTGATTGATGATCGTGATTGGTTTGAGTTGTATCTTTTATTTTAGTGTTGTCCTATGGTGCCCTCCGTGTCGCGCAAGCGTGTGGCATCAGCGCTGTAGGGTGTTGCAATACGTTCATAATTCACTTATGGTGGGTGGCCGATACGTCCATTTTGCATCATGTTTTCATATCAATATTTATTGCATTATGGACTGTTATTTCACTTTATGATACAATTCTTATGCATGTTCTCTCTTATTTTGCAAGTTTCACATGAAGAGGGAGATTGTCGGCAGCTGAAATTCTAGACCGGAAAGGGCTATATCAGAGACACTTATTCTGCACAACTCCAAATGACCTGCAAATTGACAGAGAATTATTTTGGAATGTATAAAAAATATTGGTGAAAGAATCAACATAAGGGGGTCCACCAAGCTTGTCGCGCCCCACCTAGGGTGCGCCCCTAAGCTTGGGGGGCCCCTCGCAGGCCTCCGAAGCACTTCTGCTATATGGTGCCATTTGGCCTAGAAAAAAAAATCAGAAGGAAGGTTTCGGGACGAAGCACCGTCGTCTCGAGGTGGAACCTGGGCAGGAGCACTTTTGCTCTCCGACGGAGCGATTCCGCTGGTGAAACTTCCCTCCAGGATGGGGAAATCGAAGCCATCGTCATCACCAATGATCCTCTCATCATGGCAGGACCAATCTTCACCAACACTTTCACCAGCACCATCTCATCTCAAACCCTAGTTCATCTCTTGTATTCAATCTTTGTCTCAAAACCTCATATTGGTACCTATGGGTTGTTAGTAGTGTTGATTACATCTTGTAGTTAATGCTAGTTGGTTTATTTGGTGGAAGATTATATGCTCAGATCCTTAATGATATTCAATACCCCTCTGGTTTTGAACATGGATATGTGTCAGATTCAGGGCTCTGCAGACCCAAGAAGGTTCGAACTCTGGGGCATGTGCAAAGATCTCAACCTCTCAAGCCTCGAGCTCGCCGCCCTATAGCCTAGCCTCGCCGGATGCATGCTCGAGCGGGGAAGAAGATGGACACGGCAGTTTACCCAGGTTCGGGCCACCTTGTGGTGTAAAACCCTACTCCTGCTTCGTGGTGGATTGGCCTCACGAGGAGGTTTGAGGATGAACTAGTATAGTGGATGAGCTGCCTCGCGAGGGATCGGGGGTGAGAATGAGTCGACCCTTTCTATGGTGGTGGCTAACCTATATTTATAGTAGCCTTGGTCCTCTTCCCCCAAAACTTAGGCGGGAAGGGATCCCACAACGGCCAATTTGAAAGGGGACAAGTAGTACATCTTATCCTGATGATAGGTGGTCTTCACCTGCAAAGCTTCTGGTCGTGACGCAGCGGTGGGCTTGGCGATGACATCTGTCCTGCCTAGCTCATGGTCTTGGTCTCGTTGCATCGGAACGGAAACCTTTGAGGGATTCCTTGGGAACCCATGTCTGTCCATGCTCCCTTAGCACCGAAAGGGAAACTGTCTCCTCTGCGCCCGCTAGCACCCGCCTGGCCTTGGCTGTCACGGCTCATGTCATCGAAGCCTCGTGAGGCTAGGTACCTGCATAGAAATATCCGCTGCTCGGGAGGCCGCCTGGGGAGGCCGCTCCCTCTGGAGGTCTTGGTGTCGTCCGCCTTGCAAGGCCAGGGGGCCATCGCGAGGGTCTTGTCTTGAAGGTCTTGCCGTTGGGCCGTACCAGGCCATCGAGGGAGCCAAGCCGTGGGCCGCAGTCAGGCAAGTCTGGGTACCCTGGTTCCCAGAACGCCGACGGTAGCCCCCGAGCCCAAGGCGCGCTCGGGCTGGCTTCGAGGCGAAGCCAAGGGGCAAGGGCAAAGCACCGCGGGCCCCAACCACCTACGGGCCAAGCTGACGCGTGGCGCCTAACGGGACGCAGACGCCTCCGCTTCCGCACGTCTCCTTGGCAACTGCCCTGACTTAACAACTTCCTGGCGCATGCAGCAGTGCCATCATCACTCAGAAGGGAGCCAGCCAGCCTTCGACCGCCTATAAGAGGGCGAGGGAGGCAGAGCCCCCAGCCTATCTTCATCCTTTTGCCTGCAGTGTCCTCTTCTCCTGTCTCCACCGCGCCGTCACCTTGCCAAAGCAACCATGGCGCCAACGAGGAGGTTCCAGGTCGAAGAGAAAGGCAAGGCCCCAAAAGGAGGGGCCGGGCTCGCCGCCACCCAAGAGGGGACGCGGCCTTCCCCGCAAATGCGCGGCCGCATCAACAGCGTCATTGCGCGGGCACGGGCGGCCACCCCTACCAGCCCGCGTTAGCTCCAGCAACCGGGGGAGAGGCCTCTCCTGTGGAGGCAATTGCGGGGGCCCCAGCAGCCACGGCGAAGGGGGGAGGCACGCCGCGGCCGTCCGGCCACCACGCCCGCGTGCCCGCTCGGGCGATGCAGGATGCGAGTTCCTCGTATGAGTGGAGGGCCCTCTGGGCACCTGGCTTCTGCTTCCTAGCTTCTTCGCAGAGGAGTTTCCGGCAGTGGGGCCTGTTGGCCTGCGGCTGTAGCTGGACGGCTGCGGCAATGGGTCTTTGTGGGTGGAGGTCGAGGTCTCCTCCATCGGGCACGTGTTCCTGACCCGCGGGTGGTAGTCATTTACCCGCGCCCGCGGTCTGGATGGGAGGTGCACCCTCCATTTTAAGCACGACGGAGCGGCAACGCTCTTCATCAGGGTCTTTGGGGAGGACGGCAGCCGCCTGGCGTGCTGCTCGGAGGGCAACGACGATGGCAGCGACCACGCCTCCGACGATGACGGCCAGCGCGGCGGCGGCGTCTTCCGAAGTGAACTTGCCCTTGGCGAGAGCCGCTGCTCCTACAGCAGCGGTGCTTCTTCCGGGGAAGGCTCGAGCGACGATGACTACGACGAGCCGTCTCGTCGCCGTGCGCGGATCAAAGAGGACGGCATGCCGCCTCGCCACTGCTTCCCCGCTCTGGAGGATGCTGAGCCGCCTCATCATCACGCCCCCGTCAAGCAGGAGGAGCAATCTGGCTGAGCGTGGGTAGCGGTGAAGCCGGGCCTCAGGAGCAGCAGTCCTCTAGAGGCCGCCTCTTCAGTTTTTCCTTCTTTTGCTTCCTGCATCATAACTTATGAAAAAGTCCCCTAGGGGCGTGTAATGAACCTCGGTGGTTGCGCCTTTATGTCAGTATTTCCCGTTGTGTTCTAATACTGATGTTGCTATTAACTGGGAGTTCCCGCTTGGCGTGATTAGAAAAACTTAGCTTGGTGCGCTAATGACCCTTGGCGGGTTCCTTCATCGTGGTGGCGCGCTTCTCCTAGCGACGGTGTAATTAGAGTACTAGAGCGACCTAGGGATGCCCCTTGTCGAGCCCCGGAGCCTTGAATGGCATGCCCCCGCGAGGCCTCCGGGGGGCAATTTGCATAGGGTTCCTTGGCGAAGAGGCCTTGCATAGGCCTCTAAAGCCCCCAAGCGAGGGTCGGCCGTCATTAGCGCGTCGGGGCGCGATGCCCGGCATGGCCAGGAGGTGAGCACTCATGAGGCCGTGGGGCCAATGGTTCGCTCAAGAGTGTCGCGCGAGGATTTTGCCGAGGTCTTGACAAGGTGTATATATGAGCAGGCCTGCTGCTAGCGCAGCCTAGGCTAGTTCATGTGTATACACCGCGCCCTGCCCCCGCTCGCGGGACATGATAGAGAGAGGCATGGCGGCCGCCGCACCTCTCAAAGATGAAACTCAAGAGAGGAAACATTGCTGGAAGAAGAAAGAAAAGGAAACTCCCCCCTTTTTCGAATAAAGATGCAAGAACTGAAAGTTCATTCCAAGAAGTAGCAAATGGGTTACAAGAGCAAAAGCAAAGGAACAGCCGCGTCCGGCACCTATGCTAGTCTTCTAGTCTTCCTGCCTGCGCGAAGCATGGGGCTTCCACTAGGCATGGGCATAGTCGCTGATTGACCGTGTCATCCGCCAGCGCGGAGCATGGGGCTTCCACTTGGGCGTGGGTGGGAGCCCCTGTCAGGCCCAGGGGCGGCACTCAGGAGACTCCGGGGCGTGTACAGCCCCACTCATTATTACGTGAGAGTGTCACGGGTAGAACTTGTGGAGGTGATGGATGTTTCAGGCATTCTGGATGGGGACCCCATCCGGCGTCTCCAGGCGTGCGGCGCCCGGCCTGCAGACGCGGGCAACCCTGAATGGGCCCACCCACATGGGTGAGAGCTTGTGGAGCCCCTCTCTGGAGAGCACCCGCCTCAGGATGAGGTCTCCCGGCTAAAGGGTCCTGGAGCGGACGCTGTGGCAGTGGTACCGCTGCAGCGCCTGCTGGTACCTCGCCGCACGGAGCGAGGCTTGGCGGCGGGCCTCCTCCCCGAGCATGAGATCTGTCCCCCGTGAGGCGTCCTGGCGTGCCTCATCAAATGCCAAGACCCGCAGTGAGTGATGCTTGACCTCGTGCGGGAGGACCGCCTCCACCCCGTAGACGAGGAAGAACAGGGTCTCGTCGGTGGGCTTAGTCGCGGTGGTGTGGATGCACCACAACACGGAATGAATCTCACCGAGCCAACCCCTGCCGCAGGACTCGAGTTTCTTCTTGAAGCTCCTCATCTTGAGGCCCCTCAGGACCTCTGTGTTAGCGCGTTCAACCTGGCCATTGCTCCGTGGGTGTGCCACCGAAGCGTAGCATATCTGCATTCCAAGGTTAGCACAATATGTCCTGAAGAGATTGCTCATGAACTGGGAGCCATTGTTAGTAATGATACGGTTGGGGACCCCGAAACGGCTCACGAGGCCCCTGATGAACTTCACGGCTGAGCCAGCGGAGATGGTGCGCACGGGCTCCACCTCCGCCTACTTGGTGAACTTGTCGATGGCGATGTAGAGGTAGCGGTATCCCCCAACCGCCCGAGGGAACGGGCCCAGTATATCCAGCCCCCAGACCACGAATGGCCACGAGAGCAGGATGGTCTAGAGACCTTGCACGGGATGGTGAATCTGCTTGGTGTGGAACTGGCAGGCCTTGCAGGACCGCACTAGCTCAGTGGCGTCGTTGAGCGCCGTGGGACAGTAGAACCCGTTGTGGAACACCTTGCCCACGAGGGTGTGTGATGAAGAATGGTTTCTGCAATCTCCGTTGTGGATGTTGGCCAACAACTCGCGCCCTTGCTCCTTGGATATGCATCGCATCGAGACGTCATTGGGGCGCCTTCGGTAAAGCTCGCCATCCTGCAGGCAATAAGCGGTGGCCTGGCGAGCCACACGTTCTGCATCTTCCTCCCTCTCCGGTAGAGTGCAGTAGAGCAGGTACGCCTTGAACTCCTTGGTCCAGCAGCCTTCCTGAGGTTCTAGCGCTAGGAGCAGGTGGGCTCCTGAGGTCGGACCGCAGGCCGGGGCGCCCGAGGAAGGGGCCGAAGGCGGCTCCTCCCAAAGCCACACTGGGCCCGCAGCGGGTGGTAATGCCGACGGCTTGAAGAGCCTTTCCTCGAAAACTCCAGGCTTCTGGGGCTCGCGGCGGGATGCCCTCTTGGCAATGTCATCCGCCTCCTTGTTCGTGCCGTGCAGGACATGCTACAATTCCAAGCCTAAGAAGCGTTTTTCAATTTTGCATACCTCTTCGAAGTATGCCTCCATGTGCTCGTCTCTGGGCTTGTATTCCTTGTAGGAGAAGTTGACGAGGAGCTGAGAGTCGCCCTTGATGGTGAGGCGCTTGACCCCCAGGGCGGCCGATACCCTAAGGTCGGCGATCAGGCCCTCGTATTCCTTGATGTTGTTGGAGACCTTCACGCCATGCTGGAAGCAGAGCTGCACAGCGTAGTATAGCTTGTCCTTGGTCGGCGAGATGAGTACGGCTACAGCCCCCGCGCCCTGCCGCGCGAAGGCTCCGTCGAAGTACATGACCCAGCCGTCGGGCGCCTCATCACCGGGCACGAGGGATTGGCCTTCGCCCATCCCCCGGTCGGGGGCATCCATCCATTCCGCTACGAAGTCAGCGAGGGTCGCGCCTTTGAAGACCCTAGTGGTGTTGAATTCTAGCTGGAAGGCCTGCACCTCGATGTTCCACTCCGCAACCCTCCCCGCAACATTGGGGCTGTGGAGCACCTTCTCCAGGGGGTATGCGGAGACGACCTTGATGGGGTGGCCTTGGAAATAGTGGCGCAGCTTCCTGGAGGCGACGAGGAGTGTGAGGAGGAGTTTCTGTGGCATGGGGTAAAGCTGCGCGCATCGCGTAGCACCATGCTAACGAAGTATACCGGGTGCTCGATGAGGGAAGAGGCATCGACGATGTCCAGCTCTGCTTGGGACGAGGGGGCCTTGGGAGCCTCGCTGCCCGGCAGAGTGGCGGAGGCCTCAAGAGTGCCATCATGAGGTGGCGACGGCACGACCTTATGCGGGACACCTCGCCGTGCACCCGCGCCTGTGCTCTCCTCCCTGACCACCATGAGTGCTGCACTAGCCGAGTGGGGTGTGGCGGCCAAGTAGAGCACTAGGGGCTCAAGAGGACGGGGCGCCACCATCACGGGTGGGATCGTGAGGTACCTCTTGAGGTATTGGAAAGCCGCCTCAGCTTCCAAAGTCCACTCGAAGGGGCCCTTCCTCTTCATCAGCTTAAAGAATGGGAGGGCACACTCGCCAAGCTTGGAGATGAAGCGCCCCAAAGAGGTTACGCAGCCCGCGAGCTTCTGCATCTCCTTGAGGGTCTGCGGCGGGCTCATCCTTTCTATTACCTTGACCTTCTCGGGGTTAGCCTCAATCCCTCAGTGTGACACCAGGAAGCCCAGCAGCTTGCCGGACGAGACACCGAACACGCATTTCTCTGGGTTGAGCCTCAGGTTCACTTTGTGTCATGGTAATGACCCATGGGTACCCCAAAGACGGTGAAACAACGCTTCAAGACATCGGGGCGGCCAACGCCCCTCAGTCTGACTGCTCCATCCGCTCCAGACGGCCCCCCGTCCGGCTGCTCCAGCCGGCCTGCTACGCGAAGTCAACTGCATCACATCCGATGCGACACGGACAAGATGCCTATACCTGTGCACTGCTGAGCAATAGTGGCGCACTATAGCCTGCATCACGCGTCACCTCGCATGACATCTCCAATAGTGTAGTTGGTGGGTGGGCCACCACCCACCATGCCTAGCTCTCAAGCTACCTCACACTATAAAAGGGCAAAGCCCACCACCACATCCAGCCAGCCACATCCACAGGCATACATGCCCAAGCGCCCACGGCCACTGGTGCCAAGTGCACCACGCCACACACTCATTCGGCCACTAGAGCATGCCTGCTCACTTCGGCCACACACACATACATGAGGCTAGTAGCATATAGCATTCATCCGGATACAGCTCAAGGAGCGCTCTGTACTGCTACGTATATTCCACATATATTCAGACATGCAGGAGTAGGGGTATTATCTCTCCGGAGTGCCCTGAACATGGGTAAACCACTGCGTGCTATCTCGCAATACCCGTCCCAGATATTCCACGGCAGTCTTGCCCTCACCTCAAGCCACCCTGTGGCATCTGTCGTCTCGCGGTACCCCCTGGCAACTGACGCGAGAATACTACGACAGTTGGCGCCCACTCTGGGGCAAGCTGTTGCTGGAACCGCGGTCCGGGCGGGACCATCTTCGTCATCACCACAGCAGCGTCGCGCCGTCTCTCCGGTAGCGCTCGGGGGCTCGACATCGACCCGACCCTAGAGCGGCCGCGCGGGACGGCGAGTCCTCATCGTCGGCGTCGCCCTTTTCGTCGCCACCACAGCGACATCGCCGTCGCCCGCGCGTCCGCGCACTACATCTCACTCTGGCCGTTCCAAGCTGCTCGTTCTGGCTCCTTCCCGCGCTCCTCCGACGCACGCGCACGCGCCCGTCCTCTGTTCGCCACCATCTCCGGCCGCTCGGCCACCCACCTCTCCTGCTGCGGCGTGCAGTCGTGCACATGCTCGCATTCTCACCAGCCATACACTAGCAAAACATCCCCGCGCCGGCTATCTTCGTCAACCTCCGCCTCGTCTGCGTCAAAGCAATGTGAGCTCCTCACCCGCATATTTTTGCACCACATGCAAACTCAGACAACCTCGAGCAATCCTCGGGGGCAATCTCCGCATTTATTACAGTCGCATTACTATTCACCCCGGCGCCAGCCAGTGTTGGCCCGGAGACTGGTCGATTGGCCTGAGACGTTCGTTCCTACAGACGGCTTAGTAGCATGCACGGTACCGAAGGCTCACTCTTCATCTCAGCTACAGACCGCAGCGCGGCTGTCCGGCTAGCAAGAGCAAACGCTGGAGGCCACCCACGCAAAAAATGTCCGGTGAGAAAACGGTTCGGGCGACCCAGCCGTTTGCTTTATGACTATCTGCTCGGTCAAATCTGCTCCCAAAGTTTGAGTACTGTACGCTTCACTCTGCGGCCCACTCTCAGCCACAGACCGTCACACGGCTGTCCGGCTAGCGAGAGCACAAGCCAAAGAGCGGAGGGAACATGAAAAATATTGAAGGGGGCTCGGACGAAACCGAATCAGCACCCTCCGCATAAAACTTGCAATGCTAAAAGCAAACATTTGATATATCTGCGCAGACTAACTTTGTCTTTTGCATGATTATTTCCACAGCCGGCCACCATCTGCTACATCGGCTGCAAAAACCCTCCGCCTGACTCTTCGAGTCGCCCGGAGGCTCGGAGGCTACACCCAGTGGGTGCGCTGGCGCGCCCCCACTGGAAGCAAGCCGTGTCGGCTGCAGCTTGCAGCCGGCTGTCATCGACAAGCATCAGTCGGCGGACTCCGCGTCTGCGCCCGCCAGCATCAGTCGGCGGACTTCGCATCCGCGCCCGACAGCATCAGTCAGCGGACTCCGCGTCCGCGCCCGACAGCATCAGTCGGCGGACGCCGCGTCCGCGCCCGATAGCATCTGTCGGGCGGACCCCGCATCTGCGCCAGGCAGGGCCCCGCGCCCAACAGCCGGCGGACCCCGCGTCCGCGCACGGCAGGGCCCCGCGCCCACCAGCCGGCGGACTTCATGTTCGCGCCCGGCACCATCGACATCGCTGTCGACCTCATCATCAACAACAAGACCCTCCACCCAACTTTTCCAAGTTGCCCGAAGGCTCAAAGGCTACACCCAGCGGGTGCGCTTGCGCGCCCCCTCTCGAAACATGCCGCACCTGTTGCACGCCCGCCGTCGGCTGCGACCGGCCCCTCGACGCCGTCATCTGCACCAACAACCGAAAACCCTCCGCCCAATTTTTCCAAAGTTGCCCGGAGACTCGGAGGCTACACCCAGCGGCTGCGCTCGCGCGCCCCCGCCGGAAGCAAGCCGCGCCGGCTGCGGTCCGCAGCCGGCCATCATCGGCATCTTCTACATCAACGCCCGCTAAAAAATCTCCGCTCAACTTTGCCAAGTTGCCCGGAGGCTCGAAGGCTAGTGTCGTGGTAATGACCCACGGGTACCCCAAAGACTGTGAAACAATGCTTCAAGGCATCGGGGCGGCCAACGCCCCTCAGTCCGACTGCTCCGGCCACTCCAGATGGTCCCCCGTCCGGCTGCTCTAGCCGACCTGCTACGCAAAGTCAACCGCATCACATCCAACATGACACGGACAAGACGGCTGTACCTGTGCACTGCTGAGCAATAGTGGCGCACTATAGCCTACATCACGCGTCACCTCGCATGACATCTCCAATAGTGTAGTTGGTGGGTGGGCCACCACCCACCATGCCTAGCTCTCAAGCTAGCTCACACTATAAAAGGGCAAAGCCCACCACCACATCCAGCCAGCCACATCCACGGGCATACATGCCCAAGCGCCCACGGCCATTGGTTCCAAGTGCACCACGCCACACAGTCATTTGGCCACTAGAGCATGCCTGCTCACATCGGCCACACACACATACATGGGGCTAGTAGCATATAGCATTCATCCGGATATAGCTCAAGGAGCGCTCTGTACTGCTACGTATATTCCACATATATTCAGACATGCTGGAGTAGGGGTATTATCTCTCCGGAGAGCCCCAAACCTGGGTAAACCACTGTGTGCTATCGCGCAATACCCGTCCCGGATATTCCACGGCAGTCTTGCCCTCACCTCAAGCCACCCGGTGGCATCTGTCGTCTCGCGGTACCCCCTGGCGACTGACGCGAGAATACTACGACACTTTGCGCAGGTTGGCGAACGTTTCCTCCAGGTCTTCGACAAGGGTCCTCACCTCCCGCGATTTGAACACTATGTCGTCCACGTACGCCTCGGCATTCCTCCCGAGCTGTTGGCCCAGAGCGATGTGCATCAATCGCTGGAAAGTCGCGCCAGCATTTCGCAGGCCAAAGGGCATGCAGGTGTAGTAGTACACACCGCATGGGGAGAGGAAGGCCGTCTTCTCAACGTCCTGCATCGCCATCTTGATTTGGTGGTAGCCTAAGAAGGCGTCCAAAAAGCACAGCAGATCACACTCGGCGGTGGAGTCCATGATCTGATTGATGCGCGGAAGGGGGAACGGGTCCTAAGGGCAAGCCTTGTTAAGGCTCGTGAAGTCGACGCACATCCGCTCTTTCCCACCCTTCTTGGGGACGATGACTGGGTTAGCCAGCCACACCGAGTGTCTCACTTCCCGAATGACGCCAGCTTCTTGCAGTTTGCGGACCTCCTGGACGATGAACGATTGCTTTTGTTGGGCCTGCCGCCATGCCTTATGCTTCACCGGGTGTGCACTGGGGCACACCATTAAGTGGTGTTCGATCACATCTCGCGGGACACCGACCAAGTCCGTTGCCACCCATGCAAACACATCCTTGTTTGCGCGGAGGAAGCTGACTAGTGCCTCCTCCTAATCTGGGGGGAGGCAAGCACCTATGGTGAAGGTGGGGCCTAACCCTCCGTCGTCAATGGGCACCTTCTTCGTCTCGGCTCAGTCTTGAGAGAATAATTGTTTCTTCTTTGCCGGCACGGCCTCCGGGGCTTCCGGAGCGTCCCTAGTGCCTGGCTGCGAGGCTGCCGTGGCCTTGAAGGCGAGCTTGAGGGCCAGGAGCGCATCCTTGGTGTCTCCCGCCACGGTGATGATGCCGCTGCTCCCAGGCATCTTGACGACGTTGTAGCCTGGGTGTGTTCCCGCCATGAACTTCGCGAGGACCGGATACCCCAGGATGGCATTGTACGGGAGGCCGATGTGGGTGACGTCGAAGTCGATGAGCTCAGTGCGGTAGTTGTCGTGCTTGCTGAAGGTGATGGGGACGCGTATTTTCCCTAGGGGGTGGCCGAGCCCTTGACCACCCCTGAGAAAGGCTTGGTGGGGAGAAGCTGGTCGTACAGTACTTGAAGCTGGTCGAAAGTCTCCACCGAGAGGATGTTCAGGCCAGCGCCCCCATCGATGAGGGTCCTGGTCACCACGACATTGCTGATGGTGGGCGTGCACAGCATGGGGAGGGCTCCTGCTGCTGCCGTGGTCTTGGGGTGGTCTCTGGAATCGAAAGTGATCTCGGTTTCTGGCCCGGCGCGACCCCGCACAGCCTCGCGATGCGGTCGGGAAGTGCCTTGCCGATGAAGAAACTGCTTGATATGGCAGCCAGAGGCAGGTGCCTGTAACCCATCGATGATGCACGCGGCCGCATGGGGTGCCGGAGCCGCGAAGTGTGTGACGAACTGGTCGCAAAGCTCCTCCCAAGAGGAGATCGAAGCATCTAGGAGGTTGCGGAGCAAGGACCGAGGGGCCCCCGTGAGGGCCAGGGAGAGCCAGTTTGCCATGGCCTTGTCGTCGCCGCCCGCCATGGGAACCACAAGGCGAGAGTGGAGCGCGATTGGTGAGGAGGCGGAGCTTCGACACGCCCCTACCTGGCGCGCCAAATGTCGGATTCAGAGCTCCGCAGACCCAAGAAGGTTCAAACTCTGGGGCGTGTGCGAAGATCTCAACCTCTCAAGCCTAGAGCTCGCCGCCCTATAGCCTAGCCTCGCCGGATGCACGCTCAAGCGGGGAAGAAGATGGATGCGGCAGTTTACCCAGGTTCGGGCCACCTTGTGGTGTAAAACCCGACTCCGGCTTCGTGGTGGATTGGCCTCACGAGGAGGTTTGAGGATGAACTAGTACAGTGGATGAGATGCCTCGCGAGGGCTCGGGGGTGAGAATGAGTCGACCCCTTCTACGGTGGTGGCTAACCTATATTTATAGTGGCCTTGGTCCTCTTCCCCCAAAACATAGGTGGGAAGGGATCCCACAACGGCCAATTCGAAAGGGGACAAGTAGTACATCTTATCCTGACGAAAGGTGGTCTCCGCCTGCAAAGCTTCTGGTCGTGACACAGTGGTGGGCTCGGCGATGACATCCGTCCTGCCGAGCTCGTGGTCTTGGTCTCGTTGCACTGGAATGGAAACCTTTGGGGGATTCCTTGGGAGCCCATGTCTGTCCTTGCTCCCTTAGCACCAAAAGGGAAACTGTCTCCTGTGTGCCCGCTGGCGCCCGCCTGGCCTTGGTCGTCATGGCTCATGTCATCGCAGCCTCGAGAGGCTGGGTACCTGCATAGAAATCTCTTCTCCTCGGGAGGCCGCTTAGGGAGGCCGCTCCCTCTGGAGGTCTTGGTGTTGTCCGCCTCACGAGGGCATCGGGGGCCCCTCGCGAGGGTCTTGTCTTGAAGGTCTTGCCGCTAGGCCATACCAGGCCGTTGAGGGAGCCACGCCATGGGCTGCAGGCAGGCAAGTCTGGGTACCCTGGTTCCTCGAACGCCGACAATATGATTTGTGAGTAGTTACTTTTGTTCTTTTGAGGACATGGGAGAAATCTTGTTATAAGTAATCATGTGAATTTGGTATTCGTTCGATATTTTGATGGTATGTATGTTGTGATTCCCTTAGTGGTGTTATGTGAAGGTCAACTACATGACACTTCACCATCTTTGGGACTAAGGGAAGGCATTCTAGAATAGTAATTAGATTATGGGTTGCTAAAGTGACAGAAGCTTAAACCCTAGTTTATGCCCTATTCTGTAAGGGGTTGATTTGGATCCATATGTTTCATGCTATGGTTAGACTTATCTTAATTCTTCTTTCGTAGTTGTGGATGCTTGCAAGAGAGGTTAATCATAAGTGGGAGGCTTGTTCAATTAAGAAGAACACCCAAGCACCGGTCCACCCACATATCAAATTATCAAAGTAACGAACGCGAGTCAAACAAACATGATGAAAGTGACTAGATGAAATTCCCATGTGTCCTCAAGAACGCTTTGCTTGCTATAAGAGGAAGTTCTGGCCTGTCCTTTGCTATAAAAAGGATTGGGCTACCTTGCTGCACATTTGTTACTATTGCTACTAGTTGCTCGTTATAAAAATTATCTTGCTATCAAACTTTCTATTACCGATAATTTCAGTGCTTACAGAAAATACCTTGCTGAAAACTGCTTGTCATTTCCTTCTGCTCCTCGTTGGGTTCGACACTCTTACTTATCGAAAGGACTACAATTGATCCCCTATACTTGTGGGTCATCAAGACTATTTTCCGGCACTGTTGCTGGGGAGTGAAGCACCTTCGGTAAGTGGAATTTGGTAAGGAAACATTTATATTACGTGCTGAAATTTACTGTCACTTGTCACCATGGAAAAGAATCCTTTGAGGGGTTTGTTTGGGAATCTTCACCTCAACCGGAAGCAAAAAGAGTTGCTCCTCAACCTACTGCACCTACTGAAAATATTTATTATGAGATTCCTTCGGGTATGTTAGAGAAACTGCTAGCTAATCCTTATGCAGGGGATGCAACGGTACATCCTGATATGCATTTGATCTATGTTGTGGATTGTTTAAGCTTGCAGGTTTATCCGAAGATGGAGTTAAGAAGAAGTTTTTCCCTTTATCTTTGGAGGGAAAGGCATTGACATGGTATAGGCTATATGATGATATTGGAACGTGGGATTGGAACTGATTGAAATTGCAATTTCATCAGAAGTTTTATCCTATGCATTTGGTTCATCGTGATCGGAACTATATATATAATTTTTGGCCTTGTGAAAGAGAAAGTATTACTCAAGCTCTGGGGAGGCTTAAGTACATGATGTACACATGCCCCAATCATGAGCTCTCAAGATAAATTATCATACAGAATTTTTATGCTCGGCTTTCTCATAATGATCAAACCATGACCGATTCTTCTTCTACTGGTTCTTTTATGAAGAAAACTATTAAATTCAAGTGGAATCTTTTGGAAAGAATTAAATTCAACTCTGAAGATTGGGAGTTCGATAAAGGTAAAATTCAGGTATAATTGTTGAGTTTGATTGTGTTAAGTCTTTTATGGAAACCGATGATTTTCATAAGTTTAGTGCTAAATATGTACTTGACTCTGAGATAGTAGCCACATTTTGTGAACCCTTTGCTGCTCATGTTGATCTCCCTAAGGAGAAGTGGTTTAAACATCCCCCCTATTAAAGAAAAGATAGAGGAACCCATTATAGTTAAAGATGAAACTATCATTTACAATGTTGATCTAGTTGTGCCTACTGCTTATATTGAGAAACCTCCTTTCCCTGTTAGGATAAAGGAACATGCTAAAGTTAGAAACGTGGTTAACGAAAGTAATATTAGAGCACCTAGACCCTCTGAACAAATTAAAGTTGAACCTAATGTTGCTATGGTTAAAGATCTCTTGGTCGATAATATTGATGGGCATGTTATTTACTTCTGTGATGAAGCAACTAGAATTGCTAAGCCTCACATTAAAGATAAGAATAAGCCTGTTGTTGACAGGCCTGTATCTCAACTAAAATAGGAGATCATTTTTACCATGGTTTATGTGATTTGGGTGCTAGTGTGAGTGTTATCCTGTTTACCTTATATCAAGAAATTATGAATGAAACTGCACCTGCTGAGATTGAAGACGTTGATGTTACTATTAAGCTTGTGAATAGACATACTATTTCACCGCTTGGGATTGTTAGAGATGTTGAAGTCTTGTGTGGAAAGATCAAATACCCTACTGATTTTCCAGTTCTTGGTTCTCCACAAGATTATTTTTGTCCCATTATATTTGGTAGACCTTTCCTGAATACCGTTAATGCTAAAATTGATTGCAATAGGGAAACCGTCAGTGTTAATTTTGATGATGTGTCTCATGAGTTTAATTTCTCTAAGTTTTGTAGGCAACCTCGTGATAAAGAATTTCCTAGTAAAGATGAAATTATTGGTCTTGCTTCTATTGTCGTACCTACTACTGATCCGTTAGAACAATATTTGCTAGACCATGAAAATGATATGCATATGAATGAAAGAAATGAAATAGATAAGATATTCTTTGATCAAGCACCTATCCTTAAACATAATTGGCCTGTTGAAACTCTAGGAGGTCCACTTCCTCCTAAGTGTGATCCTGTGTTTGAATTAAAACAATTACCTGACACGTTGAAATATGCTTATCTTGATGAAAAGAAGATATATCATGTTATTATCAGTGCTAACCTTTTGAGAGCATGAAGAAAAGAGATTACTAAAAACTCTGAAGAAGCACCTTGCTGCTATTGGATATACTCTTGATGTTCTTAAGGGCATTAGTCCCACTCTATGTCAGCACAAGATTAATATGGAGCCTGGTGCTAAGCCAGTTGTTGATCACCAACGACGATTGAATCCCAAAATGAAGGATGTGATAAGAATTGAAATATTAAAGCTTTTGGAGGTAGGTATAATTTATCCCATAGCTAATAGTAGATGGGTAAGTCATGTTCATTGTGTCCCTAAGAAAGGAGGCATCACCGTTGTTCCTAATGATAAAAATGAACATATCCCACAAAGAATTGTAATTGGTTATAGGACGGTAATTGATTTTAGGAAATTAAACAAAGCTACTAGAAAAGATCATTACCCCTTGCTTTTCATTGATCAATTGTTGTAAAGATTGTCTAAGAATACACTCTTTTGTTTCCTTGATGGATATTCTGGATTTTCTCAAATACCTGTGTCAAAGAAGATCAAGAGAAAACTACTTTTACTTGTCCTTTTGGAACTTATGCTTATAGACGTATGCCTTACGGGACTTCTTTTGATGATTGCTTTAGCAACCTTGATCGAGTTTTGTAGAGATGTGAAGAAACTAATCTTGTCTTGAATTTGAGAAGTGTCATATTGTCTTGGGGCATAAATTCTCTGAAAGAGGTATTGAAGTTGATAAAGCTAAAGTTGATGCAATTGAGAAAATGCCATGTCCTAAAGATATAAAAGGTATAAGAAGTTTTCTTGGTCATGCTGGTTTCTATAGAAGGTTTATTAAAGACTTCTCTAAAATTTCTAGGTCTCTTACTAATCTTTTGCAAAAATACGTTCCATTTGTTTTTGATGATGATTGCGTAGAAGCCTTTGAAATACTTAAGAAAGCCTTAACCTCTGCTCCTATTGTTCAACCAACTGATTGGAACTTGCCTTTTGAAATTATGTGTGATGATAGTGACTTTGATGTTGGTGTTGTTCTAGGACAAAGAGTTGATAAGAAATTGAATGTCATCCATTATGCTAGTAAAACTCTAGATAGTGCTCAAAGAAATTATGCTACTACTGAGAAAGAATTTTTAGCAGTTGTGTTTGCATGTGATAAATTTAGATCTTATATTGTTGATTCTAAAGTAATTGTTCACACTGATCATGCTGCTATTAAATATCTTATGGAAAAGAAGATGCTAAACCTAGGTTGATTAGGTGGGTTCTTTTGCTACAAGAATTTGACTCGCACATTATTGATAGAAAGGGTGCGGAGAATCCCGTAGCTTATAATTTTTCTAGAATGGAAAATGTTCTTGATGACCCACTGCCTATTGATGATAGTTTTCCTGATGAACAATTAGATGTTATAAATGCTTCTCATAATATTCCTTGGTATGCAGACTATGCTAATTACATTGTTTCTAAATATATACCACCTAGTTTCACATACCAACAAAATAAAAAGTTCTTCTTTGATTTAAGACATTACTTTTGGGATGACCCATACTTATATAAAGAAGGAGTAGATGGTATTATTAGATGTTGTGTACCTGAGCATGAACAAGAACAAATCCTATGGAAGTGTCACTCCAAGGCATACGGAGGACACCATGCTAGACACAGAACTGCAGTTAAGGTATTACAATATGGTTTTTATTGGCCTACTCTCTTCAAGGATGCACGTAAGTTTGTCTTATCTTGTGATGAATGTGAAAGAATTGGTAACATTAGTAGACGTCAGGAAATGCCTATGAATTATTCACTTGTTATTAAATGATTTGATGTTTGGGATTTCGATTATATAGGACATTTTCCTTCCTCTAATGGATATACACATATTCTAGTTGCTGTTGATTACATTACTAAGTGGGTAGAAATTATTCCAACTAGTAGTGCTGATCATAACACATCTATTAAAATTCTTAAAGAAGTTATTCTCCCGAGGTTTGGAGTCCCTAGATACTTAATGACTGATGGTGGTTCACATTTTATTCATGGTGCATTCATTAAACTCCTTGCTAAATATGATGTCAACCATAGAATTGCATCACCTTATTATCCTCAGTCTAGTGATCAAGTTGAATTGAGTAATAGAGAAATAAAGTTGACTTTGCAAAATACCGTTAATAGATCTAGAAAGAATTGGTCTAAGAAACTTGATGATGCATTGTGGGCATACAGAACTGCTTATAAAACTCCAATGGTCATGTCCCCTTATAAAATGGTTTATGGAAAAGCATGTCATTTACCTCTTGAGTTAGAACATAAAGCTTATTGGGCAATTAAAGAACTTAACCATGATTTCAAACTTGTCGGTGAAAAGAGGTTATTTGATATTAGTTCTCTAGATTAATGGAGGACACAAGCTTACGAAAATGCCAAGTTATTTAAAGAAAAGGTTAAAAGATGTCATGATAAAAAATTCAAAAACGGGAATTCAAAATAGGTGCTCAAGTTTTACTATACAACTCTCGTTTAAGATTCTTTGCAGGAAAGCTTCTCTCTAAGTGGGAAGGACCGTATATCGTTGAGGAAGTTTATCGCTCCGGAGCTATCAAGATAAACAACGCTGAAGGCACTAATCAGAGAATGGTTAATGGGTAAAGAATTAAACATTGTATTTCAGGTACACCCATTAGTGTTGAAACCGATATTATTCAAACTATGACACCGGAAGAGCACATAAGGGAAGCCTTCCGAAAGACTCCCGAACCCTGAAAAGGGGTAGGTACGTGGTACGGTAAGCAAACCGACTCCAAAAGTTCCATAAAAGTACTTTCTATCCGTTTTTTAATATATGAAAAATTAGGAAAATAATAAATAGTCCGAAAAGTGCACGAGGGAGCGACAAGCCTGTCGGCGTTCTGGGAACCAGGGTACCCAGACTTGCCTGCCTGCGGCCCACGGCGTGGCTCCCTCGATGGCCTGGTACGGCCCAGTTTCAACACCAACAAGACAAGACCATCGCGAGAGGCCAAGCCTCGCAAGGCAGACAACGCCAAGACCACCTGAGGGAGCAGCCTCCCAAGGCTGCCTCCTGAGGAGCAGAGGTTTCTATGTAGGTATCCAACCTCACAAGGTTGCGGTGATGCAAGCCATGATGATCGAGGCCAGGCGGGTGCCAGCAGGCGCAGAGGAGCAGGTTTCCTCTTTGGTGTTAAGGAGGCAAGCGCAGGCGTGGGTTCTCGAGGAATCAGGCAAAGGCTTCCATTCCAGTGCAACGAGACCAAGACCACCAGGAGGGCAGGATGGATGTCATTGCCGAGCCCATCGCGGCATCATGACCAGAAGCTTTGCAGGCGAAGACCACCTTTCGTCAGGATAAGATGTACTACTTGTCCCCTTTCAAATTGGCCACTATGGGATCCCTTCCCGCCTCCGTTTTGGAGGAAGAGGACCGAGGCCGCTATAAGTATAAGCTAGCCAGCACCGTAGAGAGGGGGAGAAAACCGAACCAAAGGATGACTCACCCTCACCCCAGAGTAGACCTCTCAAGGTTGTTCTTCCCTTGTACTAGTTTATCCCCAGCCCCTCATGAGTCAAATCCAACACAAAGCAGGAATAGGGTCTTACACCGCAAGGTGGCCCGAACCTGGGTAAACTGCCGTGTCCATCTCCTTCCTTCATCCATCGAGCTAGGCTGTAGGGCGACGGGTTGGTTGGTTGGATAGGTTGAGTTCTTCACACATGCCCCAGAGTTCGAACCTTCTTTGGGTCTGCGGAGCCCTGAATCTGACATTTGGCGCACCAGGTAGGGGCGTGTCGAAGCTCTACCCCTCTCATCAGCCGGGCGCGGCTCACACTGCAGGCCTCCCATGGCTGACACCGCCCCACCCATCGAGCCGTTGGGCGTGCTCGGAGCCGCGGCGGGCCATCGGGCCTTCTCCCCCGCCTTACGGCAGGTGCGGTGGCCGCCGAAGTTCAGGTCAATGCTGCCCCCGCGGTACGATGGCACGGGGAACCCTGCGGAGTTCCTTCGCCTGTACGAGCTAAGCATCGAGGCGGCAGGCGGCGACGAGAAGGTCATGGCGAACTAGCTCCCCATGGCTCTCATGGGTGTGCCGCATTCCTGGATGCTTAGCCTGCCGGAGTTGTCGCTGGCCTCCTGGGAGGAGCTGCGCAATCAGTTTATCGCGCGCTTCGCGGCACCGGCGCCCCATGCCGTTATGGCCATCCTCGATGGGTCGCAGGCGCCGGCCTCAGGCCGCCACGTCAAGCAATTCTTCCGGCAGATGGGGGCCACCCAGCCACGACGGGAGGCTCCTTCGGGCCGGGCGGCGCCTGAGACCGACATCACCTTCGACTCTAGGGATCACCCCAAGACTACGATCGACGCAGGCGTGCTCCCCTTGCTGTGAATGCCCACCATCAGCAATATCGCGGTCACCAGAACCCTCATCGACGGCAGCGCTGGCCTCAACATCCTCTCCGTGGAAGCCTTCGACCTGCTCCAGGTGCCTTACGACCGGCTCGCCCCCACCAGGCCATTTTCAGGGGTGCTCGACGGCTCCATCGTTCCCCTAGGGCAGATCCGCCTCACCGTCACCTTCGGCACACGCCGCAACTACTACACCAAGCTCATCGACTTCGACGTCGCCCGCATCGGTCTCCCGTACAACACCATCCTTAGGTATCCGGCCCTTGCCAAGTTCATGGCGGCGACGCACCCCGGCTTCAACATCATCAAGATTCCTGGGAGTAGCTGCATCCTTACTGTGGTGGGAGACACCAAGGATGCACTCCTGGCCCTCAAGCTCGCTTTCAAGGCCGCGGCGGCCACACGGCCGGGCGCGGAGGGCGCTCCAGAGATCCCGGAGGCCGCGCCCGCGAAGAAGAAGCAGTTGTTCTCTCAGCACCGGGCTGAGACAAAGCAGGTGCAGGTCAACGACGGGGGCTCAGGCCTGACCTTCACCATAGGCGCCGACCTCCCACCAGACCAAGAAGAAGCACTGGTCGTCTTCCTCCGTGCGAACAAGGATGTGTTTGCATGGGAGGCGACGGACCTGGTTGGCGTCCCGTGGGACGTGATTGAGCACCACTTGATGGTGTGCCCCGGCGCGCGCCCGGTGAAACAAAAGGCGCGGCGGCAAGCCCCAGAGAAGCAGTCGTTCATCGTCCAGGAGGTCCACAAGCTGCAAGAAGTCGGCATCATCCGGGAGGTGCGGCATCCGGATTGGTTGGCCAACCCGATCATCGTCCCCAAGAAGGGGGGAAAGGAGCGCATGTGCGTCGACTTCACGAGCCTCAACAAAGCTTGCCCTCAAGACCCTTTCCCTCTTCCACGCATCGACTGGATCGTTGACTCCACTGCCGAGTGCGACTTGCTGTGTTTCCTGGAAGCCTTCTCGGGCTACCACCAAATCAATATGGCGGTGCAAGACATCGAGAAGACAGCCTTCCTTTCCCCGTGTGGGGTGTACTGCTACACCTGCATTCCGTTCGGGTTGCGCAACACCGGCGCGACCTTCCAGCGATTGATGCACATCGCCCTGGGTAAGAAGCTCGGGAGGGATGCCGAGGCGTACGTCGATGACATAGTGGTCAAGTTGCGGGAAGCGAGAACCCTTGTCGAAGATCTGGAGGAAACAATTACTAACTTACGTAGAGTGAACCTATGGCTCAATCCGGAGAAGTGCGTGTTTGGCGTCCCGTCCGGCAAGCTGCTTGGTTTCTTGGTGTCACACAGGGGAATCGAGGCTAACCCAAAGAAGATCAAGGCGATAGAAAGAATGAGCCCATCGCAGACCCTCAAGGAAATGCAGAAGCTCGTGGGCTGCGTGACTTCGCTGGGGCGTTTCATCTCCAAGCTCGGTGAGCGCGCCCTCCCGTTTTTCAAGTTGATGAAGAAGAAGGGCCCGTTCGAATGGACTCCGGAGGTTGAGGAAGCCTTTCAAGACCTCAAGAGGTACCTCACCAGCCCTCCGGTGATGGTGGCGCCTCGACCTCTTGAGTCCTTGGTGCTTTACCTGGCCGCCACACCCCACTCGGCCAGCGCGGCACTCGTGGAGGTCCGGGAAGAGCGTGCGGGCGCAGGTTCGCGGTGCAGCACCCCGCCTTTAGCCACGCCATCGCTGCCTTAGGACGGCGCTCCTGAGGCCTCGATTACCCCCAACGGAAGGCGAGGCTCCTGAGGCCCCCACGCCTCAAGCAGGGACAGACGCCATCGACACCTCTTCCCTCATCGAGCATCCTGTGTACTTCGTTAGCACAGTGTTGCGCGACGCGCGCGCGCTACCCCATGCCATAGAAGCTCTTGCTCGCACTCCTCGTCGCCTCTAGGAAATTGCGGCACTACTTTCAAGGCCACCCCATCAAGGTCATCTCCATGTACCCCCTGGAGAAGGTACTTCGCAGCCCCAATGCTGCGGGAAGGGTGCCGAGTGGAACATCGAGCTGCAGGCATTCCAGCTGGAGTTCAGTACCACTAGGGTCATCAAGGGCGTGGCCCTCGCTAACTTTGTGGTGGAATGGACTGACGCCCCTGACCGAGGGGAGGGTGAAGACCGCTCCCTCACACCCGGAGATGAGGCGCCCGATGGCTGGGTCATGTACTTTGACGGCGCGTTCACACGCCGGGGCGCGGGGGCTGGAGCCGTGCTCATCTCGCCTACCCAAGACAAGCTCTACTACGCCATGCAGCTCTGCTTCCAGCATGGCGAGAAGGTCTCCAACAACATCGCGGAATATGAAGGCCTGATCGTAGGCCTCAGGGCCGTGGCGGGCCTGGGGATCAAGCGCCTCACCATCAAGGGCGACTCTCAGCTCCTCGTCAACTTCTCCAACAAGGAGTACATGCCCAAGGACGAGCACATGGAGGCATACCTGGAGGAGGTACTTAAAATTGAAAAATGGTTCTTGGGTTAGGAGTTGCAGCATGTTCTGCGTGGCACGAACAAGGAGGCAGACGACATCGCCAAGAGAGCATCGCGGCGCGACCCCCAGAAGCCTGGCATCTTCGAGGAGCAGCTCTTCAAGCCATAGGCAGCCCCCTCCGTTGCAGGCCCGACATTGCTCCGGGAGCAACTGCCCCTGGCCCCCTCCTCGGGCGCCCCAGCCTGCGGTCCAACCTCCGAAGCCCACCTGCTCCTGGCCCTCGAACCTCAGGAGGGGTGCTGGACCGAGGAGTTCAAGGCATACCTGCTCCAAGGCACCTTGCCAGAGAAGGAGGAAGACGCAGAACGCGTGGCCCGCCAGTCCACCGCCTACTGCTTGCAGGATGGCGAGCTCTATCGAAGGCACCCAAACAACACTTCGCTGGGATGCATCTCCAAGGAGCAGGGATGCAAGCTACTGGCTGATATCCACGGCGGGGATTGTGGGCATCACTCTTCATCGCGCACCCTCATGGGCAAGGCATTCCGCAGCGGTTTCTACTGGCCCACGGTGCTCAACGATGCCACCGAGCTGGTGAGATCCTGTGAAGCCTGCCAATTCCATGCCAAGCAGATCCACCAGCCCACACAGGGCCTCCAGACCATTCCGTTCTTGTGGCCGTTCGTAGTCTGGGGGCTGGATATCTTGGGCCTGTTTCCCCGAGCGGCCGGGGGCTACCGCTACCTCTACGTTGCCATCGACAAGTTCACCAAGTGGGCGGAGGTGGAGCCCGTGTGCACCATCCCGGCGGGCTCGGCCGTCAAGTTCATCAACAGCCTCGTGAGCCGCTTCGGGGTCCCCAATCGTATCATCACTGACAATGGCTCTCAGTTCACGAGCAACCTCTTCAAAACATATTGTGCTAACCTTGGAACGCAGATATGCTACGCTTCAGTGGCGCACCTGCGGAGCAATGGACAGGCCGAACACGCCAACGTGGAGGTCCTGCGGGGCCTCAAGACAAGGAGCTTCAAGAAGAAACTCAAGGCCTGCGGCAGGGGTTGGCTCGATGAGCCTCAGTCTGTGCTGTGGTCCATCCGCACCACCGCGACTAAGCCCACTGGCGAGACCCCATTCTTCCTCATCTACGGGGCTGAGGCGGTCCACCCACATGACGTCAGACATTGCTCCCTGCAGGTCTTGGCATTTGATGAGGCACGCTAGGATGCCTCGAGGGGGATGGACCTCGTGCTCGGGGAGAAGGGCCGCCGCCAAGCCTCGCTCCATGCCGTGAGGTACCAGCAGGCGCTGCGGTGGTATCACTGCCGGAGCGTCCGCTCCAGGACCCTCGAGGTGGGTGACCTCGTCCTGAGGCGGGTGCTCTCCAGGGAGAGGCTTCACAAGCTCTCGCGCATGTGGGAGGGCCCGTTCAGGATCGCCCGTGTCTCCAGGCCTAGCATCGCGCGCCTGTAGACGCAGGATGGGTGTCGGATTTCGGGTTCCACAAACCCTTGAGAGGTTCGAACTCTGGGGTGCGTGCGAAGAACTCGTCCTCCCCAGTCTGCCTACTCGCTAATCTCATAGCCTAGCTCATCGAACTATAAGGGAAAGGGACACAGCAATTTATCCAGGTTCGGGACACCTTGCGGTGTAAAACACTACTCCTGCTTTGTGGTGGATTGGCCTCGAGGGGCTGAGGATGAACTAGTATAGTGGCGAACAGCCTCAGGAGGGGAGGTGTTCTTGAGCTCGAGTGAGCTGGTGGAGTGAGGGTGATCTGAAAGATCCATCCGGGGGTCCGATCCCCCTCTACGGTGGTGGCCAAGTCCGATTTATAGTAGC
Source organism: Thinopyrum elongatum (assembly GCA_011799875.1). NCBI lineage: Eukaryota > Viridiplantae > Streptophyta > Magnoliopsida > Poales > Poaceae > Thinopyrum > Thinopyrum elongatum. The sequence continues at coordinate 153,083,503 of CM022300.1, read as the reverse complement.
CTTGGTCCTCTTCGCAAATGAAAGGCGGGAAGGGATCCCACAACGGCCAAATTCGAAGGGAGACAACTAGTACATGCTATCCTGACAAAAGTAGTCTTCGCCTGCAAAAGCCTCTGGTCGTGACGCCGTGGTGGGCTCGGTGATGACCTCCGTCCTGCCGTCCTGGCGGTCTTGGTCTTGTTGCACGGGAATGGAAACCTTTGGCTGATTCCTCGGGACTCCGCGCCTGCGCTTGCCTCTTTAGCACCAAAGAGGAAACTGGTACACTGCGCCCGCTGGCGCCCGCCTGGCCTTGGTCGTCATGGCTCACATCATCCGGACCTCACGAGGTGAGGCTTGCATAGAGATCTCCGCTCCTCGGGAGCCAGCCTGAGGAGGCCGCTCCTCGTGGAGGTCTTGGTGTCATCCGCCTCGCGAGGCTTGGCCCCTCGCGAGGGTCTTGAGTTGTTGTCGCTGAAGCTGGGCCGTACCAGGCCGTCGATGGAGCCATGCCGTGGGCCGCAGGCAGGCAAGTCTGGGTACCCCCATTCCCAGAACGCCGACAGTAGCCCCCGGGCCCAAGGCGCGCTCGAACTTGGCTTCGAGGCGAAGCCAAGGGGCAAGTGCGGAGCGTCGCGGGCCCTAACCGCCTGCGGCCTTGGTCAACGCATGGCGATTGATGGGACATGGGCGTCTCCGCTTCCCCACGCCACCTCGGCAACCGTTCGACTTGGCGAGACTCTGCTGCATGCAGAGAAAAACCATCATTGCGTGGGATCGTGGAGGCCGGCAGTTGGCCTCCCTCCGGCTATAAATGAGGGGAGGGGCAGAGCCCCCCTCACTCATCTCCATCTTCTCGCTGCCCACTCCCTCTTCTTCTTCACCTCCCCGTCTTGCCGTAGCATCCATGGCGCCGACGAGGAGGATCTCTGCCGCGGAGAAAGGGAAGGCCCCCAAGGAGGGGCCGGGTTCGCCGCCGCCCAAGAGAGGGCATGGCCGCCCCGGCAAGCATGCTGCGACCCCGGCGGTAGCTCCTCGGGGGCGCGGGCACACTCCTTCGGGGGCCGGCGTCGCTTTGGGTAGCCACGGTGGCGCTTCTTCTCGAGGCGGGGGCCGCCGAGGGCGAGGCAGCCCCTGCGACGAGGGGCAGCGCGCCGTGGTTGCCCGGCCTCCTCGGCCGCGCTTCCACTCGGCGGATGTGCTCCCGGAGTTCGTCGTGTGGTCGGAGAGGCCCGCTGACACCTGGCTCCCGCTCCCGCGCTTCTTCGTGAGTGAGCTGACGGTCGCGGGGCTTGACAGCCTCTGGCTACAGGCTGACGGCTGCTGCAGCAAGGCTTCCTGGGTTGGGGTCGAAGTCACCGTGACGGGCAGCGCGTCCTTGACCTGCGGTTGGCAGGCGTTTGCCCCCGCGCGAGGCCTGAGCGGGAGGCACACCCTTCATTTCAGGTATGACGGCCTCGCGACCCTCTACGTGAGGGTGTTTGGGGAGGACGGCCATCATGCGGGGTGCTGCCTGGAAGACGGCAGCGGCGACGATGAGCTTGGCGGGCCTTGACGACGGCCGCGACGACGATGAGGGTGAGCTTGCCCTTGGCGACGGCCGCGCTTCCTTCAGCAGCGGTGCCTCCTCCTCCGGTGAGAGCACCAGCAGCGGTGGCTATGACCAACCACCACGCCATCGGGCTTGCATCGGGGAAGGTGACGGGTCGTCTCGTCACCGCGCTCCGGTGAAGCGGGAGGAAGACTCGGACTGAGCCCGGGGGCCACCGGAGCCTGGCCTCGGGAGCTGCTGCGGTCGTGCGGGCCACTTTTGTTTAACCTTTCCTTTCTCCTACACTTGAAAAAAGTAGAGGGCTCCGCTGGGGCATGTAATGAACCAAGGCACTCGTGCCATTATGCTATGTTTGTTATTTTGATATTGTGCCGGGATACCGATATTCCGATCAGGTGCGGTTAGAATAACTTAGCTTGATATGCTTGCTATAGTTTCCCGCCTCGCGAGGGTGCGCCTCTCCAGCAACATCTAGCGAAGTTTGCTTCTTAACGACTCAGGAGCCGTCGGGCCTCAGGAGGCATTGTACAGCTGCAGAATTATTAGAAAACTTCACAGGGTGTCATGCCCTTCCTTGCGCGAGCCCCCGAGCGTGGGTTGGTTGTGGCTGGTGCACCGCATCGTGATGCCCGGAGGCACGGACTTGAGAAGGTACGCGTGCCCACGAGCTTGTTTGAGAGTGTCTCGCAAGGATTTAAGGACCGAAGCTCTGGGGCGACAGGGCTTCGGTGAGATGTGGTCGCGGCGAGCGCCAAGCGTACACACCTACCTAGCCCCCGCGCGTGGGACGCGCGAGGAGGAGCGATGGGCAACTGCCGCTCTTCCTGGGACAAGGCTGGGGAGGTGAACGAACAAGAGGAAAAGAAAGTTCCAACTCTGGCAAACGAGAAACGCGAAAACTCCAAATTCCATTAAGAAGTTGCAAACCAACTACAGAAAGCAAGCAAAAGAATAGCCGCGTCCGGCATCTAGTCTAGTCTTCTCACCAGCGCGGAGCTAAGTGCTGCCACTAGGACGTGGGAGGGAGCCCCCGTGAGGCCCGAGGGTGGCACTCAGGAGACTCCGGGGCGTGTACAGCCCCAACTGATTATTACGTGAGAGTGTCACGAGCGGAGATCTTCATGGGCGCATGGCCTTGGTCATGGGCGAGTTGAGGAACACTCCCCGCCCCCTGGGCAGGAACCCCGCTCTGCGCATCCCCCGGCCACTGTTGGGGTGTCCGGAAACCAGGACAGGACCAAGGGGCAAGGGGCCATGCGAGCGGTGGCAAGGGGGTTGTGGGCCTCCTCCGAGGGAGAGGGCTTGCCGGCGCCTTCCCCAGGAGAAGACCTGCTTCTGGCTTGCACACACCAGCGAGTTGAGGAACACTCCCCGCCCCCTAGGCTGGACCCCACTCCGCGCATCCCCCGGCCACCGTTGGGGCATCCGGAAACCAGGACAGGACCAAGGGGCAAGGGGCCATGCGAGCGGTGGCGAGGGGGCTGTGGGCCTCCTCCAGGGGAGAGGGCTCGCCGGCGCCTTCCCCAGGAAAAGACCCACTTCTGGCTTGCACACACCGGCGTGGGTGTAGCGCCGCTCGTAGTCTAACTTCGGAGGTTCCCGCGAGTTAGTCGAGGGAAGAGAACATAGCACATAGACGCGCCTGTTGTCCTGCCGTTGATCTTTCCGCAAGGAGACGAAGCCACTGAGGATCCGGTGAGGTGATGTGCGCGGGGCGGGCCGCGAGCCAGAGCTTGATCTCTCAGATTTGTCAGCGTTGCAGGGACGAACCCGAGCACAAGCGTCGTGCCAGCATGTGTAGCCCCCGTTGTGGGATGAGCAAGAGGCTGGTCAGCAATGCGGGAGGCCGCCGAGGCGATAGAATACCAGGCAAGCAGGTGATAACATAAATCAACCCATAGATAAGGCAGAGCTAGTTCTGATAGGTGCAAAATGATACATGCCGCAGGGACGGACTCACGCGGCTTGGGGATAATGCAGCCTGATGGGCGCCCCCAACTGAACAAACCAGAAAATATCACCTGGCACCGTTGCTGAAGAGATGTTGGAGTAGTTGAAGAGGCGTGCTGCAGAAGTCGCTCCTCATGAGCCGCCCAGGCCCCGAACCTCGGGAGGCTCTGGGAGCCCGGGGGGCTCGCGAGGATCCATCTCCTCCTCTGATAGGATCGCCTGGCTTCTGGCCTCATGAGCCGCCAGGACACCCCGCATGTGGCGCTGGAGTGCAGCAGCTGCGCTCGACAAGCCCAAAGGCATGCGAACATAGCTGTGAGGGGGACCCTCACACCTGGCAGCGCGGGACGGCCAGAAGCACTCCTGAGATGCGGCCCTGTTGAGCCCTGGGATGTTGACGCAGACGCGCAGCTTGCTGTCCTCGCTGGGACAAGGAGCCGTGCCGAGTGGTGGGCGATGGTCGCCTCGCATAGCTCTTGCCTCCTGAAGCTCCTAGATTGAATTGGTGATGAACTCCTGAGCACCTGGCACCTCGCGCCTTGTACCCTCCTGGCGGAAGCGCGCGCTAAAGCACGCCTCCACATGGTGCCCGAGCACCTCCCTCATGACGTTGGCCAGGTCAGAGGCCCTCTAGAGGAGAGCCCCCAAGCCCAGCCTGAGAGGGGCGCCGGGCGTGCCTTCATATGCGAGAGAGGGAGGCGCCCCGTGAGTGGGCGCTGGGCCTGAGGTGGTGCCGCTGGACACCCCGCCCTCCTGAGGTCCTTGGCGGAGCAGCTGCTTCTTCTTCTTGGGGACAGCCTCAGGAGGGTAGACGGCGCCTTCATCATCTGGGTTCTCGACCACTGCAGCCTGGTAGGTGCGATCGAGAGAGCACACCACGTCCTTCTCCTCGCAGGCGACCGTGATGATGCCACAGCTCCCTGGCATCTGAGCGGACGCGTTGCCTCGAGCTTGGGGAGGGACACGTTCACCTCATGGGCAAACTGCTTGAAGATTCGATGAGAGGCAGGGGCCTGAGCACCGCCCAGGATGCAGGCGATGGCACGAGGCTCCTGGAAGCCCCCAGCCCCCTCGTCCTGGTGGTGGTCGTCATTCCTTCTTGGTGGTGGCGGCAGCGGAGGAAGGCCAGCATTGCCCTGAGGACGGTCCTCGCGAGGCTGGTCCCTCCAGGGGCCCTCGCGAGGCTAGCCCTGCCAGCGGTCCTCACGAGGCTGATCGCGCCATTCTTGGTGGGTGTCGCGGCCGTCCCAGCGTCCTCCACCTCGGCCTCCTCCGTAGCCATAGCGTGGAGGCAGGTCGGGCTTGAACTTCCCCGGCCAGACGACGCTGCGTAGCTCCGGAGTGAATGCACGGCAACCCACTGTGGTCACGGGAGCCCGTCGTGGAGGTGGAGCCTGGTCTTGGCGCTCGTGCGCCACCACTGCACGCGGCGCGCGGTCTTGACGTGGCGGTGCTGGGAGTGCACGAGCATCTTCTTGCGGCCACTGGACCACCTGGCAGCTTTCCTCTTCACGCGCCGGCGCTCTGCACGGCGGGTCGCACCGCGGGGCCTCGCGCCTTGGCCCGAGGGCGATGTCTTGACGGGGAGGTGGAGGAGGTGCTCCGTGGGCTATGGCACCCGCAGCAGGCGGCGGGTGAGGCAGCGAGCGGGACGGTGCAGCAGAGTCCCCGGCGGCTCTGACAAGCTCGGTGATGCGGTCCAGCCAGTCTTCATAGAGGTCATCGATGGGGCGATAGCGCAGGAGCTCGCGCGCCATGAGCAACACAGCCTGCGCGTTCGCCAGCCCGCGACGAGCATGAGACGACGAACCAGCCGGAGTCAGCGACGGGGTGGCGGTGCGCCCATCCCGCCGCACAGAAGGGTGCAGCGACGAAGCTTGCTGCTCGTGCCCCGCGGGGCCGGTGGCGGTGTTCGCCACTAGAGACGGGGGACGGCGAGGGCAGCCATCACCCGCAGGTGCTGTCTGAGCAACACGGGCGGCAAGGGCGGCCCGGTGCTCAGCATGAGCTCGACGAGCGTCAGCCATGGAAGCGGTGGAGCGATGGTGGATCGACCGGCAGAAGAGAGGCTCCGACGCACCCCTACCTGGCGCGCCAAATGTCGGATTTCGGGTTCGACAAACCCTTGAGAGGTTTGAACTCTGGGGTGCGTGCGAAGAACTCATCCTCCCCAGTCTGCCTACTCGCTAATCTCGTAGCCTAGCTCATCAAACTGTAAGGGAAAGGGACACAGCAGTTTACCCAGGTTCGGGCCACCTTGCGGTGTAAAACCCTACTCCTGCTTTGTGGTGGATTGGCCTCGAGGGGCTGAGGATGAACTAGTATAGTGGCGAACAGCCTCGGGAGGGGAGGTGTTCTTGAGCTCGAGTGAGCTGGTGGAGTGAGGGTGATCTGAATGATCCGTCCGGGGGTCCGATCCCCCTCTACAGTGGTGGCTAAGTCCTATTTATAGTGGCCTTGGTCCTCTTCCCAAATGAAAGGCGGGAAGGGATCCCATAACGGCCAAATTCGAAGGGAGACAACTAGTACATTCTATCCTGACAAAAGTAGTCTTCGCCTGCAAAAGCCTCTCGTCGTGACGCCGTGGTGGGCTCGGTGATGACCTCCATCCTGCCGTCCTGGCGGTCTTGGTCTTGTTGCACGGGAATGGAAACCTTTGGCTGATTACTCGGGACTCCGCGCCAGCGCTTGCCTCTTTAGCACCAAAGAGGAAACTGGTACACTGCGCCCGCTGGCGCCTGCCTGGCCTTCGTCGTCATGGCTCACGTCATCCGGACCTCATGAGGTGAGGCTTGCATAGAGATCTCCGCTCCTCGGGAGCCAGCCTGAGAAGGCCGCTCCTCGTGGAGGTCTTGGTGTCGTCCGCCTCGCAAGGCTTGGCCCCTCTTGAGGGTCTTGAGTTGTTGTCGCTGAAGCTGGGTCGTACCAGGTCGTCGATGGAACCACACCGTGGGCCGCAGGCAGGCAAGTTTGGGTACCGCCATTCCCAGAACGCCGACAACGGGGTCCCCATCCAGAACGCCTGGAACATCCAGCACCTCCGAAAGTTCTATCCGTGAACAAGGCCATGCACCTCTCAAGTCTCCGCCCATGACACTCTCACGTAATAATGAGTGGGGCTGTACATGCCTTGGAGTCTCCTGAGTGCTGCCCCTAGGCCTCACGGGGGCTCCCACCCACGTCCTAGTGGAGGCCCCATGCTCCGCGCTGGCGGGAAGACCAGAAGACTAGTCTAGGTGCCGGACGCGGTTGTTCTCTTGCTTGCTTTCTGTAGGTTATTCGCCACTTCTTGGAATGAAATTTGAAGTTCTTGCGTCCTTATTTGAAAGGGTTGGGAATTTTTCTCCTCGCAGCACTCTCTCTTTCAGGCCTCATTTTAGGGAGAGTGGCAGTTGCCCGTCGCTTTTCCTCGCGCATGGGGGCTGGGCATGGTGTGTACGCTTGGGCCCGCCCGCGAACGCACCTCGCCAAAGCCTTGGTATCTTAGCCTTTGGCATCTTAATCCTCGCGTGACGCCCTCAAACGAGCTAACGGGCACGCATGCCCTCCTGAGTCCATGCATCTGGACATCGCAACACGGCGTACCAGCGACCCACACTCGGGGGCTCGCACGGGGAACGGCACCTCCAGAGGTCCCCTAACCCCGCGGCCATCGACTGCCTCCCGAGTCCTGAGGACCGCCGAATCCTCAAAAAGGAAACCCTGGGCGTGCAGGAGGCTCCAGAGAAGCACGCCCCACGGCATGGGAATCTACTACAAGCACACTAAGCTAAGTCACCTCAATCACGATCAGCAAAAACCCATCAATGAGCAGCAACACGGATATCAGGATGCAATATAAAAATGATAAAATAGCGGCGCAAGCGCCATGGTTCATTACATGCCCCCGCAGGGCTCTCTACTTCTTGATGCAGGCAAAAGAAAAGAAGCAAAAAGGCCACATGACCACCACGGCTCCCAAGTCCCGGCTCCAGCCATGCCCGCACTCAGTCGGAGTCCTCCTCCTGCTTCACCGGGGCGCGGCAGTGAGGTAGCTCGTCTCCTTCCCTGGTTCGAGCTCGGCGGCGTGGTGGCTCATCGTAGTTGCTGTCGCTCGTGCTCTCCCCAGAAGAGGAGCCGCCGCCACTGGAGGCGTTGCGGCCGTCGCCAAGGGCAAGCTCACCGCCAGAGATGGTGCCGCCCCTCTGGCCGCTGTCATCGGAGGGGTGGACGTCGTCGTCGTCGCTGTTGCTCTCCGGGCAGCACCCCAGCCCCTGCCGTCTTCCTCGAAGGCCCTGACGTAGAGAGTCGCGGCGCTGTCGTGCCTAAAGTGGAGGGTACACCTCCCCTACAAGGTGCGTGCACGGGCGAACGGCTGCCACCCGCGGTTCAGGAACACGTTGCCGGCAGGAGTGACCTCTACCTCCACCCAGGAGGCCTTGCTGCAGCAACCATCGGCTTGCAGCCAGAGGCCGCCAGGTCCCCCGGTCGGCAGCGCGCCCGCAAAGAAGCGTGGGAGCTGGAACCAGACGCCTACGGGCCTCTCTACCCATACCACGAACTCTGGGGACGTGTCGGCCGAGTGGGATCGCGGGCATAGTGGCCGGACGGCTGCTGTGTGCCTTCCCCCTTCGCTGCGGCTGCCCCAGCTACCGCAGCTTCCGCCACTGGAGGGAGCACCCCCACGACTGCCGGAGGCGGCGCCAGCCTTTGAGGGAGTGTGCCCACGCCCTCGGGGAGCCACCGCTGGCGTCGCGGCGTACTTACAGGGGCGGCCAAGGCCCCTCTTGGGCGGCGGTGATCCTGGCCCTTCCTTGGGGGCCTTTCCCTTCTCCGCAGCAGAAAATCTCCTCACTGGCGCCATGAACGCTCTGGCAACATGGCGGAACGAAGGAGAAGGAGAAGTAAGAAGCAATAAGATGAAAATGAGCTGGGGGCTCCGCCCCCTCTTCCGTTTATAGCCGGAGGAAGGCTAACTACCGGCCCCTCATGTTTCGAGCAATGATGGATGATCTGCATGCACCAGGCAGTTGTCAAGTCGTGAGGTTGCCAAGGCGGCGTGAGGAAGTGGAGATGCCCATGTCCCATCAAGCGCCACGCGTCGGCTCGGTACGCAGGCAATTGGGGCCTGCGGTGCTTCGCCTCGAAGCCAATTTCGAGCGCGCCTTGGGCCCGGGGGCTACTTTTGGTGTTCTGGGAACCAGGATACCCAGACTTGCCTGCCTGCGGCCCATGGCATGGCTCCATCGATGACCTGGTATGGCCCAGTTTCAACACCAACAAGACAAGACCCTCGTGAGGGGCTAAGCCTCGTGAGGCAGACAGCGCCAAGACCTCCTAAGGGAGCGGCCTCCCCAGGCTGCCTCCTGAGGAATGGAGGTTTCTATGCAGGTATCCAACCTCATGAGGTTGCGGTGACGCAAGCCATGACGACCGAGGCCAGGCGAGCGCCAGCAGGCACAGAGGAGCAGGTTTCCTCTTTCGTGTTAAGGAGGCAAGTGCAGGCGTGGGTTCCCGAGGAATCAGGCAAATGTTTCCATTCCAGTGCAACAAGACCAAGACCGCCAGGACGGCAGGACGGATGTCATCACTGTGCCCACCGTGGCGTCACTACCAGAAGCTTTGCAGGTGAAGACCACCTTTCATCAGGATAAGATGTACTACTTGTCCCCTTTCAAATTGGCCACTGTGGGATCCCTTCCCGCCTTCATTTTGGAGGAAGACGACCGAGGCCGCTATAAGTATAAGCTAGCCACCACCGTAGAGAGGGGGAGAAAACTGAACTGAAGGATGACTCACCCTCACCCCAGAGCAGACCTCGCGAGGTTGTTCTTCCCTTGTACTAGTTCATCCCCAGCCCCTCGTGAGGCAAATCTACCACAAAGCAGGAGTAGGGTCTTACACCGCAAGGTGGCTCGAACCTGGGTAAACTGCCGTGTCCATCTCCTTCCTTCATCCATCGAGCTAGGCTGTAGGGCGATGGGTTGGTTGGTTGGATAGGTTGAGTTCTTCGCACACGCCCCAGAGTTCGAAACTTCTTTGGGTCTGTGGAGCCCTGAATCCGACAAAGCCCGAGGAGCGTGCCCTACCACTTGGGCGTGCCCCCCCCGGCTTGTGGCCCCCTCATGGACTTTCCCGACTCTGTTTTTCTTCCATGTTACTTGTCCTGCACAAAAAAATCATTAATATACTTCCTGATGTTTTGAGCACCGTATCGCGAGATTTTCCTCTACTCTTGATTCGTGCTATTTTTCTTACAGATCTGAAAGTATGTCATCTCAAGACTTGGTTGGAGAGAGCCATGTTTCCCATGCTACTGCAAATCAGAGAGCCTATGATGATGTTCACTATGGGTGGTCAATCAATGAGGAGGTCGAAGCTGACTTAAAAAGGCTGGATTCCATGGAGTAGGAGGAAACCTCTCGACCACAGCCCGGAGGCATGCATGTGGAATACGGGGGATCGATCTTGCTAGATATAGTTAAACTTCCCAACACTCAATTTATTTCTTATCGTAACCCAAAAAAGTGTGTTGCTTCATCTCCTTCAGTCAGGATTCACCCTCGAGTGGATGGTGCATTAATTGTCACCTGGAAGCTCTAGAAGGAAATTATGGATCTTAAGCACCAAGTCAATAAGCTTGAAGAGGAAAATTGCATCCTCAGGGACATCATCGCCATGAGCATCCCACCACCATCACCAAAGAAGGAGACTTGAGTACACGGGTATGGGCACTCCCCTTGGCTTGGGCCAAGCTTGGGGGAGGTGCCCCTGTATCGTATCACCACCACTTTTATTATCATTATCTATGTTAGTTCGATCCTTAGTTATTTCGTGATTTAGAAGAATAAAGTTTTAGTGTGATCTATTTTTGAGTGCTTGCTTAGTGATCTATCTATCTATCTATCTATCTATGTAATCGTGTGCGAGATATATTATAAAGAGTAGTTTGAGTTTTGCCTTGCTTTCTTGTTTCAATCTTAGCAATGAGAAAAATAAAGGAATAAAAAGATCATATGCTAATCCCATGGGGAGTGATGACTTCACATAAAAGAAGTATAGTTGATAAAACTTCTTGGAAGTTGACGAACATAGTATTGGTCATTAGTGCAATCCATGAAAAAAGTAACAAAGGAAGAGAGGTCTCACATATAAATGTACTATCTAGGACATCTTTTATGATTGTGAGCCCCCATATTCTATATCAATTAGTTGACGTTGGACAAGGAAGACAACGTAATGAGTTATGGTTGTTTGCATTCACATAGAAGTTATATTGTTATGGATCTTCTAACATGTGGTGCTTGTCTAGGATCTTTTGCTAGCCAAAATTCACACTAAGTAGAGATACTACTTGTGCATCCAAAACCCTTCAACCCAGTTTCTTCCCATGAGAGTCCACCATATCTACCTATGGATTGAATAAGATCCTTCCAGTAAGTTGTCATCGATGCATAAAGCAATAAAAATTGCTCCAAAAGATGTATGATCTTTTATTGTAAGGAAAAATAAGCTTTGTGCAATCTTGTGATGGTGAAGAAATAAAAGCAACAAACCGCATAATAAAGTTTGCTATCACAAGGGGCAATATATAGTGACGTTCCTTTATATTAAGAGCTTGCACAATCAAAAACAAAAAGCGCATGACAACCTCTCCTTCCCTCTGCAAAGGGCCTATCTTTTACTTTCATGTATTTATTTTATGCAAGAGTCAATAATGTTCATCCCTATTCCTCTCTATGTACTCTTTAGTGGCAAGCAACATGTGGTGGATAGATCCAGATATATATATCCAGTTGAATGTAGGTGATCATGAGTTATTATTGTTGACATTACCCTTGAGGTAAATTAGTTGGGAGGCAAAACCGTAAGCCCCTATCTTTCTATGTGTCTGACTGAAACTTTTGCTCTGTAAATATGCCTTGAGTGTCAGCAATCATAAAAGACTTAATGATAGTTGAGTATGTGCACTTGCTAAACAAAGCTCTTACATAGACTCTTTCTGAAAATATGATGCATTGTGATTTTTGCAATGACTGAAGTCATAGTTTGTTAGTTTCCAATGAAGTTTATGTTTCATACGTTAACTTGTGGATGAATTGTTACTCTAGCATGAGAAGTTTTATGATGATATATTGTTGTTATGATAATGACCATGGTGCTTTCATGTCTATATTTTATTTTTATCGACACCTCTCTCTCTCTAAACATGTGGTCATGATTATCGATATTGGCTTTCGCTTGAGGGCAAGCGAGGTCTAAGCTTGGGGGAGTTGATACGTCCATTTTGCATCATGTTTTCATATCAATATTTACTGCATTATGGACTGTTATTCATGATAAATTCTTATGTGTTTTCTCTCTTATTTTGCAAGTTTCACATGAAGAGGGAGATTATCGGCAGCTGGAATTCTGGACCGGAAAGGGCTATATCAGAGACACTTATTCTGCACAACTCCAAATGACCTAAAATTGACAGAGAATTATTTTGGAATACATAAAAAATATTGGCGAAAGAATCAACAAAAGGGGGTCCACCAAGTAGCCATAAGCCTGGGGGGCGCGCCTCGTGAGCTTGTAGGCCCCTGACAGGCCTTCGAAGCCCATCTTCTGCTATATGGTGCCATTTGACCTAGAAAAAATTAGAAGGAAGGTTTCGGGACAAAGCACCGCCGTCTCGAGGGGAAACCTGGGCAGGAGCACTTTTGCTCTTCGGTGGAGCGATTCTGCCGGGGAAACTTCCCTCCGGGAGGGGGAAATCGAAGACATCATCATCACCAATGATCCTCTCATTGTGGGAGGACCAATCTTCATCAACATCTTCACCAGCACCATCTCATCTCAAACCCTAGTTCATCTCTTGTATTAAATCTTTGTCTCAAAGCCTCAGATTGGTACCTGTGGCACTGGTACAGCGAGCTGCTATACAAACAGTTTTTAACCCTTTTCTGCGACGGCATTTTAAACTATCGTCTTGCTAGTGTGGGCGATAGGGGGGTCCTTCCCACACGACCCAGAAACCGTCGGGGATAGGGAGTACGAATGCATACGCTTTCCAGAACAAAGCGTATGTGATTCCCGCACCTATCCCAAAGGCGATTCTTCACACAACTGTTTGGGATATATCTAATATCCCAAACGCTCAATCCTTGCTACTCGTGTGTGCTGGCATTACCATCGCAGTCGGTATTCTGTGGTGTTGCGTTTACGATGCGCGACTCATCACAAACAGTTCACGATTATAGAACGTGTATGATAAGCAGACAATCACACACATTCACTTTTCCCGAACCGTATGCGATAACTAATTAAGAAGATTAGCTAATCATCATAGGAGTGTCGGATAGGATTACGAAACGTCGGACTATCGTAACAGTGTCGTACAGGATAACTATCACACACGCTATTATGTGGTACAACGTTTATGATGTGTACCACATCAGAACAGTACATGATTGTAAATCATATACGATAAGGCGACTATCGCAAACATTTAGTTTGCTTGCACCATTTGTGATATTGTCTGACATCACACACGCTTTGCAAACATCAACTGTGTGCATGCTCGCACATGTTTCCTCTCTGTGAACCGTGTCAGATTATGGTGTATATCACACTCGTTTGTGTTTTACCGACTGTGTGCGCCGTAACGACCTGCACACCCTAATTCAATTGATGCTATTTAAAATTGTACCGAATTTGAATTTGAAAGTATGCTATAACTTTATTCATATCCATCAGGTTTAAACAACCAATGCATTATTCGATTCACGGGTACATATGTTCAAGAATTACATAAGCACCAAATAAAGAATGATGAACCACAGTTGTATACTTGTATTATTAAAGACGGTAAAGAAAGATGCAAAAGACATTCTGGTTGCTGAACAAAGTGAAGCAGAATGCCCATATTGTGCCCTCCTCCATGCAGAAGGCACGCACAACTCTAGTCCAACCCCTTGTGATGGCCGACCGCCCATCCTTCACTGCCTTCATGAACACATCTAGATAGTCATCGTGTTCTGGTAGAAATACTTTAACCTTTGCATGCCCATCAATCATGTAGTTTGAGAGGTAATCTTGAGTAAACTGCTTTGGGAACCACTACAAAGGAAAAAGATTCAGACATTGTCATCTAACGCAACTCATTTTGGGCATTAAAAAGAAGGCTGCAAAGTTCTTACTTACCATCCTGCAGTTCGCTGTTGTCTTGGATAAAGTGTAAACAAATAGTTTAATTGCCATCTTTTGACCCATTTTACTAACAATCTTTATCAGCTTCCTCACTTGATGCTGGTTCATCAATATCTCATTGCCCCATACGCAGAAAGGGTCAAAGCGCGGATCTTTACCAATGACATATGTACCTAAAAGTACCAAGTTAATATTAGAAGCTAAACAGCAATTGCGCAATGATGTAGTACAACACTCCCTCTGTCCCATTATATAATATCTTATAACATTGAATATACTCACATATTGGATGAATTAACATCTTATATTACGGGCCGGAGGGAGTTTATTCATTTTTACAAATTATCGGTCAATTAACTGTAGTTAACTGCTGCTGTGTTATTGTCGTTGTTGCTGCTCTTCTACGTATATCTAGACATCATCAGAATATTAAGGTAACACTCTTCCTTGTTGCTATGTAGCCTAGGATTGCATATTTAGACATTCAGTACATTTCATGTTGCTATGTAGCCTCAGATATGTTAGATATGGCCCTAGTTAACCTACCGATAAATGGGTTACAGATATATTAAGTTAAAAGTCCGTATCACTGATTAATCCCTTATCAGCCCCCAGCCTATATGGTACCAGCTACCGATATCCTGAATAGTGAATATATATAAGCCATGGGATGAAACTAACCTCGATGGAAAATAGCAGTCATTCCCAAAATTGTCCTGTGTAAGTACATCAAGAGGCATGTTAAGCACAACAGGCTAAACATGAACCAAATATATCCATGGTATACAAAATAATCTCCAAATGATAGCTTCAGTGTGCAGGATTAAGCATGCTAGTTAAGCAAGACAAGAAGTGGAAAGGTGTGTTAACTGCAACAGGCCTAACATTTAACAACAAGAAAATATAGTCATTCAAACTGGTATTGTGCCGGTCTAAGTACACTGGTTATTGTTAAATAAAAATGAAAAGGCTTGTTAACTACAACATGCTTAATAGCAACCAAATGTAGTCATTCATAGTGGTATTTGTTGAAACTGGTATTGGTGAAATTGAACTGCATAGTTCATACTTGCACATATAGAACATCACATTGTGAATAACTGGAATAAACAAGGCATACCACGAACAACCAAAGATAGCATTTGAAACTGGACATATGCTAACTACAGACAACCGAACAACCAAAAAACTTTAAAAGAGGCATATGCTATCTATAATAGGCTTAACAGCAAGCAAATAAATGCATTCCTATCGGTATGTTTAAAACTGGTATTGATGAAAATGTACTGCATAGTAAATAGTTGCACATATAGAGCATCACATTGTGAACAACTGAAATAAACAAGGCATACTGCAAACAACCAAATATAGCAATGAAAACTGGACATATTCTCACTACACTAGAAAAGGGACTCGACAAAACAAATCATGGGTTCCCCCTTGTGAAGAGGCATGGCAAAACAAATCAAGGGTTTCCTCACTTGTCACAGATGGGCTCATTCCCGTGGGAAGAGCATGGACCCTGGGCGCGCTCCATGTTGTCGCAGATGGGATCCTTCCCCTTGGAAGAGCACGGCTGTAGGGTGGCCTCCCTGATGTCGTAGATGGGCTCTTTCCCCTTGGAAGAGCCGGAGAGGGTGACCTCCTCGTGGTCACCGTCGATGAGGTCTGACTTGGTAACTGTGGATCCCAAGCCAGCGTCGCAGAACGTGTCCTTCAGAAATGACAATAGGGGCTCGATGGTGATGTAGGATGGCAAATTCTTGACAGCGAGCCAGAGGAGATCAGCGGCGGGGCCATGGATGAGATCGATGGAGGTTGAACCTGAGGGTTGGGGGTGGGCCACTTAACCTGTGACATAGCCCGCGTCAAGCCGTCGCTATCGACGACCTCGATGTTGTAGCTGGTGTCCACGACATACCACAATGCCTTCCCTTATGCCCAAGTAGGGTGAAGTGTCATGTAGTCGACGTTCACATGACACCACTAAAGGAAGAAACAACATACATATCATCAAAATGTCAAACAAATACCAAATTCACATGATTACTTATAACAAGACTTCTCCCATGTCCTCAAAAGAACAAAAGTATCTACTCACAAATCATATCCATGTTCAAGATTAGAGGGGTATTGAAAATCATTAAGGATCTGAACATTACATCTTGTAGTTGATGCTAGTTGGTTTATTTGGTGGAAGATTATATGTTCAGATCCTTAATGATTTTCAATACCCCTCTGATCTTGAACATGGATATGATTTGTGGGTAGTTACTTTTGTTCTTTTGAGGACATGGGAGAAGTCTTGTTATAAGTAATCATGTGAATTTGGTATTCGTTTGATATTTTGATGATATGTATGCTGTGATTCCCTTAGTGGTGTTATGTTAAGGTCAACTACATGACAGTTCACCATCTTTGGGACTAAGGGAAGGAATTGTGTAGTAGTAATTAGATGATGGGTTGCTAGAGTGACAGAAGCTTAAACCCTAGTTTATGCGCTATTCCGTAAGGGGCTGATTTGGATCCATATGTTTCATGCTATGGTTAGATTTATCTTAATTCTTCTTTCGTACTTGCGGATGCTTGCGAGAGGGGTTAATCATAAGTGGGAGGCTTGTTCAAGTAAGAATAGCACCCAAGCACCGGTCCACCCACATATGAAATTATCGAAGTAACGAACATGAATCAAACAAACATGATGAAAGTGACTAGATGAAATTCCCATGTATCCTCAAGAATGTTTTGCTTGCTATAAGAGAAAGTTATGGCCAGTCCTTTGCTATAAAAATGATTGGGCTACCTTGCTACACCTTTGTTACTATTGCTACTAGTTGCTCATTACAAATTATCTTGCTATCAAACTATCTGTTATCGATAATTTCAGTGCTTGCAGAAAATACCTTGTTGAAAACCGCTTGTCATTTTCTTCTGCTCCTTGTTGGGTTCGACACTCTTACTTATCGAAAGGACTAAGATTGATCCCCTAGACTTGTGGGTCATCAGTGGCGAGAGTGACAGAAGCTTATACCCCCAAGTAAGGGGATTGTTGCGCATGGGAGTAAAGAGGACTTGTTACTTAATGCTATGGTTGGGTTTTACCTTAATAATCTTTAGTAGTTGCGGATGCTTGCTAGAGTTCCAATCATAAGTGCATATGATCCAAGTACGAAAAGTATGTTAGCTCATGCCTCTCCCTCATATAAAATTGCAATAATGATTACAGGTCTAGTATCGATTGCCTAGGGATAAATCCTTCTCTTGTGTTACAAAAAGCTTTCTACTCCCTCCGTTCCTAAATATTTGTTTTTCTAGAGATTTCAACAAGTGACTACATATAGAGCAAAATAAATGAATCTACACTCTAAAATGTATCTATATACATCCGTATGTGGTAGTCCATTTGAAATCTCTAAAAAGACAAATATTTAGGAACAGAGGGAGTACTAAACAACTAACTTTTATTATCTAGCAAAGTACTCTTAGTTTTATTCTTGCAAAGTAGTTCTAGCATCACACCTACAAAGTACTTTTAGTTTCATACTTGTTCTAGGTAAAGCAAATGTTAAAGTGTGCGTATAGTTGTATCCGTGGTCGATAGAACTTGAAGAGAATATAAATTCTACCTTTAGCTCCTCGTTGGGTTCGACACTCTTATTTATCGAGAAAGCTACAATTGATCCCCTACACTTGTGGGTTATGAAGACCTTTTTCTGACGCTGTTGCCAGGGAGCAATAGCGTGGGTTGAATATTCTCATGTGTGCTTGTTTGCTTTATCACTAAGTAGTTTTTTATTTTCTGTTCTAAGTTGTTTTCTATCTTTAGTTATGGGTAGGAAATGCAAAATACCAAAAAAATAGTTGTACTTGCTAACCCAATGGTTGAAGAACCACCCAAAATCTATCATACTTCTGAAGCTTTCTCTTTGGATCTTCTTCGATCCCTTTGTGCTCATGTTGAAAACCCAAATAGCTTAGTTGAGGAAAAATCATTAGATAAGCATGCTTGTTTTGTGCGACATCGCTTGTCTCAAAAAGGGAAACTTTTATCGCATCAAATTAATAGTTTGCATTGCTATGGTTGGAATTTATGCGAAATATATGATTTTTGTCGGGGTATTCTCGCGACAGATGCCAGGGGGTGGCTTATCATGGGTGGAGCCAAGAGGACGTTGTCGGGCCCTGGAAGCGGGAGTGAGCATGAGCTCGATCGTACATGAGACGTACCCAATTTCGAGGCTCTCCGGGGAGATAACACCCCTAGTCCTGCTCTGCGGGGTCTCCGCATGATGACTATGATCAAAGGGAGTACAAGGTTGCTCCTTGAGTTGTGTTGCTAGACGAGGAAGAAGGGCAAGGCTAGCTATCTTCTCCTAGCTAGGGTGTATGGTGGAATGAGGGCTGAACCCTTTGCATGGGTGATCCCGGGGGGCTTATATAGGCCTGCCCCCCAGGGGTACAATGGTAACACAGCCGGGTTTAGGACCTGGATTTCAATGTCTAGGGTCGTCGGGTTCTCCGCCGGCTGCTGGGGCCCACCTCCGGAGGGCCCCGCCGGCTGCCGAGAATCCGGCCAATAGGTAGGGCCCACCGCCTGCGGGCCACGTTGATTGCCTTTTGCTGTAGCATCATACTTGATGACGGAGGCCGCATCAGGAGTTGCATGGCTACAGTCTCGCCGTCTGATGGGTTGGTGGCCGCTTGGTCAGCGCACGCTGTAGCCATGCTCCATCCCGTCGGGGCAGGTGAGTGCGGACTTCGAGGGAAAGGGAAGGCCGCCTGCTGGGGGCCGGTCCGCCCCCGAAGCCGCCTTCCAGGAATGCGCCGTCTTCTGGGAGCTCACGAATAGGTAGGGCCCGCCGCCTGTGGGCCGTACTGATTGCCTTTTGCTGTAGTAGGGCCCTTGCTGACGAGGGCCATGCTGAGGGTCGCATGGCTACAGTCTTGTGTATGGCAGGTAGGTGAATGCTTGGTCAGCTCGCACTGTAGCCATGCCCCCTGGGATTTTGGGGGAGAGGGTGGCCCTGTAGCCACACTCTGTCTCGTCGTAGTGGTTGAGTGCAGGCTCCGAGGGGAGGAGGATCCGTCTGCTAGGAGCCGGCCTCCCCCGAATTCGCCTCCTAAGTGTGCTCCACCTTCTAGGAGCCGGCTGCTTGGGCCTAGCCGGCCCAAGAAGCCGGCTGAGAGTCCGGAAGGTGTGAGGGGCTTTGCTAGCCCTGATGTCTTGAAATGCTAAGGGGTGTGGATGAGGCTATCCGTTGTCAATCCCTCCGACAGTAGTCCCCGAAGCTGGTGAGGCGCCGCGTCTCAAAGCCGGAGTGCCTCAGCAGTTTCCTCCTCCGAGAGATCCTGTGCCCTTGCTTCGTCCGGATGGGGGAAGCCGTCCGACAGGAGCCGGCCGAGGCAAAGCCGGCCGTCTGGTGAATTTGAACCGTCGTGGCGGGCGCCGAGCTGACACCACCGGGTGGCGCGCTTGCCGCCCGTTGCTCGCTCGCCACACGGCCCCAGCAGGCTAGGCCGGCCTGCCAGCCCACGCGCGCGACGGGACGTCACCGCAGGCCCGGGCCCACCACTACAGGGCTTCGGCACGCGCGCGGATCCGTTGCGGCCGAGGTGGGTGGTTGCCCTTCCGGGGCATAACGACCACGCGTCTTTAAGGTGTGGAATTTACGGGGTCGTGCAGGGCGTGGGTGCAGTTAATCCCCACGTTCCCCATGACCTGCCACTTCGGCTCTGCAGCCGCTGCCGTATAAGTAGAAGGGAGGGGGTGCGGCCGAACGCACGCGCCCCCCTGCGCTCTTCTTCTTCTTCTTCTCCATTCTCCTCGCTGCCGCTGCACTGCTGCACCGCCCGCCACCGAAGCGCCACTGCAACTCATCGTCGCCTAGCCTCGCCGCGCCACCGCAGACTTGCCGCCACCCGACCTCGCCGCGCTGCCGCTAAGCCGCCACGAACCATTGCGCGGGGCGAATGGGATGGCTCGAATGTCCACGACGGGCACGTTGAGTTCCTCTACGCGACGCGGCGGATGCCCAACGAGGCGTGCTTGGGGGTCGCATCCCAAATGTGCGGGAGATCTCACCGGCACCGCGGGCCGGTGAGTACGTCGTCTTCCGCAGCCACTTCCTCCGTGGCTTCGGCTTGCCAGCGAGCGCCTTCCTCCATGAGTTCCTCGACTTCTACCGCCTTCAACCTCACCATCTCACGCCCAACACGGTAGTCCTTCTCTCCGCCTTCATCACTTTCTGTGAAGGCTACCTCGGTGTCCTGCCCACACTCGAGTTGTGGGGCAGGTTCTTCTACCTCAAGCTCGGTACCGCGGCCAAGGGCGAGCCGGCCCAATGCGGTGCTTGCGTCACCGTGCGGCGCACCGGCGCCAGGACCCGATATCCCCCCATCGTCTTGCAGGAGTCGGCGAAGTTGTGGCAGAAGTCATACTTCTACGTCCGCAACCTCCACCCGACTCGTGACTACATCAACCTGCCGGCCTTTGCGCCTGGCCCGCCTGCTGAACCGCGGAACAACTGGGGGCAGCAGCCCAAACCATTGCTGGCTGCCATCACCAACGCCCTCGATCGGCTTCAGGAGATGACGGACTCGGAGGGTCTCCAGCCGACGGACC
Source organism: Thinopyrum elongatum (assembly GCA_011799875.1). Classification (NCBI taxonomy): domain Eukaryota; kingdom Viridiplantae; phylum Streptophyta; class Magnoliopsida; order Poales; family Poaceae; genus Thinopyrum; species Thinopyrum elongatum. The sequence goes on along the minus strand of CM022300.1, from coordinate 153,063,227 downwards.
TGCTGCCCGCCTTCGTCTACTGCCGAGTGTCACCCCTCCAATTCCAGCCGCATCCGATCTGCGACATGAGCGGCCGCCGGGACCCCTGCCGGATGTCGACGAAGGAGCTGCCGACTATTGAGGTGGTCCGGCATGTTAATTACTTTTCCAACAGCCAACTGAGTGAGACCGACTGGAGCTTCGACAAGCCACCATATAGCCACGCCAACCCGCCGCTTGCGGTTAGTATCTGGTCCCCTTTCTTTTCTCACGCTGTGCTCTTCATCCGCCCTGACCACCCGAATGCAGTGCAGCGCTTCGCCGGCCAGACGGCAGCCGCCGCACTGGCTCCTGGCCACCAATGGACGGCGGACCGGGAGGTGAGCGACGTGGGCGACCCCGAGCTAGGGGCAGGCGCGTTGGAGGAAGACGACACCGCCGGGGGAGGCGGCGCTGGAGCAGGCGGAGCCGCAGGAGGCGGCACGGGAGGTGACGTCCGGGACTGGCCGGATGACGATGAAGACGGCAACGGGCAACGACGCCCTAAAGGCACCGACAGGGCGGGTGTCGGCTCCTCGGCGGCGCGGCCGACAGGCGGGGCGCCGACTAGGGCACCCTGCGCGTCTAAGCGCCGCGCCGACGCGGGGATGTTCGGCAGCCGGCCGACCAAGAAGGCCAAGTCGACAGCCGCCACCAGGCGGCAAGAGGCCGCGAAGATGGCTGCCGTCCGGAGGACCCCGAAGGAACGCCCACTGGTGTCCGCGTGAGTGCTCTTACTGCTCTTGTCTTGGTTGTTTCGTCTTGGCTTTTCCTCTCTTGCGAGTTTCTTATCTTTTGCTTGCCTTGACGCGCAGGGCTCCCTTTTCCGTGCCGTGGGCTCCATCCGCCTCGCTGATCGAAGCAACAAGCGGCTCTGAGGAGGCCCGCCGCGTGGACCCGGCCGCCGCCCTTCGGGAGGCGATGGAGAAGAACGCGTGAGAAGCACGGGAGGAGCTGAAGGCCGCCACGCGATTGTAGGCCGAGGCGGCAACTGCAGCGCAGGCGGAGGCCGAGGCTGCGGCCAAGGCGCAGGAGGAGGCTACGACCAAGGCGCAGGCGGAGGCTGATGCCAAGGCCGTGGAGGACCTGGTTCGCGGCGAGGTTCCGGAGGCCGCCGACATGCAGCGGTCGGAGCCACCGGTGGTGGAGGACCGGGCGCCGGCTGGAGCAGCCGGAGCTGACCATACGGCCCCAGAGCAGGGGGCGACCGACCCCATCATCCCGGAGGATGCTCAGCGCGCGTCGGGTGCTGACGAGCTGGGAGGCGGCCATCCCGAAGGGCCAGAGGTGTCGCCCGCGAGCACCGAGCTGGTGACAAGCCGGCAATGATGACCCGCACCTCCCCGCGCCTGCGCCCATCGAGGGCTGCTTCTGCGCCGAGGCTGATGGAGATTGGGGCCGCGAGTTAGCCTGCGCCTGACACCGAAGCCTCGAGCTCTGCTCCGCCTGGCTGGGCACCAGGAGCCAGCCCGGCCGCCCTGAATGTTGCAGTGCAGGACGTCCTGGACAAGTTCAACGCCCACGGCGCCACCCTCCTGCAGGCCAGGAACGAGATGCTGGCGATGCAGATGTCCGTCCGGGTACGCCCTCGATCTTGCTTTTTATTTTTGCAATCTTCAGTGGGGGCGCACCAGCGCACCCACTGGGTGTAGCCCCCGAGTTCCAAGCCGGCTACTGAGCGGGCGGGTTGGAACTTCAAGGCATGTTTCTGAATGCTGAAGTGTTGCTCTTGCTACAGGACTACCACAACCTGCGCGTGGCCGCCTACAACTCCCAGAACCAGCAGCTCGCTAACCGGACTGCTGGTCTGAACAAGAGCCGCGGTACGTAGGCCGGCTTTCAGTGGGGGCGCGCAAGCGCACCCACTAGGTGTAGCCCCCGAGATTCGGGCCGACTGCTGAGCAGTCGGGCTGGATCTTCCAGTGACTTCTTGGTTTGGTCGATGTTGAGGTTTCTTTCTTGCTTTTGCAGAGGCCGCCGCCCAGCTGCGGACGCGCGTGTGTGAGCTCGAGAGCCAGCTCCAGGCCATGGAGCGGGAGCACAGCCAGGCGGCCGCAGAGCGTGATCGGCTTGCGAAGGAGCTGGCGGACCAGGCGGCCCAGCACGAGGAGCAGGTCCGGAAGCTGAAGGACGGGGAGGCGCTCCTCAAGGCCGAGTTCGAGACTCAACGCTCGGACTAGGCCGAGAGGGAGAAGTTGCTGTCGGAAGGCTATGAGGTGATTGAGGCCATGCTCGAAGGTAACTTTTCTTTCTTGCTTGGAGGTGCCAGCTGTTGCTGGAAGCTGGCCTCTTATTCCTTTGTTTTCTTTTTGTGCAGAGTGCTTTCCGGACCACGCCGGCGTCATCAGCCAGGCAATCGAGGCACGGCGCGAAGAGCGGAGGCGGGTGGGTGAGGAGATTGTGCCGGACCAGCCTCGGACTATGGGCGAGCAGTTTTGGGCCGTCCAGCTGCGCCTTGTGCCGGTCCGCCGGCTGCTCCGCCGATTTCAGCGCGCTGGGTCCCAGGTCTTGGAGGGGCTTTGGCCGGGTGTGCAGGTGCCCCGGACTCCCAGTCGGACCGCCGACTGGTTGGGGGTGGCGGCCGAGCGGCTCGATGCTTGGAAGGGTGTCGCGGCACAGGCAGGCGCCAGGGCGACGCTGGAATTCGTCAAGGCATGGTACCCAGGCGTGAGTTTGGCTCAGCTGGCCACTTTTTGCCAGGAGGCGGCGCCGGAGCTGGAGGCGGAGCACGAAGCGATCGCCGAATGCGCGGCAGCCCTTGCCGACTATGCTGACGTCAGCATCTTCGTCCCGGAGCGGGAGGAAGACGGCACTAAGGTGCCGCCCTCTTGGTTCAGGCTAAACCCGGACGAGGGGGAGGACCCGGTGGAGGAGATCGCCTCCAGCGATGAAGGCACGGAGGAGAGCAGGGACGAGGAAGGCAATGACGTCGCACCAGACGGCGAAGCGACCAGCCGGACTCAGCCCGACCCAGCCTCAGCCAGCGAGCCGCGGGAGACTATGTCAGCAGCCACCGACGCCGACCGGGCCGAGACCCGCCAGCCGGAAGCCCCACCAGCCGATGCCTCAGCCACCACCGACATGTCCGAGCAGCCCGCCGCACCTTCGGCCTAGGCGGCCTTTTTATCCTCTTAAATTCTTTGTCTTGTACTTAAGAAAAAGTTAATCGTACACAGTTCTACCCACTGGGGGTGTATTAAACTCTGATGAATGCTGGCCTTGGGCCTTTTGCAATGTAAATAACTTATTTTCACATGCTTGTCTCTCTGCCGGGCTCTGGCTCAGTTTTGCCTTTGCTCTTGTTGGCTTTTTCTTTTGCCGCGTTCCTCTGGCCACCGCCCTGCCAGCCGGACAGCCGCGCTATAGTTTGTGGCCGGGTCAGGGACTTGGCCGTTTAGAATAGGCAAGTTACTTCAGCCGCCTAGAGCGTAGCTAGTCGAGCAAGAAGCCGGCCGGCCGGCTGTTGGGCAGCCGAACGAGTGAGGCGAGGAGCCGGCTTGGCCTGTATTAGCGTTCTTCCTTAGTCATTTTTCGTGTTGATAGTGTTTCCGGCCTTTACCTCTTGCCAGCCAGACAGTCGTGCTACGAGCTGTAGCTGAGGCGAAGAGAGGGCCTTAGCGTCGGCACACTACTTAGCCGACTTCGGGTGGTGCCAACTTAGGTCAAGGCGGCGAGCCCCTGGGCCGGTTGACCGGACCCGGACAGGGCGGAAGAATGAAAGTACACACTCATAGTCGAAGCTTATCATATAGATAAAAAGGTAGCCCCCGAGTGTGCCTCGGGGGACCGGTTCTCTTTGCTTAATACAAAAGGTAGCGTGGTACATACACTGCATCAACTGTAAAATGGGCGGAGAAGGTTCGCGTTCCACGGGCGCTCCCTGGGCTTTTGTGCATCGATGAGGTAGTAGGAGTCATTGCCCAGGGCCTTGCTGATGATGAAAGGCCCCTCCCAAGGGGCCGAGAGCTTGTGCTGGCCGGCTGTTCGCTGGATCAGCCGGAGCACAAGGTCGCCCTCGCGGAAGGTGCGCGGCTTGATCTTCTTGTTGTGGTAGCGGTGCAGACTCTGCTGGTAGATTGCGGACCGGCTGAGTGCTAGTAGCCGGGCATCTTCTAGCAGATCGATGCCGTCCTCTCACGCCTCCTTGGCTTCCGCCTCTGTGTACATGGTGACGCGAGGCGAGTCGAACTCGATGTCTGTTGGGATGATAGCCTCGGCCCCATACACGAGGAAGAAGGGTGTGAAGCCGGTTGCTTGATTCGGCATAGTCCGAAGACTCCAAAGGACGGCTGGCAGCTCCTTGATCTAGCAGCCGGCCGAGCGCTCCAGAGGCTTGACCAACCGAGGCTTGATGCCGGACAGGATGAGGCCGTTTGCTCGCTCCACTTGGCCGTTTGACTGCGGATGGGCAACGGACGCGAGGTCTAGTCGGATGCCCTGCGTCGCGCAAAAATGGGCCAAGGCACCTTTTGCGAAGTTCATGCCGTTGTCAGTGATGATGCTGTGCGGGATGCCATATCGGACGGTGATATCCGCGATGAATGTGACAGCAGTCGGACCATTCAGCTTCTTGATTGGCTTCGCCTCGATCCACTTCGTGAACTTGTCCACAGCAACCAGCAGATGGGTCATGCCGCCGCGTGCTGTCTTGAATGGGCCCACCATGTCCAGTCCCCATACGGCAAACGGCCAGGTGAGGGGAATGGTCTTGAGTGCAAAAGCCGGCAGGTGCTGCTTGGAGCTGAAGCGCTGACACCCCTTGCACTTGCGAACCAACTCCTTGGCGTCGTCCAAAGCAGTCGGCCAGAAGAAACCCTGGCGGAAAGCTTTGGCCACGAGGGCTCTGGAGGCGGCATGGTGGCCACATTCGCCTTGATGAATGTCCCTGAGGATTGCTATGCCCTTCTCCGGCTCTACGCAGCGCTGGAAGACACCAGTCACACTGCGCCTGACGAGCTCTCTGTTGACAATTGTGTATGCAGCTGCCCGGCATTGCACCTGCCGAGCCAAGATTTTGTTGGTTGGCAGCTCGCGGCTAACCAGAAAATTGAGGATGGGCTGCGCCCAAGATGGCGCTTCAACCACCATCATGACAGCAACCGGCACAAGTGGGGCCGGGTTGGGAGGCGACGGGTCAGAGCCGGCCGCTGCTTGCTGCGTTGTTGAAGTCCCCGGACCGACTGCAGCAATCCCCGGGCCGGGTTCTGGGGTCCCTGGTCCGGGTGCAGGTGCTGCAGCCGCCGGGCCGCCTACAGAAGTCCCCGGGCTGATTGCTGAAGTCCCCCAGCCGGATCCGACTGTTCCAGGGTCAGCCGGCATGAAGATGGATTCTGATTCTGGCGAAGGTTTGACAGACGGCTTGCGCAGGCACTCGAGGGAGACGCCAGCTGGTATGGCCTACCGAGTGGAGCCAATCCGTGCCAGGGCGTCGGCTGCTTCGTTGTCGGCCCGTGGCACGTAGAGGAACTCGCACCCGTCGAAGTGTCCGCTCATCTGCTGGACGAGGAAGCGGTAGCTAGCCATGTTGGCGTCCTTGGCGTCCCAGTCGCCAGAAGACTGTTGGACCACCAAGTCCGAGTTGCCATAGCACAGAATGCGGCGGATGCCGATCTCCTTGGCTAGCTGGAGCCTGTGGACGAGCGCCTCGTACTCGGCCACGTTGTTGGAGGCGGCAAAGTGGATCTGTAGCATGTACTTGAGCTTGTCTCCTTTGGGAGAGGTGAGGACGATGTCGGCTCCCAAACCGGTGCATATCTTTGAGCCGTCAAAGTGCATCCGCCAATGCATGGAATCTGGTGCTGGCGGCAGGTACTGGGTCTCGGCCCAGTCGACGAGGAAGTCAGCCAGCGCTTGGGACTTGATGGTAGTGCGGGGCTGGTAGAGGATGGTGTGGGGAGCCAGCTCGATGGCCCACTTTGCCACCCGGCCTGAGGCGTCTCTGTTGCCCATGATCTCGGCAAGGGGGGCGGTGCAGACGACCGTGATGGTGTGCTCCTGGAAGTACTGCTTCATCTTCTTGGCGGCAAAGTACATGCCGTAGCACATCTTCTGGTAGTGGGGGTAGTTCTGCTTGGAGGCAGACAACACCTCGCTCAGGTAGTAGACCGGCCTCTGTACCAGCTGTGCCTTGCCGTCTTCTGGGCGCTCGACAACAATCATGGTGCTGACGAACCGGCTGGTAGCGGCAATGTAGAGGAACATGGGCTCTTTAGCAGCCGGAGCGGCCAGAACAGGCGGCGTGGACAGCATCCGCTTGAGCTGGAGGAACGCCTCGTTCGCCTGGTAAGTCCACTCGAAGCATGTGGTCTTCTTCATCAGCTGGTACAGAGGGAGGGCCTTCTCGCCCAGCCGACTGATGAACCGGCTGAGAGAGGCTAAGCACCCAGTGAACTTCTGGATGTCCCACAGCCGGGTCGGCTTCTTCATCCGCTCAATGGCCTAGATCTTCACGGGGTTGCACTCGATCCCGCGCTCAGAAACAAGGAAGCCAAGGAGCTGGCCGGCTGGTACTCCGGAGACAAACTTCTCCGGATTGAGCTTGATTTGGAAGCGACACAGGTTGGCGAAGGTCTCCTTGAGATCCTCCAAAAGGGTGCCGCGCTTCTCCATCTTCACCACAATGTCATCCACATAGACGTGGGCGTTCCTGCCGAGTTGCTTCAGGAGGCACTTCTGCATGCAGCGCTGAAAGGTGGCGCCGGCATTCCTCAAGCCGAACGTCATGGTGATGTAGCAGAAGGCGCCGAAAGGGGTGATGAAGGCGGTCTTCAGTTGGTCAGCCGGGTCCAGCTTGATCTGGTGGTAGCCGGAGTAGGCGTCCAAGAAGGACAGCAGCTCGCAGCCAGCCGTGGAGTCGATCACTTGATCTATCCGGGGCAAGGCAAAAGGGTCCTTGGGGCAGGCTTTGTTGAGGCTAGTGTAGTCGATACACATGCGCCACTTGTTGTTTTTCTTCAAAACGAGGACTGGGTTGGTAAGCCAGTCCGGGTAGAACACTTCCATGATGAAGCCGGCTGCCAGAAGCCGGGCCGGGTAGAACACTTCCATGATGAAGCCGGCTGCCAGAAGCCGGGCAATTTCTTCACCAATGATCCTTCTCTTCTCCTCTGATAGGCGGCGGAGGGGTTGCTTGACCGGTTTTGCATCTGATCTCACATGTAGCTTGTGCTCGGCAAAATCTGTCGGAACACCCGCCATGTCCTTGGGGGACCATGCGAAGATATCCCGATTCTCACGAAGGAAGTCGATGAGCTCGCTTTCTATTTGCTGTCAAGGGCGGACCCTATGACAGCGAACTTCTCTGGGTGCACCGGGTCCAGGACGATCTTCTTGGTTTCCTTGGCCGGCTGGAAGGAGGTCTCAGTCTCCGTGTCCTTGGGGTCAGATGGAATGGCCGGCTGCTCGCTGGCCATAGCCACAGCCCGGTCAAGGAGGCGCTTCTCTTCGGCAATGATGAGGGACTCGGCCAGCCGGCTGCTGGCAGCAGCGCACATGAGCGACTTCTGGTAGTCGCCGGCAATGGTGATGATGCCCTTGGGATCGGGCATCTTCATCTTCAGGTAGGCGTAGTGCGGCACTACCATGAATTTGGCCAGCGCAAGCCAGCCCAAGAGCGCGTGGTAGGGGTTGTCCAGGTCGACCACTTCGAACCAGATCGGCTCGCGGCGGAAGTGTGTCTTGTCACCGAACAGGACATCAATCTTGATCTTGCCGATTGGGGAGCAGGAAAGCCCGGGGACGATGCCATGGAACACGGTCCGGCTGGGCAGGAGCCGCTTCTCCTTGATGTCCAGCTTCTCCATGGTGTCGTGGTAGAGGATGTTGATGCTGCTGCCGCAGTCTATCAGGATCCGGGAGAAACGGCAGGCCCGCCTCTCCGTTGAGAAGGTGGAGTCCAACACCATTGCATAAGCACCCGGCGAGGGCATCACGGCCGGGTGGTCTTCACGGCTCCAGGAGATGGGCCTCTCGGACCAGTGCATAAATCAGGGGACCTCCGAAGCGACAGCGTTCACCTCGCGGTGTTGCTGACGCCGGATGTGCTTGTCGTCGGCTTCACTGGTGAAGACGACGTAGGTGGCGTTAGCGTCAGGGAACTCGTCTTGGAGCATGCCGACTGGGCGGGCCGCCGGCTGCTGAGGAGGCGGAGCCGCCGGGCCAGCCGGAGGAGGCAGCAAGCCCTCACCCTTGGCGATTCTGGTGAGCCAGTTGCACAGGCGAGTGGTGTGGTTAGACAGCTTCGTGCCGCTGTGGAACTTGCATGGAGCGTCGAGGGTCTGCTCAAAGGAGAAGGCCGGCAGCCAGGCCCCCTTGCCGCCCCGCTGACACTTGGGGCCGGGTTGGCATGCACTACAAGAATCAAGAGATTTGCTGTCTGCCATGGCTGACGGCAAAGGCATGCCTGGCGGATGGCAACGGCCATTGCCGTCCGCCAGCAGACGGCAACAGGTCCGGCTAAATAGGCTACGGCAAAGGGCTCTTTGCCGTCTGCTGGCGGACGGCAAAGATGAAATGGTCTTTGTCGTCCGCCAGCAGACGGCAAAGAGCCTGGATGACACACGTGGCAGGTTAGGTCCGTTAGGGGGTTAACGGCGTGTTTGCCGTCTGCCAGTGGACGGCAAAGTGCCCATATAGGCTAGCCCAGGTTGCACAGGTAGCTGACACGTGTCAACTTTGCCATCTGCTGGCTAATGGCAAAGCTCTTTGCCGTCTGCGAGCAGACGACAAAGTGCCTGTATAGCCCCTGTTTTTTCTTAAATTCAATCAATTTCACAGATATATATGACAAGTTTCCAACAACATATATATAACAAGTTTCCAACAACATATATATAACAAGTTTGCAACAACATATATATAACAAGTTTCCAACAACAAGTTATCCAACAACATATCCAACATAAAATGGTTTCATCCATACATACATATCCAACAACAAGTTTGCAACAAGTTTCCAAAAACATAAAAGAAGCACAAGGAGAAGAGTAGACTCCATGAATGCAAGCTCCTCATCTAAAGCAAATCTGCAAATTAGGAACCTGACCCTCACCGGGCAACGTGACCCACCCCGGGAAGTGGTGCCGGCAAAGCACACCAAGGACCTGGTTGGGCCTACGGACACCATCGGCGTGTATTCGACCCCTGCAGTATGACAAGGCCAACACATTAGATATTAATTTGAAGAAACATGAAGGACAAAGGTTAAAAAAAATAGTAAATGCACTTACTTCTCCCCGTTAGGGTCAATCAACCACCTGTGATCGCGGGTCGCCGGCACGGCCGGGAGCTTTGTACCACCACGTTGGTACACCTTCTTGGCCCCCTCAACCAGCTCGCCCTCGCTATAACTATCGTCAGACCAGGTGTCCTCGCCATCAGCATGGCCACTAGTCTCCGGAGTCACGTGGGACGAAGACTCTGGGACCAGAGTCTCGTGGGATGAAGACTCTGGGACCGGAGTCTCGTGGGACGAAGACTCTGGGGCCCGAGTCTCGAGGGACGAAGGCTCGGCAACCCAAGGCTCGTCGGCCCGAGGCTCGTGGACCGGAGTCTGAGACAGGTCCAAGTCTGACGGGTCCACCTGAGACGGAGCACTCCGGTGGTCCGGAGAATCAGCTGGGGGTGGCGGCGAGGAAGGCACAGCAGCCTTCCTACCTCTCCCGCCGCCACGTCCACCTCTAGCAGCCCTCTTCGTCTTCCCCCGACCTCTCCCGGCCGAAAAAGAAGCGCTGCCGGTGTCTGCATGCTGTCTACCAGCGCTCTCCGAAGGTGCTGGGGTGGAATAATAGCACCCCCGTCCAGCACGCGCCGAGGAAGGAGGCTCGGAGCGCTCTCGACACAAACCCAACATCTGTCAACACCTGCAATGACAAAGAGTAAACGAAATTAGTACAACATAAACATAATAAAATATTTAGGTGTGTATCATCATCATGAACATAATAAAAAAAATTAATACCTAATAACATGAACTAATTAATAATATATATATATATATGTACATAATAATAATTGAATACCTGACCTAACTCATAATTCACAAATATATCACCCCGTCGGCCTCTGGAAGGCCGAAGAGCACCTTTTTCGGGACGTGTCGGGGGTGTCGTGTCGGGGTCGGGGTGCTGTGTCAGGGTCGGGGGTGCCGTGTCGGGGTCTCGGTGTCGTGTCGGGGGTCGGGTGTCGGTGGTGTCGTGTCGGGGTGCTGTGTCGGGGTCGGGGTGCCGTGTCGGGGTCGGGGTGCTGTGTCGGGGTCGCGGTGTCGGGGTGTCGAGGCGGGGTCGGGGTGTCGTGTCGGGGTCGGGGTGTCGGGGTCAGGGGTCAGGGGGTCGGGGCGGTGACCCTCGACCCCTTTTCCCCTTTTCCCCTCGACCCCTCGACACCTAGATCCTCGACCCCTAGACCCTCGACTCCTTTTCCCCTCGATCCTCGAACCCTCGAACCCTTTTCCCCTCGACCCTCGACCCCTCGACACCTCGATCCTCGACCCCTAGACCCTCGACTCCTTTTCCCCTCGATCCTCGACCCCTCGATACCTCGATCCTTGACCCCTATACCCTCGACTCCTTTTCCCCTTGATCCTCGAGCCCTCGACCACTCGGCGACCCTCTTTTCCCTCGGTGACCCTCTTTTTCTACTTTTCCTACTTCTTTTTTTCATCTTCTACTTCTACTTATTTTTTTCATCTCCACTTCTACTTCTTTTTCTTCTTCTTCCTTCTTTTCCTTCTTCCTCTTGTCTTCTTTTTCTTCTTCATTTTCCTTATTTTCCTTCTTCCTCTTGTCTTCTTTTTCTTCTTCAACTAATCAACCTAAATCAACTAAAATCTACTAACCTAAATTCTACTAACCTAAAATCAACTAAAATCTACTAACCTAAAATCAACTAAAATCTCTTAACCTAAAATCAACTAAAATCTATTAACCTAAAATCAACTAAAATCTATTAACCTAAAATCACCCTACTACTATTCATGTTAACCCATCCAACCATCCATATATCCATTGCAGCACATGATGCAGTACCACACCTCACCTCCACCTCCAGGACACACACAGCATGACCATGACTGACTGGTCAAGAAGAAAGAGAACATGTTTTAGTCCCACAGGAACAGCGTGCTCTCACCACCACAGCCCTTGCTTTGGGGCTCGCTTTAGCTGTTCAAAGCTACTACTAAGCTACAAGAAAAGAAGTTAAAGAGAGGAGGAGGGAATCAGAAGGGTTGGGGGTTGGGAGCAAAAGCATGGCTTGCTGCTTTGCTTGGCAGGCTGGCTGGTGTTCCTCTGCTTTCTCTTTGCCACTGCTTTAATTTTCACTTGCCTCTTTTTTGTTTTCATCGTGGAAAATTGCTTCTTGGTTTTTGGTGCCATGTTGAATGCAAACATGTTTATTTTGTGTGCATAAAGTAAATTCAAATTAGCATAAATTTTGAAATTTTTGAGGGAAAAAAGTGGACATGTACAATAGGCTAGGCAAAGCAAGATGGGGAATAGGCTTGCCACTGTTTTCTTTTTTCTTCTTCTTCTTTTTTCTATGTTTTCTCCTCCTAGTCCTTTTAGGTCTTCTTTCTTTCTTTTCTTTTCTTGTTCTTGGGCTTATCTAACTAAGTAATTAACCTAAAGAAACTAACTAAGTAATTAACCTAAAAAATTAACTAACTAACTAATTAACCTATGTATAGTAGGGTAAAACAAGTAACTAATTAACCTAAAAAAACTAACTAACTAACTAATTAACCTAAATCAAAAAACAGCAACAAAAAAAGACAGAAAAAAGGAAAAAGAAGCCTCACCAGGGGGCGGAGCGGCGCCGGGCGACGGTGGGCGGAGCGCCGGGCGGCGGGGGGCGGAGCGGCGACGGGCGGCGGGGCGCTGGGGCGGCGGCCAGCCTGAGCGGCCGGGCGCCGGGACACCGGGGCAGCGGGGGGTCGGGGGCGCGGAGCGGAGCACCGGGCGGCGGGGGGCAGAGCGGCGACGGGCGCCGGGGTAGCGGGCGCCTGAGCGGGCAGGCGCCGTGCGGTGGGGGTCGGCGGCGCGGGGTGGGGGGTCGGGGTGGCGGGGTCGATGGGGTCGGGGGCGGAGGGGTCGGTGGGGGTCGGGGACGGTGGGGGTCGGCAGTGGGGCCGGCGGGCACGGGGGCGGCGTGGGTGAGGTGAGGAAGAGGGAGAGGGGTGGGGCGCGGGGCCGACCGTTCTTTAGTTAGGTTTAATTTCTTTGTCGTCTGCTAGCAGACGGCAAAGAGCGTAGCTAGTGGGGTGGGGCCGGGGGGAAACGGCTATTAGGTTGGCTATTCTCTTTGCCGTCTACTAGCAGACGGCAAATAAAGTAGCCGTTAGGTGGTTCTCGTTAGTGGGCCACCATCCCTCTTTGCCCTCTGCTAGCAGACGGCAAAGCTTCTATGTCGTCCGCTTGCAGACAGCAAAGAAATGGCTGACGGCAAACATGGTCTTTGCCGTCAGCTCTTTCTTTGCCGTCAGCTAGCAGACGGCAAAGAGCTGGCTGACGGCAAAGATCCTGATTCCAGTAGTGATGCCGACTGCTCGTCCTCGATGGTCGCCACTTGCCGGTTGCTGGTAGCCGGCTGCTGGGCCTTGCGCTTGTTGTCGTTCGGCTGTTGACGTCGGTTGGAGTCACCAGCCGGCGTTTGGGGAGCCGGCGGGAGCACCTTCCCGGACGCGTCAACCTAGATCTCTGATTTCATGGAGGAGTCGGCGGTGGCGTACTTGTCCGCCACGACCAGGAGCTCGTCCAATGTAGCTGGCTCGTCGCACAGAAGCTTGTGCTTAAGCAGGATACCCTCTCTGCACCCGGCGGTGAAGTACTCGATGGCTTGCACCTCGTGCACCCCTTCGCAGGAGTTGTGCAGCTCGGTCTAGCACGTCGGGTAGTCGCGGGTGGACTCGGTCGGGCCCTGAACACACATGGAGAGCTGGCGTGGCTTGGGGGGCCACTTGTAGGTGCTGGTGAAGTTGCGGACGAAGACGTCGGCGAAGTCCAACCAACTGTTGACGCTGTAGGGTTTGAGGTTGTTCAGCCATGTCCGGGCCGTGCCTTGGAGCATGAGCGAAACATACTTCACGGCAACGCGCTTGTTGCCATTTGCTATGCTGACTGCCGTAGCATAGTCGGTCAGCCAGTCCTCCGGCTTCACGGAGCCGGTGTACTTGGGAGTGTCTCGGGGGAGCGAGAACCCTTTGGGAAAGGGCTCGTCGCGGATGCGGGGGCCGAAGTAGGCCGGCCCGACAGTGTCCTCCTCCTCGACTACCAGGGACCGAGCTAGCCCCTCGATCCGGTGGCAGGCATCATTCTTGTCGACTCCTTCACGGGGGCCTAGCCGGCCCCCGAGAATCGGGTGGTCCACCGGCGCCGGGGAGGCCAGCCTCTCCCTGCGAGGGGGAGGCGGACGCTCATCCCACTGGCGCCGGTCCTCCACTCTTGGAGGAACTTGCCGGCTGTTGACAACCGTCAGGCGGGTGTGCCGGCTGCGGCTAGCAGCCGGCTCCGGGTTCCGCTGGCCGCGGTCGCCGCCTCTTGGGGACCGGGAGGTCACTCTATGCTCGCGGCAGGGTAGTTTTTGGCTTGCTTGCCGGCTTCTACCGCGCGGTTGCACGCGTCTTGTTGTGTATTCGTAGCGTCGAGGAGCTCCTGGAGGCGCACCATCTGGCTGCGCCGCTCGTCGCCCTCCAGGTGCTCCAATTCTTCTGCCGCCGCCTGGGCAGCGCATAGGTTCTGCGCGGGGGTGGCGTATATCAGGCGTCCAACCCACAGCATGCTGGCTATGGTCGCGCCGCATTGCCGAACGGTGCTGGCTCGGCTGGGCTCGCCAGCAGTCGGCGTGCCGCCTGCGATGCGGTCGATCTCGCGCTGGTTGGCCTCCGCGCGGCGCTTCATGGCCGCCATCTTGTTGGCACTGTCAAGGAGCGTGACATGGAATGCCTCTAGTGCCTCCCCATCGGCGTTGGCAGCAACAGGAGTGGCCAGGCCCTACATGGCCGCTCGCAACGGGTCCTGGGCGGCCCCGTCAAAATCCCCGCTGTGGCCGATGACTAGCACCTCCGCGACGATGCCGGTGTCGGCGTCGCTGGCGACAGGAGGGAGCGGATCGTCAATGATCACCACGTCGGCGGGGAACCCGTCGGTGGAGGCTGCATCGGAGATGGTGAGCTTCTCGAAAAGCTCAAAGAGGGGGGTCAACGGAGCGAAGGGCCTCGGCGTCGGAGGCGGGCTTGTCGGAGAGGCTGGCCTTGCCGAAGAGGTCGACAAGGTAGCTCCCGAGGCAGGCTGCCCCCGCGTTGGGTCGTGCACTATTGCAAGCGCAAGCGGGCACGCCGGGCTGGCTGATCAGGTCGGCCGCGACGTGCTCGCCGGAGGGGAAGAGGCTTCTCGTTCAGAACGTGTCTCCGGCCGATGCTGCGTTAGGCCCCACGGTAGGCACCAACTGTCGAGGTATTCTCGCGACAGATGCCAGGGGGTGGCTTATCATGGGTGGAGCCAAGAGGACGTCGTCGGGCCCTGGAAGCGGGAGTGAGTACGAGCTCGATCGTACATGAGACGTACCCAGGTTCGGGGCTCTCCGGGGAGATAACACCCCTAGTCCTGCTATGCGGGGTCTCCGCATGATGACTATGATCAAAGGGAGTACAAGGTTGCTCCTTGAGCTGTGTTGCTAGAGGAGGAAGAAGGGCAAGGCTAGCTATCTTCTCCTAGCTAGGGTGTATGGTGGAATGAGGGCTGAACCCTTTGCATGGGTGATCCTGGGGGGCTTATATAGGCCTACCCCCCAGGAGTACAATGGTAACACGGCCGGGTGTAGGACCCGGACGTCAGTGTCTAGGGTTGCCGGGTTCTCCGCCAGCTACTAGGGCCCACCTTCGAAGGGCCCCGCCGGCTGCCGAGAATCCGGCCGACAGGTAGGGCCCGCCGCCTGCGGGCCACATTGATTGCCTTTTGCTGTAGCATCGTACTTGATGACGGAGGCCACATCAGGAGTTGCATGGCTACAGTCTCGCCGTTTGACGGGTTGGTGGCCACTTGGTCAGCGCACGCTGTAGCCACGCTCCATCCCGTCGGGGCAGGTGAGTGCGGACTTTGAGGGAAAGGGAAGGCTACCTGCTGGGGGCCGGTCCGCCCCTGAAGCAGCCTTCCAGGAATGCGCCATCTTCTGGGAGCTCACGGACAGGTAGGGCCCATCGCCTGTGGGCCGTACTGATTGCCTTTTGCTGTAGCAGGCCCTTGCTGACGAGGGCCATGCTGAGGGTCGCATGGCTACAGTCCTGCATATGGCAGGTAGGTGACCGCTTGGTCAGCTCGCACTGTAGCCATGCCCCCCTGGGATTTTGGGGGAGAGGGTGGCCATGTAGCCATGCTTCGTCTTGTCGTAGTGGTTGAGTGTAGACTCCGAGGGGAGGAGGATCCGTCTGCTAGGAGCCGGCCTCCCCCGAATCCGCCTCCTAAGAGTGCTCCGCCTTCTGGGAGTCGGCTTCTTGGGCCTAGCCGGCCCAAGGAGCCGACTGAGAGTCCGGAAGGTGCGAGGGGCTTTGCTAGCCCCGATGTCTTGAAATGCTAAGGGGTGTGGATGAGGCTACCCGTGGTCAATCCCTCCGACGATTTTACTTGTTCCGAGGACCCTAAAAAACACCTTCCCTACCAATGTGAGTTTAATGATAATGGAATCTTATCTTCTTATGCCAAAGGTGATTATAGTTACTATGATATTGAACAAATTGAAGAATTTGTTTCCTTTAAGGGTGCCTATGAAATTGCTTCTTTGATTGAAAAGTATGATGCTACTCTTTACAAATCTAATTTTTTTGCCATACTTAAATATTGCTTTGAAAACTAATCACCACAACAATACTCTACCGTGGATCCTCTCCCGTCTTCCTATGAGAGGGCCATCCACGGCACTCACACTTGTATTGAGACTTTTATGAGTAACCATTAACTTGTCTATGAACTGCATAAGTACCCAACTAGTCCATTACCGCAGACGCATCTATTCGAATAGTTTGATAACCCTGCAGGGGTGTACTTCTTCACACACACTCTTGCCAAAACTACGCTTCTAATGCTTATATTAAAGAATATATTGAGGACGCCTCCGCTGTCCAAGAAGAGACTAATAATTTGCAGGAATCTATGGAAGAAGAAATTGCTGAAACTGTGAGCTCATTAGATGAAAAAGATGAGGAGGAGAGCAAAGAACAAAAGGAGGAGGAGTGGATTAGCTACCCGTGCCCACCTTATAATGATAGTAACTCTTCAACTCATACATTGTTTAATTTTCCTTCGTGCTTATCGAAGGATGAATGCTATGATCCCTTTGATTCATTTGAAACATCCCTTTTTGATGAAATTGATGCTTGTTATGCTTGTGGCCATGATGCCAATTTGAATTATGCTCATGGAGATGAACTTGCTATAGTTCCTTATGTTAAACATGAAATTGTTGCTATTGCACCCACACATGATAGTCCTATTATCTTTTTGAATCCTCCCAACTACACTATATTGGAGAAGTTTGCGCTTATTAAGGATTATATTGATGAGTTGCATTTTACCATCACACATGATGATTTTGATGAATATAATATGCATGTGCTTGCTTCTCCTACTTACAATTATTATGAGATAGGAACTACATCTCCACCTCTCTATGTTTCAAACACAATAAAATTGGAAGAAATTGTTTATACTATGTATCGGCATTTATTATGTGTGCATGAATTGTTCTTTTATGACATGCCGATGCATAGGAAGAGAGTTAGACTCCATTGTTCCATCATATATGTTGCTTTGTGCTCACTACTAAACTACAAATCATTGTTATTTAAAATTGGCTTTGATATACCTTGGGATCCGGTTGGATCAATTACTTGAGCACTATATGCCTAGCTTCATGGCTTTAAAGAAAGCACTACCTAGGAGATAACCCGGAAGTTTTAGAGAGTCATTTTATTCTGTTGTGAGCTTTTAAAAAGTTTAAAAAATATATAGAGGGGAACCTAAACTTGTCAAAAAGAATAGTGAAAGTGAGAAAGACGAGCACCGTTGAAGTGGGAGCATGCCTTGAACTTTGTTCATGCCCATGGAAACTTTGTGAACCTTGATTACAGAAAATTTTCAAAAAAAATAATTATCCCCTTGTACAAATACATTGTATTATAAAAATAATGTGCCAAGATTTACCTTTAGGATGTTTAAATTGCTTGTTTGGTGTGTGCTATGAAAAAACATAAACTTTTGCTGTAGGGCTTGAATTTTCATAATTTACTAGAACCTGGAAAAATTCTGAAACTTTTACAAAATACTTCTATGCAAATTGTTTATTTTGTCCTAATTTTTCAGAAGATTTTGAGTTACATAAGTATATGTACCATCTGCATCTTTACAGACTATCCTGTTTTCACATATTGCTGTTATAGTTTTGTTATTTGCTTATGTCTGAAATCTTATTGAGCCCCGTTGACTAAGGAGCCATAGAATTGTGATAGCATGCAGTGGGTAATGTTTGATTATAATTATAAAATAATGTTATAGCAGGAGATGATGGGATTCGATGTTATATGTACTAACCCCTCTAATAAAAGTTTGGTTAAGTTTTGTGTGTATGAAGTGTTCGATGATCGAGGAGGTATCGCTACGAGGACAATAAGGAGAGGCAAGAGTTCAAGCTTGGGGATGCCCAAGGCACCACAAGTAAATATTCAAGGAGACTCAAGTGTCTAAGCTTGGGGATGCCCCGGAAGGCATCCCATCTTTCTTCGACAATTATCGGTATGTTTCGGTTTTTGTTTTGTTCACATGATATGCGTAAATTCTTGGAGCATCATGTGCCTTTTATTTTTCTTTTAATAATGCACCATGCTGGTATGTGATACGTCTCCAACGTATCTATAATTTTTTATTGTTCCATGCTATTATAGTATCAATCTTGGATGCTTATTATGCAATTATATATCATTTTTTGAGACTAACCTATTAACCTAGTGCCTAGTACCAGTTCATGTTTTTGCTTGTTTTTGGCTTTTCAGGAAATCAATATCAAACAGAGTCCAAATGAAGAAAAAACTTTGGATTAATTTTTTCTAGACCAGAAGGGACCCTAGAAGGTTCGGGAGAAGACCTGGCGAGCCACGAAGGAGCGACAAACTAAGGAGGCGCACCCCAGGGGGGCGCCCCCCAGGCTTGTGGGCCCCTCGTGGCACCTCTTGACCTAATTCCGCCTCTATAAATTCTCAAATATTCCCCATATATCAGAGAGCTACCTGAAATACTTTTTTCGCCGCCGCAAGTTTCGTTCTCGTGAGATCCCATCTGGAGGCCTTTTCTGGTACTCTGTTGGAGGGGGAATCGACCATGGAGGGGCTCTACATCAACCTTGCTACCCTTCCGATGATGTGTGCGTAGTTTACCACAGACCTACGGGTCCATAGCTAGTAGCTAGATGGCTTCTTCTTTCTCTTTGATCTACAATACAATGTTCTCCTCGATGTTCTTCGAGATCTATTCGATGTAATCCTTTTATGCGGTGTGTTTGTTGGGATCCGATGAATTGTGAGTTTTTGATCAGATTATCCATGAATATTATTTGAGTATTCTATGAACTCTTTTATGCATGATTATTATAGCTATGTATTTCTCTCTGATCTATTGATTTAGTTTGGTCAACTAGATTGATTTATCTTGCAATGGGAGAGGTGCTTTGTGATGGGTTCAATCTTGTAGTGCTCTATATACCAGTGATAGAAGGGGACAAGACATGTATTTGTATTATTTCCATTAAGGGTAAAACGATGGGGGTTATTCATATTGCTTGAGTTTACTTTGTCTACATCATGTCATCTTGCTTAAGGCGTTACTCCGTTCTTTATGAACTTAATACTCTATATGCATGCTGGATAGCGGTTAATGTGTGGAGTAATAGTAGTAGATGCAGGCAGGAGTCTGTCTACTTGTCTCGGGCGTGATGCCTATATACATGATCATTGCCTTGGATATCGTCATGATTATTCGCTTTTCTATCAATTCCCAACAGTAATTTGTTCACCCACCATATGCTATTTTCAAGAGAGAAGCCTCCAGTGAAAACTATGGCCCCCAGGTCCATTTTTATCATATATTAAAATCCAAAAATACCTTGCTGTAATTTTATTTCCTTTATTTTATTTTGTGTTTTTGTTTATCTGTCTATCACTATGAGATTTGATCATTGCAATTAACCGCCAAGGGATTGACAATCCCTTGTTTGCGTTGGGTGCAAGTATTTGTTATTTTGTGTGTAAGTGTTGTTCATTAGGTGTTGCGTGGTTCTCCTACTGGATTGATAACCTTGGTTCTTAACTGAGGGAAATACTTATCTCTACTTTATTACATCATCCTCTCTTCTTCTAGGAAATCCCAACGCAGCTCACAAGAAGCAGTATGAGATAGTCCTTGGTTGATTTATAGAATGCTCTTTGCACTTCACTTATATGTTTTGAGTATGGCTTTATAGAATGCTTCATGTGCTTCACTTATATCATCTGAAGTTTGGATGCCTGTTTCTCTACATAGGAAAACCATCATTTGTAGAATGCTCTTTTGCTTCACTTATATTTGTTAGAGCGTGGGCAAGTCTTTTGTAGAAAGAATTAAACTCTCATGCTTCACTTACATTTATTTAGAGAGTCAACAGGAATTGGTCATTCACATGGTTAGTCATAAAATCCTACATAAAACTTGTAGATCATTGAATATGATATGTTTGATTCCTTGCAATAGTTTTGCGATATTAAGATGGGTGATATGTGGGGGTACTAGTGAATGATTGTGGTTTAGTAAGAATATTGGTGTTAAGGTTTGTGATTCCCTAAGCATGCACGTATAGTCTCTAGTTATGCGACGAAGTTATATCCTACTCATGCTAGTATCCAATGTTAATTATTTGCAATGCATGATTATGACCGTTGTCGCTCTCTAGTTGGTCGCTTCTCAATCTATTTGCTAGCCTTCGCCTGTACTAAGCGGGAATGCTTCTTGTGCATCCAAAGCCTTAAACCAAAGTTGTTCCAGATGAGTCCACTATATCTACCTATATGCGGTATTACTTTGCCGTTCCAAGTAAATTTGCATGTGCTGCCTCTAATCATTCAATAAGCATCTGTTTTGTGTACCCGTACCGCTCATGGAGTGGTAGGGGGTGGTCAGTATCTTCCATGCTAAGCGGGTTATTCTCACGATGGGTGTTTATTCACTTGTCATTGCACGAGAGAGGCTGGTAATTGGGAGGCACAGTCCTGTAATCAAAATGAATTTTTTATATTGAAACAAACTCCCTCGGAAAGTTGATTGTATGGAGGGCACCCGAGGATTCGGCTAGCCATGGCTTGTGTTTGAATGGTTGAGGGGGAGTAAACTTTACCTTTTCGCTTGGGATCCGCCAATAATGTGTTTAGCATGGAAGATATTGAGAATCCTCGGTCGTGATGTTACAGGAAAAGTACACCTCCCAAAATGTATTCATCTCTGATTTAAGCTTCGAGCTCTGGCACCTCTGCAAATCCATGCTTCCCTCTGCGAAGGGCCTATCTATTTACTTTTATGTTATTTACTTTTATTGTTGAGTCATCACCTTCTCATTCAAGCACCCATTGGAGAGCACTATTGTAATTTTTATGCATTGAGTATAGTTAATGTTGTGTGCATCATGACTTGATCAATGATTGAGCATGACGGGCTAGGGATAGCATTCTTTAGCATTTTTATTCCAAAAGGCGTGATTGTTTGTTGGTATGCATGAGTATTGATGTCTTTATATCAAATTATAGACTATTACTTTGAACCATTCGTATCTTAATATTCATGCCATGACTAGATTATATGCTCAAGATTATGCTAGGTAGCATTCCACAACTTTCACATACTTTTGGCAATATCTAATATTATTTTTGGGACTAAAATATTGATCCGGTGCCGAGTACCAGTTCCTATTTGTTGCATGTTTTTTGTTTCACAGAATATCCATACAAAACAAAGTCCAGATGCGATAAAAATTTCGGGAGATTTATTTTGGAATATATGTGATTTTTGGGAAAAATAATCAACGCGAGACGATGCCCGAGGGGCCCACAAGCCCAGATAGCGCCCCCTACCCAGGGCGCACCTCGCAGGCTTGTGGTGCCCCTATAAGGTTGTTGGTGCCCTTATTTCGCCACAAGAAATATAATATTCGTAAGAAAATTCCCTCAAAATTTCAGACCAATCGGAGTTATGGATCTCCGGGAAATTAAGAAACGGTGAAGGGCCAGAAAACAGGAACGCGAAACAGAAAAGAACAGAGAGAGAGAGGAAGAGAGAGATCCAATCTTAGAGTGGCTCCTGCCATCCGAGAGCCATGGCAGCCATGCACCAGAGGGGAAACTCTCCTCCCATCTAGGGGGAGGCCAAGGAAGAAGGAGGGGGCTCTCTCCCCCTCTCTCCCAGTGGCGCCGGAACGCCGCCTGGGCAACCATCTACACCAACAACTTCGCCACCGTCACCACCAACTCTCCCGCCCTCCATGTAGTGGTGTAACACCTCTTCTCCCTGCTGTAATCTCTAATTAAACATGGTGCTTTATGCCACATATTATTATCCAATGATGTGTTGCCATCCTATGATGTTTGAGTAGATTTGTTTTGTCCCATGGGTTGATTGATGATTGTGATTGGTTTGATTTGTATGATTTATTTTGGTGTTGTCCTATGGTGCCCTCCATGTCACGCAAGCGTGTGGGATCACTGTTGTAGGTTGTTGCAATACATTCATAATTCGCTTATGGTGGGTGGCGAGAGTGGCAGAAGCTTATACCCGAGTAAGGGGATTGTTGCATACGGGAGTAAAGAGGACTTGTTACTTAATGCTATGGTTGGGTTTTACCTTAGTGATCTTTAGTAGTTGCAGATGCTTGCTAGAGTTCCAATCATAAGTGTGTATGATCGAAGTACGGAAAGTATGTTAGCTCATGCCTCTCCCTCATATAAAATTGCAATAATGATTACTAGTCTAGTTATCGATTGCCTGGGACAAATCCTTCTCTTGTGTTACAAAAGCTTTCTACTAAACAACTAATTTTTATTATCTCACATAGTACTCTTAGTTTTATTCTTGCAAAGTAGTTCTAGCATTACACCTACAAAGTACTTCTAGTTTCATACTTGTTCTAGGTAAAGCAAACATTAAAGTGTGCTTAGAGTTGTATCGGTGGCCGATAGAACTTGAAGAGAATATAAATTCTACCTTTAGCTCCTCGTTGGGTTCGACACTCTTATTTATTGAAAAAGCTACAATTGACCCCCTACACTTGTGGGTTATCATGGATCCCCTCAATATGATTGATATGGTTTTCGTGGTTTTTCTCTCTGTTGTGATTGATTCCCCTATTATGATGTGTGAGTAATTCCCCTAGGTGTGGGAGATGTAGGTAAGTGGTAAGATTGATATGTGCCCATTCGATATGTCGTCATTTGAATTTGTAGTAGTATGATCTATTTAGTATGTTGTTATACTGTGGTGAACCCTATGTGTGTTGTCGAATTGAAGGGCCCAGACAACATGATCTCAAGACCTACACATGTAACACATGTTGTTTAGGAACTCTATGACCTCTGATGTGACAGGTGGAGATATCTATGAGAACCGAAGACAATATGAGATAACGGTGATCCATTGAACTTAATGCTTGGTTCCGGTCTTATGACCTTAATTGTGGAAATGACCACTCTGTGGCAACGGAGAAGCAGGACCATAGAGTGAAATGTAACCCCTAGTGGAGGAGTTTCATAACTCTAGGGAGAACCACCTACAGAAAGTTTATATCAAATACTATGAGTACAATACAAGGTAACTGGTATTATCGTCGCACTGGCACAATTCATATATTCTTACCATGAACTGAAATCTCTCCGCACCTAATCTCTTCATTGCAGGAAACAACATTTACATTTCAAGCTCTTGTAATTTACTTTTATTAGTCTTCTAGTAGACACTTTTAAATCCTCCTTTTCACTAGCCTATTTAGTGTATCGTTTGCCCAAGACAATAATAGTATTTGCAGAAGCTCCAGCAGTACTTCACACAAGAGCTGTGACACCTTGTGTGTGATAGAAACGCCTCCATAAATACTCTCCTCCGCTCTTTGGTGGGACGATTACTCATTGGGATCCTTCTACGAAAGTGCTACACTACCCTGTTTGGTCTGTAGGTACCAACATGCAGGGGCGTGCGGTTCATGGCGTGCTTCTGGTTCAAGACGTGGTGGATAGCACAGAGGATGGGGAAAAGTGCGGAGACGTCCCGCACGAGACACAATTCCTGCTGGTGGAGTCCAAGGATGGCGCCGGCGAGGAGGAGGTGTCGTACATCGTGTTCCTCCCGCTCATGGAGGGCGTGTTCCGGGCCAGCCCCTAGGGCGGCGATAAGCTCCAGCTCTGAGTCGAGAGTGGCGACGCTGGCATGCTCGCCAGTTCCTTCGAGTGCGTCCTCTTCGTGGGCGCCGCGGAGTCCGATCCTTTCACCGCCATCGTCGGCATCATCGCGGCGGTCAGGTCCTGCCTCGGGACCTTCCGCCCGCACGCCAAGAAGAAGCTTCTTGGGATCGTTGACTACTTCAGGTGGTGCACGTGGGTAGTCGGCCTTCCACCAGGACATCACCCAGGAGGGCATCGAGGCTGGCCTCCAGAGCCTCGCCACCGGTGGAGCGTCGCCCAAGTTCGTCATCATCGATGACGGCTAGCAGTCGGTCGGAACCAACAAATAGAGCATGTCGGATTCAGGGCTCCGCAGACCTAAGAAGGTTCGAACTCTGGGGCATGTGTGAAGATCTCAACCGCTCAAGCTTAGAGCCTGTCGCCCCACAGCCTACCCTAGCCGGATTCGTGTGAGCAAGGAAGAAGATGAACACGACAGTTTAGCCAGGTTCGGGCCATCTTGCGGTGTAAGACCCTACTCCTGCTTTCTGGTGGATTGGCCTCACGAGGAGGTTGAGGATGAACTAGTACAGTGGATGAGCTGCCTCGCGAGGGCTCGGGGGTGAGAATGAGTCGACCCCTTCTATGGTGGTGGCTCACCTATATTTATAGTGGCCTTGGTCCTCTTCCCTTGAAACTTAGGCGGTAAGGGATACCCCAACGGCCAATTTGAAAGGGGACAAGTAGTACATCCTATCCTGACAAAAGGTGGTCTTCTCCTGCAAAGCTTCTGGTCATGACACAGCAGTGGGCTCGGTGATAACCTCCGCCTTGCCGAGCCTGTGGTCTTGGTCTTGTAGCACCGGAATGGAAACCTTTGGGAGATTCCTCGGGAACCCACGCCTGTCCTTGCTTCCTTAGCACCAAAGAGGAAATTTCCTCCTCTGCGCCCGCTGGCACCGCCTGGCCTTGGTCGTCATGGCTCATGTCATCGCAGCCTTGTGAGGTTGGGTACCTGCATAGAAATCTCTGCTCCTCAGGAGGCCGCCTGGGGAGGCCGCTCCCTCGGGAGGTCTTGGTGTCATCCTCCTCGCGAGGCCTGGCCCCTCGCGAGGATCTTATCTTGGCGGTCTTGGAGATGGGTCGTACCAGGCCGTCGAGGGAGCCACGCCATGGGCCGCAGGCAGGCAAGTCTGGGTACCCTGGTTCCCAGAACACTTACAGTAGCCCCTGGGCCCAAGGTGCGCGCGGGCTGGATTCGAGGCGAAGCCAAGGGGCAAGGGTGAAGCGTCACGGGCCCCAATCGCCTGCGGGCCAGGTTGACGTGTGTCGCTTGAAGGGACGCGGACGCCTCCGCTTCCCCACGCCGCCTCGGCAACTGCCCCGACTTGACAACTGCCTGGCGCATGCAGCAGCGCCGTCATCGCTCGGAACATGGAAGGGCGCCGGTCAGCCTTCGACCGCCTATAAGAGGGCGAGGGAGGCAGAGCCCCCAGCCCGTCCTCATCCTCTTGTCTCTAATCTCCTCTTCTCCTAACCTTGTCGCGCCGCCACCTTGCCGAAGTGACCATGGCGCCACCGAGGAGGTTCTCGGACGAAGAGAAGGGCAAGGCCCCTCAAGTCGGGCCGGAGGCGCCGCCACCTAAGAGAGGGCGTGGCCGTCCCCGCAAATCCACAGCCGCACCGGCGACGTCTTCACGGGGGCATGGGCGTCCGCCTCTGGCGGTTCGCAACAACTTCAGCAACCAGGAGATGGCTCTCCCCCGCGAGGGTGGCCACGGGGGCGCTAGCAGCCGTGGCCAAGGGGGGAGGCGTGCCGTGGCCAGCCAACCGCCGCGCCCACGCGCCCGCTCCAGCGACTCGGTGCGCGAGTTCATCGTGCGGGTGGAGGGCCCTCCAGGCACTTGGCTTCTGCTTCTGAGCTCCTTCGCGGCAGAGCTGCCGGCGGCAGGACCCATTGGGCTACGGCTGCAGCCCGACAGCTGCTGCAACGGGTCCTCGTGGGTAGAGGTCGAGGTCAACTCCATCGGCCATGTGTTTCTGACCCGCGGATGGCAGTCATTTGCCCGCGCCCGCGGTCTGAAGGGGAGGCGCACCCTCCACTTCAAGTACGACGGGGCGGCAACGCTCTTCGTCAGGGTCTTTGGGGAGGACGGCAGCCGCCTGGGGTGCTACCCGGAGGGCGACGATGATGGCGACCACCCTTCGGACGACGACGGCCGGCGCGACGGCGGCGTCCTCGGTGGTGAACTTGCCCTTGGCCGCCACACCTCCAGTAGCAGCGGCGACGTCTCCTCCGGGGGGAGCTCAAGTGATGACGACTACGGTGAGCCGCTTCATCGCCACGCCCAGATCCAGGAGGGCAGCAGGCCGCCACGCCGTCTTGTTCCCGCTCAGGGGGATGCCGAGCTGCCGCATCACCATGCCCCCGCCAAGCAGGAGGAGGGCTCCGACTAAGTGTGGGTGGTGACGCAGCCATGCCTCAGGAGCAGCGACCCTCGGGAGGCCGCTTCTTTTGCTTTACCGCCCCTTTTTTTAAATTTCCTGCATCAAGAGTTCGCAAAGAGCCCTGCGGGGCGTGTAATGAACTGTGGTGCTTGCGCCTTCATATTAGTGTTTCATGCTCGTACTCTGACATCATATTACCGTTAATCGAAAGACTGCTGCCTCGCGTAATTAGAATAACTTAGCTTAGTGCGCTCGTGACCCTTGGCGGGTCCCCTTGTCGTGGTGGCACACTCCTCCGGAGCCCCTCCTGGTGATTACCTAGGGAGGCCCCCTGACAAGCTCCTGAGCCTTGAATGGCATGCCCCCGCGAGGGTCGCGGGGGCAATTTGCATAGGCCTCTAGAGCCCCCGGGCGAGGGCCAGCTGTTGGGCAATTTGCGTAGGCCTCTAGAGCCCCCGGGTGAGGGTCAGCTGTTAATAGCGTGCCAGAGCGCGATGCTCGGTAGGGCGGGGAGGCGAGCACTCCTGAGGCCAGGGGGCCATAATCGGTGCGTGCCTGCTAACTCGCTCGACAGTGCCGCATGAGGATCGGACGCCAAGGCCTTGGCGAGGTGTGCGCACAAGTGGCCTAAGCCAACTCAAGCATACCGTGCCCAGCCCCCGCTTGCGGGGCACGATGGAGTGAGCCATGGGCAATCACCACACCGCTTAAGAACGAAAGTCAAGAAGGGAAGCACTGCGGGAAGCAACGAACAGAAAAAAAGAAGAAACCCCTCCCTTTTTGAATAAAGACGCGAAAAGCTCAAATTCATTCCAAGAACAGCAAATTTGGTTACAAGAGCAAAGCAAAAGAATAGCCGCGTCCGGCACCTATGCTAGTCTTCTGGTCTTCCCGCCAGCGCGGAGCATGGGGCTTCCACTAGGCATGGGCATAGTCGCTGATTGACCGTGTCGTCCGCCAGCACGGAGCATGGGGCTTCCACTTGGGCATGGGTGGGAGCCCCCGTGAGGCCCAGGGGCGGCACTCAGGAGACTCCGGGACGTGTACAACCCCACTCATTATTACGTGAGAGTGTCACGGGTAGAACCTCCGGAGGTGCTGGATGTTCCAAGCATTCTGGATGGGGACCCCGTCCTACGTCTCCAAGCATACGGCACCAGGCCTGGAGACGCGGGCGGCCCTGAACGGGCCCTCCCACATGGGCGAGAGCTTGTGAAGGCCCTCCCTGGAAAGGACCCGCCTCAGGATGAGGTCTCCCACCTCGAGGGTCCGGGAGCGGACACTGCGGTAGTGGTAACGCTGCAGCGCCTGCTGGTACCTCGCTTCACGGAGTGAGGCTTGGCGGCGGGCTTCCTCCTCGAGCACGAGTGCTATCCCCCGCGAGGCATCCTGACGTGCCTCGTCGAATGCCAGGACCCGCGGGGAGCGAAGCCTGACCTCGTGAGGGAGGACCGCCTCGGCCCCGTAGACGAGGAAGAACGGGGTCTCGCCGGTGGGCTTAGTCGCAGTGGTGCGGATAGACCACATCACAGACTGAAGCTCACCAAGCCAACCCCTGCCACAAGCCTCAAGCTTCTTCTTGAAGCTTCTCGCCTTGAAGCCCCTCAGGTCCTCCGCATTGGCACGCTCGGCCTGGCCGTTGCTTCGTGGGTGTGCCACCGAAGCATAGCATATCTGCGTTCCAAGGTTAGAGCAGTACGTCTTGAAGAGATTGTTCGTGAATTGTGAGCCATTGTCAGTAATGATATGATTAGGGACACCGAAACGGCTCACGAGGCCCTTGATGAACTTGACGGCTGAGCCAGCGGGGATGGTGCGTACTGGCTCTACTTCCGCCCACTTGGTGAACTTGTCAATGGCGACATGCAGGTAGTGGTATCCACCAGCTGCCCGAGGGAAAGGGCCCAAGATATCCAATCCCCAGAACGCGAATGGCCACAAGAGCAGGATGGTCTGGAGGCCTTGCGTGGGCTGGTGAATCTTCTTGGCGTGGAACTGGCAGGCCTCACAGGACCGTACCAGCTCGGTGGCGTCGTTGAGCGCCGTCAGCCAGTAGAAGCCCCTACGGAACACCTTGCCCACGAGGGTGCGCGATGAGGAGTGGTGCCCGCAGTCCCCGCCATGGATATCAGCCAGCAACTCGCGCCCTTGTTCGTCGGATATGCACCACAGCGAGACGTTGTTGGGGCGTCGCCGATACAGCTCGCCGTCCTGCAAGCAATAAGCAGTGGCCTGGCAGACCACGCGCTCTGCGTCCTCCTCTTTCTCCAGCAAGGTGCCACGGGTGAGGTATGCCTTGAACTCCTCGGTCTAGTAGCCTGCCTGAGGTTCAAGCGCCAGGAGTAAATGAGCTCCTGAGGCCGGGCCGCAGGCCGGGGCTCCTGAGGTCGGGGCTGGCGGCAGCTCCTCCCTGAGCAACGCCGAACCCGTGGCCGGGGGAGCCGCAGACGGCTTCTGAAACCTTTCTTCGTAGATGCCAGGCCTCTCGGGCTTGCGGTGGGACGCCCTCTTGGCGACATCGTCGGCTTCCTTGTTCGCGCCACGCGGGATGTGCTGCAATACCAAGCCCAGGAAGCGTTTTTCGATTTTATGTACCTCCTCCAAGTAAGCTTCCATGTGTTCATCCTTAGGCTTGTACTCTTTGTTGGAGAAGTTGATGAGGAGTTGGGAGTTGCCCTTGATGGTAAGGCGTTTGATTCCTAGGCCAGCCGCGGCCCTGAGGCCGGCAATCAAGCCCTTGTACTCTACGATGTTGTTGGAAACCTTCTCGCCGTGCTGGAAGCAGAGTTGCATGGCGTAGTACAGCTTGTCCTTATTTGGCGAGATGAGCACAACTCCAGCCCCCGCACCCTGCCGCGCAAAGGCACCATCGAAGTGTATGACCCATTCGCTGGGTGCTTCATCGCCGGGCGCGAGGGATTGGCCCTCATCCAGTCCCCGATCAGGGGCGTCGGTCCACTCCGCCACAAAGTCGGCCAGGGCCGCCCCGTTGATGACCCTGGTCATGCTGAACTCCAGCTGGAAGGCCTGCAGCTCGATGTTCCATTCTGCAACCCTCCCGACGGTGT
This sequence comes from Thinopyrum elongatum, assembly GCA_011799875.1. NCBI lineage: Eukaryota > Viridiplantae > Streptophyta > Magnoliopsida > Poales > Poaceae > Thinopyrum > Thinopyrum elongatum. The sequence goes on along the minus strand of CM022300.1, from coordinate 153,034,265 downwards.
TGGGGCTGTGCAGCACCTTCTCTAGGGGATACGCTGATACGACCTTGATGGGGTGGCCTTGGAAGTAGTGATGCAGCTTCCTAGAGGCGACGAGGAGTGCAAGTAGGAGTTTCTGCTACATGGGGTAGCGCGCGCGTGCATCGCGCAGCACCATGCTGACGAAGTACACCGGGTGCTCGACGAGTGGTGAGGAGTCAGGGGCGCCTTGATCCATCGGGGGCGCGAGGGACTCGTGAGGCTTGGGGGTCAATGAAGCAGTGGGGTCCTCAGGAGCATCACCCTGGGACAGCGAAGGTTGCACGTCTTCCTGTTGGTCGCTCTGCTTCGAGCTTGCACCGGCGGGCCCCTCTCTGACCGCCACAAGCGCCGCACTGGCCGAGTGGGAAGTGGCCGCCAAGTAGAGCACCAGAGGCTCACGCGGGCGGGGCGCCACCATGACAGGTGGGCTCGTGAGGTACCGCTTGAGGTCTTCGAAGGCCATCTCAGCTTCCGGGGTCCACTCCAACGGGTCCTTTTTCTTCATCAGCTTGAAGAAAGGAAGGGAGCGCTCACCAAGCTTGGAGATGAAGCGCCCCAAAGAGGTTACGTACCCTACGAGCTTCTGCATCTCCTTGAGGGTCTGAGGCAGGCTCATCCGCTCTACTGTCTTGACCTTCTCGGGGTTGGCTTCGATCCCTCTGTGCGACACCGGGAAACCCAGCAGCTTGCCGGACGGGACCCCGAACACACAATTCTCCGGATTGAGCTTTAGGTTTATGCTGTGCAGGTTAGCAAATGTTTCTTCCAGGTCTTTGATCAGGGTCCTTGCTTCAGGTGACTTGACCACGATGTCATCGACGTATGCCTCCGCGTTCCTTCCCAACTGCGGCCCAAGCGCTATGTGCATCAGTCGCTGGAAAGTGGCGCCAGCATTCCGCAGCCTGAAGGGCATGCAAGTGTAGCAGTACACACCGCATGGAGAGATGAAGGCTATCTTCTCGACGTCCTCCACCACCATCTTGATTTGATGGTATCCCAAGAAGGCATCCAAGAAGCATAGCAAATCGCACTCAGTGGTGGAGTCCACGATCTGGTCGATACGTGGGAGCGGAAAAGGATCCTGAGGGCAGGCCTTGTTGAGGCTGGTGAAGTCGACGCACATGCACTCCTTCCCGCCTTTCTTAGGGACGATCACAGGATTCGCCAACCAGTCTAGGTGCCGCACCTCCTAGATGATGCCGGCCTCTTGGAGCTTGCCGACCTCCTGGACGATGAACACCTGCTTCTCCTGTGCCTGGCGCCACGCTTTTTTGCTTCACCGGGCGCGCGCCAGGGCACACCATCAGGTGATGCTCAATTACCTCCCTCAGGACACCGACCAAGTCTGATGCTTCCCACGCAAATACGTCTTTGTTGGACCTCAGGAATGCCACCAGTGCCTCCTCCTGATCCAGAGGAAGGCTCGCACCAATGGTGAAGGTGGGGCCCGAGCCCCCGATGTCGATAGGCACCTGCTTCGTCTCGGCCCGGTCCTGAGAGAACAACTGCTTTTTCTTCATGGACGCGGCCTCCTGAGTCACCATTGCGCCTGCGGTGGCAGGACGCGAAGCGGCCGCGGCCCTGTAGACAAGCTTGAGGGCCCAGACCGCATCCTTCGTATCCCCGACCACCGTGATGATGCCGCTGCTGCCCGGCATCTAGACGATGTTGTAACTCGGATGGGTAGCCGCCGTGAACTTGGCAAGGGCCGAATACCCCAGGATGGCGTTGTACGGGAGGCCAATGTGGGCGACGTCGAAGTTGATGAGCTCGGTGTGGTAGTTGTCACGCGTGCCGAAGGTGACGAGGAGGCGTATCTGCCCCAGGGGAGTGGCCGCGCCCTTGACCACCCCCGAGAAAGGCCGAGTGGGGAGTAACTGATCATATGGTACTTGAAGCAAATCGAAGGTTTCCACCGAGAGGACATTGAGGCCGGCGCCCCCATCGATGAGGGTCTTGGTCACCGCGACGTTGCTGATGGTGGGGGTACACAACATGGGGAGAGCACCCACTGCAGTCGTGGCCTTGGGGTGGTCTCTGGAATCGAAGGTGATGGCGGTCTCAGGTCCGGCGAGGCCTTGCGCCGCCACGCGCTGCAGCCGAGCGGTACCTTGCTGACGGAGAAGCTGCTTGATGTGGTGGACTAACGCAGGCGCCTGTGATCCGCCGATGATGCATGCAACCACGTGAGGTGCTGGGGCCACGAAGCGTGTGACGAACTGGTCGCAGAGTTCCTCCCAAGAGGAGATCGAGGCACGCGTGAGGCCGCGGAGCCAGGATCGAGGAGCCTCCGTGAGGGCGAGGGGGAACCAGTTTGCCATGGCATTGTCATCGCCGCCCGCCGCCTCGATGGCCTGCGCGTATGACCGGAGGAACCCTTCAGGGTCCGCGACGCTATCGTACCGCGGGGGCAACGCCGGCCTGAACCTCGCGGGCCACTGCACTCGTCGCAGATCGGGGGTGAAGGCCGGGTGACCCACGGCGCTCCCGTACGCCTCGGGCGGCCACGCCTGCAGGGCCGTGCCCGCCATGGGGGCCGCGAGGCGAGGGCGAAGCGTGGCCGACGGAGGAGCGGACTTCGACCCGCCCCTACCTGGCGCACCAAATGTCGGATTCAGGGCTCCGCAGACCCAAGAAGGTTCGAACTTTTTGGCGTGTGCGAAGATCTCAACCACTCATGCTTAGAGCCCATCGCCCCACAGCCTAGCCTAGCCGGATTCGCGTGAGCAAGGAAGAAGATGAACACGGCAGTTTACTCGGGTTCGGGCCACCTTGAGGTGTAAGACCCTACTCCTGCTTTGTGGTGGATTGGCCTCACGGGGAGGTTGAGGATGAACTAGTACAGTGGATGAGCTGCCTCGCGAGGGCTCGGGGGTGAGAATGAGTCGACCCCTTCTATGGTGGTGGCTAACCTATATTTATAGTGGCCTTGGTCCTCTTACCTTAAAACTTAGGCGGGAAGGGATACCACGACGGCCAATTTGAAAGGGGACAAGTAGTACATCCTATCCTGACAAAAGATGGTCTTCTCCTACAAAGCTTCTGGTCGTGACGCAGCGGTGGGCTCGGTGATGACCTCCGCCTTGCCGAGCCTGTGGTCTTGGTCTTGTAGCACCGGAATGGAAACCTTTGGGAGATTCCTCGGGAACCCACGTCTATCCTTGCTTCCTTAGCACCAAAGAGGAAACTGCCTCCTCTGCGCCCGCTGGCGCCCGCCTGGCCTTGGTCGTCATGGCTCACGTCATCGCAGCCTCGTGAGGCTGGGTTCGTACATAGAAATCTCCGCTCCTCGGGAGGCCGCTCCCTCGGGAGGGTCTTGTCTTGGTGGTCTTGGAGATGGGCCGTACTAGGCCGTCGAGGGAGCCACGCCGTGGGCCGCAGGCAGGCAAGTCTGGGTACCCTGGTTCCTAGAACGCCGACAGAGCCCCGACTTGGACTTCCCTAGCGAGGCCGACAAGCCGCCGCTCCTTCCCCTAGGTCACTGGCAACAAGGAGAACAGTAAGTTCTAGAGTGGCGATGACCCGGCCACTGGCATCGAGACGCTGGTGCACGCGGAGAAGGAGAAGTACGGGCTCAAGTATGTGTACTTGTGGCATGCCATCACCGACTACTGGGGTGGCATACATCCGGGATTCACTAAGATGGAGGCCTACCGCTCCAGCATGCAGTACCCCAAGATCTCGCCGGACATGGTGGAGAACGAGCCCAACATGAAGACCAACGTGCTCACCCTATAGGGGCTCGGCCTCGTGCACCCGTAGGCCATGCATCGCTTCTACGATGAGCTCCACAGGTACACCGCCACCGCCGGCATCGACGATGTCAAGGTGGACATGCAGTGCATCCTCAAGACGCTCGGCTGATACGTCTCCAACCTGTCTATAATTTTTTATTGTTCCATGCTATTATAGCATCAATCATTGTTTTATACGCAATTTTATATCATTTTCTGGGACTAACCTATTAACTTAGTGCCTAGTGGCATTTGCTAGTTTTTGGCTTTTAAGAAAACCAATATCAAACGGAGAAAAATCTTTGGATTAATTTTTTCTGGACCAGAAGGGACCCACGAAGGTTCGGGAGAAGACCAAAAGAGCCCCGAGGGAATGACAAGCTCGCTAGGCGTGCCCCAGGGGGCACCCCCAAGCTTGTAGGCCCCTAGTGGCACATCTTGACCTAATTCCGCCTTTATAAATTCACAAATATTCCCAATATACCAGAGATTCACCCAAAACACTTTTTCCGCCGCCGCAAACTTCTGTTCTTTCGTGATCCCATCTGGAGGCCTTTTTCGGTACTCTGTCGGAGGGGGAATCGATCACGGAGGGCTTCTACATCATCCTTGCTTCCCTGTCGATTATGCGTGAGTAGTTTACCACAGACCTACGGGTCCATAGCTAGTAGCTAGATGGCTTCTTCTCTCTCTTTGATCTTCAATACCATGTTCTCCTCAATCTTCTTGGAGTTCTATCTGATGTAATCTTCTTTTGTGGTGTGTTTGTTGGGATTTGATGAATTGTGGGTTTATGATTGAAATATTTATGAATATTAATGGATTCATTTCTGAACTTTATTATGCATGATTTGTTATAGATTTGTATTTCTCACCGATTTATCCATTTGGTTTGGCCAACTAGATTGATTCATCTTTAGTGGGAGAGGTGCTTTGTGATGGGTTCAATCTTGCAGTGCTCTATCCCGGTGACAGAAAAGGAACAAACACGTATTTGTATTATTGCCATTAAGGATAAAACGATGGGATTTATTCATATTAGTTGAGTTACTTTGTCTACATCCTGTCATCTTGCTTAAGGCGTTACTTTATTTTTATTAACTTAATATCCTAGATGCATGCTGGATAGCGGTCGATGGGTGGAGTAATAGTAGGCAGGAGTCGGTCTACTTGTCTCGGACGTGATGCCTAAATACATGATCATTGCCTTGAATATCGTCATAACCATGTGCCTTCCTATCAATTGCCCAACAGTAATTTGTTCACCCACCGTATGCTATTTGTTCGAGAGAGAAGCCTCTAGTGAAAACTACGCCCCCGGGGTCTTATTTTATCATATATAGAACACAAAAATACTTTGCTGCACTTTTTCTATTCTATTTTATTTTATCTTTGTAATTTATCTATCTACCCCTACAAGATTTAATCCTTGCAAGTAGCCGCCAAGGGGATTGACAACCCTCTTGTTTTTGTTGGATGCAAGTTTTTGCTTTTATGTGTGTAGGTGTTGTTCACGAGGTTATGTGTGGTTCTCCAACTGGATTGATAACCTTGGTTCTTAACTGCGGGAAACACTACTAGAATCCACTTCTTTGCCATCAGCCACTTCTTTGCCGTCTGCTGGCTGACGGCAAAGAAGGTCTTTGCCGTCCGCTTACGAAAAATGGACGGCAAAGAACTGGCTGATGGCAAAGAAGGTCTTTGCCATCAGCCAGTTCTTTGCTGTTGGCTAGCGGACGGCAATGAATCTTTGCCGTCAGTTGGCGGACGGCAAAGAGAGAGGTGGGCCCCACTAACGAGCTGCTTAGAAAAAAAACTAACGGCCCCCTCTTTGCCGTCTGCTAGCGGACGGCAAAGAGAAAAAAAGCGGACGGCAAAGGGGGGCGGACGGCAAAGAGATAACCTAACTAACGGATCCCCACCCCTCCTTCCCTCTCTCTCTCTTTCTGTCCCTCTCTCCCCGACGAGACCACCGCCACCCCCACCACCCGCCGCCGCCCCTCGCCCCGTCGCCCCGACCACCCGCCGCCCCCTTGCCCCGTCGCCCCACCACCCGCCGCCGCCGCGCCGCGGCCCGTCCAGCGCCCCCGCCCCCCCTCCCCTGAGTGGACGTCCCCGCCCCGTCTCGAAGCGGCCTCCCCCCCCTCACGCCCCCACCCGCCGCGGCCTCCCCCTCCACCGGGCCGCCGCCGCCCCCACCCGCCGCGGCCTCCCCCTCCACCGGGCCGCCGCCTCCCCCTCCACCGGCGATCCCCTGCCTGCAGGTGAGTGATCTTTCCCCCCCTTTTTTTAGTTTAGTTTATTTTAGTTTCTTTTTGTTAATTTGGTTTCTGTTTTAGTTTTAGTTTTAGTTTAGTTTTAGTTTTAGTTTAGTTTTAGTTTTATTTTTAGTTTAGTTTATTTTAGATTAGTTTTAGTTTTAGTTTAGAATAAGAAGAGTAGAAGGAGGAGGAGGAGGGAGGAAGAGGAGGGAGAAGAAGAAAGAAAAGAAGAAGAAGAAGAAGAAGAAAGAAGAAGAAGAAGAAGAAGAAGAAGAAGAGGAAGAAAGAAGAGGAAGAGGAGGAGGAGGAGGGAGGAAGAGGAGGAGAAGAAGAAGAAGAAGAAAAGAAGAAGAAGAGGAAAAAGGAGAAGAGGAAGAAGAAGAAGATATTGAATCTGCAAATATTGCTGCACTGGTTGAATGTTGTGAAAGTTTTGTGAAACTTCCAGATAGCATTGTCAGGCTTCAAGGGCACCATAGAACATGTCACCATAGAAAGAACATATCACCATAAAACCTCCCCCCGCCAATTCTTTAGATATAGTTTTAGATAATAAATAGTTTTAGATAGTTTACATATTAGAAAAGAAGAAGGAAAAAAAGGAAAAAGAAAAAAGGAAAAGAAGGAAAAGAAGAAGAGGGAAAGGGAAAGGAAGAAGAGGAAGAGGAGGAGAAAAAGAATAAGAAAAAGAAGAAGAAGAAGAAGATATTGAATCTGCAAATATTGCTGCACTGGTTGAATGTTGTGAAAGTTTTGTGAAACTTCCAGATAGCATTGTCAGGCTTCAAGGGCACCATAGAACATGTCACCATAGAAAAAACATATCACCATAAAACCTCCCCCCGCCAATTCTTTAGATATAGTTTTAGATAATAAATAGTTTTAGATAGTTTACATATTAGAAAAGAAGAAGGAAAAAAATGAAAAAGAAAAAAGGAAAAGAAGGAAAAGAAGAAGAGGGAAAGGGAAAGGAAGAAGAGGAAGAGGAGGAGAAAAAGAATAAGAAAAATAAGAAGAAGAAGAAGAAGAAGAAGAAGAAGAAGAAGAAGAAGAAGAAGAAGAAGAAGAAGAAGAAGAAGAAGAAGAAGAAGAAGAAGAAGAAGAAGAAGAAGAAGAAGAAGAAGAAGAAAAGGAAAAGGAGGAAAAAAGAAGAAGAGGGGAAGAAGAAGAAAAAGACACGTTTTTATACTTTCTTATTTAGGGTTCCGCCACGTTTTGCAGTTTCTTTCTTTTCTTTAGTTGAATGTTTTTATACTGCTAGCTAGTTGCCTAGTTTGCTGACCCAAAGAAGTTAAAATAGTTATTATATGAAATTCAACTAAAGTCAACATTTTTGACGACTAGTGCTACTAATAAATTCAACTAGAGCCATCATATGTCCACAAGTGCATTGTTTTTTGAATGAGAAATGATAACTTGGTGTAGTTGATTATCTTCTGCTGCTTATCAGAGATGGGGGGAAGCCGCCACCGCAGACTCCGCTCTGCCACACCGGAGTACGAGTTGGATGCTTTCGAGTTCTTCAGTATCATACTTGGGACTTCAGTATCATCCACGAGGCAGGTATATAAAAGGAGAGATCTCCCCTTCACCCATCTCATTATGATAACTCTGTTGTTTGCTACATCACTCATTGTCCCAAACTGCAGAGGCTGCCTGACACTTTTATGAACATGCTGGGTGAAGATCCGCCAAATAATGTGAAGCTGCGACAGGCCGACAGCGGGTTTCGCAGGCTGTGGGACGTGGAGTTGGTGATCAAGGAGGGCCACATGTACCTGTGTCGTGGCTGGGAGAAGTTCTACCGTGCCTATGACCTACGGCAGGGGTACTTCCTTCTCTTCAGGTACGACGACGACGCCACCATGCTCATCGTGAAGGTGTTCAATGCGACTATGTGTCGCATGCGCTACGCTGACGACGATGATGCCAGTACGTTCTGCCTCTTCTTATTCCTCTACATTTGGCTTTGTCTTGCATCGATTGTTAACGGTCATTGTTGCATTTGGACAGGCAATGGGAGCAGTAGCAGTGACACTGGCTACAGCCAAAGCAGCAGCGATTCTGGCTGTAGCAAAAGCAACAGCAAGGAGGATGATCCGGACTGGAGTGGGGAAGAAGAGGAGTAGAGTGGGCATCAGGCTGAGGATGACCTAGCGATGGTGGTGGCTGAGGATGACCTAGCGATGGTCGTGCCTGTCCTGCCTGAAGATGGCCTCGCGATGGTGGTGGTGCCTGACAATGACCTCGCGCCGGTGGTGGCGCCGGCGATCCCACAGCTGGGCGACATGACCACGCCAATTGTGGTAGAAGACTACATCCCACTGCCTCCACCGCCTCGCCACTCTTGGCGCATCAGGCTGAGGAAGGAGAAGGAGAAGAACAATGAGAACTGAACTATGTCAGGTATGTTTGATCTCCAAAATGATCTATATATACTTAGCTTTGTTTCCTCCGAAATGACATAAGTTAGCTCTAAGTTAGCTCTAAGTTAGCTCTAATATGCTTAGTTACCTATATTAGCTCTAATATGCTTAGTTACCTATGTTAGCTCTAATATGCTAAGTTATCTCTACTATGCTTACTTTCCTATAGGTTAACTCCAAAATTACTTATGTTAGCACAAAATGACCAAGTTTACATAATAAGCTTATAGTCTTCTTCTTCTTATTCTTCTAGTCTTCTTCTAGTATTCTTCTAGTCTTCTTCTTCTCTTCTTCTTCTTCTTCTTCATTTTCTTCTAGGTTAGCTCCATTTTACTTAAGTATGTTACTTCTATAGTCTTGTTCTTCTTCTTCATTTATTCTTCTTCTTCTAACACTTGTTTATCATTTTGGAGATTTGATTGTAATTCCGGAGCTTGCATGGATGGAGTGCTTCTTTTCCATTTGTGCTTTTATTTTGTATCAATGAACTTGCATGGTTGGAACTTGTTATATGGATGGATGGATAACGGTGTTGGATGAACAATGTGAAACTTTTGTAATATGTAAGGATGGAACTATATATGTGTTGGTTATGTATGTATATATGATGAAACTAGTGTGTTGGATATGCTTGTTGTGTATATATGTATATCTGCGAATTGCTGTCAAATTGAATGAATTAAATTAAAAACAGGGCTGTACAGGCTCTTTGCCGTCAACATGCCACGTGGCAGCTACCTGTGATTCCTGGGACTGGCATGTTTGCGCACTTTGCCGTCTGCCAGCGGACGGCAAAGACGTTAGCCTCTTTGCCGTCCGCTGGCTGACGGCAAAGCACGCCATTAACCCCTAACGGCCCTCACCCCACCTCACTGCCGTCCACGATCTTTGCCATCTGCTGGCCACCAGAGGCGGATGGCACAATCCTTTGCCGTCCGTTTCCAGGAAGCGGACGGCAAAGAAGGCCTTTGCTGGCACGTGTTCATCCAGACATTTTGCCGTCTGCTAGCGGACGGCAAAGAGGTTTGCCATCCGTGATCTATGCCTTTGCCGTCTGCCGTGGTGGACGGCAAAGAAACTGATTCCAGTAGTGAAATACATATCTCTACTATACTGCATCATCCTCTCCTCTTCGAGGAAATCACAACGCAGCTCACAAGTAGGAGGAAGAATGGCTGGCGCCGTTGCCGGAGAGACATCATCAAAACCTATCAATTACCTTCGCACAAACTATCATCTACTTCCTCTTATTTTATTTTCCTTTGCCTCTCATTTTCATCTCCCCCACTTCTCATAGAATTTACAAAAACATTAAAATATTTGCCTTGTTACTTTGCTCGTTTGCTTGCTTTTAATTGCCTTCATGTGAACACTCAAAAACATAAAGGAAAAGTAAAGACATATGGATCCTCATCCACTTGCTAATCTTTTCAGAAGATCCAATTATGTTGAACCAATTGCTAGTGAGTTGAGTACACTTGATTATCTCTATGATTTTTTGCTTGAAAATCATGAATCTAAAAATTGTGATGAAGTGTTGAAAGAAGAAATCTATAAAGTGATTCATGATAGCTCCTTGAATGAAAAGCATGATTGCGGTGATGTTAGTATAAATTCTATTAATGTCAATTGTGCTAATGATATGCAAATCTACAAGCTTGGGGATGATGAAATTGTTATGTCCACTAATTGTAATGATCATGATTGGGGTGATGCTTCTTATGATCTTGAAAATTTATTTAAGCCTCATGATGAATATGATATTGATAATAGTGTTCACAATAATATTGAAAGTGGGTTTGTAAGAGTTTCAACTTTAGGTCAAAACAATCCCACATATTAGAAGAGTGTTCAATCTTATGAAATTATTGATAAAAGTGGGTTTGGAGATGTCATGACTTTAGTTGATGTTAATCCCACTATCTTGGAAGAATATAAGATTTGGATGCATCTGGATCATAAAGAGAATATTGTCTATGATAGCTATATTGTTGAATTTGAATATGATCCTACATGTAATTATTATGAGAGAGGAAAATATGGGTGTATAAATCTTCATGTTACTAAATTAGCTCTCTTCATGTTGAAATTGCTATTGTTTCTTTCTTCTTCCTTGCATATGCTAGATATTTCTTGTCTTGATAATTTGTTTGCTTATAAAATGCCTATGCATAGGAAGTATGTTAGAATTAAATGTGTTTGTCACATGTTATATGATGCTCTCTTTGTGCTTCCATTCTTATCTTTCATGTGAGCATCAATATAATCTCAAACCTGTTTAATGGCTATAAAGAAAGAGCTTGTTGGCAGACAACCCAATAGTTATCATTTATATGTTTTTGAGTGTTCACACAATTATGCTACTGTTATGATTGTGTTTTTATGTTTTAGTTCGTGTTTGTACCAAGTAAAGCCTTTGGGATGATTTGGTTGATAGTTGACTTGATTCTGTGAAAAAATATAAACTTTTGCACCCAGTACTGGAATTTTGGAAATTCACTGGAACGTGATAAAATTCTGATTTCTTTACACAGTATTGATATACAAATTTCCCACATTTTCCTAAGTTTTCAGAATTTTTGGAGTTACAGAAGTATGGTCATTGTTTAGATCATTACAGACTATTCTGTTTTTGACAGATTCTGTTTTTGTTGTATAGTTTGCTTGTTTTCACTATGGATTATATCGGGGGGTATAAGTCATGGAGAAGTTAGAATACAATAGTTATTATGCAATAATAAAATATGAATGGGTTCATACCAGTACCTAAAATTTATGATTTTCTTGTTATACTAATGGATCTCACGAGGTTTCTGTTGAGTTTTGTGTGCTAAAGTTTTCAAGTTTTGAGTGAGATCACGACGGATGAAGGAATAAGGAGCAGCAAGACCCTAAGATTGGGGATTCCCAAGGCACCACAAGGTAATATTCAAGAAAGAACCAAGTGTCTAAGCTTGGGGATGCTCCGGATGGCATCCCCTCTTTCGTCTACAAACCATCGGTAAATTACTTGGAGCTATATTTTTATTCATCACATGCTATGAATTTTGCTTGGAGCATCGTGTATTATAGTGGTCTTTGCTTTGTTTGCTTTTTAATTTTCCACAACCATCTTTTGCTGGACACACCTTTTGAGAGGGACACACATTTATTCGTGATTTGTTAGAATACTCTATGTGCTTCACTTATATCTTTTGAGCTAGGCAGTTGCTCTAGTGTTACTTATATCTTTTAGAGCACGACGGTGGTTATATTTTAAAGAAATAGTTGCACTCTCATAGTTCACTTATATCTTTTTGAGAGTCTATGCACAGGTTATGAAATTGGTCCTAATATGATGGTATTCAAGAGGGATATAATAAAAACTTTCATGTAGATCACTGAATATGATAAGTATGATTCCTTGCAATAGTTTTGCGATATTAAGATGGTAATATGTGGGAGGTACTAGTGAATGATTATGGTTTAGTAAGAATATTAGTGTTAAGGTTTGTGATTCCCGAAGCATGCACGTATAGTCTCTAGTTATGCTAAGAAGTTGGAGCATGATTTATTATTGATTGTCTTCCTTATGAGTGGTGGTCGGGGATGAGCGATGGTCTTTTCCTAACAATCTACCCCCCTAGGGGCATGCGTAGTAGTACTTTGCTTCGAGGGCTAATAAACTTTCACAATAAGTATGTGAGTTCTTTATGACTAATGTGAGTCCATGGATTATACGCACTGTTACCTTTCCGCAATTTGCTAGCCTCTTCGTTACTGTGCATTGCCCTTTCTCACCTCGAGAGTCAGTGCAAATTTTGCCGGTGCATGCAAAGCCCGTGATATGATATGCTCTATCACACATAAGCCTCCTTATATCTTCCTCAAAACAACCACCATACCTACCTATCATGGCATTTCCATAGCCATTCCGAGATATATCGCCATGCAACTTTCACTGTTCTGTTTATATGACACACATCATTATTGTCATATTGCTTTGCATGATCATATAGCTGGCAAAGTATTTGTGGATCAGCCACCGTTCATCATTTTCTATACATGTTACGCTAGATCATTGCACATCCTAGTACACTGCCAGAGGCATTCATATAGAGTAATATGTTTCAGCTTTATCGAGTTGTAAGTAAATAGAAGTGTGATGATCATCATTATTAGAGCATTGTCCGAGTGAAGAAAAAAGAGAGGCCAAAAAGAGCCCAACAAAAAACTGAGAGAAAAAGAGAGAAGGGGAAATGTTACTATCGTTTTCCACACTTGTGGTTCAAAGTAGCACCATGTTTTTCATATAGATAGTCTCCTATGTTGTCACTTTCATATACTAGTGGGGATTTTTCATTAAAGAACTTGGCTTGTATATTCCGATGATGGGCTTCCTCAAATGCCCGAGGTCTTCATTAGCAAGCAAGTTGGATGCACACCCACTTAGTTTTCAGTTTGAGCTTTCATACACTTATAACTCTTAGTGCATCTATTGCATGGCAATCCCTACTCCTCACATTGACATCAATTGATGGGCATCTCCATAGCCCGTTGATTAGCCGCGTCGATGTGAGACTATCTTCCTTTTTTGACTTCCCCTTATTAATCTCTATCACCGCATTCTATTCCACCCATTGTGCTATGTCCATGGCTTACGCTCATGTATTGCGTGGGGGTTAAAAAGTTGAAGCGCATTAAAAAGTATGAACCAATTGCTTGGCTTGTCATCAGGGTTGTGCATGATAAATACTTTGTGTTAAGAAAATGGAGCATGACAAGACTATATGATTTTGCAGGGATAACATTCTTTAGCATTTTATTTTGAAAGACATGATTGTTTATTAGTATGCCTAAGTATTGATGTCTTTATATCAAACTATAGACTATTGCTTTGAATCATTAGGATCTTAATATTCATACCATAAAAGAAAGATTACATGATGAACATGTTAGGTAGCATTCCACATAAAAAATTCCATTTTTATCATTTACCTACTCAAGGACGAGCAGGAATTAAGCTTGGGGATGCTTGATACGTCTCCAACGTATCTATAATTTTTGATTGTTGCATGCTATTATAGTATCAATCTTGGATGTTTTATATGCAATTTTATATCATTTTTTTGGACTAACCTAGTAACTTAGTGCCCAGTGCGAGTTGTTGTTTTTGCTTGTTTTTGGCTTTTCAGAAAATCAATATCAAACGGAGTCCAAATGGAGAAAAATCTTTGGGTTAAATTTTTCTAGACCAGAAGGGACCCACGAAGGTTCGGGAGAAGACCAGAAGAGCCACGAGGGAGCAACAAGATCACTAGGCGCGCCTCGGGGGGCAGGCTTGTGGGCCCCTCTTGGCACCTCCTGACCTAATTCCACCTCTATAAATTCCCAAATATTCCCAATATACCAGAGAGCCACCCGAAACACTTTTTCTGCTGCTGCAAGCTTCTGTTCTTCCGCGATCCCATCTTGAGGCCTTTTCTGATACTTTGCCAGAGGGGGAATCGATCACAGAGGGCTTCTACATCATCCTTGCTGCTCTAGCGATGATGCGTGCGTAGTTTACCATAGACCTACGGGTCCATAGCTAGTAGCTAGATGGCTTCTCCTCTCTCTCTGATCTTCAATACCATGTTCTCGTCGATCTTCTTAGAGTTCTATCTGATGTAATCTTCTTTTGCGGTGTGTTTGTTGGGATCCATTCAATTGTGGGTTTATGATCTGAATATTTATGAATATTAATGGAGTCTTTTCTGAACTTTATTATGCATGATTGTTATAGCTTTGTATTTATCTCCGATCTATATGTTTGGTTTGACTAACTAGATTGATTTATCTTCAGTGGGAGATGTGCTTTATGATGGGTTCATGCGGTGCTCTATCCTAGTGACAGAAATGGAATAGTCACATATTTGTATTGTTGCCATTAAGGATAAAACAATGTGGTTTATTCATATTAGTTGAGTTACTTTGTCTATATAATGTCATCTTGCTTAAGACATTACTCCATTTTTATTAACTTAATACCCTAGATGCATGCTGGATAGCGATCGATGGGTGGAGTAATAGTAGTAAATGCATGCAGGAGTCAGTCTACTTTTCTCGGACGTGATGCCTATATACATGATCATTGCCTTGAATATCGTCATAACTATGCACTTTTCTATCAATTGCCCAATAGTAATTTGTTCACCCACCGTATGCTATGTGTTCGAGAGAGAAGCCTCTAGTGAAAACTATGGCCCCAGGTCTACTTTTATGATATATAAAACACAAAAATACTTTGCTGGACTTTATTTTATTTTATTTTATCTTTGCAATTTATCTATCTACCACTACAAGATCTAATCCTTGCAAGTAACCGCCAAGGGGATTAACAACCCTCTTGTTTGCGTTGGGTGCAAGCATTTGCTTTTGTGTGTAGGTACTGTTCACGAGGTTCTGTGTGGTTCTCCTACTGGATTTATAACCTTGGTTCTTAACTTAGGGAAATACTTATCTCTACTGTAAAGCATCATCCTCTCCTCTTCGAGGAAATCCCAACACAGCTCACAAGTAGCATCAGCGCCGGCCATGGAGGCCGCGTGCAGCTCACAAAGGAGTACCACCGTGCGCTCGACGCCTCCGTCGCCAAGAACTTCCCCGACAACGGCATCATCACCTGCATGAGCCACAACACTGACGTACTCTACTGATACGCCAGAACTCGATCCCTCCATTGAAAAATGAACACCTAGCTAACCGAATATGTGCAGCAGGATTCAGAGTTCGACATATGCTTGACCAGAAACCTCTTCTCCGGTGGGATACCGGCTAGCCTCGCCCAGCTGGTGTTTCTATAGTTGTTCAATAACAAGCTCACCGGAGCGCTTCCGGTGCAGCTTGGGATGCACTCCCCGTCTCTGACAGATATCCAAGTCGACGACCACGACGTCTTTGGGCCGATGCGGGTCTGCAAGAACGGCGGGCTGTGGATTATCTCCGCCTCCGGCAACCGCCTGAACGACTTGATCCTGGCCAGCCTCACCAACTGCCGCGTTCATAAGCCTGTAGATCCAAGACAACGAGCTTTCCAGCGAGGTGCCGGCTATGCTCTGGACGGAGACGAAGCTGATGACTCTGCTTTTGCAGAACAATGGAGGTCTCACGGGTTCCCAGCGAGAGATGTTTTAGGACAAATGGCTCCACGGCCACAGGTGGCCGGCACCGGCTGGGACCATTGCGCCGGCCTCCGACACGGGCATGGGCGGCGGTGCTGATCCTGAGGCCTCCCCCTAATCCGACCAGCATAGCCACTTTGCAACAAACCCCTCCAGTCTCTTCATATTCGAGCTATCGCAGTGACATGTCCCAGTCAACGCCACTCTGTCCATTTGACCAGCGCCAAGTCAGTAGTTACATAGACAAAACCGTAGATGGACCGTATGTGAACCCCTAGGACAAGTTTAGGGATGATATTTCGGGTATTTTGAACTACAGGGAGTAAAGGGACCACCGCCGCAAGTTTGATGACGTACAATGTTTTTTTCTCCATCTAATATACTAGTGAATCGATTCCTTGCAAGGCCCTGAGTCCGTATATGCTCCAGCTGACAAACTTTGTACGTCCATTCAGATTTGTAAACATACAATTATACAATGTTCATGTTACAAATTTAGGACCCTATGTGGCATGAACATATGACAACTCTGAATGTTTATGATGGCAAGTTTAGTGACGTGAAGATGACAACTTTCTTTTCGGATGCCGTTTTTTTTTGGTTTACTTTTTATTTTTGGATGACAATTTTAGTTGTAAAAAAGTCAAGATAGAGTGCTTTGTGGCCCACGTGTGGTACTTATCATTTGGGCAAAACTAATACATGTACGCATATTGTTGTGGTGAAAGTTTGACTGTATGCATCATAATACAAGTCCAAAAACAACCAGACATACTCCCGCCAGTCCTTTTAGTTTGCATATAAATTTTGTGCAAAATTAAAGTATCTCTATTTTAACCAAACTTATAGAAAAAGGTATCAATATTCACAATATCAAATCAATATTGTTAGATTCATTTATGAAACGTAGTTTCATAGTATATATATTTGGTATTGTAGATGTTGATATTTTTTAATATAAATTTGGTCTAATACATGGAGTAAAAAGGGCCGGAAGGAATACATGATGCATCTTTGATGAAATTCCGAAGTTGTCTCCAAAGTCTGAAACAACGCAGAGAGAAGAGCACACAGAGAAAAAGAAGAGACGTCTAAAAACTTGCAGGGAGAAAGAAAGCGGCGTTGTCGCTAGTTTGTGCTGAACAACTGGATGTACTAGGTTGGAAGTGCGGCTTGCCGCACCCGGCAGCACCACTGCCAGATACAAATCATATCCAGTCCGGTAATCCATTCATCGAAGCATTGCAAATATAAAATAGCATGATATTGATTCAGTACAATGTCATACACCAATCCATTATCTATGAACTGGCGCACCCCTGCCAGGTGCAATTATATTCAACCCGGTAACCAGAACAATTTAACCATTGCATACAACTAAAACATAGCATGATAACTTCTACAATACACCCCAAGCATTAAGAATAAGAATAACACTTGTAGCCAAAGATCTTAGTTAGTAAGCAAATGGCAACATTTTCATTATTCTGTAAGTGTAGCACTTTCAGCTTCATTTGATAAATCATGCCTATGTGGTTAGCTAACCACAAATGCAAGAAATTTCAAATGAACAACGGTCTAAGTCTGATGAAAATGGATTCATAATGAGCAAACCAATCAATTAAATATTACACAAAACTACTTAGATTACAATAGCCAAGGGGTACCGGTCTTACACATACATTGTCTAATATTGTCCACCTAGTGCACTGACTCATATTTCTAATGACACATAATGTACAGTAAGGGCAGGACAGGTACATATTTGCACTAATTCAGAACACCCTTATAGAGGCATTCAACCTAAGTACAATATCTTAACAAAGTCTGCTAATAAATAAAAAGGGCCTTGTCTTCTCCTTGTGGCCGAGGTATCAAATCCTGCATATATAAATTTCCAAGCGCAGATCAGTAGGAGCTCATCACAAGAGTCATTCAAGCAAGCAAGAGGAAGATCAAACAGACACACCACAAGGGCGAGCATTTCACAACATTCGGCCTACTCTCTTGGCTTTATCGATTTTATTGGCCACTATCTCATAAGTTGATGGCGTCTTCCTTAGTGCACTTCGAAGAGGGAAAGCAGTCAAACACACATACACAGTTGGCAAGTAGAAGCAGATTCCTTGAAGTACTACAACCGAACAGTGTTGCATTTTCCTAAAAGAGCACAAAGCACATACAACCCATTTGCCTATTCCTAGAAAACACAGAAGGAATACCTATCATATGGGAACAGAGGCTTGTGTATGTCAGCATTTCTCAGTTCAGTTTTGGAAATGCCTTTCTTCAAGCCTCCGGCGTTGTAGACAGCAAAAATAAGACAATGATTTACAATTAGTTAGGACACACTATATATTGCATAGGTTCACAGGATGAAGGCAGAAGGAAAGAAGTTCAAGATGTTACACCAAAAGTAAAGGGTGTCACAGCATATGAAAACTTATTTACAATGCTTCCATAAAGCACAGGAGCAAAGTACGCACTTTGGCTCATAGGTGTATATGCACCCATTGTCCAACCACTCTCTTGATGCATCATTTTTTGATATTATGGCATGTTGATCCAATTCAGCCATCCTGGTAGTACACAATATATATTACACGGGTCCATATGATAGAAAGGTATAAGGGCCACATTCACTTAGTTTTTACTCCCTCCGGCTTTTTAGAGATTCCAATTCGGCTCCTTATGTAGTTCGTATTAGAATCTCTAAAAAGCCTTATATTTGGGAATGGAGGGAGTATGTGGACAAAAGGGGAGTGTTAACTTTATTGATGGCGGATGCAAGTGTGAAGGAGGTAATGTAACTACAACCGCCCATGATGATGCTTTCATAAAACAAAACAGCTCAGCAAGGCCTGACTCAGAAATACTTTAGGGAAGCTGCAGTACTGGGTTACCCCTATGAGGCGACACATAATGTGATAAATAAGTTTGCTTAATTTCTCTATCCCCATCATGGCATAGTTAACATATGAAGTTACACATCACAAACCACTATTTTTACACTAATTAACATATGTACAACAAAGCCAGACCATACATGACCCTCTGGATGGCACGAAGACTTTATCCAAATTTTGATAAGTTTTGATACACCGACATAAACTCAATGTATGTAGCCTTTAGCAAGGTCATATGCTTGACATGAGCACTTTTTAAGAAAATCCAATAAATTAGTTTTGTCTCTCGATTAGAGGCTTATCCATTAATCATGTCAGGATAAATTTGAACCGACTTCATTACTTATCTTTATGCATAACGCCTCTGTTTTATATGCCTCTCTTCACAAAGTTACTTGTTCGCCATTATACCAGCATTGGAAATGCATCAAAGCCCCAAAATCAGAAAAACACAAAAGCAAATGATATGAGAATGGGACATACCTTTGATTCTCAATCCATTTATGCGAGGATGCCTCATCAACTCGAGCACAACAACCTGTAGGTCAAGAATCAAGAACACGAGAAAGGGGCATAAACTAACATGGAGTGTGCCTTGGCGCATGGTATTTTTCAAGGAAAGAATACGGTGCTACAAGTAGAATATACATATGCTCCAGTATAAAGCAATACAGGTTCAGTACAAAGCAGAATATATATAGTAGAAAGCATCAAGACTCAGTTTAAAGAAAACTATATATAGTAATAGTGGTTCAGTAGAAAGCAACAATTCAGATGCAAGAGAATATACATATACTATGGTTCAGTACAAAGCATCAAGATTCAGTACAAAGCAGAACATACATAGGCGTGGTTCTTTGCGAAGGGCGAGCGTGTGTATTTTTTGTGGTCTGTAATTAGCACCATGCTAACTAATAGAACCAAACATGTTGCTTAAGTTAATGCAACAAAATATTATAGTGTGTTTGACCAACAATTAATTAATGAAACAATGGTAATCTATATATGTTCTATAACAACCTTGTACATAATAAGCCAGCTGGAGCCATCAGAAAGGAATACAAATAAGCATCTATAATATTAAATTAAGGAACACTGAAGGACATTCATAAGAGCAGTGAAGGCACCATGTATGAAGATACACACAACCCAATAATTTGCAGCTCTGTAGTTGATTCCAAATGGTAGGTTAACTTGGTTACATAGATCGGTGACTGAAAAACATAACACACATGTTAGCTTTACTGAAATTTATGACTGAGCTTTGAAAATAATGGTTTAAACAAACATGGTAACCGTATAAGGCATCAGTATCAACCACCCAACAAAGCTTGACTGACCCAAGTATTAGTAGTCTGACTTTAGTTCGGCTAGGTTGCTATATGGCAATAGGAATCAAATAATTTTTCTGTCTAGTATGCATCAACGCAGCACTAAAGAAACTGGACTTTTAATAAAATTTTCTCACCGCTAAGGATCATTGGTAGCTTCTTTCGAAGTATCAATTTTAGAAACCAAATGCATCACCATAAATATTTTAACATATGGTTGAATAATATAGATTGACCATGTAGATTCGTTAGTCACTACCAGAATAGATTTGGCAAGAAAAAAAGACTAAAATTTTGTACAGTTCAAACTATAGGCTGGCCATAAGAATGCTGGTGTGGTCACAAAATCACGGATAAATCCAGAGAAGCATAACAGTGCCATGCAAGAAAAAGAAACTAAGACGTAGGAGCATCAATGTAAAATGTGGAAGAAAAGCACCGGTGCATCCAAGATAGTGAATCTTCTATTTTAGACTCAAAGTGGGTTCTACCAACTTCGACAGTCTTCCCCTGAGCACATACAAGAAAAAGCATAAGAAACCGTAGAGCATTAGCATTGATCATTAATCATTAAGCAGGCATAATAGTGTATTTGAAACATAATAGAAGCTGATGTAACATTAGGCACTCACGAGATTCTATACTCGTGTGTTGTGGCCTAGAGGTAAGTAATAATGTTTCAAATAGAGAGTTCAAAGTTTAGATCATCAATGGATTGCACCTCCTCAAACTCGGATTGTTCATTAAATAGATCCGAGGAGCACTTGGTCTAAGTGACCTCTATTCATGTTGTCAAGCACACAAATATCATCATTTAATCTTGCGAAAAATATTAAATGCTGGATAGAAAATGCCATGTTCTCCATTTAACATACACTGGAAATTTTATTTGAATTCAGCATAGCTTGAACTCCTGATATCCAACTCATGAGTTAAAATTTGGAATAAGATGACCTTCATCAAACATATATGATCCAGTTTGAGAACATGTGTAGCATTTAAAATGAATGCATAACTACATCATCGATTATCCAAAAAGGCGCAGATGTCGTGTTTTGTTTAACACGACACAAAAAAAACAGGAGCATTCTTACAAATAAATGTGAGAAGCATGGTCATTATTGCAGATTATTAATCCAGAGTCTATGAAAAATCTCAAGAACTAAAAATAAGTTGGTGTCTCTTTACTTCAGCGGTAGGAGCATAGGACCCTGAAAAAAGTATTAAAAATTTACAAAAATCTATTCAGTAGCAGCCAAGACGACCAAGCAAGTAAGCATGGACCAATATATAGCTCAGGTAAATAGCGGCCTACCTCTTTCTCCAACAATGACCATAATGAGAAGCTCACTAAATGTTCTTCATTTGCGGCAGACACGCGCGTGCCTACATCCTTCCCTTGGTACAATGATGTGCTCGAACGGGGACTGAATCGACCTTGCAAGAACAGTGAATATTATATGACATGATTGTTTTTAACTGAAAAGAAGAATAAGTAGCATCATATGAACTTTCTTGCCGGTATCATTACAGTACTATAGAAATTATGAATGATACCAAAAGAATTGTTCTAAGGAATCATGCTTGCACAGGTTGTGTCAAAGGGGAATCAACAATCCAAGCGTTCATTGAAACAGAACACTAAACCTAAGCATGAGGAACATTGACACCACATTCCCAGCATAAGACAAGTCAAATGATAGAAAACAGAGCAAGCCACTTACTGTTGCCTCATGGACAAGTTGAAGGTCACTTGCGGAGGCTTAAGGGCCACTGCTTCGACAAAGTGAATGTTGGCATCATTGTCACCGTCTAAGATAAACAATAATCAGTAAAAACATCAAAAAGGCATATATTATTCGACGTCACAGGCAAGAGAAAGAACTGGGGAGGGAGAGAATTACCCAGCCAGCTTCCTTGCGAGGTAAAGGAAGGGCTTCTCAAAGTTGTAGTTGCTCTTGGCAGAAATTTCATATCACTGTAGGTTACTCTTGATGTGGAATGACCTGCTTGGCTTTAACTTTCCCGTTCTTTTTCACATCAACCTTGTGACTGCAGAGGACAATGGGAATGTTCCCACACATCCGACAATAGTTAATATACAGACATCAGAACTCCAAAGCACAATTACAAGTACATTCAGTGCTGTAAAGATGATTGATTCATAAGCAAACCTGCATAGGTCCCTGTGCATCTATTTCTTCTCCTAAACAAAGGTAGACAAAGTTAGAATTATAGTGGGTTTGCAACGTCCAACCAATCCCTGCAGAACAGTGAAAATAAAACAATTGAGCGAATAGGTAAAAGTTATATTTATTAGATCCAACATATACAGGAAAACACCTAGTGATAATCAAATTATATTCTAATCACAATCAAGGTGCAACACATGCCAATAGACAGTGCTAATGCAATAGACAGTGAAATTTCCATGAAGCTGGGGGGAGATGTGTACAAATGTTGTGTGTCGTTTAAACACTACTAACTCCGAGAACTGGACCTGAGCAAGTACATGATCCTCTCTCTGTCTCTTCCTTTCAAAATCAAATCTTGATCCTAATCCACTACAAACAATACAAACTTACTTACGGGAGCAACCGAGTTTCACATTCTAGTCTGCAGAAAAATCATGTCATGCAAATCTATGCTATAGTTGCAGGCTACGACGTAACTAATACCACTGAAACAAATTGTAATAGGCCACCAAGATGTGGGTTACCTAAGGCGGAAAGGCGTTGTGGTGTGAGCAGGTAGTACGAACACGCCACCCCGAAATCTGCCTCTGCAAGATGCAAACGACCATATCGTGGAGCAGCAGGATGAGCGCACAGCACACGTGCCTCTGCACTTGCTGCTCCTGGGTCGAGCCAGTAGGTTCAGCATGCTTCCTTGCCGCCAACAACGACCGGAGCACCTCCGCCCTGCCGCATATGTCCCTCCTCTCTCTCTCTCTCTCTCTCTCTCTCTCTCTCTCTCTCTCTCTCGCAGAGCACCACAGGAAACCGCCGGCGCGGGCAGCTCGGCAGGGAGAGCGGCGGCGGCCAGCTTGGCGACAGGAGAAGAACGGCGAGGAGGAGAGGACGAGAGCACGACGACGTAGGAACGAAGGAGAGGGGCGTGAGGAGTGGCGACTAGGGTTCCCACCCAATCGAGCACCCCCTCGTCTTTACAACGTGAGCACCAGCCACAGACCGCCACGCAAGCAACACGACCTGGAATGACAAGAGTGCCCTCGACGGCCTGCCAAATTTACAGGCGGTGGCACAGCTTCTCCACCAAAAGTACACAGCACCGGGAGCTCGGCGCTCCGCGGTCGCTGACGGGCAGGGCCCACCACTTCTGGTTCCCGCGTGTCATGGAGAGCTTGTGCGGTAGCGCGGTTGTAGTAAGCCTAGGCACTATTCATTGCTAGTCACATCAACTCTCATCCAACGGTCAAGATCGTTTCATCTGATGATTCGATGACCAAAAGTCTTTTGGACAAGCAATCGGATGGCTCACAATGCAAGTGCCCTGAGAAGGCTTCATACATGCCCAGGCTCTAACAATGGGATGTGCACGTTACCGGCGAAGAAATCCACTTCCGCCACCGAGCCGGGGTTCCTCCGCCGTTCTCGCTCCTCCTCCGCCGGGCAGCATCGGAGAGGTTGGGCTATGGGGGCGAAGGGAAGCCCGTGGTCACGACAGTGGGCTTGGGCCTCCAAATTCGTATCCAGCTTCCTACATTTCGTCGACAGGCCAAGAAGCGAAACCGCGAAAAATCCGTTTCCTTTCTCTTCGCCCTCTTTTTCTTTGGTCGCGACCAGGACCGAAACACGAAGCCGCCGCCATTTTCCTAGCCGCCAAACTGGCTAGGCAGTCCTCCCGCGCCTGCTTCAACCGAGCAGCGCCGCGCCTCTCCGCCGCCACCGCGCAACCATACCCTGTCGACCCATCTCCGCCTCACCCCTTCAGCCTCCTCGCCGACCACCCGCACCCCGCGGTAGCCCAGTTCCCGAGCACCGGCTTCTCCCACCTCGCCGACACCCCGCGCCTCGCACGCGCCATCCACGCGACCGTCCTCCGCCGCGCGCTGCCGCTCAACGCCTTCCACAGCAACACCCTACTCGCCTTCTACTTTCGTCACCGCTCACCAGATGCCGCGCTCCACCTGTTCGACGCAATGCCGGAGCGCACCCCGTCCTCCTGGTACACCGCCATCTCCGGCTGCGTCCGGTGTGGCCACGAATCCACGGCGTTCAACCTGTTGCGTGGCATGCGTGAACGTGCAGTTCCGCTCAGTGGTTTCGCTCTCGCCAGTCTCGTCACCGCGTGCGAGCGCCGGGACAAGGAGGAGGGCCGCACATGTGGAGCCGCCATACACGCGCTGACCCACAAAGCCGGACTCATGGTGAACGTGTACATCGGGACAGCGCTCCTTCACCTGTACGGCTCCCGGAAGCATGTGTTGGACGCACAGAAGTTGTTCCAGGAGATGCCTGAGCGGAATGCCGTGTCGTGGACGGCACTGATGGTCGCCTTGTCGTCAAACGGGTACTTGGAAGAGGCATTGAGATCTTATTGCCGGATGAGAATGGAAGGTGTTGCGTGCAATGCAAATGCGTTTGCGACGGTGGTCAGCTTGTGTGGGTCGCTCGAGAGTGAGATGGCTGGGCTTCAGGTATTTTCCCAGGTCTTAGTTTCTGGCCTACAAAGGCAGGTCTCCGTGGCAAATTCACTGATTACAATGCTTGGTAACATCGGAAGGGTGAAAGATGCTGAGAAGCTCTTTTATCGAATGGAGGGATGTGACACTATATCATGGAACGCTATGGTATCAATGTACTCACATGAAGGACTCTGCAGCAAATGCTTTATGGTATTTTCAGATATGCGTCGTGGTGGATTGTTAAGGCATGATGCAACTACTATGTGCAGCCTGATATGCGCCTGCGCCTCGTCAGATTATGTCAACATTGGAAGTGGAATTCATTCCCTGTGTCTCAGGGGTGGTCTGCACTCTTATATTCCCGTGATTAATGCCCTTGTTAATATGTATTCTGCTGCTGGGAAGTTGGTTGATGCTGAGTTTCTGTTCTGGAGCATGGGCGGAAGGGATCTAATATCATGGAACACTATGATTTCTTCATATGTGCAAAGCGGTAATAGCATGGATGCATTGAAGACACTAGGTCAGTTACTTCAGACTAATGAAGCTCCAGATCGCATGACATTTTCCAGCGCTTTAGGAGCATGTTCAAGTCCAGGAGCTTTGATGGATGGCAGAATGGTTCATGCCATGATATTGCAGTTAAGTCTTGACCGCAATCTACTGGTTGGTAATTCTCTCCTCACGATGTATGGTAAATGCAGTTCTATCCAAGATGTCGAGAGAGTATTTCAGTTGATGTCCACTCACGATGTTGTTAGTTGCAATGTACTTATTGGGAGCTATTCAGCGCTTGAGGATTGTACCAAGGTAATGCAGGTATTTACTTGGATGAGAGGTGCAGGATTAAAGCCAAATTACATAACAATAGTGAACATCCAGGGTTCTTTCAAATCTTCAAATGAGTTACGCAATTATGGATTGCCCCTGCACGCATACACAATCCATACTGGGTTCGTAGCTGATGACTACGTTAGTAACTCTCTGATCACAATGTATGCAAACTGTGGCGACTTAGATTCAAGCACTAAAGTCTTCCGCACAATCATCAAGAAAAGTGTTGTTTCCTGGAATGCTATGATCGCCGCGAATGTTCAACATGGCCACAGAGAGGAAGGCTTAAAGCTTTTAATGGATATGCGGCATGCTGGAAATAATCTTGATCATGTTTGTCTAGCTGAATGTTTGTCATCCAGTGCAAGCCTGGCATCACTAGAAGAAGGCATGCAACTACATGGTCTTGGTGTGAAGTGTGGGCTGGATAATGACAGTCATGTGGTTAATGCTGCAATGGATATGTACGGGAAATGTGGAAAAATGGATGAAATGTTGAAAATGCTTCCTGATCCTGCCGTTCGACCCCAACAATGCTGGAATACATTGATATCAGGTTATGCAAGATATGGATATTTCAAGGAAGCTGAGGACGCATTTAAGCATATGGTGTCGATGGGGCGAAAGCCAGATTACGTAACATTCGTCACTCTTCTCTCAGCTTGTAGTCATGCTGGTCTAGTGGACAAGGGTATTGATTACTATAACTCTATGTCTTCTGTATTTGGTGTTTCCCCTGGAATAAAGCATTGTGTTTGCATTGTGGATGTCCTTGGACGTTTAGGGCGATTTACAGAAGCAGAGAAGTTCATTAAAGACATGCCAGTCTTACCAAATGATCTAATTTGGCGTAGCCTGTTGTCCTCTAGTAGAACTCACAAAAATCTGGATATTGGGAGGAAAGCCGCCAAGAAACTCCTTGAGTTGGATCCTTTTGACGACTCAGCTTATGTTCTTTTGTCGAACTTGTATGCGACAAGTGCAAGATGGTCCGATGTTGACAGACTCAGAAGTCACATGAAAAGCATCAATTTAAATAAAAGGCCTGCTTGCAGTTGGCTTAAGCAGAAGAAAGAAGTAAGCACCTTTGGTATTGGTGACCGGAGTCATAATGACACAGAAAAGATCTACGCGAAGCTAGATGAAATCTTTCTGAAGCTCAGGGAGGTAGGTTATGTTGCTGATACCTCATTGGCACTGCATGATACAGATGAGGAACAAAAAGAGCAGAACCTTTGGAATCACAGCGAGAAGCTTGCATTGGCATATGGCCTTATCACTGTTCCGGAAGGATGTACAGTAAGGATATTCAAGAATCTTAGGGTCTGTGCGGATTGCCATTTGGTATTTAAGCTTGTCAGCATGGTTTTTGACAGGGAAATTGTCCTGAGAGATCCTTATAGGTTCCACCATTTCAAAGGCGGATCATGCTCCTGTTCAGATTTTTGGTGACATTAGTTGTGCACAAAAGACAGTTGATTTGATGTGTAGGACTGGTAACTGTACAGAGAGAATTGGTTGCCTGGCTGGAGCAAAAGAAGAAAAAAAGGTTTTGTGCTCAGAATTATCGATCTCAGTATTGCTGATTAATGCTATTGCTGTGGTACTGGCCTATTCCAATCATGGTTCTTGAAGCAATATAACAACGACATATAAATCGAAAGAAGCAAAGCTCTTGAAAAATTATATATTTGGGGCCAACACAGGTAAAGTTTTTAAGGTTACTATTTATCACTTTGATGATTCGCGAAGAAACCACACCAGGAATCTGCCTGTGTTCTTTCCGGAACAAATTATCTGGAACCAGCCAGCAGTAGACGATTCATGACCTAATATTTTATTAGTGCATACACTGAACAATGAACATGAACGCTGCATCATGTCAGTTACAGTTCCTCCTTTGGTCCTTAGTGTTGAAAGTATGGGCCCTTGATTTGATTATATGTACTATCGTCCTTTGTAGACCGCAGTTGGTTTCATGTGCACAATCAAGTAGCTAGCGATTAAACACGACATACGGTGCTTACTCTGTTTAGACATTAAATGTCCACATGGCCTGTAACGCCAACTTCCCAATCGATTGATTGAGTTTCCTGCAACAACATTATATTGCATCGAATTTAGCTTTGTAGAATATGTAATTTGGATCATGAAAAATAAATTATCTTGTCATGTGCATAACCACAGTGGGGGCAAAAGTGTGCCATGGTCCCCAAAAGCAAAATAAACAAATTACATATGCTCAGTCCACTCACTACCCCGTGAGCAGCATGCATGAGATACTTTTCTCTCGTCATCCCGCCTGAATGCAGGAGAGAGAGCAGCTGTTGTTCCAAGCCTGAATGAGCAGCACAGTTTATGGACACAAAGAACTTCATTTATTATTTTGTAGAGTCATTTTTTTATTAAAAATCGCTATGTGATGGTAACATATTATGTTACTCTATTTGTCTCTCGCCTCTTTAGTTTCTTGTCACATCATCCTTTTTTCCTATGTCATGCATGTCTGTATTCACTTGATGCTTTATTTTGAGTTAATAAAATTCATCTTTTTATTGAAAAATCTATGTTACTCCCATTTTAAGTAGTCTAATGGCTGATTACAGCCCTGCTAGCTCGGCCGACAAGCAAACGGTGCGCTATGATTGGCAGGTGACTCTTTCGCCACTTCGTCCCCAAGTTTCTTAACCCGAAAGCTACACTTTGAAAGATTTTGCATCAAAGCACATCATGCGATTCAAGTTTAGCTCTTTTATTTGTCAGAGGTTGTTTTTATTTGATCCAGGTCACATCATCTTTTTTGTCTCCGGCATACATGTTACTACCTATGTTTTTTTTTTTGCGAGGGATTAGGGTACCTATGTTACTCCCACTAAGCTACACTTTAAATGTTTTTGCACCAAAGGGCATCGTGCGATCCAAATTTATATACTACTCCCCCGTTCCTAAATATAAGTCTTTCCAGAGATTCCACTATAAAGACTACATTCAGATGTATATAGACGTTTTTTAGAGTATAGGTTCACTTATTTTACTTCGTATGCAGTCTATAGTGGAATCTCTAGAAATACTTATATTTAGGAACGGAAGGAGTACTACAGAGCATATTAGCTCTTTTATTTGTCAGAAATTGGTTTTATTTTATCACTTTCACCTGGACCAGTGCCGCTGATCCTTGAGGCCTCCATTGTGCGGGCACTCCGATCTTATTTTTTTTGATAAAGGGAATATATTAATATCACGAAGATATTACACACAGCCTCTGCATCAACAAGATGTCCGAAGACATCAAGGATGCACACAGCCAAAAAAATAAATAAAAAGGAGAAAAAAGACCGCCACGGTGATCAATCAC
Organism: Thinopyrum elongatum; assembly: GCA_011799875.1. Classification (NCBI taxonomy): domain Eukaryota; kingdom Viridiplantae; phylum Streptophyta; class Magnoliopsida; order Poales; family Poaceae; genus Thinopyrum; species Thinopyrum elongatum. The sequence goes on along the minus strand of CM022300.1, from coordinate 153,005,610 downwards.
TCGTAGCAGCAGCACTCTAACCACTACCAAAGACAGCACCCGGACTACAAAAAAAGGTTCTCCATAAGCAACACCTCCAAGAAGGAAACAATGCACAAGCATTGTCGTCGCCCGATCGAAGATCTTAGGTTTTCACCCTGAAGAAAGTCTGAGTTCCCAAAACAATGTCTTCAACAAAACCATTGCCAGATGCAACCAATAAAGGTCAGATCTTGGGTTTTCACCCTGGAAATCACGACTCAGTACTCGAGAAGCACTACCAAAGCTGAGGTCCTCCAGTGCTGCCGCCCCCACTTGCATAGGCCGCTGTTGCAAATCATCAATCACCAGGCTCACGGGTAACGTGTATGCTGTTTGGACAGGATAAATCTCACAGCCAAAACCACACGGCAGACCGTGAAGCAATGTCTTCATCGCGTCCAGGATCCCACCTCCGCCGTTACCATTTGGTCTTCCAATCTTAGCCATCTTGACATTCCCCGCCTATGTCAACACCATGGAAATCGCAAAATCGACATGTCCCATGACGTCGTCTCATAGCGGAGCTTCTCAACACGCCCCTTGAAGCCCCACAGGCTGATGATTGTGGGCGTGCCCGACCGGATCCCCTCCAATTCAGAGGTCTAGGAGCACTTTGCCAATCCGTGTAGACCATCTGTGGAGAAATCCAGAACTCGCCAGCGGCCAGATCAGAGATGACCAGTAGCAGCAGATCGGCAAGAAGGACGGAAGAGGACCACTAGGCCAAAAAGAAAACGGAAAAAGCACCGCTTAATTGGGGTCGCCCACCGCCGCCTACCATCACCATCCCAAGCCAACCACGCCATCAACCAAAGTCCAGATCGCTGCTCAACGTAGCCAGGATCCATTGCCAAGGCAGCCAAACCATGAGGAGCCTGGAGGCAGATCTGACGCAGAGTAGATCGATCTGAGTTGGACGGAGATGGAGGAGAGTGTCAGCATCCAAGAGGAGCGCCAAGGTGAAGTTCAAACAGAAGGCCGGCCCAAGAGGCAGCCTCGCTTACCCGCTCGGCTGGCTGGGCCTGAGTGGGCCCGAACCAAAGATACTTATACCTGTAAGCTAGGATAGTTTGAGCTGGCGAGAGGCAGAACGGCTAGTGGTGGCGTGTGTGGTGTGAGTGCTCCTGCGTGAGCTGGACCTTATCCTGTAATCCTCCCTCCGTGTAGCTCGAATTCATGGCGATGGCCTAAATACAAACCCTAGCCCTCACAATCTGGCATCAGAGCCGTTCATAACCCTAGACCTTCCAGTCCACCACCGCCACACCCGATTCGCCGACCGCCGCCGCGCCGAGGTCATGGAGAAAATTTCACCGGAGACCAAGGCGATCTACGAACTCCTCCGGGCCGATTTCGACGCCGCTTTCACCAGGAGCTCGGCGGAGCGCAGCGAGGAGATGACCACGGCCCTCGCCAAGCTCGACAGCAAGCTGGACCAGCTCTCGGGGCGCATCGACAACGTCAAGCTCGCCATCGGCGTCGACCTCGACGAACTCCGCGGTGAGATCGGGGTGGACCGAAGCACCACGGCGTACCCCACCGCTCCTTCATCTCCGCGAGAACCGACGGCGTCGACCAAGTCTGCGCCTCCAAGCAGTGGATCAGGAGGATCTGAAAATTTCCACGGCGAACCAGACCACCGGGGAGCAATTCCCAAGTATGTGCCCCCTCCAGCCCGAGGTATGCCGTCCGACACCAACTCTTCGAGGCAGATCATTCAGGCCCCAGAAATGTTTCGTCCGCTCCAGTCTGATATTGTGGGATTTGGCCCTCGGATTGAGTTGCCCCGTTTTGATGGTTCAAATCCCAAGCTCTGGCAATCACGCTGTGAAGACTATTTCAGATTATGGAACACTCCTGCGAGTCAGTGGGTATCGTTTGCCTCTACTCAGTTCGAAGGCACAGCTGCACGCTGGTTGGAATCGGTCCAGCGTCGAGCTCCCCATGTCAATTGGACTGAATTCTGCAATCTTCTGCAATCCAGGTTTGGCAGAAACAAGCACCAGAACCTGCTGCGTCAGATGTTCAACATTAGGCAGACCAGTTCAGTTGAAGAGTACGTTGAGCGATTCTCCGAGTTATATGATCAGCTGACTGCTTATGAGGCAAATCCAAATACTGTGCATTATGTCACCAGGTTCATGGAAGGGTTAACTCCGTCAGTTCGTTTATTAGTCGGAATTCAGCAGCCTGAAGATCTAGATTCAGCTTATGCTCTGGCCTTGCTGTCCGAAGAGTTGGGTGAGCCCACAACGTACTCAAGCAGTGCAAACCATGGAAGCAAACGCCAGACTTATTCTAGCTCTCGATCTTCAGTGAGCAAGGTACTGGAGGACAAGAAGACCACAGAACAAGCTCGTACTGGCCCAACTGAAGATAGATGGGCTGCTCTTCGTGCTTACAGAAAGTCCAAGGGCCTGTGCTTTATTTGTGGAGAGCGATGGGCCCGTGATCATCGTTGCAAACAGGAGATTCAGCTACACGTGGTGCAAGAAATGCTTGATTATGTTCAGAACATGCCTTCTGATCTGAGTGACTCTGAAGAATCTGCTGTTGGCGAGGCCAATGCTATCTGTATTTCTGCAGCTGCTTTGGGGGATAATTCAGATCCAGCAGTGTCAACTATGAAATTAAAGGTGTACTTGCAAGGGCAGCCTTTAATTTTTCTGGTCGATTCAGGCAATACACATTCATTTCTTGACTACACAATAGCAACTACTGTTCAAGGCATCTCTTCCTTGCCAGTTTATATGGTTAAAGTGGCTAATGGCAACATGGTCTCCTGCTCTCAACAGTTGCTGAATGGCAAGTGGTCTTGTGCTGGTAATGAGTTTGTCAGTAACTTCAGAGTTTTTCCTTTAGGATCTTACCATGTCATTTTGGGTTTAGATTGGCTAGCTGCTCACAGTCCAATGCAGGTAGACTGGGCTGCTCATTGGTTGTCCTTCCAGCACTCAGGACAACAGATCACACTGTTAGGTTAAGATGTTGTCCCTCAGATCTATGCTCTGGTGGAACTGTCAGCCTTGCTAGTAACTGAAAATACAGCAGTGTCTGAACTACCCTATGAAATACAGGCACTTTTGGCCAAATATGCTCCTGTCTTTGAAGCCCCCTCTGGTCTTCCTCCAAGGAGAAAATATGATCATAAAATTCCTTTAGTTCCTGGAGCTCAATCTGTGTCCAGTAGGCCCTATAGACTACCTCCTGCTTTGAAAGATGAAATGGAAAAGCAAGTGAAAGAAATGTTAGATGCTGGGATTATTAGGCCCAGCACCAGTGCCTTTTCTTCTCCAATGATATTAGTGCAGAAGAAGGACAAAACATGGAGGCCTGTGTATGATTATAGAAAATTGAATGCTATCACAGTTAAGAGCAAGTATCCAATTCCTGTTATTGATGAGCTATTGGATGAATTGGCTGGAGCCTGTTGGTTTTCCAAGCTGGACCTTAGAGCAGGCTACCATCAGATCAGACTGGCCCCAGAGGAAGAACACAAAACAGCTTTTCAGACTCATTTGGGACATTTTGAATTTCTGCTGTTGTCTTTTGGCCTTACTGGGGGGCCAAATACATTCAACTTTGCTTTGAATGATACCTTGTCACCCTGTGTCAGGAAGTTTGTGTTGCTTTTCTTTGATGATATCCTGGTGTTCAGTGCTTCTTATGCACTACACTTACAGCATTTGGAAGAAGTGTTGAAACTGCTGTTACAGCATCAGTGGCAAGTGAAACTCTCAAAGTGTGCTTTTGCACAAACTCAAATTAGTTATTTGGGGCATGTTATCAGTGGCCAAGGGGTAGCTACTGATCCTTCCAAGATCTCTACTATCCAGAGCTGGCCAGAGCCTGTGTCTGCTAAGGAAGTTAGGGGATTTCTGGGCATTGCTGGTTATTACAGGAAATTCATAGCCCACTATGGCATGCTGAGCAAGCCACTCACTAATCTGCTAAAAAAGGGGGTCCCATTTCATTGGACACACAATGAACAACAAGCTTTTGTGCTTCTGAAACAAGCATTGACATCAGCTCCAGTACTGGCTTTACCTGATTTCTCCAAGAAGTTTATTGTGGAAACAGATGCCTGTGATGTAGGAATTGGGGCAGTACTTATGCAAGAAGGCCACCCAATTGCTTATGTGAGTAAAGCTCTTGGGCCCAGAAACCAGACACTCTCAGTGTATGAGAAAGAATATTTGGCTATCCTTCTAGCAGTGGAACACTGGCGCCAATATTTACAATTATCTGAATTCATCATCAGAACTGATCAGCGAAGCTTAGCATGCCTGTCAGAACAGCGTTTGCACACCAGGTGGCAGCAAAAAGCACTCACCAAACTACTTGGGCTGCAGTATTCCATTGAATATAAAAAAGGGGTCAAAAATAGTGTTGCTGACTCACTCTCCAGGCGACCTGCAACTACAGGGGACATCCTACTTGAATTGCAACACATTTCCTCTGCTCAACCCACTTGGTTGATGGAAGTGCTGAAAAGTTATGAGCAAGATCCAGTTGCTGTGGAACTGCTGCAACAGCTGTCCACATCTCCCACTTCTAACAACAAGTTTTCTCTCAAAGCTGGCATTATCAGACAGGGCAAGTGTGTTTGGCTAGGTGGCGACTCAACACCGCACAGTAAGATTTGTGCTGCCTTTCATGACAGTCCCTTGGGAGGGCAATCTGGGTTCCCAGTCACCTTTAGACGCATCAGACAGCTGTTTAGATGGAAAGGGATGAGAGGTTTCATTAAAACCTATGTCCAAAACTGTCTAGTTTGCCAACAGGCCAAACCTGAAAGAGTTCCTTCTCCTGGTCTGCTTCAGCCTCTTCCAATTCCTTCCTTGCCTTGGGAAATGGTCACAATGGACTTTGTTGAAGGATTGCCTCCATCAGGCCGTTACAACTGTTTATTGGTGGTCATTGACAAGCTTTCCAAGTACGGGCACTTTATTCCATTACATCACCCATTCTCTGCTGAAACTGTTGCTGAGGCCTTTCTGAATTCTGTATACAAATTACATGGTATGCCTCGCTCCATAGTTTTAGATCGTGATCGCATTTTCACAAGTAAGTTTTGGAGCGAGTTGTTTCAGAAATCAGGCGTCCAGCTTCGCATGAGCTCTGCTCGACATCCGCAGTCAGATGGCCAGACGGAGCGGGTCAATCAGCAAGTGGAATGTTTCTTGAGATGCTTTGTCAGTGGGCACCCGTCGCGCTGGGCTAAGTGGATTCCAATTTGTGAGTTCTGGTATAACGCAAATTGGCATTCGGCTACTGGAAAAACTCCATTTGAAGTCATTTATGGGCATGAGCCGCGCCACTTTGGTTTATCTGCTGAAGATACTATTCAGTCTGATGATCTGCAACAGTGGCTCCATGATCGTCTGGTGGTTATGGATTCAGTCAAGCAACATCTGCTTCGCGCCCAGCAACGTATGAGACAGCAGGCTGATAAGCACCGTTCGGAGCGCTCGTTTGCAGTTGGAGACAAGGTATTTCTCAAGCTTCAGCCTTACCTTCAATCGTCTGTGGCTCCATGAGCAAACCACAAGCTGGCATTCAAATTCTATGGCCCGTTTGAGATTTTGGAACGCATAGGCGAAGTGGCTTATCGTCTACATCTTCCTCCTACAAGCAAAGTGCACCCTGTCTTCCATGTGTCGCTGCTCAAGAAAGTGATCACTCCACAGGACCAGGTGCTCTCACATCTTCCTTCCCCTGATGATCAGTTTCAGGTGCCAGAACAAGTGTTGTAGCAAAGGGTGGTCTGTCGTGGCTCTGACTCCGTCGTCCAAGTCTTGGTTAAATGGAGTTCGTCTCCACTGGATATGGCTACCTGGGAAGATAAAGTCACGCTGCAGCAACAGTTTCCTAGAGCGCCGGCTTGGGGTCAAGCCGGGTTTAACAGGGGAGGGATTGTCAGCATCCAAGAGAAGCGCCAAGGTGAAGTTCAAACAGAAGGCCGGCCCAAGAGGCAGCCTCGCTTACCCGCTCGGCTGGCTGAGCCTGAGTGGGCCTGAACCAATGATACTTATACCTGTAAGCTAGGATAGTTTGAGCTGGCGAGAGGCAGAACGGCTAGTGGTGGCGTGTGCTGTGAGTGCTCCTGCGTGAGATGGACCTTATCCTGTAATCCTCCCTCTGTGTAGCTCGAATTCATGACGATGGCCTAAATACAAACCCTAGCCCTCACAGAGAGGTGGGTCTGCGCAAGAGGGACGGCCGTCCGCCGCCGTCGGGGTGGCTAGCGACGGCGGCGGCGAGGGGATCTGGCTAGGAGAGGACTCGGAAAGATGGCGGCTGGTACGCCTCGAAGTCGCCAGGAGGTGACCCGGAAAAAAAGGAAGGTCATCACTGTTGACGACGCGGAAAACAGTGGTGCTATCTGCCCGGCGTGCGGACACCAGCTATAGGTAACAGGAGTAGATGACTGGCCGGTCCATTGATTCTGGCCGGCCGGCAGATGAAGCATGATCGCCGCCTCCCGCCTTGATTGGACCTGATCAGACGCACTCACGCGCCGCACAAAGAAGACCCCTCGGTGCCGCAGTAGGTTGTGTTTACTTGAGGGCAGCGGTGGCACGAGTACAGCACCTTTTCGCGTCGTCATGAATGGCTAACCGCCGCCTGTTGCTTCCACGGGCAGCAATCTACTCATCAGTCGCCAGCCGGCGTGGTCTCGATTCCTTCTAATTAATACAGCCGTGTCCCGATCATCTAGCCTTCTCCTCGTATGAATACATCAAATATACTACATCCCTTCCTTCCTGTTTAGGCGAGTCATAGTGTGAAGTATCATATATTAGTATCATGCATATGATATTAGTGTATAATACTATATCTATAGTGCATAGTATCATATATTAGTATCATAGATGGTCTTATTTATTTCCATACATGCCACTTAGTAGCATAACATTTATTATAATATGGTATCTACCTATGTTACCATAACCCTCTCTCTTTTAATTGTCTGCCACATAAACATGTTTGCGAGTCCCAAGTGCATGATACCGCTTATGTTGCCCCCACTATGGCCAGCCTTATAGGGTTCATCTCAAAATTTTAATTTTTTCGTTTTATAAGTTTCATTTCTATTACTTTCCATGACATGTTTAGATTTCAATGTGCATTAACTCTTTGCATGCAAGGATTATGATAAAACACACCAATACTTGTAAAGCTTCTTTGTCATTTATTAGCCAAACATGCATGCATTGCAATTAATGCATTGGTAAACATAATTTTTTGGGAAACGAGTGCACTAATTGAGTACTTTTGCAAACTAAAAAAATTATTTCATCACTCACCATCTACCTTGGTTGGTGAGATTTTTAAATTGAGCCCTATAAACCGGAAAAGAGGGAGTATCTCCGGTTCATAATAGTGTCACAGTGATACATCCAATTCACTCTTTGGAAAAAAAATTCTATTGAAAAAGGGATTCGTTGCACCTTGCCAAACCTGAGAAAAAAAAGCCCCCATTAAAATCTTCTGGTGAGGACCAAAGAGAAAGGAAGCCTGGAAGGCTGCACCACTAAATATTCTCTCAAGTCTTTTTTTTTAAAGAAAAACATCCACTTTATTAATTGGAAATAATGGTTACATCGTCTATAAGAAGAGGTACAATATTCTCCATAGGCTCCTCAAACCAATCTCTAGTTACAGAAACTTTCGCTAGCCTAGCAAGTTCATGAGCAACCTTATTAGCTACCCTATTACAATGTTCAAATCTAGTCAACGGAAAATCACATGCCATGAAGTAGTAATCCTCGAAGACTGCGGCCGCAATTCCCGCCGATTGTCCTCCATTCTTCATTGTGTCAATGACTTCCATATTATCAGAGTTAATAATAAGACGATTGCATCCCGACTTTTGTGCAAGAATTAAACCGAACCTAAGAGCCATCGCTTCTGCTGTTAGTACATCAGCACACCAATCGATCTTCCAATTTCCGCCAACAATGAATTTTCCTTTGTCATCTCTGAGTACAGCACCTGCCGTGCCCCTGAGCAGATCATGGTCAAAAGAAGCATCAACATTTAGTTTAACAAAACCCATAGGAGGTCGGCTCCATCCTTCTTTTCTACTAGTCGCACTAGGGGAGTGGGCATTCACATAGTTTGCCGTTATAGCACGAACCCCCATCGAAATCTGGTTCACATCTTGAGACTTCCCTTCATGAACCAACATGCGTCTCTCCCACCATAAATACCAAGCGGTTATCGCGATTAATTCAGTTGCATTCTGGCAACCTAATATAGATAGTTCTTGGTGCGGCATAAGAAGTAAGAATTCAAGAACCGCCTCACCCGCACGATCAATAACACAAGCTTTCTTAATTACCTCGTACATCCCCAGCTTACCCCAAACCTCTTTTGCCTTCTGACACAGAAACAAGATGTGTTTTGTATCTTCTTGCCCATTCGAGCATGATGAACAAAGGGGCGAAACTTTCATATGTCTATTGGCAAGTGTAACACGACACGGTAGAGTTCCATGTAACGTTCGCTAAATAAATATTTTTACCTTTGCCGGACATGATAATTTCCAAATCTTACCCCAAATAGGATTGACATTGATACGACCCATACCATTAGTATGTTGCAATTTCCTCCCGTGTTGTTGGTTCCATTCCTCCAAATAAGCTGATCGAACAGTGAATAGACCATTTTTTGTATAGCTTCAGGCAATGAAATCCGACATATTATGCATAGGGAGGGGAATCGCGAGGACCCTTTGCACATCAATTGGCCACAAAGTTTGTCTCACCAAATCTTCATCCCAAAAATTCGTGATTGGATCAATAAGATCAGCCACCTTTGACAGAAGTTGCCCACCTCTAGGAGTAATAATTTTCCTATTCGCACAATTCGGAATCCATGCATCTCTCCAAATATCGATGTTTTGTCCATTTCCAACTCGCCAGATATAACCATTTCTCAAAGAGTTCACTCCCACCATAATGCTTTGCCAAGTAAAAGAGGATCCCTTCTTTAAACTTGCGTTCATCAAATCTCCCTCAGGGAAATATTTAGCTCTCAAGATGGTTGCACATAAGGATTCAGGATTATCAAGAAGACGCCACGCTTGTTTAGCTAATAGCGCCAGGTTGAAACAGTGTATATCTCGGAAGCCCATACCTCCTTGATCTTTTAGAACACACATTTTTCACCATGCCATCCAATGCATCCTCTTCTGATTGTCCTCGTCACCCCACCAAAATTGCGACATCGCGTCAATAATTCCTTTGCAATTTTTTTAGAAATTTTAAAGATGGACATGGCATAGGTGGGGATGGCTTGTACAACAGATTTGAGCAAAATTTCCTTCCCTCCAGAGGAAAACAATTTTTCCTTCCATCCACTAATTTTCATAACAATTCGATCGATCAGGAACTGAAAACAATCACTTTTGTCCATGCCCACATTTGCCAGCAAACCCAGGTATTTGTCATTGATGACTTCAGTCATAATATTTAGAATTGTACATATTTGTGCCTTGTCTTCCACTTTAGTATTGGGACTAAAGAATATACTAGATTTTTCAACACTAACCATTTGCCCTGAGGCGGCACAATACGAATCCAAAAGTGATTTCAATGCCTCCGCACTCATGGGATTGGCTCGCATAAGGATCAAAGAGTCATCAGCAAAGAGGAGATTAGAAATTGATGGGGCATCTCTGCAAACCTTTATACCGGAAATGTTTCCATTCTCCTCGGCATTAGCTAAAAGGGCAGTCAAACCCTATGTACATAACAAGAATAAGTAGGGAGAACGGGGGTCTCCCTGCCTCAGTCCTCTAGTTGGTTTAAAACTCTCCGTCTCATCATCATTAATACGGACCCGGTACTCCAAAGAGGATACACATTTCATAATTAAATTCACCCAAATCTCTTTAAAACCCAATTTCAGCATAATTTCCTTTAAGAAACACCACTCCACTTGGTCATATGCTTTGTGCATATCTAATTTGATGGCACACAAACCCTCTTTACCCGCCCTTTTGTTTTTTATTATATGGAAACATTCATATGCCACCAAGATATTATCTGTAATCAATCTTCCAGGCACAAAAGCACTCTGAGTTGGGCTAATAATATCTGATAGGATTATCTTTAGATGAGCAGCAATCATTTTTGAAATAACCTTATACACCACATTGCACAAGCTGATTGGTCTAAATTGGGTTACCTTTTCAGGAGAGTTAATCTTTGGGATCATTACAATTGCAGTATCATTCCACCCAGTTGGTATAGAACAGGTATTTACCACTTGAAGAACCTCTTCGGTCAGGTCATCTCCCAACATAGACCAATCTTTTGTAAAAAATAGCATGGAGGCCGTCAGGACCTGGCGCTTTTAAATCACCAATATCAAATAGGGCCTTTCGAACCTCCTCGGCCGTATAGGGGACGAGAAGAGCATCATTCATTTCATCGGTCACTTTTCGTTGGACAAGAGATAGAACCTCCGAGTTAGGATGGGAAACTTCTGATGTAAAAAGGTTTGAGAAATACGCCATAATGTGATTCTTCATCTCTGTACCATGCACCCAAACACCATTATCATCAAGCAATTTTTTAATTTGATTTCTTTTCTTTCTGGCCGTTGCCGCATTATGAAAAAAGGAGGTGTTACGATCCCCATGCAATAGCCGGTTTGCGCGACCACGTTGTAGCCAGTAAATCTCCTCTTGTTCCAACAGATTTTCAATGAGGACAAGAATCTCCTTTTGTCACGCTTGAGACTCCGCACACATAGGTCCCCTCCGCAGCCTTTCTAGTTCTTTTTTTAGTTTGTTAATTCTTTTTTTCGGTCCCTTCAGAATATCGCGATCCCAAATATGCAGATCCGCCTGCACCGCCCATGTACGCTCAGCGAGAGACGGCCCAATACCCATCATCTTTACTTTATCCCATGCTGTACGTACAATTTCTACAACTGTCTCTTCTTTGAGCCATCGAGCTTCAAATTGTTTTGCTCGACCCCTTGGGTGATTAAACATATTCACATCAAAGTAATCTGTATCCAGGATGAGGGGTTGATGATCAGAGTGTACGTGTTCTTCATTTATGATCGTAGCCCGAGGAAATTTATTCGCCCAGTCCACATTGCAAACTGCACGGTCAAGTCTCTCCCTAATTTCGCCTCTCCTCCAAGTGAAGAGATCGCCAATACATCCCATATCCTCTAGACCGCACTCTTGCAAACAATTACGAAAATCTCTCATCATAGCGTTAGGTCTGGCGTTACCGCCCTCCTTTTCAGAAGAAAGTAAAATTTCATTAAAATCACCCATCATATTCTCTCAAGTCTTTGCTAGACATACTATTCCCTTTCTTTCATAATGTAATGCATATAGATTTTTTGAAAATCAAACCTCACAAACATCGATCAAGTTTGTGGAGAAAAACATTTACATCTAGAATGTCAAACACATCTCATTGTATTCTCGTAAGATGTAATTTAACATTTTGTATATTTATTATTATGGAAATAAATAGTTTTCTTTATAAACTTGGTCAAAGTTTGACTTTTCAAAAAACTTATACACACTACATTATGAAACAGAGGGAATACTACACATACAAAGTACAATATGTTTTTGTCCCTCAAGTTTACAAAAAAATTGCATCTAGTCTTTGGAGATTTTTTGTGCTACATTTTGTTCTTGATGTCTAAAAACCACATAACGTACGTCCAAAATCGAAACAAAATGGTATTGAGACTGACGTGCCACTTGTTTTTGGCATCCTACATGCCACATCAACAGCCAAAGGTCAAAATCTCTCTCTCTCTCTCTCTCTCTCTCTCTCTCTCTCGCACGCACGCACGCCTGCCTATGCTCTCGTCCCGCTATCGTCGGCACACAAATCACGGGAGACCCTCTCCCTGACCCAACCTACGCTCTTGTCCCGCCTTCTCTGGCGGACGCATCACTGGAGGGCCTCTTCTTGCCACCTACCCGCGCTCACGAGTTGGCCATCATTCCCTTCCCCACCTTCAGATCCCTCCTCACTAGTGAGATGGACCTGTCGACATGCCGTAATTAGTGCCACGGGCGGTGCGCCCTGGTCGGACGTGTCGCTCCTCGTGGCCGTCTTGTTCCTCCTCCTTCTCCCAGCATCACTCGTGCTCTCCTCCATCTACTTCTCCCCGATCGCTACGACCCTATAGTACGATGAAAGATATGTGGCAGGCGATGCGGGAGCACGACAGAGTCTCCGATGATGCAAGGTTGGAGCAAACGGTGAACGTGCGGGTGAGAGTGACTCTGCCGCTACCCTCTCCTCTACCCTGCCCGCCTCTCCTCCACCATGCTCGCACAACACTGGATCTTGGCTGCTGCCACCGTTCTTCTGTGCCCAGGTCCATATCCCACAGCCCCTCTGGATCCTACATCACATGCGGTTCATCGAGCTTGGCCGCCTCCAAACGAAGAACTCACGGTGGTTGACGACTAGGAGGTTGTCCTCTCCGGTGCGGTTGCCGCCTTTGTCTAGAATGGGTGTGAGCGCGAGGAAGTTGGGTGGCGCCAATGATGAGGTGAGCTTCAGCAGGATGATCACGAGCGGTGGGGTGGCGGCCGGCGGCGAGGCGCGACATGAGTGACACAAGCTCGGGGAGGTGAAGCACCTGCACGCTGAGGAGACATAACTCGTGAAACAAAAACGGCCCATTCGAGCCGTTATGGGAGGAGAAAAAAACCCCAGTGATATACCAATTTTCCCCTCTAATCTAGTTGTGATTGAAAGTTATCTGGTTTGAAACACGAGGGACTAAATGCATCACAACAAATTTGAGGGACCAAAGACATACTTTTTTTTTCATGTTTGATAAATAACTGCTAGGGGCGTCAAAATAGTAAGCGCCCATCAATACAGTACAATACCTTCGGTGTGGACGTTCCTTTCAGCGCCCATGAAATGATCGTACCCATCTTTTTTTTGCGAGAGAAATTTTCAATCTATTCATTAATCATGGCAGTACAGAGAACTCTAGAGAGGTAATAAAAATTACAGCCGGATCCATGGACCACCTAGCGACGACTACAATCATTGGAGCGAGCCGAAGACGCGCCGCCGTCATCGCCCCTCCCTCACCGGAGCCGGGCAAATGTTGTTGTAGTAGACAGTCGGAAAGTCGTCGTGCTAAGACACCAAAGGACCAGCGCATCAGAGCAGCAACCATCGCCGGTGAAGAGAGTTGTAGATCGGAAAGTTCAAACCAGTAAGCACACGAACGAAGAAGAACACAAACTGGATCCAAATAGATCCACCGAAGACCAACACCGACCGAATCCCGCAAGATCCGACGGAGACACACCTCCACACGCCCTCCGACGACGCTATTCGCACCATCGAGACGGGGATCGGACGTGGGAGACATTATTCCTACTGAGGGACATCGCCACCGCCACACAGCCTCAACCAAGATGTTGAACCTAACAATAGCGAGAACGGGGTCCCTCCCGCCAGCGGGTGGCCGAGATCCTCTACACGTCCATGGCCCAAAGGCCATCAGAGGTGGGGTGGATCGGCAGCGGCGCCGGCGGGAGGAGGAAGAGATTTTTCTTGAGGAGAAGGAAAGGAGGTCTGCTGTAGTTAGAACGAAAGCTTACAACTTGATCGTACCCATCTTGATTGTACTTTCACCGTTGCTAACGCACAGATGGCAGAGAGGAGAGATTTCTGTTTGCATAAAGGTGTGGTGGCAATACAGTACTCGCTTCCTTTTGTCCACCGACCTTCCATTATCAGCGCCCATAACCGTTGAATAAGAGAAAGTAACGGTTTGGACTGGTGCAATGCGATAAAGTTTGGTTGAAGACGGAGGCTTTCAAAAAAAAAAATTGGGTTGAAGATGGAGTATAAAAGAAAAAAAATGTGTTAATGATGACCATTGTGGGCGATGGTTGAAATTGAATTGTTAGCGGACAAAAAAGAATAATATACCAGTTTTGCTCGACGCTAGTCGTCTGAAATTTAAATTTGGGTCAGTCGATTCGGTGGAGAGGAAACAACAACCGCGGACGAGCACCGAGGCCACCAGCGGAGGTAGCAGCATCTATGTTGGAGTAGCCTCCTCGTCTATCTTAGGGGTGCAGGGGGTGCAGGGAGAGCATCAGCCTCCTTGTCTATCTTAGGGGTGGCCGGGGGGGGGGGGGGGGGGGGTGCAGGTTCGCTGGCGTCAGAATTGAAGGTCTGCCGGGGTTAGAGGGAAGGCCTTGGGCGGCGGCAAGCTCGATGGTGGGGGGGGGGGGGGAGGTTTAGGGAAGGGTGGGGCCGTGAGGCGGTCGCGGGAGCGTCGCCGGTGGAAAAAGGCGGTTGGGCCGGCGGTGGCTCGGCGGTTCGAGGTTGAAGACGATGGCTGGAGGTTGAAGACGCTCATCTGGACGTTCATTCTTTATCGGACGGCTGAAACCAGTCGACTCACCCAAATTGCATTTTCAACCAGTCGACTGAAACCAGTCTACAGTCACTATTTATATCTATATATACCAATACAAAAAAAAATGCGGAGATCCAACAAATCCCACTCATTCAACCGCATCTATCCAATGATATAAGGCGTTCCTGTGTTTAACATTAAATTGTTAAACACTATAAACACGTTTTGCACCATCCACTAAGTACTATCATGCCTAATATCAGTGTCACCATTAACCAAATAATTATATCCTACCATTAAGTTGATAACATTCATATCTAGGCAGGAGCGTACGAGTAGCCGCAGGTTGTCCGCTAAAAATTTGCGTGTGCAATAATCTTTTTATACTCCCTCCAATCCATTAAATTTAGTACAGTACAATTTTGTAATAAATCAACAACAATTAACATGGATTAGGAGGAGTAGATATGCTATAGAAAATGACCAGTTACCTATACCAGTTTGAGAAAGAAAAACTGTCTGCAATTACTTTCATCCGTGACGAGTAATTGTAAGGACAAAATAGTCAACTGTAGATATGATTCATCATCCGTTCTCTGTCCTCCCCGCTCGAGCAGACCAGCACTTGCCGTCTACTTTGTGGACGACGCCGTCGTTGCCGGCGAGCATGAGGTACTTGTCCTTCCTGGTGAGCATGGTGCAGCTGTATCCGAGCGCATCTCCGATCTTCTTCTGCACGAGATTGGCCATGTCGGCGCTCGGCACCTTCCCCTCCCCGACCATCGCCGTGCGCACCCGCTCCAGGAACTGCACCGTGTAGCACATCCTCGGGTTGACCATGTAGAAGAGCGGGTCGAGGCACTTGAGCCCCCCCGCCGTGGTGGGGTAGAACATGGCCGTCTCGACGGCGACGCCCACGGGGACCACGTCGTCGCTGAGCTCCGCGAAAAGTGGACTGAACCGGAGCAGGTCCGGCTCGCGGCAGGTGGTGCCCTCGGGGCAGACGACGACGAGGTCCCCGCCGTCCAGGAGTCGGGCCATGGCACGTCCGTCGGCGTAGCGGTCTCGTGTCAGCCGCACGGTGCGGCCGATTGGCGAGATGAGCTCCGAGAGGCGGCTGAGGCTATACGACACGGCGCGCACCGGTCGGTCCAGCGCCACTGACACGTACACCGGGTCGAGGAGCGTGCGGTGGTTGCACACGAACAGCTGCCCGCGTCGGCAACCTCGCTTGACGCCAGCGGTCTGCAGCGGTGGCCGCTCGCCGGCCTTGAGCCGCCATGACATGCCGGTGGCCGCCAGGATCGGCGTGGAATATCGATATGGCACGGTGAGCGCGACGGTGAGGCGGGCGGAGGCAAGGGCAACGCCGAAGGGCAGCCACATGAACATGGCGAGCGTGCTGCCAGCGGTTGGCCGGAACGCGAGACGGCCGTCATGGAACACCACGGCCTTGGGGTACTTGCTCCTCGGCAGCGCCTGCCACGTGGTCCTGTCGTCTCTTGTCGCGAGGTAGATATCCTGGACGTCATACCCAGAGAGCAGAGTAAACGTGTCACAACTCACAAGTTTGCCATGTAGTATGTGTTGCACTGCGTGATATCTTTGAGAAAGTGTTATACAAAAGGTAAGCTCGTGACAAATGGTACAAGACACCGACTCGTTCATCAAAGTTGTGAGTGGTGAGAGGTTGATCAGAGTATATACTATTCCCTCATTCTCATATGTAAGACGTTTTTTAACACTAGCGTAGCGTCAAAAGACGTCTTATGTTATGGGGCGGAGCAAGTATATATACATTGGATACTTTATTCTTTAGTAAGACACGGACTGATCATGAGTAAAAGGTAGAAAAGCATGTGTAGGCAGGTGAAGGGTTGCATGATAAGCACGGCACCAACTCATTTGACAGATGAAATGTGCATGCATACACGTACTACTTTGCATATTTCCATTTAGAATTTCTTTTTGGATGTAACGGACACACAAACACGTAGCTTGCTAGATGGAGATTTATGTTACACTACTTACCTTGCAAGAACGTGAAAGAGGATGCAGGAGAAACTCTAACGACCCGCAGAATCCGAGAGCATCATCACCCTCCGCCATGGTCTTTTTCTCCTCTTCCAACATCACCTCGTCTTCTTCCTCCATTAGACCAGTGTAGAACCCCCACAGCACCTTCATCTCCTTTCCGACGACAGCCTCGGCGCCGAGGTAATCCCTCAGGAGCCCCTCCACCATCACCCTCGGCAACCGCCTCGTCACGCACACTCTCTGCCCGCCAGCGGCGCCGCTCATCCTCATCGCCTCGAACCCTTCAGCCGCCACGTCCTCCATGAACCACCTGGGCAGCACGGCGCGGCCGGCGCGGAACCGGCTCGCGCGCAGCCCGCAGAAGGCCACCATGGCCATCACCCTCACTGCGACATCGCTCGCGCGGCCCATGCTTAAGATGATTGGGTAGAGGACCAGGAGTACGAGGCCTCGTAGGCATCCTCCAGCCTCCAGAGCCACGAGCATGAAGTAGGGGAAGAGGGATGACGACGACGGGAGGAGGAGCGCTGTGTCGACATCGAGGACGAGGGTTCGCCCGGAGGCGATCTT
This sequence comes from Thinopyrum elongatum, assembly GCA_011799875.1. Taxonomy (NCBI): domain Eukaryota; kingdom Viridiplantae; phylum Streptophyta; class Magnoliopsida; order Poales; family Poaceae; genus Thinopyrum; species Thinopyrum elongatum. Next base: position 152,988,585 of record CM022300.1, on the reverse strand, counting down.
CTCTGCCATGGGAGGATGTGAGGATCTGCCGAGGTGGTGCAGCGAGGAAGGGTGCGGTGACGATTCAGTCATGGCGGTGGTAGTGACCCGGCTGGAGATCGGAGGCCTAGTCCCCTGGAGGAGGAAGGAGAGCAGGGCGGAGAAGAGCTTCTGCTTCTTGGCCATGGTGGATAGATGCGCTAGCTTGTTATGGTGAGCAAGCTGCACCTAGCTTATATATAAGACGGGGGCAGTAACTATGGAGCTGGGAGCTACCTTAAGCATGCCAGCTTTAGTAGATCTGTGCAGCCACGGGCAGTAACTATCGGGGGTACGGGTAGCTTTTTAATAGTGCCTTCTCTTGCAACAAACTCACGCTAGCTACAGTAGCATAGCATAGCTAGAGAGAGTTGTATGCATGCCCTTCCGTGGGGGTGCTCTTTGCCTATACATTAATTGAGAAGCAGGGAGAAGCTTACAAAGTAAATCCATAAAATCGTCATAATTGTATTATTAGGAAAAAAAACACCACCAGTATGCTCGTCGGTCAGAGTAGCCCATGCTTAACAGACCGCGGGACAGATCCGAGCTTGATGACGGATGAAGCGTGCAAGGCAGAGACAGACACACGGTGGTCGGCCCTCTATGTCGCCAATCTCCGTATGGCGGAGCTCCTGCTCTACCGTGGGGGAACCATTCTCCAACGAAGGGACACCAGACGTCTACTCCTGCTCAACAACGAGGCGCACGGGATTGACGGTTGAGCGAGCAGAGGATCAGAGAGGAGATCGCCGAGGGGGAGGAGGTATTTTTCCCATGTCATGTTGCCCGATTGGAACAACTTTGGTTCACGATGGACTGGGTACAGCACACGATGCACAGCCCGAGGAGGAGGGAGAAGGGCGCCGCCATGAATTCGTGACTGGGGTGGATGGCAATAACTTCCCCTCAGAGCGAAGTTGCAACATGTCGCCTCAGCATACTCTTGCCATCCCATCCTGTTGCGACACAACTCTTCCGTCCTCTCCTAGATCACGCTCTCTTCTGCATCATGTGCTCGATGGCAGACTGGAGGTTGAGGATGGAGGCAAGGATGTTGCTGATTGGAAGGGAGGATGAGGTGAAGATGGCTTAGATGCAGGAGATCTATTCATGGTTTGCGATCAAAAGCGAGCTGCACAAGGCAACGATGTTGATTGCTTTGAAGCTGGCGGTGAAGGAAGACGTGAGGCTCACGTCGGAGGGTGTCGGTACTAAAACCGGCAGACCTGGGTCCCGAGCTGTGGATCTCGGATCTATGGGTAATTGGAGACAAAGGCGACAGTATTTACCCAGGTTCGGGCCCTCTCGAAGAGGCAATACCCTACGTCCTTCTTTGATTGTATTGATGATGATGTATCGAGTAGAAGCTTGATCTACCTTGAGACCGTAAGTTATGTTCTAACCCTAGGGCTAGATGGTTGTAATTGTGACCGTGGCCTCTATGGACTAAACCCCTCAGCTTATATAGACGTTGGGGGTAGCTAGGGTTACACATGGTCGGTTGCCCATCGAGGGATACACATGCCGGCAGCCGATGCTATCCTTGGAGTACACGTCAAGTCTTCGGCAGAGTCCATCTTGATCACGTCGAAGTGCGAGGCTCCCAGAGTCCTTCCTTAAAGAATGGTGGGCCATATGCTTCGGCCTGTGGACTGTGGGCCGGCTAGGTTGGTACTGATGACCCACAAGTATAGGGGATCAATCGTAGTCCTTTCGATAAGTAAGAGTGTCGAACCCAACGAGGAGCAGAAGGAAATGACAAGTGATTTTCAGCAAGGTATTTTCTGCAAGCACTGAAATTACCGGTAACAAGTAGTTTGCCAGCAAGGTAATTGTAACGAGCAATAAGTAGTAACGTAACAAAGGTGCAGCAAGGTAGCCCAATCCCTTCTGTAGCAAAAGACAGGCCGGAACGGTCTCTTATAATAAGCAAAACGTTCTTGAGGACACACGGGAATTTCATCTAGTCACTTTCATCAAGTTTGTTTGATTCACGTTCGCTACTTTGATAGTTTGATATGTGGGTGAACCGGTGCTTGGGTGCTATTCTTACTTGAACAAACCTCCCACTTATGATTGACCCCTCTCACAAGCATCCGCAACTACGAAAGAAGAATTAAGATAAATCTAACCATAGCATGAAACTTATGGATCAAAATCAGCCCCTTACAGAATAGCACATAAACTAGGGTTTAAGCTTCTGTCATTCTAGCAACCCATAATCTAATTACTACTCCACAATGCCTTCCCTTAGGCCCAAAGATGGTGAAGTGTCATGTAGTCGACGTTCACATGACACCACTAAAGGAAGCAACAACATACATATCATCAAAATATCGAACGAATACCAAATTCACACGATTACTTATGACAAGACTTCTTCCATGTCCCCAAGAACAAAAGTAACTACTCACAAATCATATTCATGCTCAAGATCGGAGGGGTATTGAATAGCATCAAGGATCTGAACATTTAATCTTCCACCAAATAAACCAACTAGCATCAACTACAAGATGTAATCAACACTAGTAGCAACCCACAAGTACCAATCTAAGGTTTTGAGACAAAGATTGAATATAAGAGATGAACTAGGGTTTGAGATGGGATGAGATGGTGTTGGTGCAGATGTTGATGAAGATTGATCCTCCCACGATGAGAGGGTTGTTGGTGATGTCGATGGCTTCGATTTCCTCCTCCCGGAGGGAAGTTTCCCCAGCGGAATCGCTCCGCTGGAGAGCAGAAGTACTTCTGACCAGGTTCCGCATCGAGACGGCGGCGCTTCATCTCGAAAGTCCTCTCCTGATTTTTTCTAGGGCAAATGGGATTATATACCAGAAGATGGGTCACGGAGGATGGACAGGGGCCCCACAAGCCACCAGGGCATGCCCAGGGGGATGGGCGCGCCTTGGTGCCTTGTGGGCACCTGGTGGGCCCTCTCTAGTATTTCTTTCTTCCCGTATTTTACTATTTTTTATATATTCCAAAATAATCCTTCGTGAAATTTTAGCTCATTTGGAGTTGTGCAGAATAGGTATCTCTGACATAGCTTTTTCAGGTCCAGAATTCCAGCTGTCGGCAATCTCCCTCTTCATATAAATCTTACAAATTAAGAGAGAAAAGGCATTAGAATTGCACCATAAATTATTATATTGATAAAACATCTTAAATAGCAGTAGGAAAACATGATGCAAAATGGACGTATCAACTCCCCCAAGCTTAGACCTCGCTTGTCCTCAAGCGAAAGCCGATATCGATAATCATGACCACATGTTTAGAGAGAGGTGCCGATAAAAAAATACGGACATATAAGCATCATGATCATTATTATAGCAGCAATAAACATTATCATAAAACTTCTCATGAGCAAGTAACAATTCATCACAACAACGAAGTATAAGGCAGGAACTTTCTTGAAAACTAACATACTATGTTCTCACTCAACAAGGCAATTGCAATTCATCATATTTTCACGAAGGGTCGCATGTAGGAGCTCTTGTTTTGCAAGTCCACATACTCAACTATCATTTAGTCTTCTATGATTGCTGACACTCACGACATATATATATATATGGAGCAAAAGTTTCAGTTAGACACATAGAAAGGTAGGGGCTTATGTTTCGCCTCCCAACTTATTTACCTCGAGGGCAATGTCAACAATAATAACTCATGATCACCCATATCCAACTGGATATATATGCCTAGATCTTTCCCCACCACATGATGATTGCAAAAGAGAAAAATAAAAAGGAATAGAGGAGAACATTATTGAGTCTTGCATGAAAAGTAAATACATAAAGGTAAAAGATAGGCCCTTCGCAGAGGGAAGCAGAGGTTGTCATGCTCTTTTTGTTTTTGGATGTGCAAGCTCGTAATGCAAAGGAACGTCAATTTATATTGCCCCTTGTGATAGCAACCTTTATTATGCAGTCTGTCGCTTTCTTTACCATCACAAGTCGTACAAAGCTTATTTTCCCTTACAATAAAAGATCACACATATTTAGAAGCAATTTTTATTGCTTTATGTACCGATGACAACTTACTTGAAGGATCTTGTTCAATCCATAGGTAGGTATAGTGGACTGTTATGACATGAAACAAGGTTTATGGATTTTTGGATGCACAAGTAGTATCTCTACTTGGTGCGGATTTTTGGCTAGCAAAGATATTGAGCAAGCAGCACACGTTGGAGGATCTATAAAAATATAACTTCTATGTGAATATAAGCAAGCATAACTCATTACGTTGTCTTCCTTGTCCAACATCAACAATTTGACATAGAATACTTAATGGGGGCTCACAATCATAAAATATGTCGAAGATAGTATATTTATATGTGAATCTTCTCTTCCCTTATTAATTCTTTCATGAATTGTATCATTGACCAATGCTATGTTTTTCAACTTCCAATAAATATTACCACTTATACTTTTCTTTATGTAAAGTCATTACTTTCCATGCGATTAGCATATTTTCCATTATTTTCATTGCTAAGATTGAAACATAAAAGTAAAGAAGCAAAACTCAAACTACTCTTTATTATATAACTCTCAACTTGATTACATAGATAGATAGATCACGAAACTAGAACTCAAAAATAGATCATACTAAACTTTTATTCAACTAAATCACGAAATAACTAAGGATCGAACTAAGATAGGTAAAGATAATAAAAGTGATGGTGATACGGTACCGGGGCACCTCCCCCAAGCTTGGCACAAGCCAATGGGAGTGCCCATACCCGTGTACTCAAGTTTCTTTCTTCGGTGATGATGGTGATGATGAGGTAGTGGGCTTGCCCTCCATAATGCTCATGAGTATCTCCCTCCAACTCTTAATCTCCCGGAGCACTCGACGAATTAACTCAGTATTCTTCTCCACCTCAGCCATAATATGTTTATTCTCCGGTCCCCAAGAGTTTGTTCCTGCATCACTTTCTGTTGGACGAGATATGTCCCAATTGGACGATATGTGCATGCGAGGAGTGTTTTCAACCACATAATTGTGAACCAAATTGTGAAAATTGTTACGATGTAACCTGTGTAAGGGCCTCCTAGGGGGAAGCCCTCCTTGCACTTCTTGATTCCCTTGGTCGTTCATCGGCCTCATGGCTTGAGCAGGGTTCAGAGTAGTAGAGATGCCAGCCATCGTGCCCCTCTCCAAGGCCGGCGGGTGGACTTCGAGCGAGTCTCCTTCATCTTCCTCCATGGTGATCTCCTTGGTTACCTCTCTCCTTAGTTCCATATGCAGCAACCAAGCATCATCTTCCACGTTGTTGGAGGAGGAAGCAGACATGATGCCTGGCTTAGAAAATCAGGCAGAAAATAGCACAAAACAAAGACATAAGAGATTTCTGCGATATAGTGGTCAAAACGTCCGAGAGTATATATAAAGAATTTTTATCTTAAAAAGAAAGTATTCCAAAAGAAAACGGAGTCGGGAAGGCACACGAGGGGCCCACAAGCCACCAGGGCGCGCCCAGGTGCCTTGTGCGCGCCTGGCGTGCCCTCTCGACTGTTTCCTATTTTGGTATTTTCTCTATTATTCCAAAACCGACAAAAAGTATTTTTATGGAATTTTTGGAGTCGATTTACTTACCGTATCATATACCTATTTCTTTTCAGGGTTCTGGGGTGTTCTGGAAGGACTCTCTTATGTGTTCCTCCGGTGTCATAGTTTGAATAGTGTTAGTTTCGACATTAATAGGTGTACCCGAGATATAATACTTAATTCTTTGTCCATTGACCACCCTCGGATTAGTGCCTTCGGAGTTTTTGATCTTAATAGCTCCAGAACAATAAACTTCTTTGATGATGTAAGGTCCTTCCCATTTAGAGAGAAGTTTTCCTGCAAAGAATCTGAAACAAGAGTTGTACAATGGAACATACTCACCCACTTTGAATTCCTATTTTTGAATTCTTTTATCATGCCATCTTTAACTTTTTCTTTAAACAACTTGGCATTTTCATATGCTTGGATTCTCCACTCATCTAACAAGCTAATATCAAATAACCTCTTCTCACCGGCAAGTTTGAAATCATAATTAAGTTCTTTAATTGCCCAATATCCTTTATGTTCTAACTCAAGAGGTAAATGACATGCTTTTCCATAAACCATTTTATATGGAGACATACCCATAGGATTCTTATAGGCTGTTCTATAATCCCATAATGCATCATCAAGTTTCTTAGACCAGTTCTTTCTAGATCTATCAACGGTCTTTTGTAAAATCAACTTTATTTCTATATTGCTCAATTCAACTTGACCACTAGATTGAGGATGATAAGGAGATGCAATTCTATGGTTAATATCATATTTAGCAAGCAGTTTACGGAAAGCACCATGAATAAAATGTGAACCCCCATCAGTCATTAAATATCTACGGACTCCAAACCTCGGGAAAATAACTTCTTTAAGCATTTTAATAGAAGGTGTTATCATCATCACTATTTGTTGGAATAGCTTCTACCCACTTAGTAACGTAATCAACAACAACTAAAACATGTGTATACCCATTAGAGGAAGGAAAAGGTCCCATATAATCAAATCCCCAAACATCAAATGGTTTAATAACAAGTGAATAATTCATAGGCATTTCCTGACGTCTACCAATATTACCAATCCTTTGACATTCATCACAAGGTAGGACAAACTTACGTGCATCCTTGAAGAGGGTAGGCCAATAAAAACCAAATTGTAATACCTTATGTGCAGTTCTATCTCCAGCATGGTGTCCTCCGTAAGCCTCGGAATGACACTTTTGTAGGATTTATTCCTGTTCATGCTCAGGTATACAACGCATAATAATACCATCTACTCCTTCTTTATAAAGATGTGGGTCATCCCAAAAGCAATGTCGTAAATCAAAGAAGAACTTTTTCTTTTGTTGGTATGTAAAACTAGGTGGTATATATTTAGCAACAATGTAATTAGCATAGTCTGCATACCAAGGAGTATTACGAGAAGCATTTATAATAGCTAGTTGTTCATTAGGAAAACTATCATTAATAGGCAATGGGTCATCAAGAACATTTTCTATTCTAGACAAATTATCAGCTACGAGATTATCATCTCCCTTTCTATCAATAATATGCAAGTCAAATTCTTGTAGCAACAGAACCCACCTAATGAGTCTAGGTTTAGCATCTTTCTTTTCCATAAGATATTTAATAGCAGCATGATCGGTGTGAACAATTAATTTAGAATCAACAATGTAAGATCTGAATTTATCACATGCAAACACAACTGCTAAAAGTTCTTTCTCAGTAGTAGCATAATTTCTTTGAGCACCGTCTAGAGTTTTACTAGCATAATGGATAACATTTAATTTCTTATCAACTCTTTGTCCTAGAACAACACCAACAACATAATCACTAGCATCACACATAATCTTAAATGGTAAGTTCCAATCAGGTGGTTGAATGATAACCCACAAGTATAGGGGATCGCATAAACACTGTCTCCAAATAAAGACGCCTCACCTTGTAAGCATTGAAATTTGCTTTAAAGGAGAGGAGCTCATCATCAAAGACGCCCCTTCACTTCAAAGGCTGCTCCTTGATTATCGTCATGCACCTTCGCAAATAACTGTGGTCTCTGCGCCTAAACTGGAGACCTTGGGTGTAATTCCTGATCCGTTTGAAGGTTACAAGATGGTTGTTGGCTCCACACTTATTTAGATACTGTATATTATCATCAACACTTTTGTAATCATAAGCTGCATTTTTCATTTGTGTGCGTAGGTTTTATATCATCAATACTTTTGTAATCATAAGCTGCATTTTTCACTTGTGCGCATAAGTTTTATATAATCTTGGAGTACGCTTTTGGTACTAATATTATGTTCTATGCTCAGTGAAGAGTTTGTCCATGGGTACCCTATCAATGGTGCTGGATTCTGTCAAGACCTTACATATCAGTACATGGTGTTTTGATCTGAACAAGATTATCAGCTTGCTGCGATGCTTTCCATGTATGGAGAATTTGTATATAGAGGTGATGATATCAAGCACATTGATATACTTTACTAGAACTAACCGTTCAGATGTACTATTTTTTTAGACATTAACTCTTTTCAGTCTTCATGTCTATTTAGGCTAAAGGACATGGACAAAAAGGTATAACAAATCGGTGGCATAAGAAGCACCGGGGTTTTCTCAATTCTCATGACATTCGTTTGAGGACAATAACGCTGGAAGGATATGCATCCAACCATGCAAACACTAGCTTTGTCACATTCTTCCTGTTGAATGCGAGAGTACTATTGTCCATGAGGATTAAGCTTTTTAACAAAAACTTTCTCACGGATGGACACATTGAATAGCATAAAAAGAAGTTTCAGGTGGACAAAAGGGCTTCTGAACGTGCTCGGCTTCTATTTACAAAAACTTGTCTTCATGTACCAGTAGATTTTCTCGTCCAGGATCTTGATTTTATGGATCAGACCGATCCATTTGATTGTGACTGCCGAAAACTTTGGTTGAGTTAGTTGTTATTGTCCTGTTCAATCTGGATTTTGTGTAAACCTGATGAAGAATTAATCATCGTGCTTTTGTACCTTCTGTAAGCTGGGGTTAGATATTGCTGCCCTTTTCAACTCGGCTTTGACCCATATTTTTTTTCATACAAACCGGAGCTTCTATCAAGAAGCCTCATGGTTCTGAGAGGGAACTTGGTCACATGATCTGTGTGCGAAACGACATACGCTGTATCTTCCCGCCTTCATTTATTTTACAGAGGCAACATGCAACTGTGCTAAACATATGAAATTATTCAGGGTTTGTTTCGCCTTTTTATACATTGATTTTCCTAGGCATTTTTAACAAATAGCCACCACGTTATTATCGCAAATTGTCGTATTAGTCCAACCGTGGGCATTCAACTAACCATTTACTACCGCGGGCAGCTGTTTGATTAGACGGGATGACTGTGAGCAGTCTGCCGCGCACGCCGCGAGCGCTGCAATTTATTGCTGGTTTTGGAGTTTTGTTTCGAACGCCTCGGGAAGGTATGTAGAACAGTCCTTCGTTCTCATCTACAAGCACCGTCGCCGAGGATCGCCGCCTGCTGCGAGATGGAGGACGAGCCGGCCAACAAGCGTGGGCGGGTCGAGCCAGAACCGCAAGAGCCCCCGGCGAACATGGACTTCATCAACAGCCTCCCTGACGAGATGTTGGTAACCATCATATCCCACCTCCGCATCAAATATGGCATGCGGACCACTGTCGTCTCGTGGCGGCGGCGCCCCCTCTGGCACTCCACCCCCCTGGACCTCATCGTTGACCATGAGTTCTACAGCGGGGAGCAGCAACGCCTGGACGCATTGTCCCATGTCCTCGCCACGCACTACTACTTCCTGAGCTTGCGTTGGTTTTTCCCTTGAAGAGGAAAGGGTGATGCAGCAAAGTAGAGATAACTATTTCCCTCAGTTAGAGAACCAAGGTATCAATCCAGTAGGAGACAACGCACAAATCACCTAGCACCTGCACAAACAATCAAACAACTTGCACCCAACACGATAAAGGGGTTTTCAATCCCTTCACGGTTACTTGCAAAAGTGAGATCTGATAGAGATAGGTAAAACTAAACAAAAGATAAAGTAAATATTTTTGGTATTTTTTGGTTTATAGATCTGAAAATAAAAGATTACAAAATAGTAGATCGGAAAGTAATATGATGGAAAATAGACCCGGGGGCCATAGGTTTCACTAGAGGCTTCTCTCAAGATAGCAAATAATACGGTGGGTGAACAAATTACTATCGAGCAATTGATAGAAAAGCGCAAAGTTATGACGATATCCAAGGCAATGATTATGAAATATAGGCATCACGTCCGTGTCAAGTAGACTGAAACAATTCTGTATCTACTACTATTACTCCACACATCGATCGACTCCTGCTTGCATCTAGAGTATTAAGTTCATGAAGAACAGAGTAATGCATTAAGTAAGATGACAAGATGTAGAGGAATAAACTCAAGCAATATGATGTAAACCCCATCTTTTTATCCTCGATGGCAACAATACAATACGTGCCTTGCTGCCCCTACTGTCACTGGGAAAGGACACCGCAAGATTGAACCCAAAGCTAAGCACTTATCCCATTGCAAGAAAAACCAATCTAGTTGGCCAAACCAAACCGATAATTTGAAGAGAATTACAAAGATATGAAATCATGCATATAAGAATTCAGAGAAGATTCAAATAATATTCATAGATAAGCTGATCATAAATCCACAACTCATCGGATCTCGACAAACACACCGCAAAAGAATATTACATCGGATAGATCTCCAAGAACAACGAGGAGAACATGGTATTGAGAATCAAAGAGAGAGAAGAAGCCATCTAGCTACTAGCTATGGACCCGTAGGTCTGAGGTAAACTACTCACGCTTCATCGGAAGGGCAATAGAGTTGATGTAGAAGCCCTCTGTGATCGAATCCCCCTCTGGCAGGGTGCTGAAAAAGGTCCCTAGATGGGATCTCACGGGTACAGAAGGTTGCGGTGGTGGAAAAGTCTTTTCGTGGATGCTTCTGGTGGTTTGGGAACATATGTGAATATATAGGCGAAAGAATTAGGTCAGGGGAGTCACGGGGGGCCACAAGGTAGGGGGCGCACCCTACCCCCCTGGGCGCGCCCTCCACCCTTGTGGCCGCCTCGTGGCTCCTCCAACTTCATCTCCAAGTCTCCTGGGTGTCTTCTGGTCCAAGAAAAATCATCGCGAAGGTTTTATTCCGTTTGGTATTCCTTTCCCATGAAGCTAAAAACAAGAAAAAAGCAGAAACTGGCACTGGGCTCTAGGTTAATAGGTTAGTCCCAAAAATAATGTAAAATAGCATATTAATGCATATGAAACATCCAAAACAGATAATATAATAGCATGGAACAATAAAAAATTATAGATACGTTGGAGACGTATCAAGCATCCCCAAGCTTAATTCCTTCCCGTCCTCGTGTAGGTAAATGATAAAAACAGAAATTTTGATGTGGAATGCTACCTAACATATTTATCCATGTAATTTTCTTTATTGTGGCATGAATGTTCAGATCCATAAGATTCAAAACAAAAGTTTAATATTGACATAAAAACAATAATACTTCAAGCATACTAACAAGGCAATTATGTCTTCTCAAAATAACATGGCCAAAGAAAGCTTATCCCTACAAAATCATATAGTCTGGCTATGCTCCATCTTCATCACACAAAATATTCAAATCATGCACAACCCCTATGACAAGCCAAGCAATTGTTTCATACTTTGTGTTCTCAAACTTTTTCAAGTTTCACGCAATACATGAGCGTGAGCCATGGACATAGCACTATATGTGGAATAGAATATGGTGGTTGTGGAGAAGACAAAAAAGAAGGAGATAGTCTCACATCAACTAGGCGTATTAACGGGCTATGGAGATGCCGATCAATAGATATCAATGTGAGTGAGTAGGGATTGCTATGCAACGGATGCACTAGAGCTATAAGTGTATGAAAGCTCAAAAGAAAACTAAGTGGGTGTGCATCCAACTTGCTTGCTCATGAAGACCTAGGGCAATTTTAGGAAGCCCATCGTTGGAATATACAAGCCAAGTTCTATAATGAGAATTTCCCACTAGTATATGAAAGTGACAAAATAGGAGACTCTCTATCATGAAGATCATGGTGCTACTTTGAAGAACAAGTGTGGAAAAAGGATAGTAGCATTGCCCCTTCTCTCTTTTTCTCTCATTTTTTCTTTTTTTCTTTCTTTTTTTTCTTTTGGTTTGGCTTCTTTGGCCTCTTTTTTTTCCTCACATGGGACAATGCTCTAATAATGAAGATCATCACACTTTTTTTACTTACAACTCAAGAATTACAACTCAATACTTAGAACAAAATATGACTCTATATGAATGCCTCCGGCGGTGTACCGGATGTGCAATGAATCAAGAGTGACATGTATGAAAGAATTATGAAAGGTTGCTTTGACACAAATACAATGTCAACTACATGATCATGCAAAGCAATATGACAATGATGAAGCGTGTCATAATAAAATGGAACGGTGGAAAGTTGCATGGCAATATATCTTGGAATGGCTATGGAAATGCCATAATAGGTAGGTATGGTGGCTGTTTTGAGGAAGGTATATGGTGGGTGTATGGTACCGGCGAAAGTTGCGCGACACTAGAGAGGCTAGCAAAGGTGGAAGGGTGAGAGTGCGTATAATCCATGGATTCAACATTAGTCATAAAGAACTCACATACTTATTGCAAAAATCTATTAGTCATCAAAACAAAGTACTACGCACATGCTCCTAGGGGGATAGATTGGTAGGAAAAGACCATCGCTCGTCCCCGACCGCCACTCATAAGGAAGACAATAGTAAAAATATCTCATGCTCCAACTTCGTTACATAAGGGTTCACCATACGTGCATGCTACGGGACTCACAAACCTTAACACAAGTATTTCTCCAATTCACAATTACTCACTAGCATGACTCTAATATCACCATCTTTATATCTCAAAACAATCATAAGGAATCAAACTTCTCATAGTATTCAATGCACTTTATATGAAAGTTTTTATTATATCCCTCTTGGATGTCTATCATATTAGGACTAAATTCATAACCAAAGAAAATTACCATGCTGTTTAGAGACTCTCAAAATAATATAAGTGAAGTATGAGAGTTCAATAATTTCTACAAAATAAAGCCACCGCCGTGCTCTAAAAGGATATAAGTGAAGCACTAGAGCAAAATTGCCTAGCTCAAAAGATATAAGTGAAGCACATAGAGTATTCTAATAAATCACGATTCATGCGTGTCCCTCTCAAAAGGTGTGTACAGCAAGGATGATTGTGGCAAACAGAAAAGCAAAGACTCAAATCATACAAGACGCTCCAAGCAAAACACATATCATGTGATGAATAAAAATATAGCCTCAAGTAAAGTTACCGATAGACGAAGACGAAAGAGGGGATGCCTTCCGGGGCATCCCCAAGCTTAGGCTCTTGGTTGTACTTGAATATTACCTTGGGGTGCCTTGGGCATCCCCAAGCTTAGGCTCTTGCCACTCCTTATTCCATAGTCCATCAAATCCTTACCCAAAACTTGAAAACCTCACAACACAAAACTCAACAGAAAATCTCATAAGCTCCGTTAGTATAAGAAAATAAATCACCACTTTTGGTACTGTTGTGAACTAATTCTTCATTTATATTGGTGTAATATCTACTGTATTCCAACTTCTCCATGGTTCATACCCCTCGATACTATCCATAGATTCATCAAAATAAGCAATCAACACAAAGAAAACAGAATCTGTCAAAAACATAACAGTCTGTGAAGATCTGAGTTGTTCTAATACTTGTGTAACTCCAAAAATTCTGAAAAATTAGGAAAAGAGATGAAATTTGTATATAAATCTCGTGTAAAAAATTCAGGGTTTTCAACACTCCAGTGAATTATTAAAATTTTGTGACTGGACGCAAAAGTTTCTGTTTTTCAGCAAGATCAAATCAACTATCACCGTAAGCCATCCCAAAGGTTTTACTTGGCGCAAACACTAATTAAAACACAAAACCACATCTAACCAGAGGCTAGACGAATTATTTAAAGCAAAATAGGAACAAAAAGCAAAAAATAAAATAAAATTGGGTTGCCTCCCAACAAGCGCTATTGTTTAACGCCCTTAGCTAGGCATAAAAACACAAATAGATCTAGGTATTGTCATCTTTGGTATGCAATCCATAAGTAGCTCTCATAATAGATTCATATGGAAATTTAATTTTCTTTCTTGGAAAGTGTTCCATGCCCTTCCTTAACGGAAATTGAAATCTAATGTTTCCTTCTTTCATATCAATAATTGCACCAATCGTTCTTAGGAAAGGTCTACCAAGAATAATAGAACATGTAGGATTGCAATCTATATCAAGAACAATGAAATCTACGGGCACATAATTCCTATTTGCAACAATAAGAACATCATTAATCCTTCCCATAGGTTTCTTAATAGTGGAATCCGCAAGATGCAAATTTAAGGAACAATCATCAAATTCACGGAAACCTAACACATCACATAAATTTTTTGGAATTGTGGAAACACTAGCACCCAAATCACACAAAGCATGGCACTCATAATCTTTAATCTTAATCTTAATAATAGGTTCCCACTCATCATAAAGTTTTCTAGGGATAGAAACTTCCAATTCAAGCTTTTCTTCAAAAGATTGCATCATAGCATCAACGATATGTTTAGTAAAAGATTTGTTTTGATTATAAGCATGAGGAGAATTCAACATGGATTGCGACAAGGAAATACAATCTATTAAAGAACAATTATCATAATTAAATTCCTTGAAATCCAAAAGAGTGGGTTCGTTGCTACTTAAAGTTTTGACCTCTCCAATCCCACTTTTATCAATTTTTGCATGAAGATCTAAAAACTCCGAATCATTGGGACGCCTTTTAACTAAAGTTGACTCATCTCCAGTCCCATCTTTATCAAGATTTATATTGGAAAACAAAGATTCAATAGGAGTCACATCAATCACTTTAAGATCTTCATCATTATTTTCATGGAAACTAGAACACGTTTTTACAAACCAATCTCGTTTAGCACGCATCTTAGCGGTTCTTTCTTTGCACTCATCAATGGAAATTCTCATAGCTTTGAGAGACTCATTAATATAATGCTTGGGAGGAATAGATCTAATTTTCAAAGAATCAACATCAAGAGAAATTCTATCCACGTTCCTAGCCAAATCATCAATCTTAAGCAATTTTTCTTCAATCAAACCATTGAAACTCTTTTGCGAAATCATAAATTCTTTAACACTACTCTCAAAATCAGAGGACATCTTATTATAATTTCCATAAGAATTGTTGTAGGACTTACCATAATTATTAGAGGAATTACTAGGAAACGGACTAGGATTAAAATTACCTCTATACGCGTTATTACCAAAATTGTTCCTACCAACAAAATTCACATCCATAGATTCATTATTATTCTCAATCAAAGTAGACAAAGGCATATCATTAGGATCAATAGAAGCACTCTTGCTAGCAAATAATTTCATAAGTTCATCCATCTTTCCACTCAAAACATTAATCTCTTCAATTGCATGCACTTTTTTACTAGTGGAAGATCTTTCGGTATGCCATTGAGAATAATTAACCATAATATTATCTATATGTTTAGTAGCTTCTCCTAGAGTAATTTCCATAAAAGTACCTCCCGCGGCCGAATATAAAAGATTTCTAGAAGCAAAATTCAGTCCGGCATAAATTTTTTGTATAATCATCCACAAATTCAAACCATGAGTAGGGCAATTTCGTATCATCAATTTCATCCTCTCCCAAGATTGTGCAACATGTTCATGATCAAGTTGCTTAAAATTCATAATATCGTTCCTAAGGGAGATGATCTTAGCGGGAGGAAAATACTTGGAAATAAAAGCATCTTTACACTTATTCCATGAATCAATACTATTTTTAGGCAAAGATGAAAACCAAGTTTTAGCACGATCTCGAAGTGAGAACGGAAATAGCTTCAATTTAACAATATCATTATCCACATCTTTTTTCTTTTGCATATCGCACAACTCAACAAAATTATTCAGATGGGATGCGGCATCTTCACTAGGAAGGCAGGAAAATTGATCTTTCATAACAAGATTCAGCAAAGCGGCATTAATTTCATAAGATTCCGCACTAGTGGCGGGAGCAATCGGAGTACTAATAAAATCATTGTTATTAGTGTTGGAAAAATCACACAATTTGGTATTCTCTTGAGCCATCGTGACAAAGCAAGCAATCCAACACACGAGAGCACAAAAAGCAAACGAAAAAGACGAACGGAAGAAGGGTGAATAAAAAGGCAATTCGAAGGGTGAATCTTTTCAAAAATCGTTTTAGAAGTGGGGGAGAGGAAAACGAGAGGCAAATGGCGAATAATGTAATGCAAGAGATGAGAGTTTTATGATGGGTACTTGGTATGTCTTGACTTGGCGTAGATCTCCCCGGCAACGGTGCCAGAAATTCTTCTTGCTACTTCTTGAGCTTGAGTTGGTTTTTCCCTTGAAGAGAAAAGGGTGATGCAGCAAAGTAGAGATAAGTATTTCCCTCAGTTAGAGAACCAAGGTATCAATCCAGTAGGAGACTGTCGGGGAATACGAACAGGGGCATGTATTTTCCCCTGACTCGTGCACGGACACGCCAAGGCCGTGCCAGAATACAAGAGACCAAGATCATCAAAGAGCCAAACATGTATATTAGAGGGACCAAGATCAAGCCAGAAAAGCAAGATACCATCAGGAGAAGGGCCTCCTTTGCTGGGCAGGCGAGCTCGGCAAGGGGCAAGGCCACCCCAGGAAGACGACATCCAAGATGTCCCGACAGGGCTTGCCGGGGCACACGGAGGCAAAACCACCTCACCAACTACTCCACCATGACCCACATCGTCAATTAGTGCGGTGTCGAACCGCGGAGTGACTAAGTGGCAGCCATTCACCACATGGCAGCCTCTCCCTACAGGAAACACCTGCAGATGACACCCGTCCTGCGACGTGTCAAGCGAGCAGGCGTGGAGGTGGCGAGATAGCTCGGCAAGCCTTGCCGGGCAACCAACGATGTGACGTTGAGCGGTGCATTTAATGCGCCCTGTCAGCCCACAGAGTTAGGTATGATAGCACTGTTTGCTATCTTATCAGTACATAATGACTGTTTTGCCATTGTGGTGACCCCTTAATCTATAAAAGGAGGCCCATGGCAACCGTAGAGAGGGTTAGAAGGTTGGGTAACTCAGACCCCCATGCGCGCGTAGCCACTGCCGCCCTGAGGCAACCCTTGCCGGGCAAGTGTACTACGCTCCACCACCACCTTTCTACCATCAATCCACCAAAGCAGGAGTAGGGTTTTATGCCTCACGGTGGCCCGAACCTGGGTAAAAATGCCTGTGTGATCTCTCCCGTGCTGCCACACGCTCGTCTGCTCTTTGTGCAACGCGACGCCCCCCTTGCCGAACCAGCAAGGGGCCTCCTGGTCCCATAGGTGGCCGTGGTTTCCCGCGACATCTTTGGCGCACCAAGTAGGAGGACCGCTTGTGCGAACCTGAAGGCGTGTGCAGCGTGCTTGGCCCATGGTCGCCCGCTTGGAGCCTTTGGCGTTCGCGGCGCCCACGAAGACACAGAAACAAAAGCGGGGCCATCCCCGCGCCGTATTGTTGGTCTCCACGCCTCACCATAGCCGCGACTACGGCGAAGATCGCTGCTGGTGGCAATATGCCCATCTCGGCGGCCCGTATGGCGTACTCGCCGATCGGAGAAAGGGGACAAGACGTGCGGGCGCGAGCTCCCCCCTTCCCATCCCTTCCCTTTGTCAGCAGTCGAACTGCTTCAGCCCCGGCATCGTCGATGTCGACGAGTACCGCGCGACGCTCGGTTCAGTATTTCCCCTATTTTGGGCAATCCTGAGCAAAGCGCCGGTATGAGTCCGTTGATTGATGCCCCGGCAAGTGTACTTTGGCAAGGCTGCCTGCATCGGCATGACCCATGCAACGGCAGCCGCCAGGCTGACTCGAAAGGAAAGGGGAAAAGGGGAGGGGGACCAGAGGAGCCCGGCACTATACCCCGATGCCCGCCAGCCGCACGAAGCACGTGTCGATCCCTTTCGGGAATAAAAGAGCCGCCCGATTGGCTTTCGATCCTCCGGGCATCGCGCGCGCATGCCACACACGCGCGGCCCGACAGAGGAGAAAAGAAGCTTAAAACGAAAGCTAAGTACACATTATCACTTCTTGTTGACACATTCCAGACCTTTGCAGCTGTTTATCCCTTAACTTTAGCGAGTGTTCGTATCGTGAGAACCCTCATGTGATGGAACCTTGGTTAGTTTCTTTGATCACACCATTGTCCTGTCCCGAGCCATGCTCACAGGACGAGAGGCTGCGTCGAGAGCTACCTAGGAAAAACCTGCCGGGACGCATCCACGCCAAGATGACTGTTAAGGGCCAGACCCTTACGACAATAGCGGCAATATGATACCGGCAGGCATCCAGAGCAGACACAGGGATGGATCATACGAACACAAACATACAAGGGCTCAAAGGGATAAACACGCATTTAAAGATTTAACAGAGAATATCGGTTTCACGCAAACACTAGAGATAGAGTGACTAAACACAAAATATGCGTCATGTTTCCATTACAGGGCAACGCAAGAGCAACAGCGGCCCGATACTTAGCCTGGTGGCTGGGCAAAGCAGTTCAGACGTGGAGGACCCTGTCGGCCCGGGGGGCAGCTTTCTCCTTGGCAGCTGCGACATCGGCGCCCGCTGGCGGTTTCTTGAATCCGTCGTCGAGGTCGAGGTCCGGATGGCGGCATGCAATATTGCTCAAGACCATGAAGAGGGCATCGCGGGCAAGCTTCCGAGACTCGATCGCAAAACGCCCAGCCCTCCCCTTGTCATGCGCCTTCAACTTCTCGATCAGCTCATTGAAGAAGAGTCCCAGCTTGACGCTCGGGACCTCGTGCTTGCTGACCGAGAAGACTGAACCATCCATGCCCATCACCGCAGCTTGGGCGCCAAGACGCTCAGCGATATCAATCAGGCTCTTGATCCAGAGGTCGACCTGCTCAGATTGATTCTTCAGCTTGTCTTCTGCATCCTGCCGGAGACGCTTGGCGGTGTCCAAGTCCTTGGACAACAGCTGTTGGCGGGACTCAAGAGACTCTGCCAAACTTTCCAACGTGCCGATCCGAGCCTTCATGTTTGTGATATCGCTGTTGGCGGTCTCAAGGCTCTGGGTTTTGGAGGAGAGCTGCGATTGCGTATCGGCCAAGAGGATTTCTGCCTGCCGCGCTTCTTCCTTGGGGACCATCACCTCCTTGGCGCTCTCGACAAGATCCCCCGTCAGCTTAGCCACCTGCTGGTCAAGGCCAGTCTTGGCAGCGGACGCGGCAGCCAGGTCGTCAGTGAGTTTCTTCAGTTGGGCAGCAGAGTCAGCAGCCAGGGCATCCAGGGCAGCTCTGTGCTTGTCCTCCAGCTCCTTGGTGCGCTGGCGCACGAGGGCCTCGAGATTGTCATCCTTGGGGCGGAGAGTGGCTTCGAGCTTCTCCTCCCGGAGGGAGATCTCCCGCTCCCTGGCATCCAGGGATGCCTTGCGGTCTGTCAGGCGCGCCTCGCGGGCCAAGACATCCTCCCTTGTCATCAGGAGCGTCTCCTGCTGCCTCATAAGCACCTTGAACTGCTTGTCGTGCCACTCACGCAACTCCAGGCATTTGTCCTTCAGCTTCCGGTCCACCTTGCTGGCGGACTCGCATCGCTCCTTGAGCGCCTGCCACTTCTGGTTGTGCCGGGCCTGCATCTCCTTCACGCCCGTCGCCATGGATTCCATGAAGGACAAGTCCATTGCGACGGCGGCTGAGTCATCGGCCTCCCCAGCTTCCTGGTACAGCGGCACCCGGAGACATTGAAGCTCTTCGTCGAGCTCCGCGCCTGTCGACAGAGATAGGCCAGGGGCTCCCATGTCAGGTGGCGACAACACCATAGCCAGTGTACTTGAGGGAGGCGGCGGAATCTCCATAACAATCTCGGAGGAGGGGAGCGGGACCATGGTCCGAAGTGGGACCTTCATCTCAACCACCACCTCCTCTTCCGGGAAGTCTGCTGGGGAATGTTCCACCACCGCCAAGGAATCCTGAACATTCCCGGCAGCCAGGACCTGCCCCTCAGCAGCAGCAATCTCGACGTCTTCGTCCGCGGTAGCCCTCCCTATGTCAGCCACCACCTCTAGCAGTTCTAGCTCTTCAGCTCGGGGATCTGTGGATAAGGAAACCAACGAACAACGAAGAAACAGAAATTCAAGCAATTGGGGAATCAAGAGAAATGGTCAGAACAAGAAAAGAAGAAAAGGAATAAGTGGAGCACCTAGGGAAGTCTGCCGGGCAGGAATCTCAGTTTCCCCGGCAACGTCTGTTGCCGGGCCATGAACTTCGCCCTCTGCCATTCTAATCGTGGCAGCCTTCCGCATGACCTCATCCGCAGAAGGTTCCGTGGGGATCCCTTCGGCTCAGGTGGCGGGGGGAGTGCGCCCCTCCGGGGGGGGGGGGCTCATTCTGTGCCATCTCGCCTCCTCCTTCGTCCGGGGGAACTGGGAGGTCACCTCCGTCGCCTTCGGTGGGTGGTGCCAAATCCCCGCCCCTGGGCTAGGGGGTGTACTGGGGATTCGACACGAGATCCTCTGCATCGCTCCCCGCCAAGGCCGAGCTCGCCGCGCCCTACAACGACCCGAGACGACGGAGTCTCTTCCGTGGGCGGTGGACCAGGGTCTCCGTGTCTTCCTCCACCTCCCTGCCAGCAACAGCAAAACAAAGGGTCAATCAGCAAAGGTAATCAAGCAAAAAAAAAAGAGGGGGAGAGAGCTTTGGAAGGGCAGGAAAGATCTTCCTTACTCTTCTGCGATAAGCATGGAGTTCAAATTAAACTCCATGGGAAACGGTGAGTCCCTTCCTCTCTTTGGAGGGGGAGGGGCAGAACTCCCCGGCAGCTTCGGTGCCTGGCGCAGTGCCGGGGGCTCCAGGGAAGACGAGCTCTGTGAGGAGCCTGAGCCAGATTGGGAGCTGGAATCCGTTTCCATGCCCGCAGATTGCTTGGCAGAGGGAACCTTGGTCCGAGCAAGGCGGGGAGACTGGCGGCACGCCACCTCAGCCTTGGTGGTGGTCTTCTTCACCTTCTTGGCGGCTGGCGCTGGGTTGGAGACCACCGCCCCTCGGTTGCCGGCGCGGCTACGGGTGCGCTGGTCTGGGACTGGCTCGGGGGCTTGAGGCCCAGCCGCCAGCCACTCCTCCCCAAGCTCCGCCACCTCGCCAACATCCTCCTCCTCCTGGAGCTTCGTTGCTGCCGCGGCTAGGGTCTCTAGCCCGGCAAGGTTATCCCCGGCAAGCTCTTCCCCGGTAGCCCCTTCCGTGGCCTGCGCCTTGCTGCCGCCATGGGAAGAACTCTCATCCTTAGCTTTTCCCTTGCCCTTCCCAGCCTTCACGGCCTTCGCCATCTCCGTGAGGCGGGTCGCCTTGTGCTCGTCGACCCTCCTCAAGATATGCGCCACCTCCGCGGTGGAGGTGTGTTTGTACGTCCCCGTTTCAACCCTGGTAGCCTTCTCCACCAGGGTGTTCGACCACTGGAGCTCTTCATCCAGGGTAGGTAGCTGCCAGGTACTCGCTACCCCTTCGGCATTACAGTCCGGCATCCATTTCAGTATCTGATCCCGGGCAGAGTTGATGTTCATGGGGATGACGGTTGCCGGGAGTTTGAACAGCTCGAAGTAGCCGAACAGTTGGTCGCACAACCAGCCATGGCCGTAAACTGATAGGTTGTTAAGCAACCCTGGGAGCAGCCTCATCCTGTCGGCAGCATCTCCATACAGCCAGGCGGGTCTATCCCTCTCCTGCAACGGCGAGATGAGGCGAAGGAGAAAATCTGACCCCACGTGCTCAATAGTAAGCCCGACAGCCTTCAAACGGGTAATCCTGTTGATTGCCGAGTGCATCCTATCCTCAGTGAGGCCCTTGGCACTCCATTCCTTGTCACGCTCAACACATTCCTTTCGTGCTTCGCAAAACTCGGGGGCTTCCTTATCTTGAATCCAACACCAATCTCCCCTCCATTCGTCGCACCTCTCACGCTGCCTCCCGGGGATGTAATCCCAGAGCTTCCTCGCCACTCGTGGCATCCAGCTAATGTTTCCGGAGCGGTGGCCCTTGTTCTCCACCCGCAGAACGAAATAATGCCGGAACAAATCCACATTGGGCCTAACTCCAACGAAATTCTTGCACAAATGCGCGAAAATGGCCATGGTTGCCATTGCATTTGGCGTGAAGTCGAGGAGGTGGAATCCATAGATATTCATTATTGCCTCAAAGAATTCGGAGAAGGGGGGACAGAGGCCGCAGATAAAGTAAGCACAGAAAAAGTGATATGAGTCCGGCGGATCTTCCTTCCCCGCCGCATAAACTACGGGCGCTCCATGCCCTTTTGGGACCGGCCTCCCCCACAGATACCCATACCTCGCTTGAAGAACTGGGCCGCTCAAGGTTGACGGAATGAAGACGACATCTCCCCTCCGTTTCTTGTTCAGCTCTACCGCCCTCTTGCCCTCCTCGGCGGTGACTTCCTTCGCCCCGGCCGTCTGCTTTACCTTCTCTGCGGGTTTCTTCCCCATTTCCGCGGCGGCGATACGGAAGGGGAAGGGATTCAGTGAAAAGGTTGGCGGCGGACGGGAAAGAGAAAGGGGGGAACCGTCGATTGACTTGCGAAAGAAGATGGGGGAGCGAGACGAGCAACAGGTGAACCGTGCCGCTCCGCTTTTCCCTGTTTTTAAAGAGGGGAATGCGGAACAGAGGCGTGACGCTTCAGAAAGTTACCGTTTTTACCTCAACTGCAACGGTCCCACGACCCCACGACGCGTAGTAATTGCGTGAAGTGGACGTTGGATTGACTAGCCACCTTGGCAAAACGGCATGCGCAGCCCGCTCCTGCCACGTGCCCGTGCACTTTTTGGGACCTAACCCAACATGCCAGGTGACACGTATGGCTCAAGCCCGGGGGCTTATGTCGGGGAAAACAAACAGGGGCATGTATTTTCCCCTGACTCGTGCACGGACACGCCAAGGCCGTGCCAGAATACAAGAGACCAAGATCATCAAAGAGCCAAACATGCAGATCAGAGGGACCAAGATCAAGCCAGAAAAGCAAGACACCATCAGGAGAAGGGCCTCCTTTGCCGGGCAGGCGAGCTCGGCAAGGGGTGAGGCCACCCCCAGAAGACGACGTCCAAGACGTCCCAGCAGGGCCTGCCAGGGCACACGGAGGCAAAACCACCTCACCAACTACTCCACCACGACCCACGTCGTCAATCAGTGCGGTGTCGAACCGCGGAGTGACTAGGTGGCAGCCATTCACCACATGGTAGCCTCTCCCTACAGGAAACACCTGCAGATGACACCCGTCCTGCGATGTGTCAAGCGAGTAGGCGTGGAGCTGGCGAGATAGCCCGGCAAGCCTTGCCGGGCAACCAACGATGTGACGTTGAGCGGTGCATTTAATGCGCCCTGTCAGCCCGCAGAGTTAGGTATGATAACACTGTTTGCTATCTTATCAGTACATAATGACTGTTTTGCCATTGTGGTGACCCCTTAATCTATAAAAGGAGGCCCATGGCAACCGTAGAGAGGGTTAGAAGGTTGGGTAACTCAGACCCCCATACGCACGTAGCCACTGCCGCCCTGAGGCAACCCTTGCCGGGCAAGTGTACTATGCTCCACCACCACCTTTCCACCATCAATCCACCAAAGCAGGAGTAGGGTTTTACGCCTCATGGCGGCCCGAACCTGGGTAAAAATGCCTGTGTGATCTCTGTCGTGCTGCCACACGCTCGTCTGCTCTTTGTGCAACGCGACGCCCCCCTGCCGAACCAGCAAGGGGCCTCCTGGTCCCATAGGTGGCCGTGGTTTCCCACGACAGAGACAACACACAAATCACCAAGCACCTGCACAAACAATCAAACAACTTGCACCCAACGTGATAAAGGGGTTGTCAATCCCTTCACGGTTACTTGCAAAAGTGAGATCTGATAGAGATAGGTAAAACTAAACAAAAGATAAATTAAATATTTTTGGTTTGTAGATCTGAAAATAAAAGATTGCAAAATAGTAGATCAGAAAGTAATATGATGGAAAATTGACCCGGGGGCCATAGGTTTCACTAGAGGCTTCTCTCAAGATAGCAAATAATACGGTGGGTGAACAAATTACTGTCGAGCAATTGATAGAAAAGCGCAAAGTTATGATGATATCCAAGGCAATGATTATGAAATATAGGCATCACGTCCGTGTCAAGTAGACCGAAACGATTCTGCATCTACGACTATTACGCCACACATCAACCGACTCCTGCCTGCGTCTAGAGTATTAAGTTGATGAAGAACAGAGTAACGCTTTAAGTAAGATGACATGATGTAGAGGAATAAACTCAAGCAATATGATGTAAACCGCATTTTTTTATCCTCGATGGCAACAATACAATATGTGCCTTGCTGCCCCTACTGTCACTGGGAAAGGACACCGCAAGATTGAACCCAAAGCTAAGCACTTCTCCCATTGCAAGAAAAACCTATCTAGTTGGCCAAACCAAACCAATAATTCGAAGAGAATTACAAAGATATGAAATCATGCATATAAGAATTCAGAGAAGATTCAAATAATATTCATAGATAAGCTGATCATAAATCCACAATTCATCGGATCTCGACAAACACACTGCAAAAGAATATTACATCGGATAGATCTCCAAGAACAACGAGGAGAACATGGTATTGAGAATCAAAGAGAGAGAAGAAGCCATCTAGCTGCTAGCTATGGACCCGTAGGTCTGAGGCAAACTACTCACGCTTCATCGGAAGGGCAATAGAGTTGATGTAGAAGCCCTCCGTGATCGAATCCCCCTTCGGCAGGGTGCCAGAAAAGGTCCCTAGATGGGATCTCACGGGTACAAAAGGTTGCGGCAGTGGAAAAGTCTTTTCGTGGATGCTTCTGGTGGTTTGGGAACATATGTGAATATATAGGCGAAAGAATTAGGTCAGGGGAGTCACGGGGGGCCCACAAGGCAGGGGGCGCGCCCTCCACCCTTGTGGCCGCCTCGTGGCTCCTCCGACTTCATCTCCAAGTCTCCTGGGTGTCTTCTGGTCCAAGAAAAATTATCGTGAAGGTTTTATTCCATTTGGACTCCGTTTGGTATTCCTTTCCCACGAAGCTAAAAAACAAGGAAAAAAACAGAAACAGAAACTGGCACTAGGCTCTAGGTTAATAGGTTAGTCCCAAAAATAATATAAAATAGCATATTAATGCATATAAAACATCCAAAACAGATAATGTAATAGCATGGAACAATCAAAAATTATAGATATGTTGGAGACATATCACACACCCCAGGTCGGTCAGACGCCTTGCTATCGGCAGGCTCAGTCCCCACAACAAGACCGAACTCAGGTTGCACTACTAGTTCCTATCCCCAGCCCTGGATCGGCTCGAGGAGCTCAGCTTTCATGCTGGACGTCCTTGCTCGCTGCCACCGTCCGTGCTCCGCCTCGCGCCCACGCTGCGCCGCGCTACATTCAGGTGGTGCATTTTCCCCCGGATCGATGCCGCGCACGCTCTTCATCTCCCTAAACTTAAGCACCTCGAGCTCATTGCCATCTATATCTCGACGGAAGATTTGGAGCGCCTGCTCGTCGGCTGTACAGTGCTCGAGTGCCTTCGTCTTCATGCGATGGATGGGTTCAGTAGCCTCCACATCACCTCGACGAATGTCCGTGCGATTTATGTGCATTGCTGGTGTCGGTGTCAAAACCGGATGATCTCGGGTAGGGGGTCCCGAACTATGCGTCTGAGGATCGAAGGTAACAAGGGACAAAGGGAACATGATGTTTACCCAGGTTCGAGCCCTCTTAATGGAGGTAAAACCCTACATCCTGCTTGATTGTATTTGATGAGTATAGGGGTTACAAGAGTTGATCTACCTCGAGATCATAATGGCTAAACCCTAGATGTCTAGCCTATGAGAGTTATGATAGCCTCTACGGACTAAACCCTCCGGTTTATATAGACACCGGAGGGGGCTAGGGTTGTACATATTCGGTTTACAGAGGAAGGAAATTACACATCCGGACGCCAATCTTGCCATCCACGCAAAGGAGAGTCCCATCCAGATACGGGGAAAGGCCTTCTATCTTATATCTTCATGGCCCATCAGTCCGGCCCATGTCACATAACCCGGACGCCCGAGGACCCCTTAATCCGGGACTCCCTCAGTAGCCACCGAACTTGCCTTCAATGACGACGTAGTATCTGGCTTATGTCTTCGGCTTTGCAAGGTGGGTTCTTCATTTGTACTTCGGATTGACGATAGTCCGGTTCTGACCTCGATGTGCTGCCTTTATGATCCTTTTCTGTGGTCGCTTCGATTTCCGCGCACCAGGCGAATACGAATGGTCTGTGATTTTTTGCAAATAAGCCCCTCACCATGCTCGGACAGCATCTTTATAAGGAGAGCTAGATCCCCATATGCCATCTCATATCGCACACAAGAAAGACCGTCAAGATTAGCTACGAACAAAGCTTTCCAACATGGCCAGTGCTCCAGGCTCATCTTCGCGCCCTCATGGCCCTCAAGAGGGTGATTGGCAGAGTTGTTCCGTGCTTCATCTTCAGCTGAGTCGACTCCAGACGCAGGGCTACCTTCCCTTCGCGGATCTAGTCCCCATTCGAGCGGGATTGGCCTTAATTGGCAATGATGTGATCGCTGAGAATTTCCCTAACCCCAACAAGGAGGAGAGGGTGTGCTTCATCCCCTTTCTGCTGCGGGACCTAGGATTTCCAATCCATCCCTTTCTCAGGGGCCTATTGGAATTTTACGGCATCCAACTGCACAACCTTACCCCAGGTTCGATTATGCACATCTCAGGTTTTGTTGCCCTCTGCGAACTGTTCTTAGGCATCGAGGCCCATTTTGAACTATGGAGGAAGTTCTTTTGCCTTATTCCCCGCCATCGGGGAGGCTCTATTTTTGAAGTGGGCGGTGCTGAAGTATGGCGTATAGCCGGATCCGGATACCTCATAGGAACTCCCAAGGAGGTATACCCACAGTGGTCTTCAAAATGGTTTTATATGGACGACGTCCCACTGCCGGACCCAGTTCGGCGCGGCCTTCTCGAATTTTCCAGTGCTCCTTTAAAGAAGCGTCTCAACTGGCGTCCCCGAAGTCCCAAGGAGGAAGACAGTGCGGAAATAAAAAGGTTGGTTAACAAGATCAGGTTACTAGCCCATACCAAGCTCTTGATAGCCGAGGTCATGGCTATTGCAATAAAGAGGTGCGTCCAACCTCTCCAATCCAGAGTAACTCCCTTATGGTGTTATAATGGAGAAGATGACGCTTCCCGTTACAGACGGAAGGGTCCAGATACCCCTGCCGAACTGGCCACAATCCTGGCCGATCTGTATAAGGGTGAGAAAGAAGACTCCCTCCGCTTAAACTGCCGGGATGGCTATTCCATGTACAACCCCGTAGAATGGGTAAGATTTCGATTGTCTGCGCTGCCTTATTGCTGTCACAGGTACTAATCAACTTTGCCCTTTGTTACCGAAAACAGTCATCGAGGAAGATGATCGAGGACGTCCGCTGTCCCGCTCCACAGCCAAAGGATCATAGCCGTGATGGAGACCCTGGCTTTCACGAGGATCCGGACATATACATAGAGTTCGATGATGGGGTATTCTATCAAGCGAGCCTTGACGGCTTAAGAGTGGCTATTACCGCCGACTACCCCCGCCTCTATCCCTTTTGTATCGTAAGTATTCGGAGGGCTCTTGAAAGGAAACCCTTATATGCACTTTTGCTTATTATACCATTTCGAACTTTTAACAGGATCAGCGTTCGGCAGACCGTACCTCCTCGAGGGCGGCCCCTACACAGGGCAGTCGTTCAAAATGAAAGGGGGCCGGGAGTGCTGCAGAAACCCCACAGTCTTCCAAGAGGTATGTCCGCTTAATACATGCCTAGGCATGAGTCCGGATTGCTTAAGGTCTCCTTCTTATCTTTGATGTCAGGAGAAACACGTGGCAGATGGTGGCAAAACGTCCTGCTAGCCGAATGTCCGCCAATCCTGTGCCGGACTCGCCAACTAGGACGATAACCGAGGCAATGCCAGATCCGAATCCTCATGAGGATTCGGACGACGTATCTGTCACGAATTCCGAAGTGGAGAGCATGATGAATCACCGTCGATTAAAGGAAGCCATGCGTGCCCCGGCTTTTTCCGAGCAAGAGTTTACCGCACTCAGCATGGTGGATGCATATATCCGAGCCGCTCGAGACGGACTTGCCGGAGTCACTCAGTTGTTCTCCAAGGACATACAGGTAAGCGTTTATGCAATTTTGGATAGTCATATGCCAGTAGCCCCCGAGACTTGAAGCGGTGAGGCAAACCGATTTAAGGATCGATATACCCTGCAGGTCCTTAAAGAAAAGAACACTGCGCTAGCCCAGGAGCTGAAAACAAAGCAAATGCAGCTGAATGCTATTACCGCCGAACTGGTGGAGATGAAAAAGATTGCAACGAGTGCGTCCAAGGAGAAAAATCTCAAGGTGGAAAAGGACAAACAATCCGAAGAGATAGAGAGCTTGAAGGCTCAGTTATCGGCCGCTCAGAGAGAAAATGAAAAACTGAAGGGCGGCATATTCGGTATGTCTTCCTCTTTTATTTAGAACCTCCCTAGGTGCTCATGTTTAATCCATAATTCGGAATATCATGACTCTGTTGCTGCAGGTCTGTTAACTGGTAGGCCGGAAGAGGAAGTATCCGGATTTCAAGGCGACGTGCTAAAGGAGCTGTCCGCGGTACATGCTCGGGCCCGGAAGGCCATGAAGAGTATGGTGAAGGCTTTATGGCCATCCGATACCCCTCCAGAGAGTATGGAGGGCTTGGCAAACCAGTTCAAAGGTGCCCGGCGCCAGTTTGAGCTATGGAAGACATCCGCCTGCTGTGAAGGCGCACGAGAAGCCTGGGCCATGGTGAAAACATGCTTCACCAAGCTAGATCCGAATCATATGGCCCGAGTGGGACCACAGGGACCAGATGGGAAAGTGATTCCAGTGAGTTTGGTGTATGACCAAGTAATGATAGCTGCAAAGTATTCGCAGGAAGACCGTAGGTTAGACAATCTTATAGATGGAATAGATAAGGAAGAGGTATTTGATGCAATGTAGTAGAGTACGTTATGATCAACCAGTGCCTTTATCCGAACATGTGAAAAGTTTTGTCATCGCAGGCTTTCGGCTTTAACCTCCGAACCAAAATGGTGGAGTGTTTCCGGATACTATTGGGAATGAAAAGAAACATTCACTATGTCCGGAAACCAGGCAACCCAGTCATTGTGCTCGAACAGACAAAAAAATGTAGTTCAGGATGTATGTTATATTACATATGTAAGAAACATCTTCCAAGGAAAATAGTTTCGTTAAGGGTTCCTTTCCTTGGGTTGGCAGGCAGTAATTATGCGTGCCGGGGCTTTGGTCCGTTATACGTAAAAACTATCCCACAATATTTGGAGTGGTTACAAGAATGTAACAATCTGTCGTTTGATTGCCGACCACCTATTCTCTTAAGAATGCTAGCTTTCGGCTTCACCCGTCTGTGGTACATGTCCGGTGACCCGGTTGTAACAATCGCAGAGGTGCGCGCTCCCTTTACACCCTAGCCGAACGATCGGGAACGTAGGGCATAAACACAGGAGCAAGGCAACCTAGCTTGGAAAAAACTTAAGTCATAGAGGTGCATATAATGGCAAAAAGGATGTATATGAGCAAACGACATTTATATTTTGAGCTCCAGGCTCGAAATAATAATAAGCTTTGGTTAAAGAAGCCCCCAGTCATGGTGGGGTGTATACATTTTAGGATATTTTACCCCCCAAGTGTTCGGCTGATCCGAACACATCCTGGGAATCGTATAAAAACAAGGAAACGAAAACAAAATGAAGAGGAGAGAAAAAAAAGGAACGAAAAAAGTATGACCGAACTCATGCGTAGAATCTTCGGAGCTGAGCAGCGTTCCATTGATTCGGCTCTAGGCGATTATCCGATGCATTATGAAGGCAATAGGCTCCTCCTGTGAGAACTTCATCTATAATGAAGGGACCCTCCCATTTTGGTTTGAGTTTGTCCTTCTTCTTCTCTGGGAGGCATAAAACGATTTTGCCGACATTATAAGTCTTGGCCCGCACTTCTCTGCTCTGGTACCTCTGAGCCTGCTGCTGATAGAATGCGGAACAGGCTTTTGCAACATTGCGCTCCTCCTCCAGGCCGTCTAGGTTGTCCTGCCGATCGAGCTCGGCTTCTCTCTCTTCATACATGCGCACTTGAGGCTAGTCATGAATAATATCGCAGGGCAAAACAACCTCTACGCCGTACACCATAAAAAAGGGGGTGTATGCGGTCATGCGATTGGGCGTGGTCTGCAGCCCCCAGAGTACGGAATCGAGTTCCTTGACCCAGTGCTTATCTGACTCCCGTAGGGATCGCACTAGTCTGGGTTTGATGCCGCTCATTATCAGGCCATTAGCCCGTTCGACCTGACCGTTTGTTTGAGGGTGATATACGGAGGTGCAATCGAGCTTGATGCCCAAGTTAGCACACCAAGTTTTCACCTCATCGGCTGTGAAGTTAGAGCCATTGTTAGTAATGATACTATGAGGGACACCATAATGGTGTACAACGCCGGATATAAAGTCGATCACTGGTCCAGCTTCAGCCGTTTTTACTGGTTTGGCTTCTATCCACTTAGTGAATTTGTCCACCATAACCAGCAAATATTTCTTCTTGTGGCTTCCCCCTTCAAGGGGTCCGACCATATCCAGCCCCCAGACCGCAAAAGGCCAAGTAATGGGGATTGTTTTTAAGGCGGTGGGCGGCATGTGACTTTGATTGGCGAAAAGCTGGCATCCGACACAGCGCTGTACAAGAGCCTATGCATCTGCTCGGGCCATAGGCCAAAAGAAACCTGTACGGAAGGCCTTACTTACGAGGGCCCGAGTGGCGGCGTGATGGCCACCGAGACCAGCATGTATTTCGGCCAAGAGTTGCCGTCCCTCCTCTTCGGAGATACATCTTTGAAGAACTCCAATAGTACTTTTCTTGTAGAGTTCTCCTTCATGAACCTTGTAGGCTTTCGAGCGTCGACCTATGCGACGGGCCTCATTCTGGTCCTCAGGGAGCTCCCACCTATTAAGGTAGGCCAGGAAGGGTTTGGTCCATGGAGCAATGACAGCCATGATTATATGGGTAGAAGGTGTCATTTCGGTGCCCGAGCCCCCGATGATATCAGAATTGTGTTCGGCATCTGAGGGTATGATCGGCTCCGGACTAGTGTTGCCGCTCTTGTCCTGCCATACCACGGATGGCTTGAAGAGCCTTTCCACAAAGGTGTTAGGTGGGACGAGGTCGCGTTTAGCGCCCATTCGATCAAGGATGTCCGCTGCCTGATTACTGTCTCGAGCGACGTGATGAAACTCGAGCCCCTCAAATCGAGCTGATATTTTGAGTACGGTGTCACGGTATGCCGTCATCTTTGGATCTTTTGCATCAAAATCTCCATTTATTTGGTATATTGCAAGGTTCGAATCCCCACGCACCTCTAGGCGTTGAATGCCTATAGAAACAGCTATCCGGAGACCGTGCAGTAGTGCCTCGTATTCGGCTGCGTTGTTGGAGTCCGTGTACATTATTTGCAATACATAGCGGGCTGAGTCCCCAGTAGGGGAAGTTAATATGACACCGGCTCCCAACCCGGCTAATATTTTAGAGCCGTCGAAGTACATTACCCAGTTGGAGTATGTGTTGTATTCTTTAGGGAGTTCGGCTTCCGTCCATTCGGTGACGAAGTCGGCCAACACCTGAGATTTAATAGCTCGGCGTGGTTTGTATGTTATTTCAAACGGTAAGAGCTCGATGGCCCATTTGGCTATGCGGCCGGTGGCGTCCCGATTATTTATGATATCATTGAGTGGTACTTCAGATGCCACCGTGATCGAACACTCTTGAAGGTAGTGCCGCAGCTTCCGGGATGCCATGAAGACCGCATACGCTATCTTTTGGTAGTGTGGGTATCGAGATTTGCACGGTGTAAGGACCGCTGATACATAGTATACTGGTTTTTGGAGTGGGAATTTATGTCCCTCTTCCTCTCGTTCGACGACGAGCACCGCGCTTAGCACCTGGTGGGTTGCAGATATGTAGAGCAACATAGGTTCGCCGATGTTTGGTGCGGCGAGGATTGGGTTGCTCGCTAACAAAGCTTTGATTTCTTCCAATCCGGCTGTTGCCGCATCCGTCCACTCGAAGTGGTCGGTTCGTCGGAGTAGGCGATAAAGTGGCAGTGCATTTTCTCCCAATCTGGAGATAAAGCAGCTCAAAGCTGCCACGCACCCAGCTAGTTTTTGGACCTACTTTAGGTCTGTTGGGGTTGCCAATTGTGACAGGGCTCAGATTTTGGCTGGGTTTGCTTCGATTCCTCTATTGGAAACAATGAACCCGAGTAGTTTTCGGCTGGAACGCCGAAGACACATTTTTCCGGATTGAGCCGTATGTCATATGTTCGGAGGTTGTCGAATGTGAGGCGTAGATCGTCCACCAATGATTCGACATGTTTAGTCTTGATGACTACATCATCTATGTATGCCTCCACTGTCTTGCCAATTTGTTTCTCCAGACATGTTTGAATCATGCGTTGGTAAGTGGCGCCAGCATTTTTGAGTCCGAACGGCATGGTGTTGAAGCAGAAAGGCCCATACGGGGTAATGAATGCCGTTGCGGGCTGGTCGGACTCCTTCATCTTAATTTGATGGTATCCGGAGTATGCGTCGAGGAAACACAGTGAATCGTGTCCTGCAGTCGCATCAATGATTTGGTCAATGCGGGGCAGCGGGAAGGGGTCCTTAGGGCAGGCTTTATTGAGGTCTTTGAAATCGACACAGAGGCGCCAGGATTTATCCTTCTTCGGTACCATGACCAGGTTTGCTAGCCAGTCCGGGTGTTTGATCTCCCTGATGAACCCTGCTTCAAGAAGTTTAGCTAGCTCCTCCCCCATAGCTTGTCGTTTGGGTTCGGAAAATCGCCGCAGCGTTTGCTTGACTGGTTTGAACCCCTTTATAATATTGAGGCTATGTTTGGCCCGTCTGCGCGGGATCCCGGGCATGTCCGAAGGGTGCCAGGCGAATATATCCCAATTTTTGCGCAGGAACACTCTTAATGCGGCGTCGATCATTGGATCCAGTTGTGCTCCAATGGAGGCTGTCTTGTTGGGATCCGTCGGGTGTACTTGAAATTTTACTATTTCGTCTGTTGGTTTGAAAGAAGTGGACTTGGGCCTCTTATCGAGGATTACATCATCTTTGTCCACTGTGGAACGCAGAGTGGTTAGCTCCTCGGCCGCTAGGGCTTCAGATAGTACCTCGAGGGCCAAGGATGCCGTTTTGTTTTCGGCACGAAGCGCTATATCCGGATCACTGGTGATGGTGATAACTCCGTTGGGCCCTGGCATTTTGAGCTTCATATACCCGTAATGGGGTATGGCTTGGAAGCGTGTGAAGGCATTTCGCCCCAACAAGGCGTGATATCCGCTATTGAAAGGTGCCATGTGGAAGAGCAACTCTTCGGACCTGTAGTTCTCTGGCGTACCGAATACTACATCAGGTTTAATTTTCCCTGAACATCGTGCTTCACGACTGGGGATAATCCCTCGAAAGGTGGTGATGCTTTGCTCGATGCGACTCTTGTCCATTTGCATTTTATTGAGCGTGTCTTCGTAGATGAGGTTTAGTCCACTGCCACTGTCCATGAGCACCTTGGTGAGTCGAAAGCCGTCTACAATTGGGTTTAAGACCAAGGCGGCAGGTGCTCGGACTGATCTGGCCCTTGGTTCGTCATCGGCGGTAAAAGTTATTGCCGTATCGTTCCAAGGATTTAGTGCGGCTACTTGGTTGACTTCGGTGAGGTCGTGGAG
The DNA here is from genome assembly GCA_011799875.1 of Thinopyrum elongatum. Classification (NCBI taxonomy): domain Eukaryota; kingdom Viridiplantae; phylum Streptophyta; class Magnoliopsida; order Poales; family Poaceae; genus Thinopyrum; species Thinopyrum elongatum. Next base: position 152,954,974 of record CM022300.1, on the reverse strand, counting down.
CGCCCTTTTGCGCCGATTATTTGAAGAAAAGGTCTTGAAGACCGTAAAGACATTGAGGTCGTTATCCTCCGAAGAGTGCTTCTTCGGGGTGGTGTTGGTGAGGATGGCCTCGCCGCTCTTAGCCACCTGCCGGAGTACCCAACATGCCCGAAGCATATGTGTTGGTTCAGTATTCGGCGTCGTGTGTATCTGACAGGGCTTGCCGAGCAATTCGTCAAGGACAGTTCTATGTCCCGTGAAGGGTTTGATTTTCTTGTCAATGAGATGATGATCGGGTGCCCCATAAGGGTGCATCCTTTTTGCCCGTCCAATGGGCTGCTTAAAGGTGGGAGGTTCCCACTGGGCTGTCTGGGCTTTCCAGGTGCTTTCCATTGTACAGTACTTCTGTATTATATGTGCCAAATCTGCAAAGTGTAGTATGCGGCAGCGGTTGAGGGCATTGAGGATTCCCTCGTTCGTTGCAGCAGAAAACTGAAACCGCGTCCTTGTCGCAGCAATCTTTAATCTTGTTTTTAACAAGGAGGAATCTGGCCCAGAAGTGATGGACCATTTCCTGAGGTTGCTGTCGTACATACATTAGGTCACATATGTCTGGAGGACCTGAATTGCTTGGGGAATATTGCTTGTGGTGGGTGGGTGGGCTAAAATCTGAACCCCGACCCGCTATTGGATCCGGAGTTTGAAGAATCTCCGAGGTCACTAGTCCAGGATCAGGAGGGTCCTGGTGACTTTCGGGCTCAACGCCTGATTCTATGTTCGGAGGACCTGTGGTCTCTTCCCGAAGATGGGTATCCGTCTCGCAGGGCTCGGAAATCCGAACATAGCTTGTTATCAACTTAGGGGGAGAAGTATTCTCGGCTTGTTCCTCCACGACCGCTACCAGATGGGTGATCGGCGGGGACTTGATTTCCCTCTGATCGGGTTTAAGCCCAATCCGATTATAGTCTGTTGCGACCCCCAGGGCGGCGATGTGATCTAGCAGTTCATTCAAGGACGAGACATCTGCCGGATCCATCTTTTCGGAGTGTTCGAGGCCGATGCAGAGATGATGTTTGGCGATTTGGGGGGCCGCCTTTGGCTTAACGGCCGAGCGGGCGCCCATGGTAAAATAGCCGAGTTGGAGGATCTGTCCCAAAACTAGGGCTCCTCCAGAGGTGATGTTGTCGTTGATGACAAGGCGAGCCATCGATCCTTCCGTCGACGACACAGAGGAACTCTCAATGAAAGCACCAATGTCGGTGTCAAAACCGGCTGATCTCGGGTAGGGGGTCCCGAACTGTGCGTCTGAGGATCGAAGGTAACAAGGGACAAAGGGAACACGATGTTTACCCAGGTTCGGGCCCTCTTAATGGAGGCAAAACCCTACGTCCTGCTTGATTGTATTTGATGAGTATAGGGGTTACAAGAGTTGATCTACCTCGAGATCGTAATGGCTAAACCCTAGATGTCTAGCCTATGAGAGTTATGATAGCCTCTACGGACTAAACCCTCCGGTTTATATAGACACCGGAAGGGGCTAGGGTTGTACAGAGTCGGTTTACAGAGGAAGGAAATTACACATCCGGACGCCAATCTTGCCATCCACGCAAAGGAGAGTCCCATCCAGATACAGGGAAAGGCCTTCTATCTTATATCTTCACGGCCCATCAGTCCGGCCCATGTCACATAACCCGGACGCCCGAGGACCGATTAATCCGGGACTCCCTCAGCTGGCGCCGCCCAAGGCTGTCAGTTGAGGTGTTTCACGATATTGTCATTGAGAATGCGCCTTTCTTCGAGAGATTGTATGTACTTGATAAATTAGGTCCAACAAGAATCAGGGTCATTCATGCACCGAAATTGACAGTGTTGGGCTATTCGTGTGCTGAATTCAACGAACTTGTTACTGGATCATTATCCGTTCAGGTACAATAGTCTTCTTCTTCTCCTTCTTATATATTATTGGACAACACATTTTATCTAATTGTTGTTGATCTATATGTTCGTCTGTCATCCAGAAAATGATTCCAACAAGCTTGACCCGGCCTCTGCACACAGTGAAGATCTTGGCACTACAATATGTCGGCCCCGATCTGGATGAAGTTGTTAGATTCCTTAGATGCTTTCCTTGCGCGGAGAAGCTATACATCGAGGTGATGCTCCTTTCCTGTTAATTGTTAACCACAACGGAGCTCAACTTTTTGTTACTTTTACCCATGATTACAATAACAAATGTTGAATGATTTCTAATGGAAATTTGGAGGATTTCAATACATATATTTTTTGAGATGCTAGTGTTGTATGCGTTTTATTCCTTCGCCCGACATGCTTTCATGATAAAAGTTTATTATGAAAGATTGAAGGTGGCATTTCACTCTTTTCGTGTATTTTAGAAATCCTACAAATCAAAGAGGCCCGAAATGTTCAAATCTGCAGCTAGGCACTAATATGTTGTCTTCATTTGCAGATACTAGCAGGCCCGAAAGTAGAAAATGTTGGGGAATACAACAATCCCATTGAATGCCTTGATCTTCATCACACATAAATTACTTTAACCGAGTACCGAGGCACCACACCAGAAATTAAATTCGTCAGGTTCTTTGTTGAGAAAGCAAGGTTGCTCAAGGTAATGAGGTTTGCCCTATATTTACTGCACAGAAGTGAATGGATTGCTAAAGAGCGCAGGCGTCTATAGCTGAATGGAAAAGGCTCTGGAGAAGCTGAATTTCAGTTTGTAACTTCATATGACAGATTATTCAGAAGTCACTGTATCGAGCCGCTATATGACTTCTCGGTGGCTGATCCTTTCGCAGAAATAATGCATGAAAAAGATTGTGAAGAAGATGAAATTTATGTGTCTGAATAGTTTGAACCTTGTAATCTTTGAATTTGGGCCTTGTAATGCTGGAATTTGAACCTTGCAATATTTATGGTATTTGTTATATAACGTAATTGGATGTTTAATTTGGTTTTGCAATCATGTCCTGTCATAAGTATATATATGTTGTTTTTCTGTACACAGAGCATAGATGTTGTGCAGACAGAGCATATCACATCACACACGGACCACACTAGGTAACCCGTGGGTGATGAATTCATCAATCGCAAACGGTTATATACCAGCAAGCGTTTGCCCACAACACACACGGCTTATTCCATCACAAACAGCTCGGATGGATCAATTGTATGCCATGTATCGCACACGCAACTCTAATCTGATTCGTGCTTGATGTCTCCGCCATCGCTCGCACAGTTTGTCTTATTTGCCAAGTGGCACATAGCCGACCTCTGCCCGCGTCCCTCGGCGCGCTCTGCTCGCCGTTAGGCACCGCGGCGCACTCTGCTCGGTTCCATCGACGCGCTCTGCTCGCGTACCTCCGCGCACTTGGCTTGTGGACAGCTTTTCCTTACGTGTTCAACTGCTGCTATATGCATATATATGGTTGCTCACCGTTGAGGCGCCGCGGAGCGCTCTGCTCGCTGATACGTCTCCAAGGTATCTATAATTTATGAAGTATTCATGCCATATTTCCAACAATTTTATATGGTTTTGGTATGATTTGCATGGAACTAACCCTGACTGACGCTGTTTTCAGCAGAACTACCGTGGTGTTGTTTTTTGTGCAGAAATGAAAGTTCTCCAAATGAGCTTAAACTTTTTGATGATTTTTTTTGGAACAAAAGAGACACCCGAAGCTTCGTGGAAGGACCAGAAGCTGAAGGAGTAGGGCACAAGACACCGGGGCGCGCCAGGAGGCCCAGATGCGCCCCAGTGGGTTGTGCTCACCTCAAGGCCCATCTTAGCGTGAAACCAATGCCAAAAATTCCTACAAATAGAGAAACCATCAGGGGTAACCCTAGATCAGAAGTTCCGCCGCCGCAAGCCTCTGTAGCCACGAAAAACCAATCTAGACCCCGTTCCGGCACCCTGTCGGAGGGGGAAATCATCATCGGTGGCCATCTTCATCATGCCGGCGGCCACCATGAGGAGGAGGGAGTAGTACACCCTCGGGACTGAGGGTTTGTACCAGTAGCTATGTGTTTAATCTCTCTCTCTCTCTCGTGTTCTTGAGATGGCACGATCTTGATGTATCGCGGGCTTTGTTAATATAGTTGGATCATATGGTGTTTCTCCCTCTCTATCTTGTTGTGATGAATTGAGTTTTCCCTTTGAGATTTCGTTTTATCAGATTGAATACTTTTATGGATTTGAGAGCACTTGATCTATGTCTTGGCACTCAACTCGCGGATTCCCGAGGTGACATTGAGGTAATCTATGCATAGGGGTTGATGCATGTTTTCGTCCTTGTTTCTCCGGTAGAAATCTTGGGGCACTCTTTGAAGTTCTTTGTGTTGGATTGAGTATTATGAATCTGAAATTGTTTGATGCATATCGCATAATCAACTCACGAATACTCGTGGTGACATTGGAGTATCTAGGTGACATTAGAGTTGGTTGATGTGTATCATATGGTGTTATTTTAGTACGAACTCTATGATAGATCGAACGGAAAGAATAGCTTTGTGTTATTTTAGTATGAACTCTTGAATAGATCGAACGGAAAGAATAAGTTTAAGGTGGTTTCGTACCCTACAAACAATTTCTTCTTATGTTCTCCGCTAGATAAGAACTTTGGAGTGATTCTTCGTCGCACGTTGAGGGATGGTTATATGATCAAATTAGATTAGCATTGTTGAGAGATTGCGCTAGCGAAAGTATGGACCCTAGGCCTTGTTTTCAAGCATTGCAATACCGTTTGTGCTCCGTTTTATCACTTGCTACCTTGCTGTTTTTATTTATTCAGATTATAAAAATATATTTCTACCATCCGTATTACACTTTTATCACCATCTCTTCGCCGAACTAGTGCACCTATACAATTTGCCATTGTATTGGGTGTGTTGGGGACACAAGAGACTTTTTATTATTTGGTTGCAGGTTTTTTTGAGAGAGACCATCTTCATCCTACGCCTCCCACGGATTGATAAACCTTAGGTCATCCACTTGAGGGAAAATTGCTACTGTCCTACAAAACTCTGCGCTTGGAGGCCCAACACAAGTCTACAAGAATAAAGTTGCATAGTAGACATCAAGCTCTTTTCTGGCGCCGTTGCCGGGGAGGTGAGTGCTTGAAGGTATATTTTTAGATCTTGCAATTGAATCTTTTAGTTTCTTGTTTTATCACTAGTTTGTTTCGTGAAAAGAAAACTGCAAAAAAATGGAATTGAGGTTGCATCATATTGTTCATCTTTATAATGTCTTTCGTGAAAATGATGGAAAGGAAAATTGTGCTCAATTAATAGAGGAAGAATTCTATAAAATGTTTGACAATAGATCTTTAAATTATCAGCATGATTGCAATATTGTTGGTATGAACTCTTTGAATATCCATGATTCTAACGATATGCAAAGCCATAAGCTTGGGGATGCTATGTTTGATGAATATGATATTTTTAGTCCCCCAAGATTTGATGTGCAAATTTGTTATAATGATTGCATGCCTCCTATTTATGATGATTATATTGATGAAAGTGGGTTTGGAAGAGTGTCAACTTTATGCAATGATGATCCCACTATTTTGGAGGGTGTTGAATCTTATTGTGATAATTATGAAAGTGGATTTGGAGAGGTCATGACTTTATTTAGTGATGAATCCACTATTTTGGAAGAGGTTTCAATTGACTATGATAACAAAGTTGCTATCTATGATGATTATGGTGATGACATGTATGCTATATTGAATAATGATAACCATGAAACTTGTCATCATGATTTTAATTTACAATCACATGATAGTTATTTTGTTGAGTTTGCTCCCACCACTATGAATGAGAATAAATTTGCTTATGTGGAGAGTAAGAAAATTTCTATGCTTGTGGATCATGAAAAGAATGATTTATGTGATATTTATATTGTTGAATTCATTCATGATGCTACTGAAAATTATTATGAGAGGGGAACATATGCTTTTACATATTGAAATAATATCAACTTTCACTACTGGAATCAGCTTCTTTGCCGTCCGGACGGCAAAGGCATAGATCACGGACGGCAAAATGCTTTGCCATCCGCTAGCGGACGGCAAACTGTCCGGATGAAAGCCTGCCAGCAAAGGCCTTCTTTGCCGTCCGCTTCTTAGAAATGGACGGCAAAGGATTACGTCGTCCGCCATCCGAGGCCAGCAGACGGCAAAGACAGCTGACGGCAGTGCGGTGGCGTGAGAGCCGTTAGGGGGTTAACGGCGCTCTTTGCCATCCGCCAGCGGATGGCAAAGAGTCAAAGATCTTTGCCGTCCGCTGGCGGACGGCAAAGAGCCCAGCTAGGCAGCACTGGGAAGCTACCACGTGTCCAGATATGCCGTCCGCCAGCAGACGGCAAAGAGGTTTGAATCATTGCCGTCTGCCAGCAGACGGCAAAATGACCAAATAGGCAGCCAGTGTTCCCAGTTTGCACAGGTGACTGCCACGTGTCCTCTTTGCCGTCCGCTAGCGGACGGAAAATAGGCTATATATCCCCTATTTTTATTTAAATCCCATTAATTAGACATGGTTTCAAACACAGATATACATGCATACATATCCAACATATCCAACAGCATGTCCAACAACATATTTCATCCAATCCTACAACATAGTTCAACAAAGTCCAACATATCCATATATACATAACCAGAAACAAGTTTCCAACAACATATCCATATAGACATACATATCCAAACAAGTTTTCATAAACAACAAGGAAGCACCACAAGAATAGTACACTCCATGAATCCAAGCTTCCTCATGTAAAGCAAATCTGCAAATTGGGAAAGATGAAAGTTAGAAGAAGAAGAAGAAGAAGACTAGTTAGAAGAAGAAGAAGAAGAAGAAGAAGAAGAAGAAGAAGAAGAAGAAGAAGAAGAAGAAGAAGAAGAAGAAGATTTTTTTTCTTCTCTTTCTTTTTCTCCTCTCCTCTTCTTTGCCGTCCGTTTTCAAACCTAAGTAAGCTAATTTCAAACCTAAGTAAGCTAATTATGCCATTTTTTACATAAGTGAGCTAAGTGTATGTCATTATTGAGCAAACCTAGGTAACTAAGCATATTAGAGATAACTTAGCATATTATAGCTAACTTAGGTCATTTCGGAGGAAACAAAGCTAAGTATAGATCATTTTGGAGCTAAGTAAGCTAATTATGTCATTTTGGAGGAAGATAAGCTAAGTCTAGGTCATTATGGTAAGCATTTTGGAGGAAATAAAGCTAAGTCTAGGTCTTTATGCATTTCGTAAGCAAAACACTAGAGAAAACTTACCGTCATCACGGAGGTGAAGGATCTTCACTCCTCCTTCTTCTCCTTCTCCTTCATCATCTTGATGCGCTTAGAGTGGCAAGGCAGTGGGATGTACTCTTCTACCACAATTGGCATGGTCCTGTCGCCCAGCTGTGGGCTCGCCGGCGCCACCACCATCACGAGGTCATTGTCAGGCACCACCACCATCACGAGGCCATATTCAGGCACCACCATCGCTAGGTCATCGTCAGCCACCACCATCGCTTGCCCATCGTCAGCCACCACCATCGGTAGGTCATCGTCAGCCACCACCATCGCTTGCCCATCGTCAGCCACCACCATCGCGAGGTCATCGTCAGACAGAATAGGCTGCACCTCCTCATCCCTACTCTGCTCCTCTTCTTCCCCACTCCGTTCCTCCTCATCCTCTATGCTGCTTTTGCTGTAGCCAGAGTCGCTGCTGCTTTTGCTGTAGCTAGAGTCGCTGCTGCTTTTGCTGTAGCCCGAGTCGCTGCTGCTGCTCCCATTGCCTGACCAAATGCAACAAAGTTTTTTTAACTATCCATGTGAGACAAAGCCAAATGGAGAGGAAGAAGCGGCAGAGCGTACTGGCATCGTCGTCGTCCTGATAGCGCATGCGGCACATAGTCGTGTTGAAAACCTTCACAATGAGCGTGGCGTTGCCGTCGTACCTGAGGACAAGGAAGTACCCGTGCCGTAGGTCGTAGGCACGGATGAACTGCTCCCAGCCACGACACAGGTACATGTGGTCATACCTGAACACCACCTCCACGTCCCACAGCCTGCGAAGCCCACTGCCAGCCTGTCACAGCTTCACATTCTTTGGCCGATGGCCGTCCAGCATCTTCATAAAAGTGTCAAGCAGCCTCTGCAGTGTGGGTCAAGCAGTGATGTAGCAAACAACAGAGTTATGATAAAGAGATGGGTGAAGGGGAGATCTCTCCTTTTATATACCTGCCTCCTGGAGGAATTCTCAAGTATGATCGTGAAGAACTCGAAACCTTCCAAGTCGCACTCTGGTGTGGCAGAGTGCAGCCTGCGGTGGCGGCCTCCCCCCATCTATGATAAGCAGCAGAAGAGACCAATTACTACCCTTACAACATTATCATACAACATTACAGCAGCAAAAGTTTTGAGCAGAAGATAATCAACTACACCAAGTTATCATTTCACATTCAAAAAGCAATGCACTTGTGGACATTTATGATGGCAACAGCTAGAATCATATCTACTATAAATGGACCATATCTATAAACATAGCTAGAACCATATTTGATAAATGGACCATTTGCATATCTACAGAAACTTGGCCCTAATCCAACTTGGCTCTAATTCAACTCTATCATATTTGATAAATGGACATAGTTGGAACAGAGCCAAGTTTTTAGACATGAAAGAAAACTGAGAAAAAAAAAGCAATGCACTTGTGCTCAACAACATCAACAACACCTATAAATATGCAGATGCATGCATATTTATAGATGTAACCCTTTCGAACGGGAGACGCATAGTGGTCACGCATACTGATGATTGAAGACACCTATAGCAAGTGTTAGGGGGTTCCTTGGCGTCGATGGAACCCTAAATAGCAAGTGTCATCGGTGCGAGATACATGTGGCGCTCGGCGTTGAACACTAGATCCACATTCCACAAGTGAAGCCGGCGCCCGGCGTCCCGCAACAATAGTTCTGGTGGCCGATGACGGTCGAGCACCTTGGCGAATTCGCAATGGTGTTCGACCGCCATCAACGCCGAGAACTGTTGCTGTGGGACGCCGGACGCCGGCGTCACTTGTGGGACGTGGATGTAGTGTTCGACACCGACGGCCACATGTATCTCACAATGACGATACTAGCTATTTAGGGTTCCATCGACAATGACCCCCTAACCCGCTCGTCCCCGGGTAAACTAAATAGCAACTACCATCGGTGCAAGTTACATGACGCGGTCAGCGTTGAACACTAGATCCACATCCCACAAGTGAAGTCGGCGCCCGCCGTCCCGCAACAATAGTTCTGGTGGCCGATGACGGTCGAACACCTTGGCGAATTTGTGTGGCAGCCTCTGCGATGAGGATTAAAGCCAAGTTTTGAAATTTCAAACAACCAAACCGACTTGAGTCAGTTTGGGTGTTTCAAGTTTCAACACTTGCCTTTTAATCGTCATCGCAGAGGCTGCCAGACAAATTCGCAATGGTGTTCGACCGCCATCGACGCCGAGAACTGTTGCTGTGGGACGCCGGACGCCGGCGTCACTTGTGGGACATGGATGTAGTGTTCGACACCGACGGCCACATGTCGGTGGTCGGAAGTTGTAGGGAGGGGTTGTAGGTAGGCTGGTAGCGGGTGTAAGGGTGTAGGGGTAGGGGTGGGGGTTGGCATGTAAGGGGGCTGGAGGGGTTGGTAGGGGGTAGGGGTAGGGGTGGTCGTGTAAGGGGTAGGGGGGGGCGGGTAGGGCTGAGGTGTAGGCGGGGGAGGGTTGTAGGGGGGGAGGGGAGGGGTAGGGGTATATTGGGTCATTTTCTTTATTTTGATTATGAGTAGTATTCGTTAATAATATAAATTATGCTAGTATGAGGCGGCGGATTATTAGTCGTCTGAGAAGAAAAGTAGATGTATGTCGCTTATTATTCTTCTTCTTCTGATTCGTCGTATTAGTAGTATTCTTGCGTCTGTCTTCTTCTTCTTATTCATTATTATTGATTATTCTTCTTTTCTGTAGGCGGAGTCGTATGATGAGGATTGTGATACTAAGCCGTTATACTCTCCTCCTCCTCTTCTCTTGCTTCTTCTTATCTTACTTCTTTTCTCCTTTGTCCTCTCTTCTCTCTTTTAGTTCTTCTGCTTCTCCCTCCTGTGCCACTCCTCCTTCAACTTCTTCTCTAAAACTAAAACAAACTAATCTAAAATAACTAAACTAAAATAAACTAAACTAAAACAATCTAAAAAATAACTAAAAAAAAACTAACTAAAACTAAACTAATAAAATAAACTAAACTAAAACTAAAACTAAACTAAAACCTAAACTAAAAACAGAAACTAAACTAAAGAAACAAAAAGAAAACTAATTAAACAAAAAAGGGGAGGAGACTCAACTGGTGGAGGGGGGGAGGGAGGAGGTGCGGCGGCGCTGGAGGAGGGCGGGACCCGGGGAGGGGGAGGCCGGACGGCGCGGCGGGCGAACGAGGCGGGGACGGCCGCGCACGGCTGCCGAGTGGAAGAGGCGGCGGGGGGGGAGGAGGTGGGGAGGGGTGGGGGCGGGGGTGGTGGGGTAAGCGGAAGGGGTCGGCGGCGGGGGGCGGGCCGGGTGGGTGGGGGATGGCAGGAGGGGAGGGGGGCGGGGGGGGGGGGGGGGGGGGGGCGACGGGAATGGAAGGGGCGGCAGGGGTGCGGTGGAGGTCGGGAGGCGCAGGGGAGGGGTGCGGGGCGGCCGGCTACGGCAGACGGGGTCGGCAGCGGCGGCGCGGGTGTGGGTGGGGAGGAATGAGAGAGTGGAGAGAAGAGAGGGGGGCGGGACGGCCGTTAACGTACCCGCCTCTTTGCCGTCAGCCAACGGTCGGCAAAATTTCTTTGCCGTCCGCTTGCGGACGGCAAAGAGGTGGTTAAACAATAAGTGGACCCACCCACCTCTTTGCCGTCTGCTAGCGGACGACAAAGATTCTTTGCCGTCAGCCAGCAGACGGCAAAGAACAGGCTGATGGCAAAGACTTTGTTTGCCATCCGCCACATGTTTGCCGTCCGTTTTCTTGTGGCGGACGGCAAAGACCTTATTTGCCGTCAGCAAGCGGACGGCAAAGAATTAGCAGACGGCAAAGAAGTGGATTCCAGTAGTGTTTCCTCTCTTTATGTTGAAAGTGTTGAAGTTGCACTTGTTTTGCCTTCCTATGCTAGTTGATTCTTGTTTCCATAAGTTGTTTGCTCACAAAATCCCTATGCATAGGAAGTGGGTTAGACTTAAATGTGCTAGTCATATGCTTCATGATGCTCTCTTTGTGTTTCAATTCTTATCTTTTATGTGAGCATCATTGAAATCATCATGCCTAGCTAAAAAGGCATTAAAGAAAAGCGCCTGTTGGGAGACAACCCAACACTTTTACCTACTGTTTTTGTATGTTCACATTATTAGGCTACTGTAGTAATCATGTTTTATAGCTTTTGTTTCAATAAAGTGCCAAGTAAAGCCTTTGGGATAGTGTGGATGATAGTTGACTTGATTCTGTGCAAAAACAGAAACTTTTTTGTCCAGTGAAGAAATTCCTGTATTTTACTGGAATGTGAAAAAATTCTGAATTTTTTACAGTTGATGCGTATACAAATTTCCTACGTTTTCCTAATTTTTCAGAATTTCTGGAGTTACATAAGTATGACCTTAATTCAGATCTTTACATACTGTTCTGTTTTTGGCAGATTCTGTTTGCAATGCATAGTTTGCTTGTTTTATGGTTTCTATGGCTTATATTGCTTAATATAAATTGTGGAAATTGTAGAGTATAGTAGGCATTGTGTGAGAACAATTATGAATCTTGTCTTTGACAGTACCCAAGTGAATGATTTGTTTTATCATACTAATCCATCTCACGAAGTTCCGTTAAGTTTTGTGTGATCGAAGTTTTCATGTTTTGGGTGAGATATTGATATGAGGAGAACAAGGAGTGACAAGAACCTAATCTTGGGGATTCCCAAGGCACCCCAAGGTAATATTCAAGGAAGATCCAAGCAACTAAGCTTGGGCATGCCCCGGAAGGCATCCCCTCTTTCATCTTCAACATTATCGGTAACCTCACTTGGAGCTATGTTTTCATTCGTCACATGATATGTTTTTTTCTTGGAGCATCATTTTATTTTATTAGTATTTTCTTGATTTTATCTATAATAATGTTTTTCATCTTTTACTTCAATAAAAATGTCAAATATAGCCTTTTCCATGCTTATTTTGCAAGTATTTGAGTTGCTGTTTCAAAACAGAAAGTTTATCGCTGTTGCAAAAATTCTCTAGAAAAGTAAGAATATGATAAAAGGTTGAAATTTCTTGCATAGTACGATATATTAAATTTTCTACAGTGTGGTAATTTTTTCAGAATTTTTGGATTTAGGGAAGTATGATGAATATTTCACTCTTTACAGACTGTCCTGTTTAGACGGATTGCTGTTATGTTCGCATTGTTTGCATATGTTTGCTTGTTTAATGATTCTATTTAAGGATAGGAGTATTAAATATGCAGAGGCATTTAGTATGAAATGTTGAATAATAATTTTAGTGATTTGCTATAGTAGAGAATGATAAGGTTTTTGCATTGATTTATACTAACTTATCTTATGAGTTCTTGTTGAGTTTTGCGTGGATGAAGTTTTTAAGAATTAGGGAAACCGTGTTATGAGAAGAATGAAGAAGACACAAGAGCTCAAGATTGGGGATGACCAAGGCATCCCAAGTTAACATTCCAAGAAGTCTCAAGCATCTAAGCTTGGGGATGCCCCGGTAGGCATCCCACCTTTCTTCATCAACAATTATCGGTTAGCCTCGGTTGAGCCTAAGTTTTTGCTTCTTCACATGAGTTGTGCTATTATTGGAATGCCATTTTATTTTGCTTTGCTTGATGTTTTAATAAAATACTTAGATCTGAAAGTGTTTAAATAATAGAGAGTCCTCACATAGCTACCTGTTTACTTAACTACTCGCTTGATCTTCACTTATATCTTTTTGGAGTAGTTTATCGAACACTCTCATGCTTCACTTATGTTATTTTGAGAGTTGATAATAGTGATGGCAATATGCACAGGCTATGAATTTGGTCCTAATATAATGAATATCCAAGAAGGATATAATAAAAACTCTGATGTAGATCATTGGATATGATAAGTTTGATTCCTTGCAATAGTTTTGTGATATGGAGATAATGATATGTGAGTCATGTTGGTGAGTAATTATGCTTTAGTAAGAATATTGGTGTTAAGGTTTGTGATTCCCTATGCATGCACAAAAGTCAATAGTTATGCAATGAAATTACATCCTACTTGTGGTGCATTATTCGGTGTTAGTTATGCTCAATGCTCGTTTATGTGAATTTTTGTTTCTTGGTTGGTTGCTTCTCAATTTATTTGCTAGCCTCCATTTGTACTAAGTGGGAATACTACTTTTGCATCCAAAATCACTAAACCCAGTTTTGCCACATGAGTCCACCATACCTACCTATATGCGGTATTCCCGTGCCTTTCTAAGCAAATTTGTATGTGCCATCTCTAATTTTCAAAATAAATTCCCTTTTTGTGTGCTCGTACCGCTCATGAAGCGGCAGGGGGTGGCCAATATTTTCCATGCTAGATGTGTTATTCTCAAGATGAGTGTTTATTCACTTGTCATTGCACGAGAGTACGACAGAGGTATTAGGGATGCCCAGTCCCGAAATGAAAAAGAAATTTACTTTATGTTGTCAAATAATAAATTCCTTGGAAAGTGTTGGTATGGAGGGCACCCGTGGATACGGCTAGCCATGGATTATGAAAGAATGGTGGAAAAAGGAATACACTTTATTTTCTGTTTGGGAACCGCCTATGATATATCTAGCATGGAAAGTGTTGGGAATTACTCGGTCGTTTTTGTTGACGAGAAAAGTATGCCTCCCAAAATCTTTTATCTCTCAATTTAAGCTTTGAGCTATGGCACCTCTACAAATCCCTACTTCCCTCTGCGAAGGGCCTATCTATTTACTTTATGCAATTTTTATTTTTATTTAAGTCTTCATCTTCGCTTATAAAGCACCAACTAAGGGGCACTATGATCGTACTTGAGCATTGGATGTAGCTAATATGCGAGTGTGTTTTGCGAATGGATCAACGATTGAGCATGATGGGCTAGGGATAACTTTATTTAGTGTTGATATTTTGAAAGACATGGTTGCTTGTTGATATGCTTGAGTATTGATGTCTTCATGTCAAATTATAGACTATTGCTTTGAATCATTCAAGTCCAAATGTCCATGCTACAAAAGAAAGAGTATATGATGAATATGATAGGTAGCTTTCCACAACAAAAAATCCGTTTTCAATTGCTACTTTATCATGATAAGTTTTATGAGAAAGAGTTGCTATTATGATGCTAGAAAAATTGATTGAAATTATCATTGATCAAACTTATGCATTTTGCTAGCATTCACACTTCATAAATTGTTTCCTTTATCATTTACCTACTCAAGGATGAGTAGGAATTAAGCTTGGGGATGCTGATACGTCTCCAACGTATCTATAAATTATGAAGTATTCATGCCATATTTACAACAATTTTATATGGTTTTGGTATGATTTGCATGGAACTAACCCGGACAGACGCTGTTTTCAGCAGAACTACCGTGGTGTTGTTTTTTTGTGTAGAAATGAAAGTTCTCCAAATGAGCTGAAACTTTTTGATGATTTTTTTTGGAACAAAAGAGACCCCCGAAGCTTCATAGAAGGACCAGAAGGTGAAGGAGTAGGGCACAAGACACCGGGGCGCGCCCCGGTGGGTTGTGCTCACCTCGAGGCCCATTTTAGCGTGAAATCAACACCAAAAATTCCTATAAATAGAGAAACCATCAGGGGTAACCCTAGATCAGAAGTTCCACCGCCACAAGCCTCTGTAGCCATGGAAAACCAATCTAGACCCCGTTCCGGCACCTTGCCGGAGGGGGAAATCATCACCGGTGGCCATCTTCATCATCGAGGCGGCCACCATGATAAGGAGGGAGTAGTCCACCCTCGGGGCTGAGGGTTTGTACCAGTAGCTATGTGTTTAATCTCTCTCTCTCTCTCTCTTGTTCTTGAGATGGCATGATCTTGATGTATCGCGGGCTTTGTTAATATAGTTGGATCATATGGTGTTTCTCCCTCTCTATCTTGTTGTGATGAATTGAGTTTTCCATTTGAGATTTCGTTTTATCGGATTGAATACTTTTATGGATTTGAGAGCACTTGATCTATGTCTTGGCACTCAACTCGTGGATTCCCGAGGTGACATTGAGGTAATCTATGCATAGGGGTTGATGCACGTTTTCGTCCTTGTTTCTCCGATAGAAATCTTGGGGCACTCTTTGAAGTTCTTTGTGTTGGATTGAGTATTATGAATCTGAAATTGTTTGATGCATATCGCATAATCAACTCACGGATACTCGCGGTGACATTGGAGTATCTAGGTGACATTAGAGTTGGTTGATGTGTATCATATGGTGTTATTTTAGTACGAACTCTTGGATAGATCAAACGGAAATAATAGCTTTGTGTTAGTTTAGTACGAACTCTTGAATAGATCGAACGGAAAGAATAAGTTTAAGGTGGTTTCGTACCCTACAAACAATTTCTTCTTATGTTCTCCACTAGATAAGAACTTTGGAGTGATTCTTCATCGCATGTTGAGGGATGGTTATATGATCCAATTAGATTAGCATTGTTGAGAGATTGCACTAGCGAAAGTACAGACCCTAGGCCTTGTTTTCAAGCATTGCAATACCGTTTGTGCTCCATTTTATCACTTGCTACCTTGCTGTTTTTATTTATTCAGATTATAAAAATATATTTCTACCATCCATATTACACTTTTATCACCATCTCTTCGCCGAACTAGTGCACCTATATAATTTGCCATTGTATTGGGTGTGTTGGGGACACAAGAGACTTTTTGTTATTTGGTTGCAGGGTTGTTTGAGAGAGACCATCTTCATCCTATGCCTCCCACGGATTGATAAACCTTAGGTCATCCACTTGAGGGAAAATTGCTACTGTCCTAAAAAACTCTGCGCTTGGAGGCCCAACACGAGTCTACAAGAATAAAGTTGTGTAGTAGACATCACTCGCCTCCCTGCGCGCGTGCTCTGCCTGCGGTTGGGGCGTACGCACAATCACGTTGGGGGCCCATATGCATGCGGTTGCGCCGCGCACGTCGCCATGATGCAGTTACATGCGGCACGATGGAGTTACGCGCTACAAATTAGAACTGCCATTCGGGCGTGTGGATATTCCAAGCCGTCCGGCTTCCCCATTAATTCTCGCGACCATTATAACCTTAGTCTCTTCAACATTTCAATCTCGCCCCACAAAATAACAAGTACACCCACGACGACACATACAGAGAGGATATCTAGCGGTGCTCCAATGGAGTTCGGCGAGCATAAATTGGAGACCCACGCGAGGGAGACGGATCTCTCGATGGTGTACACCATCGACCCAGCCGTGGTGGAGGACTACATCAACACCGTGGAGCAGTTGCTTGCTCGAGACAAGTACAAGGTGGTTGGCATCGACCTCCAGTACACCGGCGGTCATCCCGGCGAAGATCAGAAGGTTGCCGTCGCCAGTTGTGCGTGCGCCATCATGTCCTCATCTACCACTACTGCATGGCCACAGAGCCTTGCGACCGTTTTGCCAGGTTTGTCAACAACACCGACTACAAGTTCGCTATGGTGGAAACCTCCAACAATGTAAAAGCGCTCATGGTTATGGGCTTGTCCTGCAAGAACCTTGTCGAAATCCATGAGCACTACAGGATCTGGGGCAGCACGAAGAAGGACTCCCTGGTTGAATTCGCCTCGGCTATCATCAACCCTTACTACGAAAAGATGAAGCAGGATGCCAACAGAACAAGTCCTGTATCCTGGCACGGGGCCTGGATGCGGCAACTGGATGAAGCCAATAGCGTGTACACATGCTACGAGATGCACAGGCGGATCGTTGACATGAGGAAGTGCCTTGTTCCCAAAATCGACGATGCTGGATCGAGCCACAAGCAGAGCAGTAGCGGCAAGCGTCACAAGAAGTAGATGATGATTAGATGATCGTTTATCCTAGTGAATTATGCATGTAATATATAGTTTACTTTGGTGTGTGGAAATGTCATGTGTGTAGTAGCCACCTATGTAATTATGCATGTAATTGTTTACTTTGGTGTGTGCAATTAAATGTCATGTCTCATGTGTGTAGTAGCCACCCATGTAATTCGTTGTTTAATTTGGTTATGCAGCCATGTCCTTATAAGTGTGTGTGTGTGTGTATATATATATATATATATATATATATATATATATATATATATATATATATATATATATATATATATATATATGTTGTTGTTGTTCTGTATGCAATCCCATCGCACAACACCCACGTCTTGTTAGCAACAATCGTCTGTGTTATTATCGGTCTTCACAGACATTTCTGATTACAGACCTATTTGACATGTATCACACACATCTTGTTAAATTGAACCATTTCTGTTCTCTTGGCTCAACGCAAACAGTTCATCCGAGTGGACTATTTGCCCTCTATCGCACACACCTTGATCTGGCTGACCGTTTCTTTTGTTCCGCCTAATCACAAATAGTTCATCCGAGTGAACTGTATGCCATAAATCAGACACACCTTGATATGGCTGACCGTTTCTATTGTGTTGCCTAATCACAAATAGTTAATCCGAATGAAGTGTATGTCGTATATCGCACACACTTTCATATGGCTACCCATTTCTGTTGTTCTGCCTCATCGCAAACAGTTCATTGGAGTGAACCGTATGCCACTCATCGCACATGTAAGTAAAATCTGAACCGTGTTTGGTGTATCCGCCAACGCAAACATTTTGCATCTTTTTTGACGGTTTTTTTACATCATGTTTGCGATTAATGCATCATACACAATTTCGTCGAAGGGTCTCTGATTGTAGTGTCGCGTTAGCAGCATCCTGCAGTAGTGATATAACCATCCCTCAACGTGCGATGAAGAATCACTCCGAAGTTCTTATCTAGCGGAAAACATAAGAATAAATTGTTTGTAGGGTACGAAACCACCTCAAGGCTATTTTTCCGATCAATCTATCCTAGAGTTCGTACTAAAATAACACCAAGCTATTCTTTCTGATCGATCTAACCAAGAGTTCATACTAAAAGAACACCATATGATACACATCAACCAACTCTAATGTCACCTAGATACTCCAATGTCACCGTGAGTATCCGTGAGTTGATTATGCGATATGCATCAAACAATTTCAGATTCATAATACTCAATCCAACACAAAGAACCTCAAAGAGTGCCCCAAGATTTCTACCGGAGAAACAAGGACGAAAATGTGCATCAACCCCTATGCATAGATTACCCCAATGTCACCTCAGGAATCCGCGAGTTGAGTGCCAAGACATAGATCAAGTGCTCTCAAATCCATAAAAGTATTCAATCTGATAAGAATGAAATCTCAAAGGGAAAACTCAATTCATCACAACAAGATAGAGAGGGGAAAACACCATATGATCCAACTATATTAACAAAGCTCACGATACATCAAGATCGTGCCAACTCGAGAACACGAGAGAGAGAGATTAAACACATAGCTGCTGGTACAAACCCTCAACCCCGAGGGTGGACCAGTCCCTCCTCATCATGGTGGCCGCCGGGATGATGAAGATGGCCACCGGTGCTGATTTCCCCCTCCGACAGGGCGCCGAAACTAGGTCTAGATTGGTTTTTCATGGCTACAGAGGCTTGCGGCGGCGGAACTTCTGATCTAAGGTTATTTCTGATGGTTTCTCTATTTATAGGATTTTTCAGCGTTGGAATCACGCGAAGATGGGCCTTGAGGTGAGCACAACCCACCAGGGCAAGCCAGGTCCCTCTGGCGCACCCTGGTGGGTTGTGCCCTCCTCATGGATCTTCTAGCCCTCCCACAAAGTTTCTAGTGCCTATTTTGTTCCAAAAAAAATCGTCAAAAAGTTTCGTTGCATTAGGAGAACTTTTATTTCTGCACAAAAAACAACACCAAGGTAGTTCTGCTGAAAACAGCGTCAGTCCGGGTTAGTTCCATCCAAATCATACCAAAACCATATAAAATTGTTGTTAACATGGCATGAATACTTCATAAATTATAGATACATTGGAGACGTATCAAGACCTGAGGAGCAGGAGCTCAGGAAGGCTTCTCACACAAGGATCAACGGGAGCAGAGAACTTACTCATCCATGGTGACCCACTTTCTCCTCTTCAAGGCCCGCGGAGGCATGCCGGCGTCGCCCTCGGGCTGCTCCTTCTTCAAGGAGCCACGAGCCCCAGGGGACGGCACCCCGGGGTACGGCTGGCTTCTCCACGCACTCGAGGCAATGGCTGCGCCCCCGGGCAGGGTAATGCCGCCACCGTTCGAAGGCGTGGGAGCAGGCTGGTTCCCGACGGGCGTGTCAACGCTCCCCCCCCCCCATCGTCGCCGGGGGCGCTTCATCCACGATGCCTTTGGGGGATGGCACCACCAGGAGGGGGTTGTCCTGAGGCCCCTCGTGGCCTTCGAGAGGCAACCCCCACTCGTCGAAGCGAGGCATCCCCCTGGCAATGTCTCCCCCGCTTGTGTAGTCGTAACGAGGGAGCCCTTCCTGAGGGAGCGTGCTGGCTTCCCCGCCAGTCAGGAGGCGGATGATTCTGCGCAGCACACTGGAAGGCAGGGAGGCCACTTGGAGCCTCATAGGGTCCTCGCCGCCGGAGAAGGCCCACATCTGACGGGAGTGGCGCTGGAGTGGGGCGATCTGCCGTCGGACAAACTCCCTCACCACCATAGGCACCGACACACCCGCCGCCCTCAGGGCGGCCATCCTCTCCATGACTTGCGAGAGCCTCGGGCCGGCGAGCCTCTCGTGCTCCCACCCGGAGCTCACCTTCGCCGGAGACGACGGAAGCTGGAGCAGGGGGCTGTACTAGGCTGCGTGGACGTACACCCATTGCTTCCGGAAGCCCCCTGCGTCCGGATGGATCTCCATGTAGATGCCCTCGCCCGCCGCCGTGCTCACTACGCGGAGCCCTGCGCACCTAGAGCACTGCGCGCCAGCGACCAGCCGCAGAGAAAAGAAGTGGCATAGGAGCGCCACCGAAGTGACAATGCCCATGAAGGCTTCACACAAGAACACGAACGCAGAAAGGAGGACGATGGATTCCGGATCAAGGTGCAGCGCATGGACATGATAGTGCGAAAGCACGGCGTTGAAGAAATCTGAGAATGGTGGCAGCAAGCCGGAGAAGAGGGAAGGAAGGTGAAGGGCAATGGTGGTGGCCTCCAAATAAATGGAGGGCCAGGAGGCAGGCCAGACCTTCGTCGCCTTCCACTCGTTGGAATCCGCGGCGATCACGGGTAAGATGTTGACCACCCCTCGAGATTGATCAAGGTGGACCGACCCAGGGCAGGCTCCGGTCCCGTTCAATGGACCGCCGTCGCCACGACCTCGCTTTTCTTCCTCCCGCGGGCCATGGCGGTGCGACGAGCCCGAGGCGCCGTAGGATCAGGTGGGCGAGGTGCAAGCTCACTAGAGAAGGGGAGGGCAGAAGTCCGGCATGCAGTGGAGCAATGGTGGCCCAACAGCGCGCGCCAGGCTTTTTGTCAGTCTCGGCACCGAGGCGATGTGGGGAAGTGGGGGCGTCCGCCCCCCGTCGTGTGCCACACGTCAAGCTTGGCCCGCTGGCAGTGGGGGCCCTCGTCGCTTCGCCCTCCCCTCGCTGCCTTCACCTCGAAGCCATCCCGAGCGCGCTTTGGGCCCGGGGGCTACTATCGGTGTTCTAGGATTGGGGGTACCCAGACCTGACTGCCTGCAGCCCAGCGCGTGGCTCCCTTAATGCCCCGATACGGCCCAGCTACAAGACTCCACGGACAAGAACCTCGCGAGGCCCCCGCCTCGCGAGGCGAACGACACCAAGACCTCTCGAGGAGCAGCCCCCCGAGGCTGCCTCCCTAGGAGCGGAGATCTCTATGTGAGCCTCACGCCTCACAAGGTGTGCGATGACATGAGCCATGACGACCAAGGCCAGGCGGGCACCAGCGGGCGCACTCCAGGGCAGTTTCCCCTTTTTTGCTAAGGAGGCACGGACGTACGCGGGTTCCCAAGGAATCCCCCAAAGGTTTCCATTCCGGTGCAACAAGACCAAGACCATGAGCTCGGCAGGATGGAAGTCATTGCTGAGCCCACCACTGCGTCACGACCAGAAGCTTTGCAGGCGAAGACCACCTTTCATCAGGATAAGATGTACTCTTGTCCCCTTTCAAATTGGCCGTTGTGGAATCCCTTCCCACCTAAGCTATGAGGGAAGAGGACCAAGACCACTATAAATATAGGTTAGACTCCACCGTAGAGGAGGAGGATCCTTCGGCCATTGAGCTCTCCCGAGGCAGCTCACACTTGTACCAGTTCATACTCATCCTCCTCACGGGGCAATCCACCACAAAGCAGGAGTAGGGTTTTACACCGCAAGGTGGCACGAACCTGGGTAAATCACCATGTCCACTTCTTCCTCTCGCTTGCGTGAACTCGTTGGAGCTTAGTCGTGGGGTGGCAAGCAGTGAGCCGTGGCTATGCTAGATCCTTTGCACACGCCCTAGAGTTTGAACCTTGTTTGGGTCCGCGGAGCCCCGATTCCGACAGCGGATTCCATCCAGCCCTCCGGCTCTACGGCCGGAGAGGGGATTCGGAAGATCTAGGTGCTCGTAAAGACAACATTGTCGCAGAACACGGCAGTGTCCCAGTCTAGAGATCGGATCCACAACGCATCAGTGCGCGCGAAAACCGATCAGTTGGCACATAGCCCACTCGGCTCCGACAGACGCCGAGTGACCTCCTCCTCAAGAGATCACCATGAATATCGGAGGCGCGATCAAGTCGAGTCACCCGACGTCACAACGACCATGATCATGCCTTGATGCCTCCACCACGAGACGGTGCGTACGGGCGTCCGCCCTACGATGACAGGCATACACACGGCAGCGATCATAGGCCGAGTATTGCTCGTCATGTGAGGGACACTCGAGACCCTCTATTCAATGCGAGATCTGTTCTTGCTCAGAGCTTGGTTGACAAGGGCCGTGCCCTGCGAGAAGGCTAAGATCTTGACATCCCGAGTGGCTCTGTACCATTGGGCCCCGAGTGCTTCAGCCGTTACATACAGGCAGCGGAAATTCCCAATAACTTCAGATTGGCCACGGGAATCAGCAAGTTCACCGGTGAGTCCAAGCCTGAGATTTGGTTGGAAGATTACTGAATGGCAGTCCAGATCGTTGGCGGCAATGACAACGTAGCCATGAAACACTTGCCCCTGATGCTCGAGGGCTCCGCTCGGGCTTGGCTAACACAGCTCCCGCCGGGTAGCATATTCTGCTGGGATGATCTGGCGATAGTGTTCGTTAAAACTTTTGAAGGCACCTACAAGAGAGCAGGTGGTTTGGCCGACTTGCAGCACTGTGTGCAGAAACAGAATGAGACTCTCTGTGAGTATATCCAGTGGTGGACCACTCTGCACAATACGGCGGAGAACGTCACCGAACACCATGCAATCTGCACCTTCAAGGCCGGAGTAAGATACCGAGAGTTGAACATGAAGTTCAGCCGAACTGAGACCCTGACTCTCAGTCGGGCTATGGAGATAGCCAATCGGTATGCTAATGGTGAAGAGGAAGACTGGCTGAGAAGCGATAAAAGCCGGATAGGCGACGCTCATCAGTCAAAAAACAAGGGCAAGAAGCACAAGCGCAACGCTGACGCTGGAGGGAGTGCTGAGGCTGCGGCTTTGGACGGCCAAGGCAAGAACAGAGGCTCCCAAAAGCATAAGAAGGACTGGAAGGGGAAAAACAGGTCACCTAGAAGAGTGACATACTCGACCAACCCTGCCAGATCCATACGAAAAAAGAGGAGGAGGGCAACTTGATTTTGCCTAAGCATACCACTCGGGAGTGCCGGCTCTTGAAACAATAGATGCGGCAAGATTCCTCCGGAGACAAGGATGAAGACGACGATGACGGCGGCAAAGGTACTTCCGGTTACCCCAACATCGAGAACGTCTTGATGATCTTCGCCGACGTCAAGAGCAAGAGTCGCCTCAAAGTCATTAACCTTGAGGTCAACATGGCGGTTCCGACTGTCACCAAATACCTCGACTGGGCCAAGACGCCCGTGACCTTCCATCAAACGTATCATCCGGTGCACATACTGACCCCCGGGCAGTAGGCCTTGGTGGTTGACCCAGTCGTTGGTGGAGTCCGACTGTGCAAAGTCCTAATGGACGATGGCAGCGGGCTTAACATCATTTACGCCAACACGCTAGAAGCAATGGGCATTTAGGTGACCCGGCTCAGCAAGAGTAACATGCAGTTCCACAGGGTAATACCCAGGAAGAAGGCCAAGTCACTCGTACAAATCGCCCTTGATGTTGTATTCAGTGAAGAGAAGAACTTCCGCAAGGAGCGGCTGACTTTTGAGGTGGTGGACTTCCGAAGTGCTTACCATGCCATCCTGGGTAGGCCTACCTACACTCGTTCCATGGCCCATCCATGTTATGTATATCTTAAGCTTAAGATGCCAGGACCGAAAGGCATGATCACTATCATGGGCAATCGAAAGTTAGCCGAGGAATGTCTCCAGAAGGGCTCTTAGATTGCTGATGAACAGATGGCGATGGCCAAGTTGGACGAGTACAAGAAGGCGGTAGACTCAAGCGACTTGCCGAAGTCCAAGAAGCCGACTGTGGAATCCGCTTTCCAGTCAGCAGGGGAAATGAAGCCCATGCACATCCATCCTGAGGACTTGAGTGCTGCCCCGACCAACATCTCCATTACCCTGGACAGCAAATAGGAAGTCGCGCTCGTCCAGTTCCTCTGTGAGAACTAGGACATCTTTGCATGGAAGCCTTCCGACATGCTGGGTGTTCCTAGGGAACTGGCCGAGCACCGACTTTGCATTGACTCGATGATGTGGCATGTCAAGGAGCACCTTCGATGATCTTCTCCCGAGAAGCGCAAGGCGATTAGCGAGGAGATAGTGTGGCTCTTGGCCGCCGAATTCATCCGAGATGTGTACCACTCCGAGTGGCTCGCCAACGTCATCCTAGTACCGAAGAAGGATAAGACTCTCCAAATGTGTGTATATTTTAGGCACATCAATCGGGCCTGCCCGAAAGATCATTTCCCTCTCCCTTGCGTAGATCAGATAGTAGATTCTACTGCCGGATGTGAGCGGTTGATTTTTCTGGATGCGTACTCCGGGTACCACCATATCCGACTGTACGGCCCTGATGAAATAAAATCAATGTTCATCACCCCATTCGGGTGTTTATGTTATATCATGATGCCATTCAGGTTGAAAAATGCTGGGGCTACATTTCAGCGTATGATCCAGTAGTGCTTACGGAAACAGATTAGTCGGAACATGGAAGCTTATATGGATGACATCATGGTTAAGTCCAGGAAAGGTTCCGACCTCCTGACCGACCTCGCTGAGACTTTTGCGAACTTACGCACTTTCGACATCAAACTGAACCCAACCAAGTGTACATTCGGCGTACCAGCAGGCAAGTTACTCAGTTTCCTCATTTCTGAACGAGGGATCGATGCCAATCCCGAGAAGATAGTGGCTATCGTCCGAATGAAACAACCGGAATGTCTACACGACGTACATTGCCTCATAGGCTGCCTGGCTGCCCTGACTAGCTTCATCTCACGACTCGGTGGAAAGGCCCTGCCGCTTTACCGATTGATGAAGAAGTCCGACAGGTTCGAGTGGACTCCCGAAGCGCAGTCTACGTTCCAGGTACTTAAAGCCTTGATCTCCACCCAACCGGTGCTAGCTGCTCCGAGCAGCAAGGAGCCTTTGCTCTTATACATCGCGGCCACGAGCCAAGTTGTTAGCACAGTCCTCACAGTGGAATGGGAAGAACAAGGCAAAGCCTTCAAGCTCCAACGACCGTTCTACTACATCTCTGAAGTCCTGATGCATTCCAAGCAAAGGTATCCGTATTATCAGAAGCTAGTATACGGAATCTATCTAACTACAAAGAAGGTGGTGCATTATTTTCAAGAACACTCAGTCACGGTGATAAGTGACGCCCCTCTATCCGAGATCATGAACAACAGAGATGCCACTGGCCGAGTGGCTAAATGGGCCATTGAGCTCCTCCCGCTGGACATCAAGTTTGAAGCGAAGAAGGCCATCAAGTCGCAAGCCCTGGTAGATTTCCTCGCCGAGTGGATTGAGCAAAAGCAACCTGTTCCAAGTGTTCCCGAACACTGGACGATGTTTTTCGACGGCTCCAAGATGCTCCACGGCTCGGGGCCGGAGTGGTCTTGGTGTCCCCTAAAGGCGACTGACTCAGTTATGTGCTTCAGATTCACTTTGACTCCTCCAACAACGAAGCCGAATACGAAGCTCTCCTATATGGGCTGCGAATGGCAATTTCTCTGGGAATTCGCCGACTGATGGTCTATGGCGTCTCAGACCTAGTAGTGAATCAAGTCATCAAGGAATGGGACATCAGTAGTCTGGCAATGACTGGCTACTACAACGCCGTCAGAAAACTAGAAAAACACTTTGAAGGGCTGGAGCTCCATCACGTGCCGCAACTCAAGAACGAAGCAGCTGATGACCTGGTCAAGATGGGCTCCACTCGGAAGACAGTGCCCAAGAATGTGTTTCTCGAACACTTACACTCACCCAGGATCAAGGAAGATCCTTTTGTGGAGGATCCCCCGCAACCAGTCGGTCCTTCCAATCCGACTGAAGTTGACATTCCTGCAATAATTGATCTGGTTCAAGAGATCCTTGTCATCACTCCCGAGTGGACTGAGCCATACCTAGCGTACCTGCTCTGGCAGGAACTCCCAAAAGATGAGGATGAAGCTCGATTGTACAAGAAGAGCACGACCGGAGTCACTCAGCGATGCATATCACCGGAGGAAGGGCAACAAATTCTTCAAGAGATTCACTCAGGAACCTGTGGTCACCATGCAACCTCTCAGACCGTGGTCGCCAAAGCATTCAGGGCCGGGTTCTATTGGCCCCGGGCCAATGAGGCTGCTCGGGATATAGTGGATCAGTGCGTTGGGTGCCAGTTTTACGCGAACCAGTCGCACAAGCCGGCGTCCGCTCTAAAGACTATTCCTCTCACTTGTCCATTCGCTGTCTGGGGACTCGACATGATCGGCCCTCTTCGGACCAGGGCGAGCATCTTTACACACTTGTTGGTGGCAGTGGACAAGTTCATCAAGTGGATCAAAGCCGAGCCAATAAAGAAGTTTGACTCAGCCACTGCGATTCAGTTCATCAAGGAGATAATTTCTAGGTTCGGAGTCCCGCACGACATCATCACCGATAACTGGTCTAAGTTCGACTCGGACGAGTTTCGTGAGTTTTGCTACACCCAAGGCACTCGGGTTGATTACGCCTCTGTGGCACACTCGCAGTCGAATGGGCAAGCCGAGCGAGCGAATGGGCTCATACTCCAAGGATTGAAACCTCGCCTCATGCGCGACCTAACTCATGCAGCAGGAGCCTAGGTGACCAAATTACCATCAGTCCTCTGGGGATTGCGGACGACCCTGAATCGATCCACCAACTGCACCCCATTCTTTATGGTGTACGGGTCAGAAGCGGTCTTGCCGAGTGATCTGCTCCACAACTCTCCCTGAGTGGATCTTACTCGGAGGCCGAGGCCGAGGAGGCAAGGCAGGATGGCTTAGACCTTTTGGAGGAGGAACATGAGGTAGTGCTTATAAGATCAATGTTATACCAACAAGATTTGCGTCGCTACCACGACAGACACATCAGAGGACGTGCCTTCTAGGAAACAAGTTTTTGCCTAAGTTAAAAAAAACAATCCGAGTGAGGATCTGCTCCACACTCGAGGGCTTAGCTGCGAACCAGTTTTCGCCTAAGTTAAAAAACAATCCGAGTGAGGCTCTGTTCCACACTCGGGGCTTAGCTGCGAACCAGCTTTTGCTTAAGTTAAAAAACAATCCGAGTGAGGATTTGCTCTACACTCGAGGGCTTAGCTGCGAACCTACTTTTGCCTAAGTTAAAAAGTTATCCGAGTGAAGATCTACTCCACACTCGGGGGCTTAGCTGCGAACCAGTTTTTGCCTAAGTTAAAAACCAATCTGAGTGAGGATCTGATCCGCACTCGGTGGCTTAGCTGTGAACAAGCTTTCGCCTAAGTCAAACAAAAGCATAGAAAGCAAATAAACTCTCAAAGGAGCATGAATCAAGTATTCGATCCGGCCGAATGTTTTCGAGCAAAAGTTAAACGAACCCCAGGCTCAGCAAAGTACCTCATTACATCAACCACCCGGCATTCCGGGGCAAATTCAATCAAGTGTTTTAGGCCTCAGGTGGAGGGCTAGCTGGGTCAACAAAAGTCTCGAGGTCGATCCCGTCGGCGATGCGAGTGGTGGCTTCGGCAAAGGTCTCCATGAAATCCTCAAACTTGAGGTTCTTCTTGTTCATCACTCGGAGTCCCTTCAGCTTCTCCTTGTCAACGTTCTTGCAATGAACATGGACAAGTGAAAGCGCCACGTCAGCACCACTCTGAGCGGCGGACTTCTTCAAAGCCTTCACCAGGGCAGGGACTTCATTCAGCCTTGTCATAACTGACTCCAGGTCTATCTGGGTCTCCTCGCCCGGCTGCAATTCCTTGTCAATCCGGCCCATGGCACCTCGGGACTGAGTGATATAGCGCAGTGTGTTCCCCAAGCGAACCTCCAACCGAAGGATGGCAAGTGACGCTTTGTCGGCGACGAGTGACCTAGAAGGGTTCAGGTCCCTCTCTATTCTCTGCAACTCTAGTTCCTTGTTGTAGAAATGCTCTGGTTGGAAGAAGACAACCCATGAGCGAATGATTGAGAAAGATTTGGTGGCATATGGAGTTCACTCGGTCAAGTAAGAACTTGCCGACGAGTTTCTTGCTAAACTCCTCGCAAACCTCCTCCATATGTGTTTCCAGGGCATCCTTCTTTTCAGTTAGCTGTCTAACCTTCTCCTTCAGCGTCTTTTTCTCCTCGGTGAAGACACTTGCGGCAACATTGAGGTTCTTAATCTCCTCCTCCAACTTGCGGACTGAAGCCATCTTCTCGTCGGCAAGCTTGGCCTTGGTCCTAGCCTCCTTCTAGGCTAATGCCAGATCCTTGTCCTTGTTCTCCAGAGCCTGCTTCATGGTTTCTAAAGAAATAGAAGTCTTGAGCCTCATTATGAGTTGGGTATTCTCGCTACAAACATCTGTCGAGGCGGAGCGACTGGGATCAAAGATGAAAAACAGAATGCAGCTGTAAATTGAAGGAAATGTCTCACCTCCTAGAGCGGCCTTCTCTTTCTCTAGTCGGACACTCTTGAGCTTCTCGACATCCAGGTCTAGTTGGAGGGATATCACCACCTTCTCTATCACAGCGTAATGGGATCCCAACTCACAGGTCCTCTGCAGCATACAAGAAATAATTAGTCGCAAGGAAAAATCAAAGCACTAACATACAGACACCTTGTGGATCACAACCAAGTGGGACAAGCTGGATCAGTACCAGATCCTAAAGTACCCTCGGTACCGAGTGGAACAAGCTTGACCAATACCAGATCCTAAAGTACCCTCGGTACCGAGTGGAACAAGCTTGACCAATACCAGATCCTAAAGTACCCTCGGTACCGAGTGAAACAAGCTTGAACAGTACCAAATCCTCAAGTACCTACTGACTACCGAGTCGACCATGCACTACTGAGTGGAACAAGCTCAATCAGTACCAAATCCTGAAGTACCCTCTGACTTATCCTCACTCGGTTAGTCATTGAATCGGCAATGAAGAAGATAGAGGGCAACAACACCAGACGATCTGCTTCATTCGGCTGACTTCCGAGTCAGCTATGAAGAAGATCCTACCTATTGTCCCACCAACACACGAGTGTCGCCGAGCGCCCTGAATGCCTAACGACAGTTCTAAATGTTGAGGAACGTTTCATGGAAAACAAAAAAAATTCTACGCACACGCAAGATCTATCCATGGAGAGGCATAGCAACGAGAGGGGAGAGTATGTCTACGTACCCTCGTAGACCATAAAGTGGAATCATTTATTAAGGCGGTTGATGTAGTCGAACTTCTTCGCGATCCAACCAATCAAGTACCGAACGTACGACACCTCCGTGTTCAGCAGACGTTCAGCTCGATGACGTCCTCACCTTCTTGATCCAGCAAGGAAGGCGAAATAGTAGATGAGTTCCGGCAGCATGATAGCGTGGTGATGGTGATGGTGAACTCGTTCCCGCAGGGCTTCACCGAGCACTACGGAGAAACTGGATGGAGGACTAAACTATGGAGAGGGGTGCTGCACACGGCTAAGAGATTGTCGTGGTCTTGTGTGGCGCCCCCTACCTCATATATATAGGCGGGGGGAGGGGAGGCAGCCAGGAGGCGCCCCAAGGGTGGCCGGCCGGCCCCTTGGGCTTTCGCCCTCTAGCTCCCCCCTTCTTGTATGCCTGCGGGGGGAAGGCGGGAGGAGGTGGCGCCCCCCTTTCCTTCCTCCTAGGTGGAGGGAAGGAAAGAGGGGCTAGCCCTCCCCCTTTCCATCCCTAGGGCCGGCGGCCAAGGGAAGGGGCATGCCAGCCCCTTGTGGGCTAGTGTGTTCCCCCTCTTGGCCCATAAGACCCATTAACCTCCCGGGGCTTCCCGGAACCCCTTCTGGTGATCCGATGACTACCCGATATACTCTGAAACCTTTCCAGTGACCAAATAGCATCGTCCTATATAATAATCTTTACCTCCGGACCATTCCGGAGCTCCTCGTCATGTCCGTGATCTCATCTGAGACTCTGAACAACATTCGGTCACCAAATCACATAACTCATATAGTACTATATCGTCAATGAACATTAAGCGTGCGGACCCTACGGGTTCGAGAACTATGTAGACATGACCGAGACACCTCTACAGTCAATAACCAATAGTGGAAACTGGATGGCCATATTGGTTCCTACATATTCTACGTAGATCTTTATCGATCGAACCTTATGACAACATACGTAATTCCCTTTGTCTGTCGGTATGTTACTTGCCCGAGATTCGATCGTCGGTATCTTCATACTTGGTTCAATCTCGTTACCGGTGTCGGTGCAACAAACCCCAGGTATGTTGCCTAGACTGTACACAGGCTCCAGAACGAGACTGCAGCATCCAGGATAAGGCCAAGCATAAGAGATCAGCTCTTCGAGGAATCAAAGGGCAGATCAAGAAGACCAAGATCAACCCAAGGAGTAAAATACCACAATGGGAGAACCTCCCCTGCTGGGCAGGCGAGCCTGGCGGGACGAGGTTGCCCCGAAGACAAGTCTCAAGATTGCCCCGGCAGGCTTGCCGGGGACGCTGAGGGCGGATTACCCCGCCAAGGCTCCACCGCTCCACCTCACAGCAACGCAAGTCACCGATCGATGCGGTGTCGAGCCCCCAAGATGCTAAGTGGCCGTTATTTGGCACGTGGCAGCCACCTCCTGAGGAAATCACCTCCAAATGACACTCGTCCAGCGACGTGTCACGCAGGCAGGCATGAAGGTGGCAAAAAAGCACGGCAAGGCTTGCCGGGCTAGGCTACGATGTGACACTGGGCGGCGCATTTAATGCGCTCTATCCAGTCTATAGAGTTAGGTATGATGGCACTGTTTGCCATCTAATCAGTACACAATGACTGATTTGCCATTGTGGTGATCTATAAAAGGAGGGCCATGGCTACCTCAGAAAGGATTCAGACCCCTGTACACTCATACGCGTGCAGCTGCTCTTGCCCCGAAGCAACCTTGCCGGGCAAGAGCGCTGCACCTCACCATGGTCCTCTCATCAATCCACCAAAGCAGGAGTAGGGTTTTACGCCTCGTGGCGGCCCGAACCTGGGTAAAAACTGCCCGTGTGATCACTGCCGCACTGCCCCGCGCCCTCCGCTCTTTGTGCAATGCGTCCTTCCCCCCTGCCGAACCACAAGGGGCCGATGGCCCCATAGGTAGCCGTGTTTTCCCACGACATCTTTGGCGTGCCAGGTAGGGGGAAGCACTTGCGCTAACCCGAGAGCGTACGCAGCGCGTCATCTTCATCATCATCTTCTTCATCGATGGCTTCATCATCCATGGCGCCCAAGAAGAAAACCGGTGCCGCAGCTCACCCGCCCACCTCGAAGGCCCCTCCACACGCGGCCGCCGACGCCGTGGGGGCTACGGGGGTGCACGGGGACGTGGGCACTGCGGGGGACGTGACCGGCGCAGGCGGCATCGTCGCCACCTCCCCCGTAGCCGAAATGGGAGCAGGAGGCACCGGAGAAGGACAGCGCCAACAACATCCCGACGGCCATGCTCCGCAAGGTGCGGGAGGAGAGATCATTCCATCCGCGCCTCTCCACCCCGCCGAAGGACGCAGCCACAGTGGTGATGCTCGCCTTGGGGCGAATCGCAATCCTCCGGCCGCCCTCACTGCAGATGTGGCTGCGGGACATGCGTCACCCCCAGGACGGGCTGCCCAAGCGGATGCGCCTAATGCAGCCACCAATCCCCAAGCACATCCATTTCGCCTCCGCGCCGCCCTGGTGACTGGCTCACGGCAACAGGAGTGGGGCGCTGCTACTACTGGCACCGTCAGAAGCCAGGCGACGTTACGGTCTACATCATCATCCATACCGAGCACTGCTTCGGAGGCCATGGCGCAGGCCCAACTCCTATTGAGATTTACGCCGATGGCTGATCAGATGGATGAGTGGAGAGCCACCATTCAGAACTTGATTGGTTTCGCCGAGGCGGGAGGATCGCAGCCAGCAGGCCTGTCACAGCCTCCACAGGCGGCGGCAACGGCCTGAGCTGCTGGCCGTACCGAAGGGGTCACCCCCATGATGCAATCCCCTCTGCGGCAGCAAGTGCAGAGGCCACAGCCAGAGAAACGCAATCAAGAACTCGACAATGTGTCGATGGCATCGTCCGATCCTTGAGCCCGACGAGAACAGCGGCGAGTCCTGGAAGACAGGCGGGGGAGGGGGGAAGGGGGACGTGCGTGTCACCATCGAACGACGCCGCAAAACCCAACGCTGGTCCGATAGGCGCAATGGCTCCAACGTTGACGAGCCTACGCCCGGTGAGGGTGCGTGCCCCGCCTTCATTCGTGAGCTGCGGCAAGTCCGTTGGCCATCTGCCCGCATGTTCAAGCGAGAAATACCAGAGAAGTACGATGGAAGACTGAACCCGGTAGAGTTCTTGAGCATCTACACCATCGCTGTTCAAGCTGCTGGGGGAAGAGATGAGAAGGTATTTGCCAACTACTTCCCTTTGGTACTCAAGCCAAATGTGAGGTCTTGGTTCATGCACCTGCCAGTGAATTCCATTTTGACCTGGGCTGACCTGTGCCATGAGTTTGTTGGTGCCTTCACGGGTGGCCACCAAGAACCAGGACGGCCCAGTGACTTACAGCTACTCCCGCAGAAGGAAGGAGAGATTCTGTGGAAGTACATGCAGAGGTTCAGCCGGGTGCATAGGAACATCCCAGACATCCACCCGGCAGCTGTGATTGTCGCGTTCCAGTCCAACGTGCATAACCGCCGATACATTCTAAAATGAACGTTTGTTTGCCCAAGACTGTGAACGAGCTCTACACTCTGGTGGATAATTGCGCCCGAGTGGAAGAGGGGAGACGACACCCAGGTGAAGAAGATGGTGTCGACATCGACTCAAAAGACGACGATAACACCACCAGCCGGAAGAAGAAGAGCAAGAAGCTTAACAAGAAGCGCAATGATAAGGTGGTGATGACTGTTGAAGGATCAAACGCACCTAGTACCGGCAAGAAGGCTAAGACCGAGGTCCCCGGCAAGGAAGCTGTCGCGTGCACTGATTGCCGGGAAGCCGCGGCTGCTGAGAAAGCTAGGAAGAGTGATGGGCCGTATTGCAAGATCCATCGGACCAAAGGCCACGATCTCCAGGAGTGTCCTTAGATTGAGCAGCTCGTCAAGAAGCAGAGGGCTGAGTACGAGAAGCATGATAAGGAGAAGAACCAAGATGGCGCTGGCGGGAAGGGCCAAGGTGGCGGATCAAGTCACCCCAATAAGGCTCCTCAGTATCAAGGGAAACCCGCCAAGGGCCGTGAAAGAAGGATTGCGAAGACGGAAGTGATGAAGGAGATGAAGAGGAAACCAGCGAGCAGGAATTCCAGAAAGCCACTGACGCCCTATGCATTGATGGGGGTGCATCTCTGCACTCCTCTCACCGCCAACTTAAAAGGTGGGCGCGTGAGGTCAATGCCGTGGAGCCAGCGGCAGATTCTCGGAAGAAGCTCAAGTGGTCCCGCACGCCCATCATCTTTGATGAGGAGGATCACCCCGACCGCACTACTGCGGTGGGGTGTTTGCCGTTGTTGGTTTCACCAACAATCCGCAACCTCAATGTCACAAAGATGTTGGATGACGGTGAAGCCAGGTTGAATCTGATTTCTCGAAAGGTCATCAGCAAACTCCAGATAGCAGATGAAGAGCTCAAGGTTACTGGTACGTTCCAAGGGATCAACCCCGGCAAGAGTCATCCTAAGGGGAAGATCACACTGCCGGTAACATTCGGGGGGGAGTTGAACTACCGGACTGAGAAGATCGTGTTTGATGTGGTTGACCTCCCCCTGCCGTACAATGGAATCCTTGGTCGTCCTGCCCTGGCCAAATTCATGGCGGCATCCCACTATGCCTACAACACTTTGAAGATGCCAGGACCAATGGGCATTATTTCTATCCCATGAGACAAGAAAGACGCAATCATATGCGTGGAAAAGATGTACCGGGAGACAGTTGCTGCAGAAGCTGCAGAAGCCGCTGCTCCCACCAAGGAAAGCAAGAAAAAGAAGAAAGGAAGCAAGGATGCCAGCGAGGAATCCGGGAAGTGTGTCTCTCCGGAGTGCGCTGCACCTGTTGATGACTTGCCGGAGAGTTCCAATAGCAAGAGATCCAAGGTTGCCGCACCATCTGTGAAAAAGGTCCCGGCAGGGCTGGCTGGCGCTGGTGGTACATTTACCATCAGTGCCACCCTCGATGACAAATAGGAAAGAGCGCTTGTTGCCTTCCTGCGGGCGAATGTCGATGTGTTTGCTTGGCAACCATCTGACATCCCCGGTGTTCCCAGGGAGGTAATTGAGCACCACCTTGTTGTCTGCCCACATGCCCGGCCCGTCAAGCAGAAAGTCCGGAAGCAAGCTTTGGAGCGGCAGCAGTTCATTGCTGAGGAGATCAAGAAACTTGAGGCAATTGGATTGGTCAGAGGAGTATTGCATCCAACGTGGTTAGCAAACCCAGTGGTGGTACGCAAGGCAAATGGGAAATGGAGGCTTTGCATAGATTTCACGGGTCTTAACAAAGCATGCTCGAAGGACCCATTCCCCTTGCCGCGCATCGACCAGATTGTGGATTCCACCTCCGTATGTGACTTGCTCTCCTTCCTGGATGCCTACTCTGGATACCATCAGATCTTCATGTTCAAGGAGGACGAAGAAAAGACCGCATTCATAACTCCATGTGGCACTATTTTGTACGGATGCCTTTCGGGTTAAAGAGTGCTGGATCCACTTTTGCAAGAGTAGTACAGATTGGCTTTGAGTCCCAGTTGCACAGAAATGTTGAAGCCTACGTGGATGATATTGTGGTCAAAACCAAGGACAGAATGACTCTCATTCAGGATTTGGAAGAGACCTTTGCAAATTTGCGCAGGCTCAATTTGAAGTTGAACCCGGAGAAGTGTGTGTTTGGCGTTCCTTCCAGCAAGCTACTTGGCTTTTTTGTGTCCCATCGGGGGATAGAGGCCAACCCCGACAAGATCAAGACTATCGAACAGATTCAAGCACCAAAGACAGTCAAGGACATGAGGCGTTTGACCGGATGTGTTGCCGCGCTGAGCAGGTTCATTTCCATGTCCGCTGAACGCGCCTTGCCATTTTTCAAAATCTTGAAAAAGGCAGGGCCCATGGAGTGGACCCCGAAGGCAGACGCTGTGCTACAAGATTTGAAGGCCTACCTTTCCTCTGTTCCTACCTTAGTCGCTCCTAAACCACAAGAGTTGTTACTCCTATATTTAGCAGCGACCAATCAAGTGGTTAGCGTAGCACTGGTGGCACAGCGGGAGGTAGATGAAGCAGCAACCACCGCCACCGTCCCCTCAGGAGAGGAAAGTGAACCAGCCCCGGCAAGGTCAGATGCAGTTCAAGATAGAGAATAGCAAGGCAGCAGAGACAGTGCCAAGATCACGGCAAGGAAGAAGGTGGTGCAGCGCCCAGTGTACTTCGTCAGCTCCCTACTGCAGGGGGCTAGGTCGAGGTACTCTGGCGTGCAAAAGTTGATTTTTGGCCTCGTCATGGCCTCAAGGAAACTGCATCACTACTTCCAAGCCCACAAGATCACGGTTGTCACCCGCTTCCCTTTGCAACGGATACTCCGAAACCCCGAGGCTACTGGCAGGATCGTGGAATGAGCTTTGGAGTTATCCAGCTTTGGTTTGAGGTTTGATAGAACGTCAACTATTCAGAGCTGAGCACTGGCAGAGTTCATTGCAGTGTGGACGCCAACCCCTGATGAGGAAGTACTGGAGATAGTTATCCCCGGCAAGGAAGCGCCCCAAGAATGGATTATGTATTTTGATGGTGCCTTCTCCCTACAGGGTGCAGGAGCTGGCGTGCTTCTCGTTGCTCCCACTGGGGAGAACCTTAAGTACGTCGTTCTAATGCATTTCCCTTGGGAGGAGGCTACCAACAATACTGCAGAGTATGAAGGGCTCCTTGCCGGGCTCAGGATTACGACAGAGTTGGGAATTAAGAAGCTGATCATCCGTGGAGATTCACAACTTGTGGTGAGACAGATCAACAAGGAATACCAAAGCCCATTAATGGAGGCATACGTCGAGGAAGTGAGAAAGTTGGAGGAGCGCTTTGACGGATTGCAAACAGAACACGTACCACATGCGGAAAACAGCATTGCTGATCATCTGTCAAAGTGTGTTGCGCAAAAACTCCCTGTGGAACCAGGGACTTCTGTTCTCCATCTGACTCAACCCTCCGTATCCCCAGCAACAATGGCCAGTAAGAGGAGGATATTGAACTCTGGCAAGCCTCTCCCGGCAGAGCTTCCCAAAGCCCCCGGCAGAAGGCTTGGCGGGAACAACTTGCGGTCGAGGCATGCGCTCCTGCCGACGAGGAGGTGCCGCTTGTCCTTGTTGCCGAGCCCCAGGCTCCAACTTGGGCGTGGCACATTGTTCGTTTCCTCCGAACATGAGAACTTCCCGAAGAACAAGAAGAAGCTGAAATAGTAGCCCGGAGGGCCAGTATGTATCAGTTTGTTGACGACATGCTATACAGAAGAAGGCCCAACGGTGTGAAATTGAAGTGCATTTGCCGGGAAGAAGGAATGGAACTGCTGGCAGAAATACACAAGGGTATGTGTGGCTCCCACATCGGATCAAGGGCCTTGGTTGGAAAAGATTTCCGGCAAGGTTTCTACTAGCCCACTGCCCTCCAAGATGCAATTGAGCTAGTCACCAAGTGTGAAGCCTGCCAGTTCCACTCCAAGAATATCCATCAGCCTGCTCAAGCTCTCCAAACAATCCCTTTGTCATGGCCATTTTCGGTCTGGGGGCTCGACATCCTGGGTCCCTTCCCCCGTGCTACCGGGGGCTTTGAATTCTTGTTCGTTGCAATCGAAAAGTTTACAAAGTGGCCGGAAGTGGAGCCCGTGAGAAAGGTAACAGCGTAGTCAACTATCAAGTTCTTGAAAGGATTGGCGTGCCGCTTTGGGGTACCTGCCCGAATCATCACCGACAATGGCACCCAATTCACAAGCCGGCCTTCATGCAATACGTTCATGCCCTCAGAAGCAAGATTTCATTTGCCTCTGTGGCCCATCCTAGAAGCAATGGACAAGCTGAGAGGGCGAACGTTGAAGTGCCGCGAGGTCTTAAGACAAGAACTTTCGATAGACTGTAGAAGTGCAGCAGGCGATGGATCGACGAGCTGCCGGTGGTTCTTTGGTCCCTCCATACGACACCAACTCGAGCTACCGGGCAGACTCCCTTCTCCCTAGTCTATCGGGCAGAAGCAGTTATCCCCACGGAAGTGTACTTCGTCAGCTCCCTACTGCAGGGGGCTAGGTCGTGGTACTCTGGCGTGTAAAAGTTGATTTTTGGCCTCGTCATGGCCTCAAGGAAACTGCATCACTACTTCCAAGCCCACAAGATCACGGTTGTCACCCGCTTCCCTTTGCAACGGATACTCCGAAACCCCGAGGCTACTGGTAGGATCGTGGAATGGGCTTTGGAGTTATCCAGCTTTGGTTTGAGGTTTGAAAGAACGTCAACTATTCAGAGCTGAGCACTGGCAGAGTTCATTGCAGTGTGGACGCCAACCCCTGATGAGGAAGTACTGGAGATAGTTATCCCCGGCAAGGAAGCACCCCAAGAATGGATTATGTATTTTGATGGTGCCTTCTCCCTACAGGGTGCAGGAGCTGGCGTGCTTCTCGTTGCTCCCACTGGGGAGAACCTTAAGTACGTCGTTCTAATGCATTTCCCTTGGGAGGAGGCTTTGACGGATTGCAAACAGAACACGTACCACATGCGAAAAACAGCATTGCTGATCATCTGTCAAAGCGCGTTGCGCAAAAACTCCCTGTGGAACCAGGGACTTTTGTTCTCCATCTGACTCAACCCTCCGTATCCCCAGCAACAATGGCCAGCAAGAGGAGGAAATTGAACTCTGGCAAGCCTCTCCCGGTAGAGCTTCCCAAAGCCCCCGGCAGAAGGCTTGGCGGGAACAACTCCCCTTCGATCAGTGAGCTGCACCCTCCCGCCGAATTACCAGTCTTTGCGGTCGAGGCGTGCACTCCTGCCGACGAGGAGGTGCCGCTTGTCCTTGTTGCCGATCCCTAGGCTCCAACTTGGGCGCGACACATTGTTCGTTTCCTCCAAACATGAGAACTTCCCGAAGAACAAGAAGAAGCTGAAAGAGTAGCTCGGAGGGCCAGTATGTATCAGTTTGTTGATGACACGCTATACAGAAGAAGGCCCAACGGTGTGAAATTGAGGTGCATTTGCCGGGAAGAAGGAAAGGAACTGCTGGCAGAAATACACAAGGGTATGTGTGGCTCCCATATCAGATCAAGGGCCTTGGTTGGGAAAGATTTCCTGCAAGGTTTCTACTGGCCCACTACCCTCCAAGATGCAATTGAGCTAGTCACCAAGTGTGAAGCCTGCCAGTTCCACTCCAAGAATATCCATCAGCCTGCTCAAGCTCTCCAAACAATCCCTTTGTCATGGCCATTTTCGGTCTGGGGGCTCGACATCCTGGGTCCCTTCCCCCATGCTACTGGGGGCTTTGAATTCTTGTTCGTTGCAATCGAAAAGTTTGCAAGTGGCCGGAAGTGGAGCCCGTGAGAAAGGTAACCGCGTAGTAAACTATCAAGTTCTTGAAATGATTGGTGTGCCGCTTCGGGGTACCTGCCCGAATCATCACCGACAATGGCACCCAATTCACAAGCCGCGCCTTCATGCAATACGTTTATGCCCTCGGAAGAAAGATTTCTTTTGCCTCTGTGGCCCATCCCAGAAGCAATGGACAAGCTGAGAGGGTGAACGCTGAAGTGCCGCGAGGTCTTAAGACAAGAACTTTCGATAGACTGTAGAAGTGCGGCAGGCGATGGATCGACGAGCTGCTGGTGGTTCTTTGGTCCCTCCGTACGACACCAACTCGAGCTACCGGGCAGACTTCCTTCTCCCTAGTCTATGGGGCAGAAGCAGTTATCCCCACGGAACTCATATACGGGTCTCCTCGAGTGCTTGCCTACGATGAAGTAGTGCATGAACAGCACCGGCGTGACGACGCTGTGCTACTTGAGGAGAACCGTCTCTGGGCTGCTATGCGTGCTGCACGCTACTAGCAAGCCCAGCGTCGCTATCACAGCCGCATGGTTCATGCCTGGAGTCTTGAGGAAGGCGACCTTGTCCTTAGGCGCGTTCAGTCTGCCAAGGGTGCAAACAAGTTGATGCCAAAGTGGGAAGGCCCTTACCGGGTAGTACGAGTCACCAGACCTGGTGCAGTCCATCTGGAGACTGGAGATGGCATTCAATTTCAAAACTCATGGAATATTGATCATCTCCGTAAGTTCTACTTGTAAGGCGCGGCTGTCGGGCCCTGCCCGATAGCCACCCTTTTGTACAAGCTTTGCCGAAGTTGCATGTAACCCTTTGTACAAAGCCAGGCACAGACCCCGAGCAACAGAGAAATAAACGAAGCGTTGGGGCCCCCCAAAACTTGCATGCATGCATAAGCATATCATGAGCATAACATGATCATATAGAAGAGGGCGCATGTGGCATTGTTTTCATCTGAATTAAGTTGGAGGATTCTTGCCGTGGACTTCGTCCCGAAGAAAAGGAATGAAGACGAGCCCACATGACGATCCCCGGCTAGCCAAACAGATAAGTTCCTTCTTATCCATGTTTGTTCTGTTATATGCAAACTTGTGCATATGAAAACCCCGCCACCTTCGAAACATAGGTGCTCCTACCCATTGACTCGAACGCTGCTTCGGTCAGGGTGGTCGTAGTGGCCTTTGACGGAAGAAGCTTGGCGGGGGGGGGGGGGGGGGGGGGCTGGTCCCTTTCTTATGGTTGTGCCCGGCAGGCCTGGCCCCACGGCAACAAACTTAGGGTACCGGCAGGATAACTTGCCGGAGAAACTTGTTTACTTAAAAGTATAGAGGCGTTTCACCTCTGCATGGAGATAGTACATGCACAAGTGCTCGATAAAGTTCATCTTTTTCATTAATATGCTGATAATCAAGTACAGATCTTATAGAACACAAACATGGATAAGGAAATTTACATTACTTAGACTAAAGTTTGGCCCATGCCTACATATTTTAAACTGAAAAAAGATAAGTGCCCCGTAATCCCTTTCTTGTCCCTCTCCTCCTAGGCACAACGGTGAAAAAGGAAGAGGGGAAAAGAAGTGCCTGAGCGGAAGCCTAGCCCGATCCTGTCAGGGCCTGTCGGACGCAGCCTGACAAGATCGAGAGTGGCGAGTGACGAAGACATGCACCTAGGGTAGGGTAATAGGCCCGACATGGACACCCTTACCCGAGGACACTGCCCTAAGGCCAAGGACATTCAAAGGATGGCACCATCTACCAACTGAAATCACCACAGGGTGCAACCCACTCGACCAACAGTTCACTCGGACAACCCAATTCCATTCGACCGGGGTGTACTCACTCGACCACACCAGAAACCACTCGGAAGACAGAAGATCTAAAGGCACTCAGGATGGCAAGGGTCAGGCGTTCACTCCGTAGTCTTAATGATCATTTATTTGCCTTTATTACTGGCGTTATCAGTAATGTCCTGTCTTTATAGACATTGAAACCCTTGTAACATGGGACGGTTGGGGTCCTGGCGCACTCTATATAAGCCACCCCCCTCCTCAGGCACAAGGGTTCGCACCCCCTGTAACTTCACGCATAAGTCAATCGACCGAGCCTCCGGGCACCGAGACGTAGGGCTGTTACTTCCTCCGAGAAGGGCCTGAACTCGTAAATCTTGCATGCACAACCTCACCGTAGCTAGGATCTTGCCTCCTCATACCTACCCCCCATTCTACTGTCAGACTTAGAACCACGACAGTTGGCGCCCACCATGGGGCTGGTGACTTAGCGACTTTCCGGTGAGGTTGCGATTTTTTCCGATTCCCATCATCATGGTTTCGGGTGGAGGTTTGGCTGAGGGCCACGAGATCCGTCTCGGCGCACTCGTCTTCATCGCCGACGACTCCGCCTGGCTCCAGGAGGCCCCCCTCGACGTCGAGACATTCCCCGTCCGCGGGGCGACGCACTTTCGCGCATGTGTCCCCGGCGTCCTTCTGCGGCAGCCATCGACCCAATATCGGTCGTTTCCTACGGCGTCTTCATTCCCCGCTGTTCGCCGTCGCAAGCGATCTGGTCGATCGCAGCTTCAGCGGTGGGTGAAGCATGCAGTGGCACGTCAATCGGCCACTCCTCAAGTCGCGACAATCGAGCCCGATGAATCTCTCTACGGCCTGTTCGATCTGTCGACTGGCTCCGTCGAGACTCTGTCCGAGTGCGACAGCAACGATCCTGTGGCGGAGGTCCTGATGGTCGACACGCCGCGTAGCCCACCTGGCATGCGTCCAAACGGAGGCGGCGACGGCGGTGGCGATCCGTCGTGTGTTCATGAGGAATACCACCCCGAAACCCTCTCTTCACAGCAAAGGGAAGAACTTCACCGCCGTAACGAGGAAGCACTCCACACGCCCATCGTCGGAGAGACCTCCGAGGCTTGGGCCTTGGAGGCAGCGCGCTTGGCCACTTTGGCTGAACGCACTCGACTGGAAAATCTTCAGCATGCACTCGACGAACATGCTCGGCAGCGGATTCCTGAGTCCAGTCGACGGCGGCAATTATTCCCTCCTGAACCTCAGGTATACCGCACTCCGATTCAGAATCTTGCAGCCGCAGCTCGTATAGCAGAATCCATTCAGCCATCCCAGTCAGAAGCTGGACGAGGTTTGATGCAGATCCGGGCTCTGCTCCGGGCGGCAGGAGACCAAAACACTGCAGTATCACAGTCGTGTGACAGAATCCATAGCAGATCTGTGGTGGCTGACATAGTTCAGTCGGCTCACAGCCCAAGATCGCCTCCGCGGCGTGAAGGGCGGGTGCATCGCCAGGATCAGCACTTGGGTCGGATCCATGAGCAGTACGATCATTGACTCGGCCGTGATGACCGCCGTCGAGCGCCTACACCCCCTCCGAGAAGCGGATCATATGTGCCCCGGCACTATGATGACAGGCGCCCGTACAGCGGAGGGCGGAGGACGCCGGTCGACCCAAGAGAGCCAGGGTTTGATGCGAGGTCAATTTTAGTGCAAGGTTTGGTCGACAGGAACTGAGCACACAGAGAGGGGCAAGGCAGGGATCGCCCGAGTGGAAGCAGGATTCATGTTTCGGGTCCCGAGTGTTTTAGCAGAGCTATCAGAGCCGCTGAGATCCCCCCCAACTTCAGGTTGGCGACTGGGGTTAGTAAGTTCACCGGTGAGTCGAAGCCTGACACTTGGCTAGAAGATTACCGAGTGGCTGTCCAGATCGGTGGTGGAAATGATGAGGTAGCTATGAAACACCTTCCTCTCATGCTGGAAGGGTCGGCCAGGGCATGGCTGAATCAGTTGGCTCCAGGCAGCATATTCAACTGGGAAGAGTTAGCCCGAGTGTTTGTCAGGACATTTGAGGGCACATGCAAATGACCTGCGGGGTTGACAGAATTGCAACATTGTGTACAGAAGCCAAATGAAACTCTGAGGGATTGCATCCAAAGATGGACCACATTACACCACACAGTAGAGAATGTATCCCAACACCAAGCAGTTTGTGCCTTCAAGGAAGGCGTTCGGTATCGGGAGCTTAACTTGAAATTTGGTCGGACAGGAGATATGTCTCTGACCCGAATGATGGAAATAGCCACCCGGTACGCTAATGGTGAAGAAGAGGACCGACTCCGCAGTGGGAAGGGCAAGCCAGTCGCCCAAGACACCGGAGTGGGTCGGAAGCAGAAACGCAAAGCCGAGCCTGCAGGTCCAGGTGAAGCTGCAGTTGTAACTCAAGGGAAATTCAAAGGAAAGCCCAAGGGACCCTGGATCCCCAAGAAGGTGAAAGATCAGGCTGGGAACGATGTGTTAGACTTGCCATGTCACATTCACACCAAGAAGGATGAAGAGGGAAATCTGATTTATCCCAAACACACCACTCGACAGTGTCGGCTCCTGATCCAGCAGTTCCGAGAGAAACAACCCAGTGAAAAGGAAAAAGAGTCTGACAAGGATGGTGATCAGGAACAAGATGATGACGGTTTCCCTAACGTCAATTCCACTTTGATGATTTTTGCTGACATTGAGAGTAAAAGTCGACTGAAAGTCATCAACAGAGAGGTAAACATGGTTGCTCCGGCAACGACGACATACTTGAAATGGTTAAAGACTCCCATCAGATTCGACCAATCTGACCACGCACCGCACGTCGCCACCCCCGGGAGGCAAGCGTTGGTGGTCGACCTGGTCGTTGGGGGCACCCGACTGACCAAAGTCTTGATGGATGGTGGCAGCAGCTTGAACATTTTGTATGCAAAGACTCTTTGTGGGATGGGCATTCCGATGTCCAGGCTCAGTGAGAGCAACATGCGGTTCCATGGTGTCATTCCAAGGAAGAAAGCTGATTCACTCGGACAGGTCACTCTTGACGTGGTTTTCGGTGACTCAAAGAATTACCGCAAGGAGAAGCTGTCATTTGAAGTTGTGGATTTTCACAGTGCCTATCATGCTATTCTGGGCAGAACTGCATATGCCCGTTTCATGGCTCGACCGTGTTACGTGTACCTCAAGCTGAAGATGCCTGGCCCCAAGGGCGTGATCACGGTCACTGGCAATCGGCAACGAGCAGAAGAGTGCCTCCAGAAGGGCTCTAAGATTGCCGATGAACAGATGGCAGCGATTGAAATGGAAGAGTATAAGAAGACTGCAGATCCGAGTGATTTGTTGCGCACTAAGAAGCCTGCTTCCGAGTCTGCATTTCAGTCGTCCGGTGAAACAAAACCTGTTCACATTCACCCGACCGATCCCAGTGCTGCACCGATTCACATCTCAACAACACTCCACAGCAAATAGGAAGAAGCGCTCATCCAGTTCCTCCATGAGAACTGGGACATCTCCGCATGGAAGCCATCTGACATGCCGGGTGTACCCAGGGGGCTGGCTGAGCACCGTTTGTGAGTCGATCCAAAGGCAAAACCCGTGAAAGAGCACCTCCATCGGTCCGCTGCGGAGAAGAGAAAGGCAATCGGCGAGGAGGTGGCTCGGCTTTTGGCAGCTGAGTTCATCCACGAGATTTACCACTCCGAGTGGCTCGCCAACGTTGTCATGGTTCCCAAGAAAGATGATTCACTCCGTATGTGCATTGATTTCAAGCATATCAATCGGGCCTGCCCGAAAGATCATTTTCCTCTCCCCCGCATCAATCAGATAGTCGACTCGACTGCGGGATGTGAGCGATTATCCTTCCTGGATGCATATTCCGGGTACCATCAGATCCGACTGTATGGACCTGATGAAATAAAAACAG
This sequence comes from Thinopyrum elongatum, assembly GCA_011799875.1. Classification (NCBI taxonomy): domain Eukaryota; kingdom Viridiplantae; phylum Streptophyta; class Magnoliopsida; order Poales; family Poaceae; genus Thinopyrum; species Thinopyrum elongatum. Next base: position 152,910,765 of record CM022300.1, on the reverse strand, counting down.
CTTTTATCACCCCATTCTGGTGCTTTTGCTATGTCACCATGCCCTTTGGTCTCAAGAATGCTGGTGCCACATTCATGCGCATGATACAGAAGTGCCTGCTAACTCAAATCAGTCGGAATTTGGAAGCATACATGGATGACATCGTGGTTAAGTGTGGCACCCCGGCTCAGAGTAAACTGGAACGCCCCGTATTCCAGCCCAGGGACAAGTCCTCTGGAATACGGCACTGTTGGCATAGAACAAATCAGCTCTTTATTACAACGGATATGGTTACAAAAGGGTACAAGGATTACATTGGCACGACGACACTATGCCTTCCCGGGGTAGCTCTATGCTAATAGCGAAGTAACTCTCTCTCGGCAGCGGAACAGCGATGACGATGATGGACTCCACTCCGCAGGGACTCTGGCTAGAACGCGTATCCTAGATCGCAAGCACAGGATCCTCGGCAAACAAGCAATCACGGCATGACCTGCAAACTGGCATGACACGCCAGGTGAGTACTTTGAATGTACTCGCAAGCTCACAGCAAACATCAGCATTAAAGCAAGACAACATCATAGCAATCCAAAATTAACCAGCATGGTTATCTAGCAAGGTAGCTACTGAAATGACTGCAGTAAGGTAAAGCGTATTAAATCCATACTTCAAATAATCTCTGGCTCCAATCCGAACCTATACCAAGTCCAATCCCCAAGCATGTGGTCATCCGACCACTCAACTCACAGCCATCCCATGGCTAACATATCAAATACCTGATTCCATCTGCACGACAAGTCTGACAAACTTACTCTCCTCCGGGTTGTCTCACAACCCTCAGAATACTCATGAACCACCGAGTACTTCTGATCATATGACGAGTTCTTCCATCATTATCATCACTACCATGGTTGACCACCTAGTGAGGTCTGGACGGACTGTCCAATACCGTGGACACGGCTATTCGAATAGATTTTACACTCTGCAGAGGTTGCGCACTTTACCCACACTATGGAGCACTGACCTCGTGATCCCATTTGGGTGGATCAGCGTTGCTCCAACGAAACCTGCCTGACCCGTGACTCTCCCATCGTACCACCGGCAATCATCCTCCCCCGGAGCCAAGCCCTGGGTGGCCCCTGTGTCACCTCGTGACACCTGCCACCGTCGTGGCCAAACTGAACTGTCCCAAACGGGGACGCCGGCAAATAACTCAACTGGGCTCACAAGGTTATCGCCGCCTACCGGGCCAGGGTAGCGCGCACGCATAACCTTCCCTGTCGGGCGGTACCGGTGAAAGAGCACACGATCAGACCAAGTCAAGGCCGTCCCATACCGGCAAATGTGGTTGCACGGATAAGTCCGGACAGGTGACTCAAGGTCAACCATGAAATATCTAATCCCCGAATAATATTTCCGTCATGGCTGACACTCCGATAACCAGTATGCTTAAGCCACTGCTACTAATTCATCTCTACGAACTGCCGGATGAACTCCAAAATAATCATAGACAGTGATCTCAACATCACAGTATCAACAAGTGGGTAAGCTACTGGTCACTAATAATCCGGTATTCAACATGGTAGTCACCTATCCGAGAATTAACTCGATCATGGCATAATCCAATTCATTTCACAGATACTCATACTTGCTGATAAAGTAAATAGTCAAACTATGACATTGCAATGCGATGATGCAGATGAGAGCTGTGGCTTGCCTGGGGATGAAGGGATACACCGGGGAGAAGTGCGGAATCGTCGCGGAAGTGATTGCCGGAAACAGTTCTCTCTCAGAGGGCTGTTTATGGGCAAGGGCAAAATGGTCATTTTCACAGTAGAACCACATAGTGAAAATGATACCAACACGACGGGCTCGACGAGACGAAGACGTGGGCGTTGAATTCACCTCGATCGGAGTTACGGTTGCGGAGATACGAGAGTTGGAAGATCAGGGACTAATCTGTGAAAAGATCCTCACAAGCAGGTCCCTGGCAGCTAAAAGTAGAAAGCGTCTTCGGGAAGATTACGTTTTCTAAAAAGGAAAACGTATTTTCAGCCACAATAGAAACAGAATACGTCTTCTAACTTCGAAAACGTATTCCATCAAAAACCGTCTCCACTTAACGCACCTGGGCCCGGGTCTAGAGCCAATGACGCGTGGGGCCCACGAAACAGGGGAGGGGGCGCTGGCGCTCGTCATCTTCCTCCTCCCCTCGCTCCCGTTCGTTCTCGAGCGGAACAAAACAGGGAGCAGAGGAGGGGCGCGGCGAGGGGGCCGGCCGGCTCCGGCGGTCTCCGGCCACACCGAGGGCATCGGCGGGACCGCGGGACCGTGCCTCCTCCGTCCAGAGGGTCGTCCGGCGTTGGGGATGAGTAGGGAGGCGGAGAGGGGTGGCGCCAGAGGAGGCCAGGGGCGGGCGGTGGTGGAGGAACTCGGTGGTGCGGCCAACTCCGGCGAGGGGAGATGGGGTGGGGCGGCTCGCCGGAAGGAGGGGAACATGGTGGAGGGCTCGGGAGGAGGAGAGGAGCGCGGGCCTGCCCGAATTTAGGCGGCGACCGCCGGTGACCGAGGCGGCAATGGCGAGCAGGAAGGGCCCCTGGAGCTCGGGCGAGTGGCTAGGGAGGGGTAGTGAGGTGAGGTGGAGCTGCTGGTGTGCTCGGGAGGGCTCGGAGTGGTCTATATATAGGCGAGCGACGGAGGGGGCCGAGCTTGGCTGCGGCGACGCGTGTGCCGGTGTCCCGGCGCTTCCAGAGCTTGCTTGGAGGAGGGGAGAAGCTTCCCGGACGGTCATGGAGGGGCGGAGAGAGCTCAGGCAGGGTCGGGATGGCTCGGGAGAGCTCCATCGACCGGTCCCGTCGGTGACAGGGGGCGGCCATGTCACGGGAGCCGTTGTGTACTGCGAGGGAGGGGACGTGAGAGGGAGAGAGAGAGGTCCAGAGCGAGGGCGACGACGAAACGAAGCCGCTGGACATGATGTGGTGTCGAACAAGCGAGGAAACGGACAAGGCCAAGGGTCCCATGCACAGAGCGCGCGATTTGGCAAGTCAAACACGTGGTCACCATGTGCATATGGCGCCACGGCCACGTCCTTGGCACGAAATCTTGTCTGGTGTGTAGTCCCTCCAAACTACATTGCACCTGAGGTGATAGATCGACTAGAAAAGCTCTGAGGTGAAGTGAGGATTCACTGAAACTTTGCTGTATCAGACTGAATCATGATACAGTGATCAACAGAGATGTGATTAGAGCCAAATAAGTTGTCTGGGATGTTTAGATGAGGAAGGACTATATTCCTGGGGGTTTTGGAAGGAATTGGACCAATACACATCATAGTTGCTTTGCAACAGCACAATTGGTCCAGAATCAAGAACATGATGGTGCACTCGAATGAAGAAGCCACTTGAGCTGAAATTTGTCAAGGCAGGGTTATTTGGACATATGAGGATGCTGTAAAAATTTCGTACCAAATGGACATGCCAAAATGGTACTTGTTTCACAAACATTCTTACTGTCCAGAAACTTGGGAAAATTCTAGAGAATTATTGGAAAGATAAAATGAGCCCAAATTTTGTGGAGAGGTGTAAGATAATTAGGAGAATGTCCTGGTAAATTTTCAGCAGTTATGGAGCAATATAAAATATAGTTGCTTCACAATGTGAAAATATGACCAGAAACAAAGATTTAATGCTGTGGTCACATAGATGATTTTATAGGGTTGAAACTTGGTGGAGAGTCATGATTCGAGCATATAAAGATGCTTGCAAAATTTCAACTCATTTGGATACTCCTGGCTGGTACTTGCTTCACAAAGTTTCCAGTTGACCAGAAACTTTGGAAATTAGCCAAGGGAGATTTATTATCCAAATAAAGCTGAATTTTGGCATGTGGCAATGATATGGACAGGAAAGAGTTCACAAAAAGTTTGAGAGCAAGCAAGCAAATATAAAGGGTACTTGCTTCTCAATCTGACAGATAGGGCAGAATCGGAAAAGGAATATTTGTGAAATATTTTTGGGTATGGCAAGGAATATTTTGACATATCTGTATAAGATATGTCCCAAAGGATTTATGGGAATTATTTGAGAATTTTGGGAATGATAGAAATATGAGTTGCTTCACAACTCAGGGCAAACAGAGTTATTCCTTTAATAGAAAAAGGAATATTCCCAAGAAAAAGAATATTGGGAGTTGGTCCAAGATGGAAATGACATGGTCTTGGGATGGTTTTGAGGTTGGCAAGCCACTCAGGAAGAAGAATGAAGGGTGATCCCTCCAGGTTGCAGAACTATCACACCACAGAAAAGCAAAACCGGACCAAATCAAAAGAAAAAGAAATTGGGTAAAATCCAGGGTGTTACAAACCTACCCCCCTTAAAGAAATCTCGTCCTCGAGATTTGGTTGCTCAGGAATCAAACATGAATATTTCCACTTGAGGAAACCGTTTCCAACTCGGGTTTCCTTTTTACCTTTGTATAATGTTCCCGTTGAATTTCATATGACTGGCTGCCTTGCTTCGGGGTGGTTTGCTTTACTGGACCCCTTTTTCTGGCAAATCTTACCTCATATGTTACTCCGACTTCAATCCTTTTATGTCTGCTATCCTGTCTGGGGCAATAAATTATCCTGACCAAACAATGTGGCATGCTCGTAAGTCCGAGGGTGATTCCTCATGGATGTGTCGTGACGAGGTCCAATATGAACGATTGTTCACTGAGTTGTGAACAGGTTCTCTTGGTGGACATGAAATCTTTTACTCATTTCAGTGGGTGACTTCAAATGGATGTGTGTCCTCCAGGCTCAAAAATAGTATTGTAAATCGTACCATTCTCCTGGCGGAATCTGACTTCTCACACGGATTGCTGGGTCATCTTGGGTATCTTCACTGTCTTGGGTATAAGGCTCCTACCAAATATTTGACTGTCACCTGTCATGACCAGCATAGAGGTGTACGGTCTTATTGTGATATTATCCATGGACTTGACTGACAGGAGTCCTAGCAGCAGAATCTTGTTCACGGCAGGTTAGTCTTTAACTGATTCCTATCTGTGAGGACACATGCTTAAGAACTGTTGTTCATCTTCTGATTACTCAGTCTGTCGGTATCTCCATATGGATGGTAGGCCATGTAATGATTTAACATGGTTGCTGAATTTCAACTGCCGAGTTAATCTTTTGACTGACCTGACTAGCTTGATTGCCCTCTTCTGACAATTCTGAGCATATCTGGTTGACTGGGCGGGTTGTCTTGGCATGGGGTCCTTGCAGATGGAATAGACCCCGTGGGTGTGTACCCATGGTGGTCGGTATCTAACCCGATTACTCTGAGTATCTGTACCATGTTGATCTTGCAACCATTATCATACCTTTATGGCCAAATCTTTGCTCCTTCATTATGGTTCTCTTTGCCTGGATCCTTTGCTGAAAGAACTTGGCCTTATGTGTTCTTGATTCTCCGTGTGACCATGGGTGTTGTCAGGTGCAATATTCCGGCAGGCATATTACTTTACAAGTTGTAGCTGTAGGTAACGATCGTCTGAACCCTTGGATAAAACCGGCAAATAAACCAGTAGCCACTAGAACGGTCTTTACAACTCAGATCTGGGACTTTTACTGGAGTAACTCAACCCCGACTCAAGACGGCTGGAAAGCAGCTCAGAGCATGAGACGGTGTTGATAAGAAGAAAGTAGCAACTCCCTAAGACGGCCGAAAAACAGCTCAGAGCATAGGGTCATTGCTACGAAGAGAAATTCAACAGCTGCCCGAGACGGCCAAAAAGCAGCTTAGAACACGGGCCAGTTGCTGACAAGAGAAGTAAAAATCGGCATCCACCCCAGACGGCCGGAAACAGCTCAGAACACAGGCGTGGTGCCGTCACCAAAGAAAAATAGGCAAGGGTTCATCCGTGTCCCATACAGCTCACTATTATGTATATACCTTACCGTTTCTGCTGTCGGTTACTTGTTGCATGCAACAGGGTATTCGGCTATCCTTCTTGCTGAACTCTAAGTTCATAGCACATTATGGCTTGCTTCCAAGACATAGCAGGGTTCAAATTGTACTCGTAGCAGACTCAAACCTTGTATATATATGAATCATACCTTTGGCACGGAATGCACTGTGGATCATATACACAATTTGCCTTCTTGCTGATGCGATCGTTGCTGTTGTGAAAGTTGCACTGATGTATACTTGGTGCTGATAACCAATCCATTCAGGATATCATTTATATTCAGGCACGATATTCCTGATATAGCACAGTCGGCTGAAAATTTCATATTGCTGAGCTGAGCTTCCACATGACTGTCTCTTCACTGATTTCTTTGGGTTCAGGGTCGGTGAGCAACTTCCATAAGGGAAAAATAAGGTAACACCAAGGGCCCAAAGAAAACAAAACAAACGACCAAACAAAAGCACACAAAGCAGCAAGATCACACACACAGGCAATATCACATACCACAGCTATTCACAGCAATAATATGCATTCCTACTTAAGCACACAAATCTCGCAAGAACTCCGGTATTACGGTCTAACATGCTGTGGCGATGTGCACGAAAGTGAATCAATGTGTGGAAGAAAATTGGTGTAAACAGGGCTACACCAAACACAGACTTAACACGGATGGAACCGGTGGCGAGGACGAACTTGGTGATCGGGGGTCGGAACACAGAAGTTACGACCACATCATCATCAAGCGTACGGAAGAAAACCGTACACGTCCAAAGAATAGGTGGCGGAATGAGATAGTGGTGGAAAGAAAAGCTTGCAGGCATTGCCCTTTTCTGATAACAAGGATTAGTAAGGGTTACCGAAACGGCTAGTGGAATGGCACGATCCGGGATAGAACTTGTCTATCACCGAAACGATAGGGGGTGGCTGAAGAGAATAAGTTGGTGTGGTACTGGTGCATCAATCCGACAAGGGATCGACACCTCCAAGCACCTTGGCATCACTCCGCCGGGACGAAGATGACACCACACCAAGGAACAAATATGCAAACTGGAGAGCGCAGGTAGAGAATCGAAACCGATGCCACCTACACTCGCCAGATCCATCGTTAGTGACAAGATATCTAGTCTATATGCATGCTATGCACAAACAAATGCAACAAACAAGTGCAGCAAACCAACCGGGTCCTAAACTACCGGGTACTAACGCTCCCACCTAGACCGCGCATCCTATAGCCAGACCTGCTCTGATACCAACGCTTGTGGCACCCCGGCTCAGAGTAAACCGGAACGCCCCGTATTCCAGCCCAGGGACAAGTCCTCTGGAATACGGCACTGTTGGCATAGAACAAATCAGCTCTTTATTACAACGGATATGGTTACAAAAGGGTACAAGGATTACATTGGCATAGCGACACTACGCCTTCCCGGGGTAGCTCTATGCTAACAGTGAAGTAACTCTCTCTCGGCAGCGGAACAGCGATGACGATGATGGACTCCACTCCGCAGGGACTCTGGCTAGAACGCGTATCCTAGATCGCAAGCACAGGATCCTCGGCAAACAAGCAATCACGGCATGACCTGCAAACTGGCATGACACGCCAGGTGAGTACTTTGAATGTACTCGCAAGCTCACAGCAAACATCAGCATTAAAGCAAGACAACATCATAGCAATCCAAAATTAACCAGCATGGTTATCTAGCAAGGTAGCTACTGAAATGACTGCAGTAAGGTAAAGCGTATTAAATCCATACTTCAAATAATCTCAGGCTCCAATCCGAACCTATACCAAGTCCAATCCCCAAGCATGTGGTCATCCGACCACTCAACTCATAGCCATCCCATGGCTAACATATCAAATACCTGATTCCATCTGCACGACAAGTCTGACAAACTTACTCTCCTCCGGGTTGTCTCACAACCCTCAGAATACTCATGAACCACCGAGTACTTCTGATCATACGATGAGTTCTTCCATCATTATCATCACTACCATGGTTGACCACCTAGTGAGGTCTGGACGGACTGTCCAATACCGTGGACACGGCTATTCGAATAGATTTTACACTCTGCAGAGGTTGCGCACTTTACCCACACTATGGAGCACTGACCTCGTGATCCCATTCGGGTGGATCAGCGTTGCTCCAAGGAAACCTGCCTGACCCGTGACTCTCCCATCGTACCACCGGCAATCATCCTCCCCCGGAGTCAAGCCCTAGGTGGCCCCTGTGTCACCTCGTGACACCTGCCACAGTCGTGGCCAAACTGAACTATCCCAAACGGGGACGCCGTCAAATAACTCAACTGGGCTCACAAGGTTATCGCCGCCTACCGGGCCAGGGTAGCGCGCACGCATAACCTTCCCTGTCGGGCGGTACCGGTGAAAGAGCACGCGATCAGACCAAGTCAAGGCCGTCCCATACCGGCAAATGTGGTTGCACGGATAAGTCCGGACAGGTGACTCAAGGTCAACCATGAAATATCTAATCCCCGAATAATATTTCCGTCATGGCTGACACTCCGATAACCAGTATGCTTAAGCCACTGCTACTAATTCATCTCTACGAACTGCCGGATGAACTCCAAAATAATCATAGACAGTGATCTCAACATCACAGTATCAACAAGTGGGTAAGCTACTGGTCACTAATAATCCGGTATTCAACATGGTAGTCACCTATCCGAGAATTAACTCGATCATGGCATAATCCAATTCATTTCATAGATACTCATACTTACTGATAAAGTAAATAGTCAAACTATGACATTGCAATGCGATGATGCAGATGAGAGCTGTGGCTTGCCTGGGGATGAAGGGATACACCGGGGAGAAGTGCGGAATGGTCGCGGAAGTGATTGCCGGAAATAGTTCTCTCTCGGAGGGCTGTTTATGGGCAAGAGCAAAATGGTCATTTTCATAGTAGAACCACATAGTGAAAATGATACCAACACGACGGGCTCGACGAGACGAAGACGTGGGCGTTGAATTCACCTCGATCGGAGTTACGGTTGCGGAGATACGAGAGTTGGAAGATCAGGGACTAATCTGTGAAAAGATCCTCACAAGCAGGTCCCTGGCGGCTAAAAGTAGAAAGCGTCTTCGGGAAGATTACGTTTTCTGAAAAGGAAAACGTATTTTCAGCCGCAATAGAAACAGAATACGTCTTCTAACTTCGAAAACGTATTCCATCAAAAACCGTCTCCACTTAACGCACCTGGGCCCGGGTCTAGAGCCAATGACGCGTGGGGCCCACGGAATAGGGGAGGGGGCGCTGGCGCTCGTCATCTTCCTCCTCCCCTCGCTCCCGTTCGTTCTCGAGCGGAACAGAACAGGGAGCAGAGGAGGGGCGCGGCGAGGGGGCCGGCCGGCTCCGGCGGTCTCCGGCCACACCGAGGGCACCGGCGGGACCGCGGGACCGTGCCTCCTCCGTCCAGAGGGTCGTCCGGTGCTGGGGAGGAGTAGGGAGGCGGAGAGGGGTGGCGCCAGAGGAGGCCAGGGGCGGGCGGTGGTGGAGGAACTCGGTGGTGCGGCCAACTCCGGCGAGGGGAGATGGGGTGGGGCGGCTCGCCGGAAGGAGGGGAACATGGTGGAGGGCTCGGGAGGAGGAGAGGAGCGCGGGCCTGCCCGAATTTAGGCGGCGACCGCCGGCGACCGAGGTGGCAATGGCGAGCAGGAAGGGCCCCTGGAGCTCGGGCGAGTGGCTAGGGAGGGGTAGTGAGGTGAGGTGGAGCTGCTGGTGTGCTCGGGAGGGCTCGGAGTGGTCTATATATAGGCGAGCGACGGAGGGGGCCGAGCTTGGCCGCGGCGACGCGTGTGCCGGTGTCCCGGCGCTTCCAGAGCTTGCTTGGAGGAGGGGAGAAGCTTCCCGGACGGTCAGGGAGGGGCGGAGAGAGCTCAGGCAGGGTCGGGATGGCTCGGGAGAGCTCCATCGACCGGTCCCGTCGGTGACAGGGGGCGGCCATGTCACGGGAGCCTTCGTGTACTGCGAGGGAGGGGACGTGAGAGGGAGAGAGAGAGGTCCAGAGCGAGGGCGACGACGAAACGAAGCCGCTGGACATGATGTGGTGTCGAACGAGCGAGGAAACGGACAAGGCCAAGGGTCCCATGCACAGAGCGCGCGATTTGGCAAGTCAAACACGTGGTCACCATGTGCATATGGCGCCACGGCCACGTCCTTGGCACGAAATCTTGTCTGGTGTGTAGTCCCTCCAAACTACATTGCACCCGAGGTGATAGATCGACTAGAAAAGCTCTGAGGTGAAGTGAGGATTCACTGAAACTTTGCTATATCAGACTGAATCATGATACAGTGATCAACAGAGATGTGATTAGAGCCAAATAAGTTGTCTGCGATGTTTAGATGGGGAAGGACTATAATCCTGGGGGTTTGGAAGGAATTGGACCAATACACATCACAGTTGCTTTGCAACAGCACAATTGGTCCAGAATCAAGATCATGATGGTGCACTCAAATGAAGAAGCCACTTGAGCTGAAATTTGGCAAGGCAGGGTTCTTTGGACATATGAGGATGCTGTAAAAATTTCATACCAAATGGACATGCCAAAATGGTACTTGTTTCACAAACATTCTTACTGTCCAGAAACTTGGGAAAATTCTAGAGAATTATTGGAAAGATAAAATGAGCCCAAATTTTGTGGAGAGGTGTAAGATGATTAGGAGAATGTCCTGGTAAATTTTCAGCAGTTATGGAGCAATATAAAATATAGTTGCTTCACAATGTGAAAATATGACCAGAAACAAAGATTTAATGCTATGGTCACATAGATGATTTTATAGGGTTGAAACTTGGTGGAGAGTCAAGATTTGAGCATATAAAGATGCTTGCAAAATTTCAACTCATTTGGATACTCCTGGCTGGTACTTGCTTCACAAAGTTTCCAGTTGACCAGAAACTTTGGAAATTAGCCAAGGGAGATTTATTATCCAAATAAAGCTGAATTTTGGCATGTGGCAATGATATGGACAGGAAAGAGTTCACAAAAAGTTTGAGAGCAAGCAAGCAAATATAAAGGGTACTTGCTTCTCAATCTGACAGATAGGGCAGAATCGGAAAAGGAATATTTGTGAAATATTTTTGGGTTTGGCAAGGAATATTTTGACATATCTGTATAAGATATGTCCCAAAGGATTTATGGGAATTATTTGAGAATTTTGGGAATGATAGAAATATGAGTTGCTTCACAACTCAGGGCAAACAGAGTTATTCCTTTAATAGAAAAAGGAATATTCCCAAGAAAAAGAATATTGGGAGTTGGTCCAAGATGGAAATGACATGGTCTTGGGATGGTTTTGAGGTTGGCAAGCCACTCGGGAAGAAGAATGAAGGGTGATCCCTCCAGGTTGCAGAACTATCACACCACAGAAAAGCAAAACCGGACCAAATCAAAAGAAAAAGAAATTGGGCAAATTCCAGGGTGTTACATTAAGTCGCGCAAAGGTTCCGACCTGCTGACTGACCTTGCTGAAACCTTTGCCAATTTGAGAAGATATGATATCGAGCTTAATCCGTCGAAGTGTACATTTGGAGTTCCAGGTGGAAAGTTACTCGGTTTCCTCGTTTCCGAACGTGGGATCGATGCAAACCCAGAGAAAGTTGGTGCAATCCTCCGAATGAAACGCCCTGTGCGTGTACATGACGTTCAGAAGCTTACTGGTTGTTTGGCCACTTTGAGTCGATTCATCTCTCACCTCGGTGAAAAGGCATTGCCTCTTTACCGACTGATGAAGAAATCTGATAAGTTCGAGTGGACTCCTGAAGCTGACGCAGCGTTTGCAGAGCTCAAAGCCCTGCTTTCCACCCAGCCGGTGCTTGCTGCTCCAATCAGCAAAGAGCCTTTACTGCTTTATATAGCAGCCACTGGACAGGTTGTCAGTACAGTACTCACAGTCGAGCGGGAAGAAGAAGGCAAAACTTACAAGGTTCAACGCCCAGTATACTATATTTCTGAAGTCTTAACTCCATCCAGGCAGAGATATCCACATTATCAGAAGCTTGTCTATGGAATCTACTTGACCACAAAGAAGGTTGCACATTACTTCTCAGATCATTCAATTACAGTCATCAGCGACGCTCCGTTGTCAGAAATTCTGAACAACAAAGATGCAACTGGCCGAGTGGCAAAGTGGGTGATTGAACTCCTTCCGCTGGATATCAAGTTCGAGGCAAAGAAAGCGATCAAGTCTCAAGCGATAGCAGATTTCCTCGTCGAGTGGATTGAACAATAGTTACTGACCCAGATACAGTTGGAACATTAGACTATGTTCTTCGACGGGTCCAAGATGTTGAATGGTTCAGGCGCTGGAGTGGTCCTGGTATCTCCACGAGGCGACAACCTCAGATATGTTCTCCAGATTCACTTTGATTCCTCCAACAATGAAGCTGAATATGAGGCACTCTTGTATGGGTTGCGTATGGCCATTTCACTCGGCGTCCACCGCCTAATGGTTTACGGTGACTCAGATTTAGTGGTTAATCAAGTGATGAAGGAGTGGGACGTCAGGAGCCAAGCTATGACTGGTTATTGCAATGCCGTGAGAAAGTTAGAAAAGAAGTTTGAAGGGCTAGAGCTCCACCATATACCCCGACTGAAGAATCAAGCAGCCGATGACTTGGCGAAGATAGGATCCAAGCGGGAGCCTATTCCCAGCAATGTGTTTTTGGAGCATATTCATGTACCATCAGTTCAAGAAGATCCCTTCACAGAAAAGCCCCCACAGCCTAAAAGTTCCACTGATCCGACTGAAGTTGAAATCCCAGCTGTGGTCGACTTGATCATGGAAGTTTTGATTGTTATTCCAGATTGGACAATGCCGTATATCGCATATATTCTCAGGAAAGAGCTTCCAGAAGATGAAGAAGAGGCTCGCCAGATTGTCCGTCGATCCAAAGCCTTCACAATAATGGGGGAGCAACTCTATAGAGAAAGTGTCACTGGGGTCGTTCAGAAATGCATCACTCCGGAAGAAGGCCGAATGATCCTCGATGATATTCACTCGGGAACCTGTGGTCACCATGCGTCTTCTCGGGCCATCGTGGCCAAAGCGTATCGAGCAGGGTTTTATTGGCCGTGGGCAAATGAGATGGCAAAGGAGATAATTGACAAATGTGAGGGCTGTCAGTTCTACAACAACATGTCCCACAAACCCGCTTCAGCCCTGAAGACCATTCCACTCGTCTGGCCATTCGCTGTTTGGGGTTTGGATATGGTGGGACCTCTGAAGACTGGCAGGAGTGGTTTCACCCATGTGCTTGTAGTAGTCGACAAGTTCACCAAGTGGATCGAAGCTAAACCTGTCAAAAACCTGGATGCAAGTACTGCGGTCAGCTTCATCAGAGGGTTAACATTTAGATATGGAGTCCCACACAGCATCATCACGGATAATGGGTCGAACTTTGATTCTGATGAGTTTCGAGCTTTCTATGCATCCCAAGGTACTCGGGTCGACTATGCTTCAGTCGCCCACCCTCAGCCGAATGGATAGGCAGAAAGAGCAAACGGTTTGATTCTCAAAGGTCTGAAACCTCGATTGATGTGCGACCTCAAACATGCAACCGATGCTTGGGTAGATGAGCTACCGTCAGTCCTTTGGGGATTAAGAACAACACCAAATCGGCCGACTGGTCGAACCCCCTTCTTCATGGTCTATGGGGCTGAGGCTGTGCTGCCGAGTGACTTGCTTCACAATGCGCCCCGAGTAGAACTTTTTTCAGAAGCTGAAGTAGAACGAGCTCGAGAAGATGCTGTTGATCTTCTAGAAGAAGAAATGGAGATGGCCTTGATCCGATCGACCATTTATCAGCAAGACCTTTGTTGATTATATGCCAGAAATGTGAAGGGTCGAGCATTTCAGGAAGGGGACCTTGTGCTCTGAGTGGACCAGCAATGGCCTCACAAACTTGCCCCCGCTTGGGAAGGTCCCTTCATCGTCACCAAGGTGCTCCACAACGGAGCGTATCACCTCTACAATGTGGAGCATAATAAAGATGAGCCACGCGCTTGGAATGCGGAGCTACTCCGCTGTTTTTATACTTAAGTGTTCAGACTGATGAGATGTAATAAAGAGTACCTTTCAGTTCGTTTATCAAAGACATGGTTTTACAGTCTCCTAAATGATTGTTGTTACTAATACATGTGTCCAAAATCCCCCAGTGGGTGGCTTAGCCGCGAATCTGATTCGCCTAAGTTTGTAAAATCCTACCGAGTGGCGAGCAACCCTCTCACTCAGAGGCTTAGCTGTAGTCCTGTACTCGCCTAAGTTTAAAAAAATCCTACCGAGTGACGAGCAACCCTCTCACTCGGGGGCTTAGCTGCAGTCCTGTACTCGCCTAAGTTTAAAAAAATCCTACCAAGTGGTGAGCAACCCTCTCACTCGGGGGCTTAGCTGCAGTCCTGTACTCGCCTAAGTTTGTAAAATCCTACCGAGTGATGAGCAACCCTCTCACTCGTGGTCTTAGCTGCATCCTGTACTCGCCTAAGTTGTAAATCCTACCGAGTGATGACACCCTCTCACTCGGGCTTAGCTGCAGTCCTGTACTCGCCTAAGTTTGAAAAAAATCCTACCGAGTGGTGAGCAACCCTCTCACTCGGTGGCTTAGCTGCAGTCCTGTACTCGCCTAAGTTTAAAAAATCCTACCGAGTGGTGACCAACCCTCTCACTCGGAGGCTTAGCTGCAGTCTTGTACTCGCCTAAGTTTGAAAAAAAATCCTACCGAGTGGTGAGCAACCCTCTCACTCGGGGCTTAGCTGCAGTCCTGTATCTCCTAAGTTTAAAAAATCCTACCGGTGGTGAGCAACCCTCTCACTCGGAGGCTTAGCTGCAGTCCTGTACTGGCCTAGGTTAAAAATCCTACCGAGTGAACTACACAACCCTCACACTCGGAGGCTTAGCTACAGTCCTGTACTCGCCTAAGTAAAAAAAATCCTACCGAGTGGTGAGCCACCCTCTCACTCGGGGGCTTAGCTGCAGTCCTGTACTCGCCTAAGTTTAAAAAATCCTACCGAGTGTTGAGCAACCCTCTCACTCGGAGGCTTAGCTGCAGTCCTGTACTCGCCTAGGTTTAAAAAATCCTACCGAGTGATGAGCAACCCTCACACTCGGAGGCTTAGCTGCAGTCCTGTACTCGCCTAAGTGTAAAACATGCTCCATCCTGATCTGCAAGGACGACGAGGTGCAGGTCGTCCGCGATCCTCTCCTCAGAACTGCGTCTGTTCCGAGCGAAGATAAAAGTTCCACTCGGAAATAAGAACAAGCATATTTAAGGGCAAACTAAGTTCGGACGAAGGAGCTTAAAAGTACTCGGGCATCAGGCCCGAAGGAGTTTTACGGTTACAAAATCACTCGGCATACCGAGGCAAATTGAACCGGATCATAAAAGTTCGGACGAAGGAGCTCAAAGTACTCGGGCATTAGGCCCGATGGAGTTTTACGGTTACAGAATCAATCGGCATACCGAGGCAAATTGAATCAGATCATAAAAGTTTCATTCACTCCGCAGAGGGGCTGGCAGGCTCGACAAACTCGTCCAGGTCGATTCCATCTGCGATTCGAGTAGCAGCAGCAATGAAGGTCTCCATGAAAGACTGGAAGTCGAGTTTCTTGGTGTTGGCGACCTTGATTGCCGCTAGCTTCTCTTCTCTGGCTTCCTTGCAGTGGACGCGAACCAGGGACAAAGCTACGTCAGCACCGCATCGAGCAGCGGACTTCTTCCACTCCTGCACTCGACCAGGAATCTCGTTAAGTCGAGTCATCAGAGACTCGAGATCATTTCGGAGTGTGTCCCCTGGCCAGAGCGCTGTGTCAATCCGCGAAACTGCAACCTTGAGTCGAGCAAGATATTCCAAGGCACTGGCGAGGCGAGACTCCAGTCGGAGCATATTCATGGCTGCTTCATCTTTGACAGGGGAGTTGATAGGGTCCAAGTTTGTCTCGACTCGCCCAGTTTCTTCCTCGAAGTCTTGACAGAATTCTGCACTCGCAGAAAAATAATGAGTCGACAGCGGTATGATGAGTCGACGAAAGCAAACCAATCGCACAGAGAAAAGTACCTTCAAGCATGAGGAATAATTTTTTGGCGAGTCCTCCCAGGTAGTTCTCCAGCTCGTCCCTCCTGCGGGTGATGTCTTCTACTTTGTCGGTCAGGGTTCGCTTGTCCTTCTTCAGACGAGTCACTTCTTTGTTGGCTTCGTCAAGAGCAGCCTTCAGCTTGCCATTCTCTCCCTCCAGCTGTCCTACTGAAGCCATCTTTTGGTCGGCAAGCGCCAGTTTGTCTTCGGCGGTTTTCTTCGCAACCGCAAGGTCAAGGTCCTTCTTCTCCAAAGCTTGTCTCATTGTTTCTAGAAAGAATAACATTCGAATCAGAAAAAGGAGGAGAAAAGGTGGCAAGAGAACCAGTCGACAAACTTTCCTTACCAGCAGCGTCATCCTTAGCCTTCTGCAAGTTGTTTCGAGCCAACTCCAGGTCAAGATTGAGCTGAGTTTGCTTCTTCTCCAAGTCGGCAAACCGGGCTCCAAGATCACAAGATTTCTGTGTTCAGAAGATAGTCAGTCGGCAGACACAAAGACTACTGCCGAATCAAACATTCGCCAATAGTCTCGGGGACTACACCCAGTGGGTGCACTCAGCGTGCCCCCACTGGTCCGACTCTTTCAATCGGACTTGGTCCGTCCAGTCAAAAAAAAACTCAGACCATAGCCGACTGCCCGCAGTCGACTACGGTCTCGGGGACTACACCCAGTGGGTGCACTCAGCGTGCCCCCACTGGTAAAGGTTCCACTCGGCATGATCTGCCCAGCCCGAGTGGAAAAGATCTGTTAAAAGACCCCCGCCGAATCAAACTTTCGACGGCGGTCTTGGGGACTACACCCAGTGGGTGCACTCAGCGTGCCCCCATTGGTTCAGAGATTCGATCAGCACAACCTAGTCGACTCAAGTGGAAAAACTACTCAACAGAAATTAAAACACCCAGTGGGTGTACAGACTGACAATGGGTGTGCAATTAAGGTTCCAAAACGCTCATCCACGGACGTCTTGCGGATAAAGCAGCAGTTCCTAAATATCATATCCCAACAGAACAAGCGTCAAGATGGAGTTCAGTCGGAAGTAAGCTAACCTGGACATTGGCCTGAAGTGCTGAGCTGGCATCATAGGCAGCTTGACTGGCCTCGCGCACCACCTTCATCTGCTCCATCATAACGCCAGCCTGGCGTATAGCCTCCTTGGCAGCACTCACTTGGTCTTCTGGGACGTGATGGGGGGTGGGAGGTGCAATCGGTGTATCAGTCGCAATAGCTTAAGAGCTTGAGGCATGAAGTTGGAAAGACGGAGGAAGGGCCCGCACAGTCAACGACGAAGGACGAGCACTCGACAAGGGATTCGCAAAAGTAACGGAGGCACGGTTGAAGTCCCCGGATTGCTGGATAGCTGGTTCCGTCGCCGGCGTCGACTGGGGCGTCTTGCTAGCTGGTACCTTCTTGACTGAGGTCCTGCTCCTCCTACCCACGAGTTCCTGTGGCTCATCTTCATCATCGTCTTGAAGTTCAATAACATCTCGCGGAGCTGCAAAAGAATCGACCACAAGAGTTTAGTCGACTGTAGAATTGGCTAGCAAAGAAAAGATGAGATAACAGGGGTCATACCCGCTTTGGAGGTGACTGTGTCCTCCATCTCCTCGTCACCATCATCTTGGTAAGCAGAAGTCTCGGAGGTAGCAGCGTTGCAAATCTCAAGGTTCCCTCGGTCAAGCAAGTGGATGGGCCGGCAACTGATATAAGATTCTTCAAACAAAGGGTGAAAATGAAACGCTTACGCAGAGGCGACGGGAATGTCAACCTTGATCTTGGGCAAAGCCTTCCGTGGCTTGGACGGCGCGGTCTTGAGCTGCTTCGGAGCCTTCTCAGTCGGCACCGGAGAAGATGTCCGAGTGCGCTTCGAAGTCTGTCCAGTCGGTGCTGCCACCTTGCCTCGGATACTTGCTAGGTCGTGCTTGTGCTTGAAACGCTTTTCCATGCGAGGTGGAGAATCGACCTCCTCCTCACTGCTCGAGTTCTCCTGCTCTTCATCACTCTCCCCATCGGAGTTCCAGTCGCCGCTGTTGCCTCCGCTCTCTTCTCCTTCCTAGATCTGCTCCCCGTTGGGCATCGAGTACATCTCAGTATATATCTGCGAAGCAAAGAATCGAACAAGCATCAGTTGGTTCCAAAGACAGTTTACAAATTAGAGTAAAAGTCACTCGACGTCGAAGGTCTGACCTTGTCTGGTTTGTTATCAGTGCCGAGTGGCAGAATTCTCCTAGACCCCCTGGGGCTGTCTCTGTTTCCGGTAATGCTCTGCAGCCACCGCGCCACCGTCTCCTCGGCAACTTCCTCCGGGTGGATCCGAGCAGAATCATCGGCGCCCGAATACATCCACATAGGATGATCGCGGGCCTGGAGCGGCTGGATGCGGCGAGTGAGAAACACCTCTCGCAAATCCATGCCGGTCACGCCATCGCGAACAAGTTGGATTACGCGGTCAACCAACATGTTCACCTCCGCCTTTTCTTCTGGAGTCACTTTCAAGGAAGAGGGCTTTTCAATTCGCCCCATGGTAAAGGGAGGAAGGCTAGTCGACTGACTAGGAGTTGGTTTGTCCTTACAATAAAACCAGGTCGACTGCCACCCTCTGACCGAATCGGGAAGAGTCATAGGTGGAAATGTGCTTTTGCCTCTCATCTGGATCCCTAGACCTCCGCACATCTGAATCACGTGCATCCTCTCATCACTCAGATTGGCCTTTTTCACAGACTGTGAGCGGCAGGTGAAGATGTGTTTGAAGAGACCCCAATGCGGTCAACAACCCAGGAAATTCTCACACATGGAGACAAACGCAGCTAGGTATGTGATGGTGTTCAGAGAAAAGTGATGAAGTTGGGCCCCAAAAAAGTTCAGAAAACCTCGGAAAAAAGGATGAGGGGGCAGAGAAAAACCACGGTCGACGTGAGTCGCGAGGAGGACGCACTCACCCTCCTGCGGTTGCGGCTCGGTCTCATCACCTGGCAGCCTCCAGGACCCATGGTCGATCAAGCCCCCCTCGACCAGATCCTCCATATCTTCTTGCTGAATCGTGGAGCGAATCCAATCGCCCTGGATCCAGCCGGGCGGCAGGCTGGATCTCGACGACGAGCCTCCCCGACTCGTCTTCTTGCCCTTCGCTGCTGCCGTCGCTTTCTTCGCACGCTCCAAGGCCGCCGTCTTCTCCTTCCCCATCGCGGCAGGCTGCGCTCGGGCGGGGCGGTGGCGTCGAAGGTGGCGGCGAATGCGGTGGTGAAACAGGAGAGGAGGAAGGAGATGGGGAGCACAGTACCGGGCTCATCGACCCCGACGCCTTATATGGGTCCGCTCCCGAGTGGCTGACTAGTGGGCCCAGGCAATCCAGTCAAATCCCGCAACAGTCACGCGCTGGATACGTGGCAAAAAAGGTGGCACGAGAATCGAGGCGTCCCTGCCTAACCCGCTCCGTCTACTATGGTCCTCTCCGTCCCGCGCGCTTCTCCAAATTTCGAATCCCGTAAGATCCGGAAAGCGGCAGCGTGACCAATCGCGCCAAGGATCTTATATCATATCAACACTCGGAGCTTATCAGAAAAAATCACTCGACGACCTCTGAATGGACCTAGGCGACTGAAAATGAAGTTAAAGTTTTTACAAAGATCACCGGCCCGGTTAGGATGCCTCTGAAGCATATAAATTAGGTCGGAACCATCTTCAACCCCTTCTCCACTCGAACCCAGATCCATTCGGGGGCTAATGACGAAGACATGTACCTAGGGTAGGGTAATAGGCCCGACCTGGACACCCTTACCCGAGGACACTGCCCTAAGGCCAAGGACATTCAAAGGATGGCACCATCTACCGACTGAAATCGCCACAGGGTGCAACCCACTTGACCAACAGTTCACTCGGACAACCCAATTCCATTCGACCGGGGTGTACTCACTCGACCACACCAGAAACCACTCGGAAGACAGAAGATCTAAAGGCACTCAGGATGGCAAGGGTCAGGCGTTCACTCCGTAGTCTTAATGATCATTTATTTGCCGTTATTACTGGCGTTATCAGTAACGTCCTGTCTTTATAGACATTGAAACCCTTGTAACGTGGGACAGTTGGGGTCCTGGCGCACTCTATATAAGCCACCCCCCTCCTCAGGCACAAGGGTTCGCACCCCCTGTAACTTCACGCATAAGTCAATTGACCGAGCCTCCGAGCACCGAGACGTAGGGCTGTTACTTCCTTTGAGAAGGGCCTGAACTCGTAAATCTTGCGTGCACAACCTCACCGTAGCTAGGATCTTGCCTCCTCATACCTACCCCCCATTATACTGTCAGACTTAGAACCACGACAGTGAGGCTGCAAAGGAGGGGTATGGGGGGAACAGCTCGGCGGTGCCCTGGTCACCACCTCCAGGACCAGCAAGAAGCCCCAGCATAGGCACTGACAGGAAGAACTGTCGGAACCCAGCTGGAAGACTGCTGGAGGAGGCGAAGGCACCAAGAGAGCGACCCCCTCCCCGACAACCATCCTGAAGAGGCCGGTGATGATGGTGCCGGGAAGGGAGGGGAAGAGCGAAAAGATGAGGTAGCGGGCCGGCGGTACGAGACGAAGGCGTTGGTGCCCTCGTACTCCGACCTGACTCCCTGCCACCCACCTTCTCCGTCTTCCCTTGTTATTTCTTCATCACTACCACTCCAGGAGGACGCCAGCCCCTCGGGCCGTTACCTCCCCCGGAGAAGCAGCAGGCGACGACGGTGACCAAGGCGTGCAAAAAGCACTGCTCCCCACCTTGGAGCGCAGGAAGGTGCCACCATCTTCAGCGTCCGCCCAGGCTCTGCCGGAAGGAAGAGCACCGGGATTGCCGAGGATCCCGAGTGCTACACCCCAGCCAAACACCGGAACTGCCAAGGGCCCCGTCGGCAGGGCGACGGGCCTTGGCAATCCGCAACAAGGGCTGGCGCTCCTCGTTGAACAGCCGGCTCGCGCAGGGGAGGCGAGCGTTTCATCGTTCTGAAGAAGCGCGAGACCTCTGACGCTGTGGGCGATTCGACACCCACAACCTCGACCACCGCATCCCTTTCGGCCCCGGACCAGACTCACTCCTAGGGCATCTACACAAGCGTTCGGCATCATCAACCCCAAGATTGGGCCCGGGGGCTGATCCCAGCCTATTCACCTCGACACAGCAAGGAGGGAGGCAGAGAATGGAGGGGAGATGTGAGTGGATGAGCACCTCCACTCTACCTCGCCCCTTTTTATAGGCGAGCTGGGGCTGGGGGGCCGATCCCTCAGCGAGTACTCGCCGCCCCGCTCCACCAACCCAAGAAGACCGGGCCTCTGCCATGACGCTCTATCCCGCACCACGTGCCTCCGTTACCTACCCCACTCAATGCATGCGGCATACATGGCTAAGGATAAGGGCGTGGTGTGAAGAGTGAATTGGTAGTTACTCACCCATGCGTTAAAGTCATTCACGGGCCATTACAAGGATGATCCCACTACGATTGGTGTTACACCATGCGCGGGTAAACCGGAAATTTACTCAAGCTCAGATTAATGAAGAAGCAAAGAAGATCTCAAGAGGTGAGCTACTACAACCTCTCAGTCTGTGTACTGGATAGGGCCTACCCCGACGACGCTCGGCAGCGCATTCAGGCCAGGCCCGGGGGCTCCTATCGGTGCAACAAACCACAAGTATGTTGCCCAGACTGTACACAGGCTCCAGAACGAGACTGCAGCATCCAGGACAAGGCCAAGCAGAAGAGATCAGCTCTTTGAGGAATCAAAGGGCGGATCAAGAAGACCAAGATCAACCCAATGAGTAAAATACCGCAATGGGAGAACCTCCCCTGCCAGGCAGGCGAGCCTGGCGGGGATGAGGTTGCCCCGAAGACAAGTCTCAAGATTGCCCCAGCAGGCTTGCCAGGGACGCTGAGGGCGGATTACCCCGCCAAGGCTCCACCGCTCCACCTCACAGCAACGCAAGTCACCGATCGGTGCGGTGTCGAGCCCCCAAGATGCTAAGTGGCTGTTATTTGGCATGTGGCAGCCACCTCCTGAGGAAATCACCTCCAAATGACACTCGTCCAGCGTCGTGTCATGCAGGCAGGTGAGAAGGTGGCAAAATAGCACAGCAAGGCTTGCCGGGCTAGGCTACGATGTGACAGTGGGCGGCGCATTTAATGCGCTCGGTCCAGTCTGCAGAGTTAGGTATGATGGCACTGTTTGCCATCTAATCAATACACAATGACTGATTTGCCATTGTGGTGACCCCTTGATCTATAAAAGGAGGGCCATGGCTACCTTAGAAAGGATTCGGATCCCTGTACACTCATACGTGTGCAGGTGCTCTCGCCCCGAAGCAACATTGCTGGGCAAGAGCGCTGCGCCTCACCACGGTCCTCTCATCAATCCACCAAAGCAGGAGTAGGGTTTTACGCCTCGCGGCGGACCGAACCTGGGTAAAAACTGCCCGTGTGATCGCTGCCGCACTGCCCCGCGCCCTCCGCTCTTTGTGCAATGCATCCTTCCCCTGGCGAACCACAAGGGGCTGATGGCCCCATAGGTGGCCGTGTTTTCCCACGACAACCGGCAAGTCTCTTTACTCGTTTCGTAATACACCATCTCATAACTAACTCCTTAGTCACTTTGCTTGCAAGCTTCTTGTGACGTGTATTATCGAGAGGCCCAGAGATACCTCTCCGATACACGGAGTGACAAATCCTAATCTCGATCCATGACAACTCAACAGACACCTTCCGAGATACCCGTAGAGCATCTTTATGATCACCCAATTATGTTGTGACGTTTGATAGCACACAAGGTATTCCTCCGGTGTCCGGGAGTTGCATGATCTCATAGTTGAAGGAATATGTATTTGACATTAAGAAAGCAATAGCAATAAACTGAACGATCATATGCTGAGCTAACGGACGGGTCTTGTCCATCACATCATTCTCCTAATGATGTGACCCCGTTATCAAGTGACAACACATGTCTATGGTTAGGAAACCTTAACCATCTTTGATCAACGAGCTAGTCTAGTAGAGGCTTACTAGGGACATGTTATTTGTTTATGTTTCCACACATGTATTTAAGCTTCCGATCAATACAATTCTAGCATGAATAATAAACCTTTATCATGAATAAGGAAATATAATAATAACAACTTTATTATTGCCTCTAGGGCATATTTCCATCAGTCTCCCACTTGCACTAGAGTTAATAATCTAGATTACATTGTAATGAATCTAACACCCATGGAGTCTTGGTGCTGATCAAGTTTTGCTCGCGGAAGAGGCTTAGTCAACGGGTGTGCGACATTCAGCTCCGTATGTATTTTGCAAATCTCTATGTCTCCATCCTTGACCTTTTCATGAATGGAGTTGAAGCGTCTCTTGATGTGTTTGGTTCTCTTGTGAAACCTGGATTCCTTCGCTAAGGCAATTGCTCCAGTGTTGTCACAAAAGATTTTCATTGGACCGAAAGCACTGGGTATTACACCCAGATCAGATATGAACTCCTTCATCCAGACTCCTTCACGCGCTGCTTCTGAAGCAGCTATGTACTCCGCTTCACACGTAAATCCCGCCACGATGCTCTGCTTGGAACTACACCAACTGACAGCTCCACCATTCAATATAAATACATATCCGGTCTGTGACTTAGACTCATTCGGATCAGTGTCGAAGCTAGCATCGACGTAACCATTTACGACGAGCTCTTCGTCACCTCCATAAACGAGAAACATATCCTTGGTCCTTTTCAGGTACTTTAGGATGTTCTTGACCACTGTCCAGTGATCCACTCCTGGATTACTTTGGTACCTCCCTGCCAAACTTATGGCAAGGCACACATCAGGTCTGGTACACAGCATAGCATATATGATAGAACCTATGGCTGAGGCATACAGAATGACTTTCATTTTCTCTCCATCTTCTGCAGTGGTTGGGCTTTGAGTCTGACTCAATTTCACACCTTGTAACACAGGCAAGAACCCTTTCTTTGACTGATCCATTTTGAACTTCTTCAAAACTTTGTCAAGGTATGTGCTTTGTGAAAGTCCTATTAAGCGTCTTGATCTATCCCTATAGATCTTGATGCCCAATATATAAGCAGCTTCACCGAGGTCTTTCATTGAAAAATTCTTATTCAAGTATCCTTTTATGCTATCCAGAAATTCTATATCATTTCCAATCAACAATATGTCATCCACATATAATATCAGAAATGCTACAGAGCTCCCACTCACTTTCTTGTAAATACAAGCTTCACTGTAAGTCTGTATAAAACCATATGCTTTGATAACCTCATCAAAGCGTATATTCCAACTCCGAGATGCTTGCACCAGTCCATAGATGGATCTCTGGAGCTTGCACACTTTGTTAGCACCTTTAGGATTGACAAAACCTTCTGGTTGCATCATATACAACTCTTCTTTAAGAAATCCATTAAGTAATGCAGTTTTGACGTCCATTTGCCAGATTTCATAATTATAAAATGCGGCAATTGCTAACATGATTCATACTGACTTAAAGCATCGCTACGGGTGAGAAAGTCTCATCGTAGTCAATCCCTTGAACTTGTCGAAAACCTTTTGTGACAAGTCGAGTTTGTAGATAGTGACATTACCATCAGTGTCTGTCTTCTTCTTGAAGATCCATTTATTCTCAATGGCTTGCCGATCACCGAGCAAGTCCACCAAAGTCCATACTTTGTTCTCATACATGGATCCTATCTCAGATTTCATGGCCTCAAGCCATTTATCAGAATCTGGGCTCATCATAGGTTCTTCATAGTTTGTAGGTTCGCCATGGTCTAATAACATGACTTCCAGTAAAGGATTACCGTACCACTCTGGTGCGGAACATGTTCTGGTCG
This sequence comes from Thinopyrum elongatum, assembly GCA_011799875.1. NCBI lineage: Eukaryota > Viridiplantae > Streptophyta > Magnoliopsida > Poales > Poaceae > Thinopyrum > Thinopyrum elongatum. The sequence continues at coordinate 152,885,902 of CM022300.1, read as the reverse complement.
ACCTACGAGGTCCAGTAGTAAATTGATCCAAAGTTTCATGATCATCATCATTAGCTTCCTCTCCACTTGGTGTAGGCATCACGGGAACGGTTTACTCTGATGTGCTACTTTCCAATTCAAGAGAAGGTACAATTACCTAATCAAGTTCTACTTTCCTCCCACTCACTTCTTTCGAGAGAAACTCCTTCTCTAGAAAGGACCCATTCTTGGCAAGAAAGATCTTGCCTTTGGATCTGTGGTAGAAGGTGTACCCAATAGTTTCCTTAGGGTATCCTATGAGGACGCACTTCTCCGATTTGGGTTCGAGCTTATCAGGCTGAAGCCTTTTGACATAAGTGTCGCATCCCCAAACTTTAAGAAACAACAGCTTAGGTTTCTTGCCAAACCATAGTTCATATAGTGTCGTCTCAACGGATTTAGACGGTGCCCTATTTAACGTGAATGCGGCTGTCTCTAATGCATAACCCAAAAATGATAGTGGTAAATCGGTAAGAGACATCATAGAACGCACCATATCTAATAAAGTACGGTTATGATGTTCGGACACACCATTACGCTGTGGTGTTCCAGGTGGCGTGAGTTTTGAAACAATTCCACATTGTTTTAAATGAAGGCCAAACTCGTAACTCAAATATTCGCCTCTGCGATCGGATCATAGAAACTTTGTTTTCTTGTTACGATGATTATCTACTTCACTCTGAAATTCCTTGAACTTTTTAAATGTTTCAGACTTGTGTTTCATCAAGTAGATATATCCATACCTACTCAAATCATCTGCGAAGGTCAGAAAATAACGATACCCACCGCGTGCCTCAACACTCATTGGAACGCATACATCAGTTTGTATTATTTCCAGTAAGTCATTAGCTCGCTCCATTGTTCCAGAGAAATGATTTTTAGTCATCTTGCCCATGAGGCATGGTTCGCAAGTATCAAATGATTCATAATCAAGTGATTCCAAAAGTCCATCCGCATGGAGTTTCTTCATGCGCTTTACACCAATATGACCTAAACGGCAGTGCCACAAGTATGTTGCACTATCATTATCAACTTTGCATCTTTTGGCATCAATATTATGAATATGTGTATAACTATGATTGAGATACAACAAGAATAGACCATTCATCAAGGGTGCAAGACCATAAACGATATTACTCATATAAATAGAACAACCATTATTCTCCGATTTAAATGAATAACCGTCTCGCAATAAACAAGATCAAGATATAATGTTCATGCTCAACGTTGGCACCAAATAACAATTATTGAGGTCTAAAACTAATCCCGGAGGTAGATGCAGAGGTAGCATGCCGACGGTGATCACATCGACCTTGGAACCATTCCTGACGCGCATCGTCACCTCGTCCTTTAGCCAATCTTCGTTTATTCCATAGCTCCTGTTTCGAGTTACAAATATGAGCAACCGAACCAGTATCAAATACCCAGGCGCTACTATGAGCATTAGTAAGGTACACATCAATAACATGTATATCAAATATACCTTTGTTCACTTTGCCATCCTTCTTATCCGCCAAGTATTTGGGGCAGTTCCGCTTCCAGTGACCATTTCCTTTGCAGTAGAAGCACTCAGTTTCAGGCTTGGGTCTAGCTTTGGGCTTCTTCACGGGAGCGGCAACTTGCTTGCCATTCTTCTTGAAGTTCCATTTCTTTCCCTTGCCCTTTTTCTTGAAACTAGTGGTCTTGTTAACCATCAACACTTGATGCTCCTTCTTGATTTCTACCTCCGCGGCCTTAAGCATTGCGAAGAGCTCCAGAATTGTTTTCGTCGTCCCTTGCATATTATAGTTCATTACGAAGCCTTTGTTGCTTGGTGGCAGTGACTGAAGAACTCTTTCAATAACACTCTCAACTGGAAATTAATTCCCAGCAGAGTCAAGTGGTTATTTTACCCAGACATTTTGAGTATGTGTTCACTGACAGAACTATTCTCCTCCATCTTGCAGCTATAGTAATTGTTGGAGACTTCATATCTCTCAACCCGGGCATTAGCTTGAAATATCAATTTCAGCTCTTGGAACATCTCATATGCTCTGTGACGTTCAAAATGTCTTTGAAGTCTCGGTTCTAGGCCGTAAAGCATGTCACACTGAACTATCGAGTAGTCATCAGATCGAGTCTGCCAGACATTCATAACATCTGCAGTAGCTCCTGCAGCAGGTCTGTCACCTAGTGGTGCATCAAGGACATAATTCTTCTGTGCAGCAATGAGGATAATCCTCAAGTTATGGACCCAGTCCGTGTAGTTGCTACCATCATCTTTCAACTTAGCTTTCTCTAGGAATTCATTAAAATTCAGGGGAACGGTAGCACGGGCCATTGATCTACAACATAGATATGCAAAATTATTAAGACTACGTTCATGATAAATTTAAGTTCAATTAATCAAATTACTGATGAACTCCCACTTAAATAAACATCCCTCAAGTTATCTAAGTGATACATGATCCAAATCAACTAACCCATGTCCGATCATCACGTGAGATGGGGTAGTCATCAATGGTGAACATCTCTATGTTGATCATATCTACTATATGACTCACATTCGACCTTTTGGTATCTAGTGTTCCAAGACCATGTCTGTACATGCTAGGCTCATCAAGTTTAACCCAAGTATTCTGCATGTGCAAAACTGTCTTACACCCGTTGTATGTGAACGTAGAGTCTATCACACCCGATCATCACGAGGTGCTTCGAAACGACGAACTTTGGCAATGGTGCGTACTCAAGGAGAACACTTTTATCTTGAAATTTAGTGAAGGGATCATCTTATAATGCTACCGCCGTTCTAAGCAAAATAAGATGCATAAAGGATAAACATCACATGCAATCAAAATATGTGACATGATATGGCCATCATCATCTAGTGTTTTTGATATCCATCTCCACAGCATCATCATGATCTCCATCGTCACCAGCTCGACACCTTGATCTCCATCGTTGCGTCGGGGTCGTCTCGGCAACTATTGCTTCTACAACTATTGCTAACGCATAGCGATAAAGTAAAGCAATTACATGACGTTGTCATTTCATACAATAATTAAGAGACAACCCTAAGGCTCCTACCGGTTGTCGATATTACAAAACATGATCATCTCACACAACAACGTATATCACATCATGTCTTGACCATATCACATCACAACATGCCCCACAAAAACAAGTTAGACGTCCTCTACTTTGTTGTTGCAAGTTTTACGTGGCTGCTACGGGCTTCTAGCAAGAACCGTTCTTATCTATGCAAAACCACAACGGTGATTATCAAGTTGCCTTTTATCCTTCTTCAAGGACCGGCCGTAGTCAAATTTGATTCAACTAAAGTAGGAGAAATAGTCACCTGCCAGCCACCTATATGCAAAACAAGTTGCATATCAGTCGGTGGAACCGATCTCATGTACGTGGACATGTAAGGTTGGTCCGGGCCGCTTCATCCCACAATACAGCTGAATCAAAATAAGACGTTGGTGGTAAGCAGTATGACCATCATCGCCCACAACTCCTTTGTGTTCTACTCGTGCATATCATCTACGCATAGACCTGGCTCTGATACCACTGTTGGGGAATGTTGCATGGAAAACAAAAAAATTATACGCACATGCAAGATCTATCCATGGAGATGCATAGCAATGAGAGGGGAGAGTATGTCTACGTACCCTCATAGACCATAAAGCGGAAGCGTTTATTAACGTGGTTGATGTAGTCAAACTTCTTCATGATCCAACCGATCAAGTACCGAATGTACGGCACCTCCGTGTTCAGCACATGTTCAACTCGATGACGTCCTCGCCTTCTTGATCCAGCAAGATGGGCGAAGTAGTAGATGAGTTCCGGCAGCATGACGGCGTGGTGACGGTGATGGTGAACTCGTTCCCGCAGGGCTTCACCGAGCACTGCGGAGAAACTGGATGGAGGACTAAACTATGGCGAGGGGCGCCGCACACGGCTAAGAGATTGTCGTGGTCTTGTGTGGCGCCCCCTCCCTCATATATATATATATAGGTGGGGGGAGGCGAGGCAGCCAGAGGCGCCCCAAGGTTGGCCGGTCGACCCCCTTGGGCTCCTGCCCTCTAGCGCCCGCTGTCGGTGTCAAAACCGGTGGATCTCGGGTAGGGTGTCCCGAGCTGTGAATCTAGGGTCGATGGGGAACAAGGGACAATGAACATGGTATTTACCCAGGTTCGGGCCCTCTCGAAGAGGTAAAACCCTACGTCTTGCTTGATTGTATTTGATGTATGGTATGGTTACAGAGTAGATCTACCTCGAGATCAGGCGAGCTAAACCCTAAGGTAATGAGGTGATGAATGTAGCTCTAGCCTAAGGCCCCTAAACCCTCTGGTTCATATAGACACCAATAGGGTTAGGGTTACAAGCCATCGGTTACAATGAAGGAAATATCACGCTAAACCTGACTTGGAGGGCACACCATGACTCCGAAGAGCTCATGTCCGACCACGGGTCCGCATTCTGGCTCAGCCCCATAGTGGCCCATCAGTCTGGCCCATATCCAGGGGGTCGACGGTCCAAGGACCCCTTAATCCAGGACTCCCTCAGTAGCCCCCGAACTTGCCTCAAACATCGGGGATTGTCTTCGGGCCAGTTCCAAATCTTCGGCTTGAGAGGTGAGTTCTTCGCCTTGACTCGTATTGTTCGGAGAAGTGCATCATAGCTGAAAACTATCCGGATCGTCATCGGAGGTTTGTCACTTAGTATAGTTCGGATCAAGGCTGTATCCGTGCCCGACCAATTTGACAATCCGGATTCTCAGGTCCACCCCAAAACATAGTGGGCCCCTAGGAGCTTAATGCCTACCTTGGGGCGAGGGTCAACTTTGACCGTTGTGCACCTTTTTAGAAGGCACGTGACCCAACGTCGCGTTCTATAATCCCGTCCTTTCAACTTTAAGGCGAAATGCTTATTTATAGATCCAAAGTTACGAGGGGGCGGTTAACCCATCCCCTTCGCAAAAAACAGTGTCAAAGAAATCCTCGGGCGCAATGGCCGACATTCGCAATTCATCCTTGCGCCCCCATGGCCCTCTCTCCGGTGGTTGGGCGAGCTATTCAGTTTCGCGCCTCCAGCTGAGCCGTCTGCAGACGCAGGGCTATCTTCCCGCGGCCAATCTCGTTCTTGTCCGCGCCGGATTAATCTCCATCGATGGTCAAGCAATCGCCGAGAGCTCACCTGCTCCCAGCAAGGGGGAGAGGGTATGCTTCATGCCCTTTCTTCTAAGAGGCCTTGGTTTTCCCATTCACCCCTTCCTTCGGGGTTTATTAGAGTTCTATGGGATCCAGCTCCACAACCTCACACCAGGGTCTATACTGCATATCTCTGGTTTTCTGGCCCTCTTCGAGATTTTCCTGAGTTGCAAAGCCCATTTTGATTTATGGAGGAAATACTTCTGCCTCGTTCCTCGTACCCGTGAGGGGTCAATCTTCGAAGTGGGAGGAGCAGAGGTGTGGCGGATAGCCGTGATGGGTTACCCTATTGGGACCCCATGAAAGGATCCCGAAGGATGGATCTCAGAATGGTTTTACATTGAAGATGTTCTCCTCTCAGACCCAGTTTGGAGAGGGTTGCCCGAATTGTCAAGCGCCCCACTGAAGAAGCGGCTCAACTGGCGACCCAAGAGTCCCTCCCAACTAGACAGTGCCGAAGTGCACCGTCTGGCCACCAAAGTTCAGCTGCTGGCCCATAGCAAACTGACCATGATTGAGGTGATGGCCGTTGCCATATCCCGGTGCGTACAACCCCTTCAACAGAGGGGGCATCCTTTATGGTGCTACAACAGGACTAGCGACATGACCCGCTATAAGCGACAAGGGCCAGATAATAAAGCAGCCATGGCCAAGATTTTAGCCGGCCTCTTTAAAGGAGAGGAGGAAGACTTTGCTCAATTGAGTATCCGGGAGGGTTACTCTGGTTATAATTCGGTAGATTGGGTAAGCTTCAATTCTCTGTCCATAATTCGGCCATTACATCCAAACACCTGTTGATTGTACTTTGTTCTTGCACAGAGTTGGAGGCGCGAGGTTGAGTCCATCCACTGTCCTTCCCCTCAATCGGAGAATCATTCCCGTGACGATGACCCGGGCTATCATGATGATCTGGAGACGTCGATTTATTTCAAAGACGGGGTCTTTTACCAAGAAAGCCTTGACGGCACCAAAGTTGTTGTGATGGCTGATCATCCAGGGGCCCTTCCCTCCTCCACTGTAAGTGAACGGGGGACTGATACATCTCCAACGTATCTATACTTTTTGATTGTTCCATGCTATTATATTATCTGTTTTGGATGTTTTATATGCATTAATATGCGATTTTATATTATTTTTGGGACTAACCTATTAACCTAGAGCCCAGTGCCAGTTTCTGTTTTTTCCTTATTTTTTAGCTTCGTGGAGAAGGAATACCAAACGGAGTCCAAACAGAATAAAATCTTTGCGATGATTTTTCTTGGACCAGAAGACACCCAGGAGACTTGGAGATGAAGTCGGAGGAGCCACGAGGCGGCCACAAGGGTGGAGGGCGCGCCCCCTGCCTTGTGGGCCCCCCGTGACCCTCCTGACCTAATTCTTTCGCCTATATATATTCACATATGTTCCCAAACCACCAGAAGCATCCACGAAAACACTTTTCCACCGCCGCAACCTTCTGTACTTGTGAGATCCCATCTAGGGACCTTTTCCGGCACCCTGCCGGAGGGGGATTCGATCACGGAGGGCTTCTACATCAACCCTATTGCCCTTCCGATGAAGCGTGAGTAGTTTATCTCAGACCTACGGGTCCATATCTAGTAGCTAGATGGCTTCTTCTCTCTCTTTGATTCTCAATACCATGTTCTCCTTGATGTTCTTGGAGATCTATTCGATGTAATACTTTTTTGCGGTGTGTTTGCTAAGATCCGATGAATTGTGGATTTATGATCAGATTATCTATGAATATTATTTGAATCTTCTCTGAATTCTTTTATGCATGATTTGATATCTTTGTAATTATCTTCGAACTATCGGTTTGGTTTGGCCAACTAGATTGGTTTTTCTTGCAATAGGAGAAGTGCTTAGCTTTGGGTTCAATCTTGCGGTGTCCTTTCCCAGTGACTGTAGGGGCAACAAGGAACGTATTGTATTGTTGCCATCGAGGATAAAAAGATGGGGTTTACATCATATTGCTTGAGTTTATTCCTCTACATCATGTCATCTTACTTAATGTGTTACTCTGTTCTTCATGAACTTAATACTCTAGATGTAGGCAGGAGTCGGTCGATGTGTGGAGTAATAGTAGTATATGCAGAATCGTTTCGGTCTACTTGACACGGACGTGATGCCTATATTCATGATCATTGCCTTAGATATCGTCATAACTTTGCGCTTTTCAATCAATTGCTCGGCAGTAATTTGTTCACCCACCGTATTATTTGCAATCTTGAGAGAAGCCTCTAGTGAAACCTATGGCTCCCGGGTCTATTTTCCATCATATAAGTTTCCAATCTACTATTTTCCATCATATAAGTTTTTGATCTACTATTTTCCATCATATTAGTTTCTGATCTACTATTTTGCAATCTTTTACTTTCGGCAGTAATTTGTTCACCCACCGTATTATTTGCAATCTTGAGAGAAGCCTCTAGTGAAACCTATGGCTCCCGGGTCTATTTTCCATCATATAAGTTTCCAATCTACTATTTTCCATCATATAAGTTTTTGATCTACTATTTTCCATCATATTAGTTTCTGATCTACTATTTTGCAATCTTTTACTTTCCGATCTATAAACCAGAAATACCAAAAATATTTACTTTATCTTATATTTAGTTTCATCTATATCTATCAGATCTGACTTTTGTAAGTAACCGTGAAGGGATTGACAACCCCTTTATCGCATTGGGTGCAAGTTGTTTGATTGTTTGTGCAGGTATTCGGTGATTTGTGCGTTGTCTCCTACTGGATTGATCCCTTGGTTCTCAAACTGAGGGAAATACTTATCTCTACTTTGCTGCATCACCCTTTCCACTTCAAGGGAAAAACCAACGCAAGCTCAAGAAGAAGCAGGAAGAATTTCTGGCGCCATTGCCGAGGAGATCTACGTCAAATCAAGACATACCAAGTACCCATCATAAACTCTCATCTCTTCCATTACATTATTCGCCATTTGCCTCTCATTTTCCTCTCACCCACTTCTAAAATGATTTTCGAAAAGATTTGCCTTTTTATTCGCCCTTCTTCCATTCATCTTTTTTGTTTGCCTTTTCTCTGCTCATGTGTTGGCTTGCTTGCTTTGTCACGATGGCTCAAGAGAATACCAAATTGTGTGATTTTTCCAACACTAATAACAATGATTTTATTAGTACTCCGATTGCTCCCGCCACTAGTGCGGAATCTTATGAAATTAATGCCGCTTTGCTGAATCTTGTTATGAAAGATCAATTTTCCGGCCTTCCTAGTGAAGATGCCGCATCCCATCTAAACAATTTCGTTGATTTGTATGATATGCAAAAGAAAAAAGATGTGGATAATGATATTGTTAAATTGAAGCTATTTCCGTTTTCACTTCGAGATCGTGCTAAAACTTGGTTTTCATCTTTGCCTAAAAATAGTATTGATTCATGGAATAAGTGTAAAGATGCTTTTATTTCCAAGTATTTTCCTCATGCTAAGATCATCTCCCTTAGGAACGATATTATGAATTTGAAGCAACTTGATCATGAGCATGTTGCACAAACTTGGGAGAGGATGAAATTGATGATACGAAATTGGCCTACTCATGGTTTGAATTTGTGGATGATTATACAAAAAATTTATGTCGGATTGAATTTTGCTTCTAGAAATCTTTTAGATTCGGCCGCGGGAGGCACTTTTATGGAAATTACTTTAGGAGAAGCTACTAAACTCCTAGATAATATTATGGTTAATTATTCTCAATGGCACACTGAAAGATCTTCCACTAGTAAAAAAGTGCATGCAATTGAAGAGATTAATGTTTTGAGTGGAAAGATGGATGAACTTATGAAATTGTTTGCTAGCAAGAGTGCTTCTTTTGATCCTAATGATATGCCTTTGTCTACTTTGATTGAGAATAATAACGAATCTATGGATGTGAATTTTGTTGGTAGGAACAATTTTGGTAATAACGCGTATAGAGGTAATTTTAATCCTAGGCCGTTTCCTAGTAATTCCTCTAATAATTATGGTAATTCCTACAACAATTCTTATGGAAATTATAATAAGATGTCCTCTGATTTTGAGAATAGTGTTAAAGAATTTATGATTTCGCAAAAGAGTTTCAATGCTTGGATTAAAGAAAAATTGCTTAAGATTGATCATTTGGCTAGGAACGTGGATAGAATTTCTCTTGATGTTGATTCTTTGAAACTTAGATCTATTCCACCCAAGCATGATATTAATGAAACTCTAAAATCTATGAGAACTTCCATTGATGAGTGCAAAGAAAGAACCGCTAAGATGCGTGCTAAAAAAGATTGGTTTGTAAGAACATGTTCTTCTAGTTTCCGTGAAAATAATGATGAAGATCTTAAAGTGATTGATGTGACTCCTATTGAATCTTTGTTTTCCAATATAAATCTTGATAAAGATGGGACTAGAGATGAGTCAACTTTAGTTAAAAGGCGTCCCAATGATTCAGAGTTTTTAGATCTTGATGCAAAAATTGATAGAAGTGGGATTGGAGAGGTCAAAACTTTAAGTAGCAATGAACCCACTCTTTTGGATTTCAAGGAATTTAATTATGATAATTGTTCTTTAATAGATTGTATTTCCTTGTTGCAATCCATGTTGAATTCTCATCATGCTTATAATCAAAACAAAGCTTTTACTAAACATATCGTTGATGCTATGATGCAATCTTTTGAAGAAAAGCTTTAATTGGAAGTTTCTATCCCTAGAAAACTTTATGATGAGTGGTAACCTACTATTAAGATTAAGATTAAAGATTATGAGTGCCATGCTTTGTGTGATTTGGGTGCTAGTGTTTCCACGATTCCAAAAACTTTATGTGATGTGTTAGGTTTCCGTGAATTTGATGTTCCTTAAATTTGCATCTTGCGGATTCCACTATTAAGAAACCTATGGGAAGGATTAATGATGTTCTTATTGTTGCAAATAGGAATTATGTGCCCGTATATTTCATTGTTCTTGATATAGATTGCAATCTTACATGTCCTATTATTCTTGGTAGACCTTTCCTTAGAACGATTGGTGCAATTATTGATATGAAAGAAGGAAATATTAGATTTCAATTTCCGTTAAGGAAGGGCATGGAACACTTTCCTAGAAATAAAATTAAATTGCCATATGAATCTATTATGAGAGCTACTTATGGATTGCATACCAAAGATGACAATACCTAAATCTATTCATGCTTTTATGCCTAGCTAAGGGCGTTAAACAATAGCGCTTGTTGGGAGGCAACCCAATTTTATTTTTATTTTTTATTTTTTGGTTCTGTTTTGCTTTGAATAATTCATCTAGCCTCTGGTTAGATGTGGTTTTGTGTTTTAATTAGTGTTTGTTCCAAGTAAGACCTTTGGGATGGCTTACGGTGATAGTTGATTTGATCTTGCTGAAAAACAGAAACTTTTGCGTTCAGTCCCAGAATTTTAATAATTCACTGGAGCATTGAAAAACCCTGAATATTTTATATGTGATTTATATAAAAATTTCCTATGGTTTCCTAATTATTCATAATTTTGGAGTTACAGAAGTATTAGAAAAATTCGGATCTTCACAGACTATTCTGTTTTTGACAGATTCTGTTTTCTTTGTGTTGTTTGCTTATTTTGATGAATCTATGGGTAGTATCGGGGGGTATGAACCATGGAAAGTTGGAATACAGTAGATATTACACCAATATAAATAAAGAATGAGTTCACAACAGTACCAAAGTGGTGATTTATTTTCTTATACTAACGGAGCTTATGAGATTTTCTGTTGACTTTTGTGTTGTGAAGTTTTCAAGTTTTTGGGTAAGGATTTGATGGACTATGGAATAAGGAGTGAAAAGAGCCTAATCTTGGGTATTCTCAAGGCACCCCAAGGTAATATTCAAGGACAACCAAGTGCCTAAGCTTGGGAATGCCCCGGAAGGCATCCCCTCGTTCGTCTTCGTCTATCGGTAACTTTACTTGAGGCTATATTTTTATTCACCACATGATATGTGTTTTTCTTGGAGCGTCTTGTATAATTTGAGTCTTTGCTTTTTTAGTTTGCCACAATCATCCTTTCTGTACACACCTTTTGAGAGGGACACGCATGAATTGTGATTTATTAGAATACTCTATGTGCTTCACTTATATCTTTTGAGCTAGGCAATTTTGCTCTAGTGCTTCACTTATATCTTTTTAGAGCACGGCTGTGGCTTTATTTTATAGAAATTGTTGAACTCTCATGCTTCACTTATATTATTTTGAGAGTCTTTAAACAGCATGGTAATTTGCTTTGGTTATAAATTTAGTCCTAATATGATAGGCATCCAAGAGGGATAAATAAAAACTTTCATATAAAGTGCATTGAATACTATGAGAAGTTTGATTCCTTATGATTGTTTTGAGATATAAAGATGGTGATATTAGAGTCATGCTAGTGAGTAATTTTGGATTTGAGAAATACTTGTGTTAAGGTTTGTGATTCCCGTAGCATGCACGTATGGTGAACCGTTATGTGATGAAGTCGGAGCATGATTTATTTATTGATTGTCTTCCTTATGAGTGGCGGTCGGGGACAAGCGATGGTCTTTTCCTACCAATCTATCCCCCTAGGAGCATGCGTGTAGTACTTTGTTTCAATAACTAATAGATTTTTGCAATAAGTATGTGAGTTCTTTATGACTAATGTTGAGTCCATGGATTATACGCACTCTCACCCTTCCACCATTGCTAGCCTCTCTAGTGCCGCGCAACTTTCGCCGGTACCGTACACCCACCATATACCTTCCTCAAAACAGCCACCATTCCTACCTATTATGGCATTTCCATAGCCATTCCAAGATATATTGCCATGCAACTTTCCACCGTTCCGTTTATTATGACACGCTTCATCATTGTCATATTGCTTTGCATGATCATGTAGTTGACATCGTATTTGTGGCAAAGCCACCATTCGTAATTCTTTCATACATGTCACTCTTGATTCATTGCACATCCTGGTACACTGCCAAAGGCATTCGTATCGAGTCATATTTTGTCCTAAGTATCGAGTTGTAAGTAAATAAAAGTGTGATGATCTTCATTATTAGAGCATTGTCCCATGTGAGGAAAGGATGATGGAGACTATGGTTCCCCCACAAGTCGGGATGAGACTCCAGACGAAAAATAAAAAAAAGAGTCCAAAAAAAATGAGAAGGCCCAAATAAAAATAAATGAGAGAAAAGAGAGAAGGGACAATGTTACTATCCTTTTTTACCACACTTGTGCTTCAAAGTAGCACCATGATCTTCATGATAGAGAGTCTCCTATATTGTCACTTTCATATACTAGTGGGAATTTTTCATTATAGAACTTGGCTTGTATATTCCAATGATGGGCTTCCTCAAATTGCTCTAGGTCTTCGTGAGCAAGCGAGTTGGATGCACACCCACTTAGTTTTCGTTTGAGCTTTCATAAACTTATAGCTCTAGTGCATCCGTTGCATGGCAATCCCTACTCACTCACATTGATATCTATTGATGGGCATCTCCATAGCCCGTTGATACGCCTAGTTGATGTGAGACTATCTCCTTCTTTTTGTCTTCTCCACAACCACCATATTCTATTCCACCTATAGTGCTATGTCCATGGCTCACGCTCATGTATTGCGTGAAAGTTGAAAAAGTTTGAGAACATCAAAAGTATGAAACAATTGCTTGGCTTGTCATCGGGGTTGTGCATGATTTGAATATTTTGTGTGATGAAGATGGAGCATAGCCAGACTATATGATTTTGTAGGGATAAGCTTTCTTTGGCCATGTTATTTTGAGAAGACATAATTGCCTTGTTAGTATGCTTGAATTATTATTGTTTTTATGTCAATATTAAACTTTTGTTTTGAATCTTATGGATCTGAACATTCATGCCACAATAAAGAAAATTACATGGGTAAGTATGTTAGGTAGCATTCCACATCAAAAATTCTATTTTTATCATTTACCTACTCGAGGACGAGCAGGAATTAAGCTTGGGGATGCTTGATACATCTCCAACGTATCTATAATTTTTGATTGTTCCATGCTATTATATTAACTGTTTTAAATGTTTTATATGCATTAATATGCTATTTTATATTATTTTTGGGACTAACTTATTAACCTAGAGCCCAGTGCCAGTTTCTGTTTTTTCGTTGTTGTGACGCCCCCGACTCAATCGTGCGCTAATCATACACGCAAACATGCACGATCAAGCACAGGGACTCACGGGAAGATATCACAACACAACTCTAACACAAATAAACGGAGATCCACAATATTACGGACTAGGGATCACGAGGATCCGAATACATAAGTCAGTCATACAAATAATATCTGGGTACAGACATAGTTAGACAAGGTTTGCCTTAAGAAGGCTAGCACAAACAACGACTCTAGATCGAAAGGCGAAGGCCTCCTGCCTAGGAGCCTCCGATCCTACTCCTGGTCGGCTGGCTCGATCCAGTAGTATGTGCCGTCTGGACCCTCCTGGTAGTAAGCTCCTGCTGGGACATCTGGCTCCGGGGCTCCATCGTCTGATGTGACATCAAATGGGGTATGGGGGAAAAAGAAGTAACAAAGCAACCGTGAGTACTCATCCAAAGTACTCAGCAAGCAATGATCTACACTACATATGCAACATTATCAAAGAGGAAAAGCTGTATATGTGGACTGGACTGCAGAAATGCCAGAATAGAGAGAAGGCCTAGTCCTATCGAAGTCTAGCATCTTCAAACATCTTCACGAAGCCATCATCTTGCAGCAATTAGAAGAGTATAGAAAGCATTTTATTAAGCAAACATGTTGAAGCAAAGCCTAGAGATCCTTCCTCGACTCCCTGCGAGAAACAGATCCTAGAGCTTCAATTAATTAAACAAGTATCCAGTTCAAGTAATAGATCGGGATACCAAACTGAGCGTCCTTTACCGTAGGACCGGCTATCGATAGATTATTCTTCCCTGCAGGGGTGCACTACTGTTACCCAACACGCTCGATCACCTCTGGCCGGACACACTTGCTGGGTAATGCCCAGCCTCGGGAGATCAACACGAAGCAGCGCCCTACCTAAGCTCAGCAGAGAGGTCAGCACGCCAGACTAACCTATGCACCCAGAGGTCTTGGGCCATCGCCCTGGGCACCCTGCGCGTTGCGTGGCTGGCCGGGGTGCAGGCGCGACACTGAACTCGTCAGTGAAGTATCCAGCCCATTCCCGGCGATCAGCCCGCATGGTGAACTGTGATGTCTGATGAGCTTCCGAGAGAAACGTACATCGCAGAGGGCCCCATAAACCATTATCCCGCGTGGTGGTAGTGCGTATAGGGCATGTCGACCCACTCAGATCAAATACCCAAATCCAATAGGCTCCTTTAGTAACACGCGGAGACAATCAGAGTTTCTGAAGCTCCGCCACAATATCACCATCGTGTGCCCTTCCGGCACACCCGACATCATAGATCCCCTGCGGGTACCCATCAAGGTCGACCTGCCTGTAACAAAGGTCAAAGTAACCGTGTGGTCGTAACATCAAGGGGAAGCCCGGAGGAATCACCCTCGGTAGATTCCACTCGATGAAATCATCAGGGTGAACGTATGAGGCATCACCCTCGAGGTTTACACTGAGGGGTTGCATCACCGCCGCCGCCGAGAATCCTTGCGCCACACTGCTTTTACCGATCGGGAGTTTGATGCTTTTAATTCGGTGGACGCATACCTTGGAGCGGCCCGAACCGGGCTTTAAGGGATCGCCGGTCTTTTTTCTTCCGGAATGCAGGTGCGAGATGGCTTAAAAGCATTTTATAGTTCCTAACCTAGCAGGCCCCAAGGCTTAATTTGGGCGGGACGACCAAGTTAAGGATTCTTATATTGTCTTGACTGTACAGACCGCGAGGGAGCAGAACAGCAAGTTGTTCGAAGACCTCAAGCTGAGCCGGACACAATTAGCCGACATTAAGGCTGAACTAGAAGCGGCTAAAAGAGCAACCAGCGAAAATCCTGGTAAGTGGAAAGGTTTTAAAGTGCTAAAAACTGCATGACGCTTCCAGTATACTGATGCTGCACTGTCCCTGCAGCCGCCGAAGCGATGAATCAAATGTGGAGGGAACTAGAGGCTTGCAAGCGAGTACTGACATGAAGTCAGGAAGATAAGAATGAGATCAAGGTAGAAAGTCAACGGAAAACCAAAGAAATTGAGAGTTTAAAATCTCAGTTGGTGCAAGCCTTGGAGGAGAACCAGAAGCTGAAAGGTGGCATATTCGGTAAGGCACGAATTCAGTATTACCTGTGTTTGCAGATGAAGAATTGTTTTGAAACATGCTACCCCTGTTTGCTAGGTCTCCTGACAGGACGATTGGAATAGGAGGTCGATTCCTTTAGTGGGAATCTTTTGAAGGAACTGACAAAGGCGCATGAGAGAGCCCGGAAGGCCATGAAAAGCATGGTTAAAGCATTATGGCCCCTGGAAGTGCCAGCGGAGAGCATGTCTGAGCTGGCTAACTTCTTTAAAGGGGCGAGGCAACTCTTTGAATTGTGGAAGATATCGGCCTGCCAGGAAGGAGCGCGCGAGGCCTGGGCAATGGTGACGACCCATTTTACCAAACTCGATCCCGAGCATATGGCCCGGGTGGGACCCGTAGGGCCAGATGGGCAGGAAATACCGCTTAGCTTAGTGTATGACCAAGTGATGCCCGCAGCTCGGTACTACCAGAAGGAATGTGCCTTGGACATTTTGATAGATGGCATTGATAAAGAGTAGAGTGCGTGATTCTATGTATCCATGTACTTTACATCGCGCAATTCTCAAACCGCGGAAAAAACATTGTCTTAACTGGCCATCGGCTTTCGCCTCCCTAACCAGTGATCGGGGAGTGTTCCGTACTATATGCCCTAATGAACAGGGGATAATTCTGGTAACCAGGCAATCCGGCCATTTGGTACAAACAGACAAAACACGTGCGGCGAGTAATGTTATATTACTGTGTAACGTACGAAACATCTTCCGAAGAAAATAGTTCCTCCAAGGGTCGTTCCTTTCTTCGGGTAGGGTATGTTGACCATAGGCCGCATGTTCGGAAGCCTGTGACACACGGATGTTCATGGTTTTTAGGAACCAGAAACAGTTAGATGGTGGCTAGCGCCTGTTTATTTTCACTTCCCTGGAGGCCGACCCATTATTTTCTGTAAGAACACCAGCTTTCGGCTTCACCCGTCTGAGGTACGTATCGGAATTACCCGGGCGTAGCAATTGCAGAGGTGCTCCCTTTACTCCCTAGCCGAACAATCGGGAACGTAGGGGTAAACACAGGAGCCAGGCAACCCAACATAGCAAAGGACTTAAGTCAAATAGGTGCATATAATATCTTTAAAGATACGGGGAGGAGATATATTCAAACAACAAAAATGAGGTTGTAAGAAGTATATTATAATTGGCCGCTTTTAATAGGAGCCCCAGGTAAAGCTGGGTAGTACATCCGAAGGTGTGTACAATGGTGACCTGTCATGTTACGGTTTATCTAAACTCTCTGTCTGGGAAGCTAAAGTCCCGCAATTTAGAACAAAGCAAAAAAGACAAAGACAGGCTGAGCGAGTGTTGATGACGAAGCCGGGCTATGCGTAGAAACGCCGAAGTCGAGCGGCGTTCCATGGGTTCGGTTCGAGGCCTCGATCCGATGGTTTGCAAAGGCGATATGCCCCCCCCCCTGCGAGTACTTCATCTATAATGAAGGGACCCTCCCACTTAGGTGAATGCTTATGCTTCTACTTCTCCGGGAGGCGTAGGACGAGTTCTCCCACATTGTATGTCTTTGCCCGAACTTCTCGATTTTGGTAACGCCATGCTTGTTGCTGATAGAATGCAGAGCGTGCCTGAGCGACATCACGCTCTCCTTCTAGTGCATCGAGGTCATCTTGCCGATCTAGCTCAGCCTCCTTCTCTTCGTACATATGTACCCTGGGTGCGTCATGGATCAAGTCACATGGGAGGACTGCTTCGGCATCGTACACCATAAAGAACGGGGTGTATCCTGTCGATCGATTAGGAGTAGTGCGCAGCCTCCATAGCACAGAGTCCAGCTCCTCTACCCAGTGACAATCTGATTCCTCGAGGGAGCTGACTAAGCGAGGTTTTATGCCACTCATAATTAATCTGTTTTCTCGTTCCACTTGCCCGTTAGTTTGCGGGTGGTATACCGAAGCGTAGTCGAGCTTTATGTCCATCTTAGCACACCAATCTTTAACCTCTTGGGTGGTGAAATTAGACCCGTTATTGGTGATTATGACATGGGGGACACCATAACGGTGTACCACACTGGATATGAAGTCAACAACAGGTCCGGATTCCGCAGAGGTTACCTGTCTTGCTTCGATCCACTTAGTGAATTTATCCACCATGACTAGTAGGTATTTCTTTTTCTTGGTCCCCCCTTTAAGTGGTCCAACCATGTCGAGCCCCCAGACTGCGAACGGCCATGTTATGGGTATAGTCTGAAGTGCTGTGGGAGGCATGTGGCTTTGATTTGCGAATAGCTAGCACCCAACGCAGTGTTGGACCAGGGTACATGCGTCCTCGCGGGCTATGGGCCAGAAGAATCCTACTCGAAAGGCTTTGCTGACCAGGGCCCGAGCTGCTGCGTGGTGACCACCCATGCTGGCATGTATCTTGGCGAGGAGCTGCTGCCCCTCCTCTTCGGAGATGCACCTTTGAAGGACCCCCGTAGTGCTCTGTTTGTAGAGCTCGCCCTCGTGGACTTTGTACGCTTTAGAGCGCCGTACTATGCATCGCGCTTCTGTCTGGTCGTTAGGGAGCTCTTATGGCAAGAGGTAGACGAGCGGTGGTTCGGTCCAAGGGGCGATTATGGCCATGATCTCATGGGCCGAGGGTGTTTCTTCAAGTGCGGAGCCTCCGATGATATGATCTTCTGGTTCGATTTCCGGTGGGGTGATCTGGACAGGCTCATTTGTTGAGATGCCATTGTCCTCGTACTGCCGTACTACGGATGGCTTGAATAGCTTTTCCAGGAAGGTGTTTTTAGGTACTGGGTCTCGCTTGGCACCCATGCGAGCAAGAACATCCGTGGCCTGGTTACTGTCTCTAGAGACATGATGGAATTCTAGACCCTCAAATCAGGCTGACATCCTGAGGATGGCGTTTCGATATGCCGCCATTTTTGGATCTTTGGCGTCAAATTCGCCGTTGACCTGTGAGATGGCGAGGTTCGAATCTCCTCGCACCTCCATCCGCCGAACACCCATCGATGTTGCCATCCGAAGACCGTGCAACAGTGCCTCCTATTCGGCTGCATTATTGGAGTCTCTGTACAGGATTTGTAAAACGTACCGGATACTATCACCTGTGGGGGATATTAGGACTACCCTAGCCCCCAGTCCGGCCAGCATCTTGGAGCCATCAAAGTACATTGTCCAGTGTGCGTATGTTTCATATTCCTTGGCGATTTCGGCTTCTGTCCATTTGGATAAAAAATTGACCAACGCCTAAGATTTAATAGCTCGGCGTGGTTTGTATACGATCTCAAAGGGAAGGAGCTCTATGGCCCATTTTGCAATGCAGCCCGTGGTGTCCCTATTGCTGATTATATCGTTG
This sequence comes from Thinopyrum elongatum, assembly GCA_011799875.1. Taxonomy (NCBI): domain Eukaryota; kingdom Viridiplantae; phylum Streptophyta; class Magnoliopsida; order Poales; family Poaceae; genus Thinopyrum; species Thinopyrum elongatum. The sequence goes on along the minus strand of CM022300.1, from coordinate 152,867,118 downwards.
AGGGGTACCTTGGATACTACTGTCACCGAACACTCTTGAAAGTAGTGTCGCAGTTTCTGGGATGCCATGAAGAGCGTGTATGCTATTTTTTGGTAGTGAGGATATCGGGACTTGCATGGTGTGAGGACCTCTGACACATTGTAGACTGTCTTTTGGACTTGGAACTTGTGTCCCTCTGATTCCCGTTCTACGACGAGTGCCGCACATACCACCTGGTTGGTGGCTGAGATGTACAGCAGCATAGGTTCGCCGACACCTGGTGCGGCCAGGATGGGGTTGCTTTCCAGGAGTGTTTTGATTTCTTCTAGTGCAGTGGTCGCCTTATCAGTCCACTCAAAGTTTTTTGTTTTCTTAAGTAACCTATAGAGAGGCAGTGCATTCTCGCCGAGGCGGGAAATGAAACAACTTAGGGCTGCCATGCAGCCTGCCAGCTTCTGTACGTGTTTGAGATCCGTTGGTATTGCAAGCTGGGACAGGGCCCTGATTTTAGCCGGATTGGCCTTTATTCCCCGATGGGAGACGATGAACCCGAGCAACTTGCCGGCGGGGACCCCGAACACACATTTGTCCGGGTTGAGCCATATGTCGTAGGCCCGCAAGTTTTTGAAGTTCAAGCGGAGATCGTCCACGAGTTGATCGACTTTTTTGGTTTTAATGACCACATCGTCTACGTATGCCTCTACCGTTTTGCTAATTTGATTTTCCAGGCATGTTTGAATCATGCGTTGGTATGTGGCTCCTGTGTTCTTTAACCCGAAAGGCATCATGTTGAAGCGGAATGGCCCGTAGGGGGTGCTGAACGTGGTTGCAGCTTGGTCGGACTCCTTCATCTTGATTTGATGATATCCGGAGTATGCGTCGAGAAAGCATAGTGAATCATGTCCGACAGTGGTGTCAATGATCTGGTCTATGCGAGGTAGAGGGAAGGGATCCTTGGGACATGCCTTGTTTAGGTCCTTGAAGTCGACGCAGAGCCGCAATGACTTGTCCTTCTTGGGTACCATGACCAGGTTTGCCAGCCACTCCAGATGCTTTATTTCACGGATGAATCCGGTTTCTAGTAGTTTTGCCAGCTCCTCACCCATAGCCTATCGTTTGGGTTCAGAGAATCGGCGTAGTGTCTGTTTGACTGGCTTGAAGCCTTTGATGATATTCAGGCTATGCTCCGCCAGCCTTCGTGGGATGCCCGGCATATCGGAAGGATGCTAGGTGAATATGTCCCAATTTTCGTGTAAAAACGCGTGCAACACTTCATCAACTACAGGATCCAACTGTGCTCCGATGGACGCCGTTTTCTTCGGGTCTGTTGGGTGTACATGGAATTTTACTATCTCGTTGGCTGGTTTGAATGACGTGGATTTTGGCCTTTTACTGAGGACCACGTTGTCCCTGTTGACTGTGGTGAAGAGTGTTGTTAACTCTTCGGCTGCTAGAGCTTCAGATAGTGCCGCGAGGGCAAGCAATGCAGTCTTATTTTCTGCTCGGAGGGCTGTGTTCGGATCGCTGGCGAGCGAAATCATGCCATTAGGCCCCGGCATTTTGAGCTTCATGTATCCATAGTGTGGTACAGCTTGAAATCGTGCAAATGACTCACGTCCCAAGAGGGCGTGGTATCCGCTGCGGAAGGGCATGACGTGAAATAACAGGGGTTCGGATCTGTAGTTACCGGGAGTACCAAATACTACGTTCAAGGTTATGTGTCCGGAGCAACGGACCTCCTTGCCGGGTATAATTCCTCAGAATGTGCTATGACTGTGCGCGATGCGGGGCCTGTTGAGCTGCATTTTATCGAGTGTGTCCTCATAGATGAGATTTAGGCCACTGCCCCCATCCATCAGCACTTTGGTTAGCCTGAAGCCGTCAATTATGGGGTCGAGGACTAGTGCTGCGGGCGTGTGGGCGGGGCAGGATATTGGCTCATCCTTTTGATCGAAGGTGATAGGTACGTCCGCCCATGGCTGTGTGGCCATCACCTGGTAGACTTGGCCGAGCCCTCGAAGAGCTCTTTTCCTTTGATTGTTGGAAGAGAAAGTCTCGTAGACTGTCAGGACATCGTCGTGAGGTGGCGTTGTTGATTGCCTATTGGGGGGTGTGAGGCTGAGGATGTGTTCACCACTTTTGGCCACCTGCCTTACCACCCAGCAAGCTCGAAGCCTTTGAGTCGGATTTGTGTTAAGCAGTGCCGACTGTATAGGGCATGGTTTATCCAGCAATTCATCCAGAACTGTTCTGGGTTTATTTCTTTTTTGGACAGGATTGTGTTCGGGCGAAACTAACGTATGCGCCCGTTTTGCTTGGGCCTTTCTAGGCCTCGGGCCAGGGATTGACTCCCTACGCATTTTTTGTAACCTCCAGGTGCTTTCCATGGCGCAGTACTTGCGTACCATGTCCGATAATTCAGCGAAATTTTGCACGCGGTGGCGGGCGAGGGCATTTAAGATCCCTGCGTCTCGGCAATTGAGTCGGAAGGCTTCAATTATTTCTTTGTCACGGCAGTCAATTATCTTGTTTTTTACGAGGACAAATCTGGCCCAGTAATGATGGACCGTTTCTTCGGGCTGCTGCTTGACATACATCAGGTCCCATATGTCCGGTCTTCCCGCATCTGAGCAGTATTCGACATGGGAGGTGGGTGGGAATTTTTTTAGTAGTCCTGTCTTCTGCGCGTCCGGGGCGTCGGCAGTGGCGAGCCGCGCCTGGGCTATCTCCGGCTCTATTAGCACTGTGTTCGGACATACGCCTGCGTGTGGTCCGGCGGACTCAAGGTCAGATCCGGTGTCGTAAATTAGGTCCGAACCCTTATCTTGAGGGGTATCCGTTTCCGGTCTAGAGACCTGGGTGTATACTGTCATAAGCTTCGGAGATCGCGATCCTCCATCCTTTCTTCGATGGTAGCGACGAGGCGAGTGATGGGGGGGATGTGGATCTCCCTGTTGTCAGGTTTAAGCCCGATCTGGTTGTAGGATGTAGGCCTACTAACGGAGATTTCCATAGCTCAGAATCTATCCGACAGGTTGTCTACCGAAGGGGTTCTCACCGGGGTCGAGCCTCCTGGGTGTTCGGCGGGGCATTCTTCGGATACTTCAACGGGATCTGGTTTTAAGGCCAGGCCCTGGATTGAGTCAGCTCCCTTTACATCCACCGAATCCGAGGTCAAGGCGTCGGGCTCAGCGGGTTCTTCGGAAGCGGGGCTTCGCCGAGGGCCGGGGCCAGACTCCAAATTTTGGTGGCTGGCTTCGTGATCGTCGGTGTGATCTTCAATCGGGCTCAAGAAACCGGTGGGGTTGGCGCGGAAAGTGATGCTACCGAACGTAAATATCTGGCAGGGGACGAAGATGTCCCTGGCGCTTGAGTGGTTTCCGATGAACAGTTGGGCCATCAACCCTTCGGTGATCCACAGCGGAACTCTCAATGAAAGCACCAATGTCGGTGTCAAAACCGGCGGATCTCGGGTAGGGGGTCCCGAGCTGTGGATCAAGGATCGATGGGGAACAAGGGATGATGAACACGGTATTTACCCAGGTTCGGGCCCTCTTGAAGAGGTAAAACCCTATGTCCTGCTTGATTGTAATTGATGTATGGTATGGTTACAGAGTAGATCTACCTCGAGATTAGATGAGCTAAACCCTAAGGTAATGAGGTGATGAATGTAGCTCTAGCCTAAGGCCCCTAAACCCTCTGGTTTATATTCACACTAGTAGGGTTAGGGTTACAAGCCATCGGTTACAATGAATAAAGATCACGCTAAACCCGACTTGGAGGGCACACCATGACTCCGAAGATCTCCTGTCCGATCACGGGTCCACACTCCGGCTCAGCCCCATAGTGGCCCATCAGTCCGGCCGATATCTAGGAGGTCGACGGTCCAAGGACCCCCTAATCTAGGACTCCCTCACCCCCCCTTCCTTGTATGCCTGCGGGGGGAAGGCAGGAGGAGGTGGTGTGCCCCTTTCCTTCCTCCTAGTTGGACGGATGGAAAGAGGGGCTAGCCCTCCCCCCTTTCCATCCCTAGGGCCGAAAGCCAAGGGAAGGGGCACGCCAGCCCCTTGTGGGCTGGTGTGTTCCCCCCTCTTGGCCCATAAGGCCCATTAACCTCCCGGGGCTTCCCGGAACCCCTTCTGGTGATCCGATGACTACCGGATACACTCCGAAACCTTTCCGGTAACCAAATAGCATCGTCCTATATATCAATCTTTACCTCCAGACCATTCCGGAGCTCCTCGTCATGTCTGTGATCTCATCCGGGACTCTAAACAACATTCAGTCACCAAATCACATAACTCATATAATACTATATCGTCAACGAACGTTAAGCGTGCGGACCCTATGGGTTCGAGAACTATGTAGACATGACCGAGACACCTCTCCAGTCAATAACCAATAGCGGAACCTGGATGACCATATTGGTTCCTACATATTCTACGAAGATCTTTATCGGTCGAACCTTATGACAGCATACGTAGTTCCCTTTGTTTGTTGGTATGTTACTTGCCCGAGATTCGATCGTCGGTATCTTCATACCAAATTCAATCTCGTTACCAGCAAGTCTCTTTACTCGTTCCGTAATACACCATATCATAAATAAATCCTTAGTCACTTTGCTTGCAAGCTTCTTGTGATGTGTATTACCGAGAGGGCCCAGAGATACCTCTCTGATACACGGAGTGACAAATCCTAATCTCGATCCATGCCAACTCAACAGACACCTTCGGAGATACCTGTAGAGCATCTTTGTGATCACCCAGTTACGTTGTGATGTTTGATTGCACACAAGGTATTCCTCCGGTATCCGGGAGTTGCATGATCTCATAGTCGAAGGAATATGTATTTGACATTAAGAAAGCAATAGCAATAAACTGAACGATCATATGCTAAGCTAGCGTATGGGTCTTGTCCATCACATCATTCTCCTAATGATGTGATCCCGTTATCAAGTGAAAACACATGTCTATGGTTAGGAAACCTTAACCATCTTTGATCAACGAGCTAGTCTAGTAGAGGCTTACTAGGGACACGGTATTTGTTTATGTATCCACACATGTATTTAAGTTTCCGATCAATACAATTCTAGCATGAATGATAAACCTTTATCATGAATAAGGAAATATAATAATAACAACTTTATTACTGCCTCTAGGGCATATTTCCATCACTAAAGACTATCACCGATCACCCGCAATCGACGGCAGTCTCAGGGACTACACCCAGTGGGTGCACTCACCGTGCCCCCACTGGAAAGTGACTCGTCGATGAGCTGAGAAAATTATCCTCAGGGCGAAACATTCACAAGCTCTAAGACTACCACCGACTGCTCCAGTCAACGGTAGCCTCGGGGACTACACCCAGTGGGTGCACTCAGCGTGCCCCCACTGGATCATGTCCACTCAGATGCGTTACGGCTAGACTCCGAGTGTATACAAAAAGACACACACACAAAAAAAACTTCAAAGACTCCTGCCGACTGACTCCAGTCGACACGAGCCTTGGGGACTACACCCAGTGGGTGCACTTAGCGTGCCCCCACTAGTTCATGAACACCCAGTGGGTGTGCCCTGCGCAAACCCACTAACAGAAATCCTGCTACAAGAAAATAAGAAACTTCGACTGAAAATTGCACTCACAATTGTACTTACTCGGACATTGGTCTCCAGTGCCGCGCTAGCGTTATAAGCCTCCTTCAGTCGGCTGCACATCAACCCCACCTGGATCAGAGCCTCCTTGCTTGCCCCCACCTGATCCTCAGGGACATGGTACAGGGGGAAGGAGGTAGTTGGGGCCTACGGAGTCGCTGACGATGGCCTCGGAGCTGGGATCATCGCCGATCCACCCGGAGGAGTATGGGTAGACCCTGCAGGCGGCACCACCACCGATGAAGACACCGAACCACCCTGAGCCAGAGGACTCGGCCTCGCAGTCTTTGCGGCGGCCTTTGAAGGAGAAACGCGGGGCACTCAGTGGGTAGAGGCATATGCCATTGGCACGTCAACACTCGGCACATCCTCCCTGATAGCATCCGGATTGAGTGGGCCAGCCCTCTCGTCATCGTTCAGCTGAATAACTTCGGGCGGAGCTAGATGAACAAAAGAGATCGTTAAAGCTCAATTGGAGAAGACCTAACCATCTGAGTCAGTCAGCACAATGTACCTTTGGAGGTGGCGACATCCACCGCATCGGCATCACTCGGACCCGGCTGGCGAGCGTGTGGGTCCGCCGAAGTCGTCGAGGTGTCGTTGCTACAAGGTTCAAATAACACTCGATCATTCACCAGAATAGCACAAAAGAAAGTAAAGGATTATAGAAGACACTTACGTCGAAGCCACAGGCACCGCCACCTTGATCGCAGGCACTGCGGCCTTCCGGGGATTCACAGAGACCTGCTTGGGCAGCTTGGACTGCTTCTCGGCCGAACTCTCAGCCTCGGCGCGCGCGCGCTTAGAGCTGCGACTCATCCGCCCTGAGGCAGACGGTTGAGACGCCCCTCCTACCTTGGCACTCAGATCATGCTGGGCCTTTGTGCGGGGTTCCTTGGTAGCCTCATAAGATGGGGAGGACTCGGCCTCCTCCCCCTCCTCCGAGCTCTCATCCTCGTCACTCTCCTCGTCGTCATCGTCACCCTCAGACTCTTCCGAGTAGCGGCGCTCGGAGTCACTCACCTCATCCTCGGGCGATCTGTCAACCGTCGGGATATTGGAGATCATGTTCTAGAACTCTTGAAGAGCAGATACATCAAGACATCAAAATCTGATGCACATAAAACAACACATCAACAAGTCGAATAAACGGAAACACCTTACCTCAATAGTCGGCGGGAGCACTTTGGAGTAAGCCAGCACCATCCTGGCCCCCCGCGGATTGTCCCGAGCGGAGGTTATGGCCTGAATCTTGGCCCCCATGTCCTTCTCAGGGAGCTCCTCTGAGTGCACTCAAGTTGGGTCATTCAGACCCTCATACTGCCACATGGGGTGCGCCCTGGCCTGTAGCGGCTGGATCCGTCGAATGAGAAAAGTCTCCAGCAGATCCATTCTGTTCATGCCCGCGTTCACGATTCCGACCAGGGTGGTGGCCAAGATGCCGACCTCCATTTTTCCCCCTTCGCCACCACAAGGTACTTGGGAACCCTCACCCTCTCCGTCGAGTACGGGGGGAGACCCGACTGGTTCGATCCACTCGGGACATCCCTGCAGTAGAACCAAGTCCCCTGCCATCCTTTGACAGACTCGGGAAAGCTCATCTTTGGGAAAGCACTTCCCCCACGAACTTGGATGCCCAGGCCTCCACATAGCTGGGTGACATGGGTCTTCGTGCTGGCTGACGGATCTTTCTTGACAGTCATTGACCGACAAGTGAAGATATGCTTGAAGAGGCCCCAATGGGGTGGGCAGCCCAAGAAATTCTCGCAAAGAGAGACGAAGACCGAAAGATATATGATGGCATTGGGAGGAAGGTGATGGAGCTGTGCGCCGAAGTAGTCGAGGAATGCTCAGAAAAATGGGTGGGGAGGCATCGAGAAGCCCCGCTCGATGTGTGTGACGAGAAGGACGCGCTCGTCCTCCTGAGGCGCCGGCTCGACCTCTCCCGCGCCCGGACGACGCCACCCTTCATGTGGAATCAGTCCCTACTCCGCGAGCTCCTCCAATCGCTGAGTTGAGACACGCGATGGGATCCAGTCCCCCGACGTGCCTCCAGCCGCCGCACCGGAGCCGGAAGAGGCTGCCTTCCCCGCCTTCTTCGCTTTCTCTGCCTTGACCATGGAATCCCTCGCCATCGCTGCGCACTCGAGAGGAGGAAGGAGGCGGAGGAGTCAGAGCAAGGAGAAGGGGATCTGAGGGCCAGACCTCTGTCTCTGGATCTTTTATATCACCAGACGAAATCTCCAGCCGGATCTCTCAATGCAAATCCATAGATCGACGGCCCGTGCGAAGGGGCTTTGCACAGAGCAGGTGCAACATGTGGCGGGGATCGTACGCACAAATCGAGGAGCCACGCCCCCACTTTCCCACTAACGCACGACGTTGCCGGTTCCGTGTGCGAACACGCAAATTCGAATCCCGAGATTTTCAGGACAAATCAATCTGATTGATTACCTGCAGTTCCTTTCCTAAGGGACACATGTCAGTCCGACTAATCACCCTCCATGGGGACCCGTGCACTCAGCCACGTTAAACACCCAACTGAAGTCTTCTTCAGGATCGTTATGTGACGAGCTTGACGCCCCTCCGCGGGTTCACTTGGCCCTCTCAGTAGGCTCCAAGTCGCATGACTCGTAAACCTGGACTAGTAGTAGGCCTGCGCTGGCGTTCCCCTGAGATATGGAGTGACATCTCTCCGAAGAGTCAGACCACGCGCCGGCGTCACCACTTGGGTTATAATGGCATGCCCGCACTCGGGCCTCTAGTCTATCTCCTCCGAGAGACAAAACGAATGTTATCGGGTTTTTCTCGATGATCAACAATACCCGGTCATCTGGGTAATCTAAAGTCTAGAATCCGTTGTGTTTTCGCCCAAGGAACAGTAAACTACGATTCGGAAACATATTCCTAGTGCCCCTGTAGCACTCGGACTCAACCGAGAGATCGGTTTATTTGTCCTATAAAATCTCAACTGATTCGGGGGCTAATGATGTGGTCACCTACTCCGGGTAGGGTCAAGGACCCATCATTCGGGACGCACATGGGGCCCTGGACCATGCCAACATTCAGATGCATACATCAAGAAGTCCACTCGGACAGCTCGACGGCACTCGAACGACCACACATCACTCGGCTGATGGACCACCACTCGGACATAGAAGGCAGGGGGACATCGTGGGAGCTGCAATGGTCGAGGGATCCTAAGTCATCCATTTAGTAGAGTCATAGCTACCGTTACCTGTAACTGCTGTAGTAGAGGCTCATTATACTAGTAGCTGACTCATTCAATGTCATTAGTTGCCTTGGCGGCGTGAGAGACATGGGTTGCAGCGCACTCTATATAAGTCGCACCCTTCTCCATAGCTAGGCAGCGAGTAACCTTTGTAACCATATCTATCATATCAAAGCAAGCCTCAGGGCACGAGACGTAGGGCTTTTACCTACACCGAGTGAGGGGACTGAACTCGTTAAACACCGAGTGTTACACCTGCGCTGTAGCTAGGCTCTGCCCCTTATTCGTACCCCTAGTACTCATTGTCAGGATCATAACCCCGACAAGTGGCGGGGGCGGCTCCGTATCGTAAAACACGATGAAACTTCCTCTCCTATTTTCTTCTCTAAAAATAGTATTTTATAGCGTCGGAGTTAGGGTCAGCGGAGTGTCGTGGGCCCCACTACCCACCAGGGCGCGCCAGAGGGGGGTGGCGCGCCCTGGTGCATTGTGGGCAGCTGGGGGGCCCCTCCAGTGGGTCTTAGTTCTAGTATTTTTTATTTATTCCAAAATAATTCTCCAAAAAGTTTTGTCCAATTCCGAGAACTTATATTTCTGCACAAAAACAACACCATGGTAGTCCTGCTGAAAACAGCATCAGTCCGGGTTAGTTTCATTCAAATAATGCAAATTAGAGTCCAAAACAAGAGCAAAAGTGTTAGGAAAAGTAGATACGATGGAGGCGTATCAACTCCCCCAAGCTTAACCCATTGCTTGTCCTCAAGCAATTCAGTTGACAAACTGAAAGTGACAAAGAAAAAATTTTATGAACTCTTTTGTTCTTCTGTTTATACACATGCTTAAATAGCACCCAGGTTTTCAGCAAAGATCATAACTAACCATGTAGATGATAAGTCTTAAAAATTGTGTTCACTCAATACAATGGCATAATCAACTAGCGAGCAATAATAAACTATTTCAAATGCCAACACTTTGTCAAAATAATCATGATATAATATGACAATAGTGGTATCTCGCTAGCCCTTTCTGAGACTGCAAAACATAAATGCAGAGCACCTCCAAAGTTCCAGCAGCGACTAAACATTATAATTCATGGTAGAAGAGATCCAGTCATGATGCATTCAACATTAACTACACATAATGCATGAGGATGACAATAGTGCTCTCAGGACTGGTACTTGTTTGAGAAGGTGATGACCCAAAATAAAAGTAAAATAACATGAAAGTAAAATAGACAGGCCCTTCGCAGAGGGAAACAGGGATTTGCAGAGGTGCCAGAGCTCGAAGCTTAAATCAGAGATAAATATAATTTTGGGAGGTATACCCTTCCTGTCAACGTCACGACCAAGAGTTATCAATATCTTCCATGCTAAACACATTAGCGGCAGTTCCCAAGCGATAAAAGTATAGTTTACTCCCCTCCACCATCAAACACAAGCCATGGCTAGCCAAATCCTCGGGTGCTCTCCATACCAAGAACAGTCCGAGGGAGTTTTGTTCAATTATTTATAATTTTTTATTTCGGGACTGGGCATCCCTATTACCAGCCCCTCTTGTGCAAGGATGAGTGAATAAACACTCATCATGAGAATAACCCGCTTAGCATGGAAGATACTTACCACCCCCTGTCGCTCCATGAGCGGTCCGGGCACACAAAACAGATGTTCATTTGAATTTTTAGAGGTGGCACATGCAAATTTACATGGAACGTCAGGGTAATACCGCATATAGGTAGATATAGTGGATTCATCTGGAATAACTTTGGTTTAAGGATTTTGATGCACAAGTAGTATTCCCGCTTAGTACAAGTGAAGGCTAGCAATTAGGTTGAGAAGCGACCAACTAGAGAGCAAAAACGGTCATGATCATGCATTATGAATAATCAACATTGAGTACTAGCATGAGTAGGATATAAACACCATGAACATAAATATCGTAGAGGCTATGTTGGTTTTGATTCAACTACATGCGTGAACATGTGCCAAGTCAAGCCACTTGAAACATTCAGAGGAGGATACCATGTCATCATACTATATTACAATCATTTTAATGCAAGTTGACACCCAAGATAAATCATTATCCGCTCCTAGCTACTTAAGCATGGCATGAGCAACTATAATCTCTAATTGTCATCATAAACATGTTTAATCATAATATGCTAAATCATGGATACCGAGTTAAACATATTTACAAAAACAAAAACAAGTTGAGTTCATACCCACTTTTCCTGCCACAATCACTTCATCATATATCGTCATTATTGCCTTTCACTTGCACGCCCGAATGATGTGAAAATAATAATAGTGCAAGAGTGCCATGGACTAACCTAGAATCTGCAAACATTTTATTCAAAAGGAGAAGATAAGGTAATTTGGGCTCTTTGTTAGATCAACAATAATGCATATGAGAGCCACTCAACACTTTCATCGTGGTCTTCTGCTTGGTACGACTCAACGAAAGAAAAGGATTTCAGAGAAACACACTGAAATATTTTTGGAGTTTTTTGTTTTTCTTAAAGAAAGCAAATTAAGGAAGGAAAAAAATGAGAAAAACTATTTACACAGGAAAGCTCCCAACAAGCAAAAGAAGAATCAAGAAATCTTTTTGGGTTTTCTTTTAATACTAAAACTAATTAAAGTAAAAAGGAAAACCGAAAATAAGCGAGAGATATTTTTGGATTTTCTTAAAGTTTTTCAAACACACAAGAAGAAAGCGAGAAAATAAAACTAACATGGATGATACAATGAAAAAGTGTGGACACCGACAACTGAAATGTGTGAACATGAATGTAATGTCGGTGGGAATACGTATCCCCAAGCTTAGGATTTTGGCCTAGGTTGGTAATCACCACCCGTTGCCCGAGTAATACTCCGAATGATAGCTCGTGGAGGCTCTCGGTGCGGTCTCCTTAGCCTAGCGAGCAGCTGCTACTGCCGCATTGTACTCGCGCACATCTCTCTCTCAAGAATGCAATATCTTTCTTTTCCCTGGCAATTAAAGAGAGCAGGTGCAGGAAAAATAACAGATACAATGTGCTTCTTATTATACATCAAGTTATAATTATAATCAGTGGTTCTACACTTAAGGAACTTATGACGCTGCATGGCTCCGAAGTCCAGGTACTGAGTAGGTAAAATAGGATCACTAGGCCAAGGTGACACACCTAGTTCCCTAGCTATATGGGAAGCCTAAATCCCTCCATAAAAATCCACTATCAGCATTGCATTGCAACCTCCATGCAACTACTGCTCCTAGATTATAACATTTAATTCATGTCACAGCAGTGTGCATGAGGCTCAAATCTGGGGCATAGAGAGTACTGCAATCTTGTTTGCCCATGAGGCATTTGCCATTAAAGAGTGCAAAGTAACGAATTGATGAAAAGTGTATACTATTTATTCTACCTTGTGTCACTCCTCTATCCTCACCACAGCATAAACTAGTTAAAAACATTTCATACTCAGACGTTGGTGGTTCGTCCAGCAAACCCCAGTATGGAATTTTACATGCAACACAGAATCGTTCTAGAGGTGAAGGCACTATCATAAAGGCTAAATGAAACTCTAGACTCTCGAGAATGATATTTAAATTTGTTGGTGCATGTCTGAGTTAAGTTGAGATGTTGAATGCACTTATCTGTGATGAAGGGAGCGAGCTCGGTGTTGTGAACATACTGCTCGAATTCTTCTTTAATACCTGCTCCTAACATGAATTCATCACATGACCATAAGCATGATTTAGTCTCGGCATCCCGTATCAAGCTTTCACTTGGCTCAACATAGGACCATCATATTGAGCTTTCACTCGACGATGCTCCCGAGGACTTCCGCCTCGAGGAAATCCTAAAGAGGTGCATTTTTATTTGCGAACAATTTCTAAAAAATGTTGGGACACAAAAATGACGTAAACGAAACTTCACAAGATTGATAGCAGCTACTCATATGGATGGCTAGAGGCTGTATCAAGCATTCAAACTACTTGGAACTCCAAGAATTCAACATGCAAGCTCATTTAGAGCATCTCCAACAGGCGCGCAGCGCGCGGCACGCAAAAAAAAGTGTTTACTGCGCCGTTTACATGAGTTTTTGCGTGCCGCGGAGCGCTGGCTCCAGCGGCCGCTGCAAAATAGAGCACGTGCGAGCAGCTCCAGCAGACGCGCTATATTTGTTCTCTTTTGTACTATGACTTGATACACAGTACGACTAGATAGATGATAGATAGGACATAGATAGATTAAACCGATAGATAAAAAATGATACATAGTGCGTAGATAGTAGCCTCCTCCTACGATAGATAAAATGATAGATAAAAAAACTACTCGTTGTCTTCCTCCTACTCGGACTCCACCTCGGTGATGTCCTCCTCCGACATCACAATGAAGAGGTCAAGGTATCGGTCGTCACTGGAGTCCCAGGATGATGCGTCTCCTAGCTCGACGTTGAACTGAGCGGCCACCTTCCACGTACACCGGTCCTCGCGATAGGCGGCTCGCTCCGCCCTCCTCTCCTCCCTCTCCGCCCTCCATTCCGCGAAGAACTGCTGCTCGTTGACGACGTCTTGCGGGAACCGTTGGCGCCACTGCTCCATTGCTTCCTCGTCCATCTCGGCGAGGGTGAGACGGCGCTCCCGCCTCCGGTTCTCACGACGATCCTCGTCGGTGAGGAGCCGTGGGGGAGGCGCCAACTTGTGCGCCATCTCCCGCGTCGGCACCACCGGGAAGTTCATGTCCTGGCGGGGCCGCCGGAGGCGCCACGCCACCGCGTCGTATGTGCGGGCGGCCTCGTGGGCGGTCTCGAAGGTGCCGAGGCCGAGGCGCACATCGCCAGACCGAATCTCGGCGAAGAAGGAGTCAGAGGGGCGCGCGCGGACACCGCGGTAGCCCAAAGCTCCCCGGTGGTGTGGCGGCATGGTGGCGCGGTGGTGGCACGTCGGCGGCGAGGCGAGAAAGCGGCAGAGGAAGCAGTGAGAGAGCGGCAGAGGGCGCATGGCGAGGTGGAGTGCGATGGGAGGGCGTGTGGCGGGCGCTGCATTCTCGCGCGCCAAATCTAGCACGCGACAGCCCACTTTTTCCCGCGTGGGCGCAATCGTTTCCCACGCACCTTATTTTCCCGCCGCCGCTGGAGCGCGCGAAACCGTCCCGCGCGCGCTAAAATCTCATTTTACTGCGCGCGCGTGTTTTTTGCAGCGCCTGTTGGAGATGCTCTTACAGCAGCACCAAGAGTAGCTAATTACTCAAAATATAAACCACTAGAACAAAAACTAATTGGAGCCATGGAGGAGTCACATACCAAGTAGCAATCCCCCAAAACAGTTTCGAAAATGGAGCTTCGAGCAAAGAGATAGAAATCCGCAGGTTTGAGAGCAAGAACACGAAAGAAAGAGCAATGGTAATTTTTTTTCTGGAGGTAGGTGATGACATGGGCTAAAGGGATAAGTGAGGGGGCCCACGTGGGGCCCACTACCCATCAGGATGTGCCTGGGGTAGCTGGCGCGCCCTGGTGCCTTATGGGCTCCAGGGGCACCCCCTGCAGTGTTATTTGCATAAAAAAAATCTAAAATAATCAGAAAAAAAATCGTGTTAAAATTTCAGGGCATTCTGAGCACTTTTATTTTTGGGCACTTTTTTATTGCACGGAAAATTCAGAAAATAGGAAAAACATGGCATTTTATTGTATTTAACTAAAAATAACAGAAAACAAAAGGTAGGGATAGAAGGTTATGCTTACTAAATTGATCGACCACGTGCCTCTCAAAAGTAATCCATTAATAAGGTTGATCAAGTCTTATTAACAACCACTTCCGATTAACATGAACCCGAAGAATTTTCGTAAAACACTAAGTTACGTCAACGGAGATATGCATATCCCCAACAATAAGTATGTCATATTTCTTTTCGGCAGTAGGAAGGGCAAGTTGGAAGCTTTCAATAGTAAGTGTCGGAGACTTTTCAATAACATTAATACCATTCACTTGAAATTGTTTCTTCGGAAAGTGCACAGTATGCTCATTACCATTGATATGAAAAGTGACTTTGCTTTTATTGCAATCAATAACAGCCCCTGCAGTATTAAAAAATGGTCTACCAAGGATAATCGACATGTTGTCGTCCTCGGGCATCTCAAGTATGACAAAGTCTGTTAAGATAGTAATGTTTGCAACAACAACGGGCACATCCTCACAAATACCGATGGGTATGGCAGTTGATTTGTCAGCCATTTGCAGTGATATTTCAGTAGGTGTGAGTTTATTCAAATCAAGTCTTTTATATAAAGAGAAAGGCATAACACTAACACCGGCTCCCAAATCACACAAAGCAGTTTTGACACAATTTCTTTTGATGGAGCAAGGTATAGTTGGTATTCCAAGATCTCCTAGTTTTTTAGGTACTCCATCCTTAAAAGAATAATTAGCAAGCATGGTGGAGATTTCAGCTACAGGTATTTTTCTTTTATTAGTGATAATTTCTTTCATGTATTTGGCATAAGGGGCCATCTTTAAAATATCAGTCAAACGAGTACGCAAAAAGAAAGGCCTAAGCATTTCAGCAAAGCGTTCAAATTTTTCATCATCCTTTTTATTTGATGGTTTATGAACCCATGGTTCCTGTTCTTTATCATGTTTTCTAGCAACAAAGTCTCTTTTATCATAATGTTTATTTTTAGGTTGTGGGTTATCAAGATCAACAACAGGTTCTATTTCAACATCATTATCTGGTCCTTTGTCATTTTCTTGTTGAGCGTCTTCATGAACATCATCATTATCATTTTCATTATCACTAGGTGAATGTTCATTACTAGATTGAGTTTCAGCATCAGAAATAGAAACATCATTGTTTTCATTATCAGAAGGTTTTTCTACCTCAGGTTCACTAGAAGTATGCAAAGTTCTATCATTTTTCTTTTTCTTTTTAGTAGGACTAGGTGCATCAGTATTAATTCTTTGAGAGTCTTGTTCAATTCTTTTAGGGTGACCTTCAGGATAAAGTGGCTCCTGAGTCATTTTACCTCCTCTAGTTGCTACTCTAACAACATAATCATTCGTTTTATTATTCATTTCATTAAGCAGCTCACTTTGAGATTTAGCAACTTGTTCTAACTGGGTTCTAACCATAGAGGCATGTTTTCCTACACCTCTAACATCATTAGTGATTCTAAATAATAGGTCACTCAAGTGAGCAATCATATCAGAATTTTAATTTAGTTGTTTCATAACATTTGCATTGAAGTGATCTTGTTTTCTAATATAGTTATCAAATTCATACAAGCATTGACTAGGATGTTTATTGTAAGTGATATCACCTTCATCAAACTTTAAAAGAGAATTTACCTCTACCACCTGTGGTGGTGGTGTGTCAAGTCCCTTCAATAGGTGGTAAATTCTTGACATCCTCATTTTTAATACATTTTTCCTTCATACATTTCGTTGCCTCTTGCATATCTTCAGGAATGAGAAATAAAATACCCCTCTTCTTTGGAGTGGGTTTAGGCAGTGGTTTAGGAAGAGTCCAATCATCATAATTCTTCAATATATTATTCAATAATTCCTCAGCTTGTTCAACAGTTCGTTCCCTGAAAACACAACCAGCACAACTATCTAGGAAGTCCCAAGAAGCATCGGTTAGTCCATTATAAAAGATATCAAGTATTTCATTTTTCTTAAGAGGATGATCAGGCAAAGCATTAAGTAATAGGAGAAGCCTCCCCCAGGCTTGTGGGAGACTCTCTTCTTCAATTTGCACAAAGTTAAATACTTCCTGTAAGGCAGCTTGTTTTTCAGAGAAAATATTTTTCAGAGAAGTAGTAAATCATATCCTGGGGACTATGCACACAACCAGGAGCAAGAGTATTGTACCAATTCTTAGCATCACCCTTTAAAGAGAAAGGAAATAACTTAAGAATATAGTAGTAGCAAATTTTTTTCCTCATGAGCAAATAGGGTGGCTATATCATTTAATTTAGTAAGATGTACCACAACAGTTTCAGTTTCATAGCCATGGAAAGGATCAGATTCAACCAGAGTAATGAACTCTAGGTCGACAGAGAATTCGTAATACTTATCACTAATAGAGATAGGCGAAGTAGGAAACTTAGGATCATGTTTCATTTTAGCATTCAAAGATTTTTCTTTCAACTTGACTAGTAATTTCTTAAGATCATCTCTATCCTTGCAAGCAAGAAAATATCTAGCTACTTCTCCATCCATAACATAACCCTCAGGTATATCAGGCAATTCATATCTAGGAGAGCTAGGTCTAATAGGTGTTTCATAATTTTCAACAATTTCTCCAGTTTCAATAATTTAATTTTCTTTAGCTCTAGCAAGTTGTTCATCAAGAAATTCACCTAGTGGCACATTATTATCAAGTAGAGTACTAGCATCATTCATAGCAGAAGTAGCATCATCAATTACTTGTGACATATCAGGATTAATAGAGTGTGGTGGTGTTTCAAGTTTACTCAAAACAGAAGGTGAATCAAGTGCATAGTTAGATGGCAGTTCCTTACCTCCCCTAGTCTTAGAGGGAACGATCTTTGTTCTGGTATCTTTCAGATTCTTCATAGTGATAAATAGATATAAATCCCAAGTGACTCAACAAATATAGCTATGCGCCCCGGCAACGGCGCCAGAAAAAGGTCTTGATAACCCACAAGTATAGTGGATCGCAACAGTTTTCTAGGGTAGAATATTCAACCCAAATTTATAGATTCTACACAAGGGGAGCCAAAGAATATTTGTAAGTATTAGTAGTTGAGTTGTCAATTCAACCACACCTGGAGATTAATTATCTACAGCAAAGTGATCAGTAGCACAGTAGTTTGATAGTTTTGATGGCAGTGGTAATAGTAACAGTAACGGTGATAGCAATAGTTTTGTAATAGTTGTAACAGTAGCAATAACAATAGTAACTTAGCAAGAACAATATGTGAAAAACTTGTAAGCATTGGATCGGTGATTTTGTGGATGATAT
The DNA here is from genome assembly GCA_011799875.1 of Thinopyrum elongatum. Taxonomy (NCBI): domain Eukaryota; kingdom Viridiplantae; phylum Streptophyta; class Magnoliopsida; order Poales; family Poaceae; genus Thinopyrum; species Thinopyrum elongatum. The sequence goes on along the minus strand of CM022300.1, from coordinate 152,849,288 downwards.
TCATCATATAACAGTCATAACCTAGGGCGACACAGAACTAGCTCCACTTCATAAATATAATGTAGGCATGTATTCTGTAAATAGTCATACGTGCTTAGGGAAAAGAACTTGCATGACATCTTTTGTCCTACCCTCCTGTGTCAGCGGGGTCCATAAGGAAACTAAGGGATATTAAGGCCTCCTTTTAATAGAGAACCGGAACAAAGCATTAACACATAGTGAATACATGAACTCCTCAAACTACGGTAATCATTGGAAAGAATCCCAATGTAGCGACCCGACCCGGATGGATCGAAGTCTCTGTGCTTAAGTGTCATGCCTGGATTGGTATGCTGACACACACAGTACTCGAGGATTTATAACAGAGGTAAATCACATGTATAAAATAACGTAAATACTATTACCTCAAATAATATAGCGGAAGTAACAACAAAGTTGTGGAGTCCCAACAACACAAACGGCAAAGTTGAGTGTAGTCATCGCAACCCTAACGTATCACTTACTCATCGAATAATTCCTGAAACATGAGACGTTGCAGCCGTGTAGGTCAGTATGTTGAATGTACTGGCAAATTCACACCACAGAATAATGATGAACAATATCTATCACTACATGCATATTTAGCTAGTGGAGGCTCTAAGTTTAATTTTGCATAAAGCTAATTTTTCCCTACAACAAAGGAATAAATGTTTTATTCACTACCAAGTTTATGCCATTATTGAGAAGGTTCCTCCAACTCAATCCCGAAAAAAAAAATCCCAAATTATTAATAACCCAATACATTAATTAAATAGAGTGATGAGATCAACAAATAATTCAAATACCAGATACTCAAGATGTCCATAACCGGGGACACGGCTAATCATGATTAGTTTGTACACTCTGCAGAGGTTTGCGCACTATTCCCCACAAGACTCGAATGCATCCATGATCGGAAGATCGAGACATAGCCTTTCTGAAGCATTAACTCTTTACTCTGGGTAGTCGGGTACACCTACTTTCCCCTACATCTGCTAGTCTACCACTGAAAGAGGTCACACAACTTACTCAACTATGCCAGAGCCCATAATGGCTTGTGGCTACACACGGAAGTTTCTAGGCATGAACAATTATATGATCCCTTTGAGCCTGGGTGGCGGACCTAGGGTAATCACACAGGTACTCTGGGATTCCCTTAGGCAAGCACTGGTTTCTCCTGGTGCCCCAAACAATCCACCCAGTTGTGTGTTAAAGTTGCCACCTTAAGTTTCCCTTAGTTGTTATTACTCTCGCAACTTTCATGAATCTCACATACCAATCCCCGTCTACGAGCATGGCTAAGCAATTATGAGCATAACGTAGATTCCCGGGGTGATCAAAGGTAATAGGTTCCTACCCCATCGACTACATAGCAAGGCCACATGTTCCCAATCCTACTCATGCAATCTTTGAGGGTGAAACTAATGCATCGTAAAAAAAACTGGGTATTGAAAAGTATGATCAAAGTGTGAACTTGCCTTGTACTGTTGATGAAGATTCTTCGCACTCATAATTCTAGATAGTTCTACTCGTCACACTCCGATCAACCTATCGTAAGTAAGCAATTTTATCCACACATAAGAAATCACTCAAAGACCCAAAAAAAATGCAAAGGAAGATTGGAAAAACTCCAAAAGAACCAAATCAAATTATTTTGCAAGATCAGATCCTAATTTCGGTGAAAAAATGTGGAGATGGCTCAAGATGTTAGATTATGCCTAGGGATTCAATTTGAAAAAGGAATCAATTGAAAAAGCGCTATAGTTTACAAGATATGATCAAGTGAAGCTTCGAGTTCAAATTTGAATCGTTCAAATTTGAAAAGATCAAAAGTTGAAACTAATGATGCTACTGGATTTAGGAAGTCAATATAAAAATGTAGGAAAAAGAATTACTAGATTGAAAATAACGGATCAAGTAATTCAACATAGCATTGAATCTGCTTAGAATGTTGTGTAACAACTCTTTGGTGGACTAGTAGAGTAGCTGGCTAAGATCAAAATTATATGTTGGAAAGATGACAGTAATTGTGCGAACAGAAAGATTACTTCAATACGAATCCGATGCAGTTGGGTTCATCAGAAACGGAGGTACGGATAAAAAGATATGATCGAAAGAAATTTGAGTATGAATCTGAACAAATTTTGAAATTTAAAAGTTGCAAAAAGTTTATTTGATAGATTCACTAGATATGTGGAATCAAGACGAAAATGTAGGCATTGGTTTCGTCTAATTTGGATGAACGAGTAAAAATTTATGGTTATTTGAAAAATCGGGTCCAAGTTGTTTTACGGAAGAAAAATAGTTACGACTAAAAGAACTATAGGTCTAATGTATAAATACAGAGACTAATTGGTAATCTAATTATTCTACCGTACTAGTCTAGAAATAATAAGCTACGGGAGTATAAAAAATATATGAAGAAAGATACCTTTATAAGGTAGAAAAAAGACGACTTTGGAGAGAGGAGACAACTTCCAAAAGTCCCGCCGGAGAGAAGAAATATATTTTTCTTTTGTGAAGCTAGTCAAACCAAAATATTGATTTAACCCGTAGTGGATGATTTTTGGGGTTCTATGGTTCTATATTTATAGGTGGAAAGGAGGCTTAGAGGTCTTTAGCTAAGCAATGTGGGACAAAAAGTAGTCGAAAATAAACGAAACAGAGGAGAAAAGCTAAGCGCCTCGCACGGGCGTAAAGGCCATCCGCCGGCCGCGCGCGTACGTGCTGCAGTTTTTTTTTTGCCAAAGGAAAAAAAATCTGCAAAGGAAAAGGCTGGCTGGGCCTGGCCCATTTAGGAGAGAAAAAAAATAATGGAGCGCCAGATGCTACTATGATGTGCATGTGGGCCATAGCACGTGCAGTTTTATTTTAAATAGAAACACAAAAGCAAAACTTAATAACGAAAATAAAAACAAAATTTACATAGGCATATTATATATCAAAATTTTCAGAAAAAGATTTCCTAAAATATGAACATATTTTCAGCGGCAAATAAATTTCACAAAATTTTAAATAAAGCAAACAATACTACTGGTTCATTTAAAAACCAATTATAAATATTTTAAAATACCAAAATGATTTCAAACTCATTTCTCTCCATTTTTCTACTGTAGGGAATCATTTTACCCTATTTTCCATATATTTTATTTTTGGAGAAAAGTAATTTTAATAAAAACCAAATAACTACAAATTGAAAGTGGGTTTTCAAAATAACTTCAAATGGACTTTCAATTTGATTCTTTGAAACTTCCAACTCTCTTTCTTAGCATTTGAAGAAGTCATTTTATCTTCTCTCATGAAACTCATTGAGTTGCATAAAGTTTCCGAATTTGGAATATTTCCAAATGGAATTCAAATCTTTTCAAAACCCTTTTCATTTATTTAAATGGAAGAAGTCATATCATCTTCACTCTAGGGTTTTGTGATGAAATGAATTTTAATTCATGGAGATCATAAATGCAAGGTGAAAGTTTGGGAAAGTCATTTCATTCCCTCTCATTCAACTTTCAAAAAGTTTCAAATTTCACTCAATTTCACACAAGCAACCACACCACAATCAAACAAACAATCAAAACTATTTATTTAATATATAACATTCCAAAATTTAGAATTTTGGGATGTTACAAACCTACCACACTTAAAATGAATCTCGTCCTCGAGATTCGAAGACGCTAGCAAGAAATAGGTTAGGTTCCGAGTCTCCTCAAAAATCCATCGATTGTCACGAAGGTCTGGGGTGCTACCACCCTTAGAAGCACGGTTATGGTTCCATCAAAACTCAGGTACTCCATCCTTATTGTTGGCAGTGTCGATCTTCTCAGATCTTCAGGATAATTCCTTCTCTGGGCTCTTCTGGTAGTGGCATAACCTTTTTTCTCAATTCTTGAGTCCTTTCATCTTGGTAAGGTTCTTCCGAGACTGGTTCTTCTTAGCTGACAGGTCTGGCGCCAATACTAAACAACTATCGATATCTCATGGTGGTCATCAAACAATTTGACTGGGTACCTACAAAAAACGGGTTTGGGCTTCATTCTCACCGTATGACCTACGGTTGGCAACAGCTGCCTTGTACAAGGGAAAAATTTGTTATACCATTCTAAGGTTCAAACAAGGTTTTTGATATCGTCATCTCTCTACTATGGATAAGTCACTTAGATTTACCATCCCATATAGCAGAGGCGAATAATAAGAGTAAGTCGGCATGGTGATCAATCCATTCGGCACCCAAATCATTACCTTGTATATGGTTTAGTGAATCTCGCATTCTAACACTCGGTCATCCTCACAAGCATTGCAGAATTTCTCTTGTCGACGAACTGAGTTCGGATATATCCATTGCTTCTGCAAGCTGAACAAAACATCTATCGTTCTTCACAACTCTCGGGTTTTCGTATCCTCCTAAGAAACGTCTGCTGATCAAATCACAACTTGTTCCGAAATTTCTTCTTCCAGGGAGTACTTGATCCTTATTAATTCATGGGCATGTGGGTTATGGGCGCACTTCAACACATTTATAGCTTTAACTCATCCTAGGGTTACAATTGTTCCATATTACCAACATTATACCTCCTTTATATCCAATAGTACTTCATCCCTTCATATTCTTGGGGTATCCCACATATCGAGATAAAACTCATACTTATTTTGTCCAAAGTCCATTCCGTGGAATATCATTACCCTTTCCAGGGGTCAAGTGTCCTCACAGGGTACTACCACCCTTGAAATGCACAAATTCTTCCATAGACCATATTTCTCATATCCTCGAAAATGGTCAAAATCTTTCTTCATAGAGTAACAACTCATAAAATTCAATGTATGAAATCATGACACCTGAACTTTATTGATTTCATGAATTTATTACAATCTCTGAGCACCCATTACATAATTCAACTCATCGACTTATGAAAATAAAATTGCTTTCTACTACTCTTATTATCCATATCGAAATCTCAACTACTCAGCTCCAGCTTTCATCTGATCTGAACATTCCCTAGCAAAATGTCCCGCTTCTTTGCAGCGAAAACAATTGACGTCCGACATGTCTCGGGGTTTCTTTGTGATTACGTAGGCTCCTTGGATTTTTTTAGCTTCTTCTCTGAACATTTATAAGCGTAATGACCTAAATCCTTGCACCTGTAACATGTGATATGACTCAGGTCCTTCTTTCTAGAAATTGGGTTGTTCTTGGGATACATTCTGTTTCTCTTCCTGGACTTTTCCGTACTAATCAGGACTTCTATTTCCTATGGGTCATAATCTACTTCCACTATCGGGAATTCTACTAGATAGTCCTTCGGACAATACTGGGAGATGTGTCCTTCTTCTCCACATGAATAGCATGACTTAGTGCAAAGTTTAATTGAGTCTTCTTCGTGTGTGCCCTCAACATCTTCCTTCATCACAGGTTCTTCTAAAATTTCCACGAGGGCTTCTTTCATTGCTTCATTCTTCTGCTGGATAGTTCGTTGTACCATGGGGTAAATGTGACACTGAGCAGGGTAGTGGGTAATCCCTTCACACAAGAAACAAGTAATCCGCCTATTTGGGCATTCTTCAGCTGGGTGTCTTTCTTCACAATGAGGGCATTCATCCTTGTGTTATGGTTGTGTCCTATTTCTCCACAAAGCTTGCATGCACAAGGTTTCTTCATATCATTTCCATATGGCTTCAATTTCTGGGACACAAGACGAGACCTTAGAAGAGTCAACTTAAATTCTTCCCAAGTGGTTGCTCCTTGCCATCCATTGATGGCTTGGTACATCCTCCACCAAGTAGCAGCACCTTTTACAAAGTATTGAAGAGCATGTTGGACCCTATCCTTTCCGGCTATAGCATTATTCTTCATGTGATCTTCCATGTTCTGAGTCCATTGGTCCATCTCTAGTTGACTCATCGATCCAGAAAATATGAGGTTATCTCCATATACCTTCTAGTGGGTCAAAGGGTTTTGGGTAAGGACAAGATAAGATTGGAGAGACAGGGGGAAAGGTACCCATACCAACAAAAGACACAACACCTAAAATATGGAATAACTCCACACATTCATTCAGTTCAATCAATCCTATAGTATTGCCACCCACATGAGTTGGTATGGTCAGATACTCTAATCGCAAAAATGTTTATCTTTATTCACTCATGGTGGGCTATAGCTAATCTAGCTTCTTCATGTCCTGGTTCATGTCTCCACTGGCATCTTCCGATCGTGCTGGATCTTCTCAAGTTCTTCTGCCAGATCATCTCTGTTGATGCGAAGTCTCTTGTGACGTCCTTGAATATCCTGGAGTTGCGTTCGAAGCTTCTGGATTTCAACATCCTTGGCATGAACCATGGTACTACTGTCCTTCAGTTCCTGATGAATCTTCGGTATCTCAAGGTTTTGCTCCTCCAGGTTGGCTACTTTCAGCTTCTGGGTCCTGAGTTCTTCATTAAATGCTTCCTTGTCGAATAAGGCTTCCAGAAGGTCCATCTGAAGATTCTTGATGTAATACTCCAGATCCTGGTGATACACTAGCTGAGGTGAAAACTTCATCTTTTGCTCGTCCGTCAAGGCGATAGGTGCTCCATCAGCCTTCTGCCATCCAATCCTTCCGAAGGAATGCATGCTTAACTCAGCACGGTGACGATAGCACAAGCGGGCGATAGCATCATGGATAGCCGTGTTTATGCCCATGTCTCTGCCATGAGCTATCATTCCATAGTTGATATCTCCTGTCTTGGGGTTTTCTTGACAACCAAAAAATTGAGTTTTAACGCTCCATGTTCCAGCCTTCCTCTGACACACCTTGATTCTCAGGTATCGGCAGCTTCAACGGTTGGACAAGTTCCGTAAGGGTTGGTCCACAGGGAAAGTCTTCGTAGTGTAGTCTTTGGTTCAGGGTGAAAACTCTTCATCTAAAATTTTGAAACCAGGGGTTTTTCAGCGAAAAGTTTTAGAAGAGCACAGGAATAACTTAAGTGGATCCTATCAAGGCCGTCCTAAGTCATATCAATCTAGGAATTCTTGAGAGCCTTCAAATTCTTCGAGTCTTCGGAGTCTTCAACCGTTGTAGTTTCAATTATTCTGATACACGGTAAAATCCTCTTTATTCTGAAGTGGTCTCAGTTGTCCGATATCTTGTCTTTCTCGGAGTGGTCTCATCAGTCGGATCTTCGTGTGGTAAAAAGGGGGAAAGAGTATAGTCTAACAGTTCTAGGTGAGAGGAAATATTTGGTAAAGAATATAAAAGATGAGAGTTAAAGAATCCTCTTGAAAATAAAGTTTTAGAGAAATCATCTCCAAAGGGCTTGCCAGTTTCTAGGGGTCACGTCCTACAGTCAACATGTGCTTTGATACCATCTTGTAGCTACCCGACCCGGATGGATCGAAGTCTCTGTGCTTAAGTGTCATCCCTAGATTGGTATGCTGACACACACAGTATTCGAGGATTTATAACAGAGGTAAATCACATGTATAAAATAACGTAAATACTATTACCACAAATAATATAGCAGAAGTAACAACAAAGTTGTGGAGTCCCAACAACACCAACGGCAAAGTTGAGTGTAGTCATCGCAACCCTAACGTATCACTTACTCGTCGAATAATTCCTGCAACATGAGACATTGCAGCCGTGTAGGTTAGTACGTTGAATGTACTGGCAAATTCACACCATAGAATAATGATGAACAATATCTATCACTACATGCATATTTAGCTGGTGGAGGCTCTAAGTTTAATTTTGCATAAAGCTAATTTTTCCCTACAACAAAGGAATAAATGTTTTATTCACTACCAAGTTTATGCCATTATTGAGAAGGTTCCTCCAACTCAATCCCAAAAAAAAATTCCCAAATTATTAATAACCCAATACATTAATTAAATAGAGTGATGAGATCAACAAATAATTCAAATACCAGATACTCAAGATGTCTATAACCGGGGACACGGCTAATCATGATTAGTTTGTACACTCTGCAGAGGTTTGCGCACTTTTCCCCACAAGACTCGACCGCATCCATGATCAGAAGATCGAGACATAGCCTTTCTGAAGCATTAACTCTTTACTCTGGGTAGACTGGTACACCTACTTTCCCCTACATCTGCTAGTCTACCACTGAAAGAGGTCACACAACTTACTCAACTATGCCAGAGCCCATAATGGCTTGTGGCTGCACACGGAAGTTTCTAGGCATGAACAATTATATGATCCCTTTGAGCCTGGGTGGCGGACCTAGGGTAATCACACGGGTACTCCGGGATTCCCTTAGGCAAGCACTGGTTTCTCCAGGTGTCCCAAACAATCCACCCAGTTGTGTGTTAAAGTTGGCACCTTAAGTTTCCCTTAGTTGTTATTACTCTCGCAACTTTCATGAATCTCACATACCAATCCCTGTCTACGAGCATGGCTAAGCAATTATGAGCATAACGTAGATTCCCGGGGTGATCAAAGGTAATAGGTTCCTACCTCATCGACTACATAGCAAGGCCACATGTTCCCAATCCTACTCATGCAATCTTTGAGGGTGAAACTAATGCATAGTAAAAATACTGGGTATTGAAAAGTATGATCAAAGTGTGAACTTGCCTTGTACTGTTGATGAAGATTCTTCGCACTCATAATTCCAGATAGTTCTACTCGTCACACTCCGATCAACCTATCGTAAGTAAGCAATTTTATCCACACATAAGCAATCACTCAAAGACCCAAAAAAATGCAAAGGAAGATTGGAAAAACTCCAAAAGAACCAAATCAAATTATTTTGCAAGATCAGATCCTAATTTCGGTGAAAAAGTGTGGTGATGGCTCAAGATGTTAGATTATGCCTAGGGATTCAATTTGAAAAAGGAATCAATTGAAAAAGCGCTATAGTTTACAAGATATGATCAAGTGAAGCTTCGAGTTCAAATTTGAATCGTTCAAAATTGAAAAGATCAAAAGTTGAAACTAATGATGCTACTGGATGTAGGAAGTCAACATGAAAATGTAGGAAAAAGAATTACTAGATTGAAAATAACGGATCAAGTAATTCAACATAGCATTGAATCTGCTTAGAATGTTGTGTAACAACTCTTTGGTGGACTAGTAGAGTAACTGGCTAAGATCAAAATTATATGTTGGAAAGATGACACTAATTGTGTGAACGAAAAGATTACTTCAATACGAATCCGATGCAGTTGGGTTCATCGGAAACGGAGGTACGGATAAAAAGATATGATCGAAAGAAATTTGAGTATGAATCTGAACAAATTTCGAAATTTAAAAGTTGCAAAAAGTTTATTTGATAGATTCACTAGATAGGTGGAATCAAGACGAAAATGTAGGCGTTGGTTTCATCTAATTTGGATGAACGAGTAAAAAGTTATGACTATTTGAAAAATCAGGGCCAAACTATTTTACGGAAGAAAAATAGTTACGGCTAAAAGAATTCTAGGTCTAATGTATAAATACAGAGACTAATTGGTAATCTAATTATTCTACCGTACTAGTCTAGAAATAATAAGCTACGGGAGTATAAAAAAATATGAAGAAAGATACCTTTATAAGGTAGAAAAAAGATGACTTCGGAGAGAGAAGACAACTTCCAAAAGTCCCCCCGGAGAGAAGAAATATATTTTTCTTTTGTGAAGCTAGTCAAACCAAAATATTGATTTAACCCGTAGTGGATGATTTTTGGGTTCTATGGTTCTATATTTATAGGTGGAAAGGAGGCTTAGAGGTCTTTAGCTAAGCAATGTGGGACTAAAAATAGTCGAAAATAAACGAAACAGAGGAGAAAAGGTAAGCGCCTCGCACGGGCCTAAAGGCCATCGGCCGGCCACGCGCGTACGTGTTGCAGTTTTTTTTTTTGCCAAAGGAAAAAAATCTGCAAAGGAAAAGGCTGGCTGGGCCTGGCCCATTTAGGAGAGAAAAAAAACAATGGAGCGCCAGATGCTACTATGCTGCGCATGTGGGCCATAGCACGCGCAGTTTTATTTAAAATAGAAACACAAAAGCAAAACTTAATAACAAAAATAAAAACAAAATTTACATATGCATATTATATATCAAAATTTTCAGAAAAAGATTTCCTAAAATATGAACATAATTTCATCGGCAAATAGATTTCACAAAAATTTAAATAAAGCAAACAGTACTACTAGTTCATTTAAAAACCAAATAAAAATATTTTAAAATACCAAAATGATTTCAAACTCATTTCTCTCCATTTTTCTACTGTAGGGAATCATTTTACCCTATTTTCCATATATTTTATTTTTGGAGAAAAGTAATTTGAATAAAAACCAAATAACTCCAAATTGAAAGTGGGTTTTCAAAATAACTTCAAAGGGACGTTCAATTTGATTCTTTGAAACTTCCAACTCTCTTTCTTAGCATTTGAAGAAGTCATTTTATCTTCTCTCATGAAACTCATTGAGTTGCATAAAGTTTCCGAATTTGAAATATTTCCAAATGGAATTCAAATCTTTTCAAAACCCTTTTCATTTATTTAAATGGAAGAAGTCATATCATCTTCACTCTAGGGTTTTGTGATGAAATGAATTTTAATTCATGGAGATCATAAATGCAAGGTGAAAGTTTGGGAAAGTCATTTCATTCCCTCTCATTCAACTTTCAAAAAGTTTCAAATTTCACTCAATTTCACACAAGCAACCACACCACAATCAAACAAACAATCAAAACTATTTATTTAATATATAACATTCCAAAATTTAGAATTTTGGGATGTTACACCCAATTATTGTCACCTTGGGGTATGCGGATCATAAGAAGTAGCAGGTGCATATAAGTTGCAAGATCGGATCAAGAACATAGATATAATGGTGAAAACATAAACGGTCCAGATCTGAAATCTTGGCACTCGGGCCCTAGTGACAAGCATTAAGCATGGCAAAGTCATAGCAACATCAATCTCAGAACATAGTGGATACTAGGGATCAAGCCCTAACAAAACTAACTCTATTACATGATGAATCTCATCCAACACACCACCGAACAGCGAGCCTATGAAGGAATTACTCACTCCCGGTGGGGAGCATCATGGAATTGGTGATGGAGGATGGTTGATGATGACAAAGACCAAAGATTCCCCTCCCCGGAGCCCCGAACGGGCTCCAGATTTGGCCACCCGATAAAGAACAGGAGGTGGCGGCGGCTCCGTATCGTAAAACACGATGAAACTTCCTCTGCTTATTTTTTCTCTGAAAATAGGATTTTATAGCGTTGGAGTTAGGTCAGCGGAGCCTCATGGGCCCCACTACCCACCAGGGCGTGCTAGAGGGGGGTGGCGCGCCCTGGTGCCTTGTGGGCAGTTGGGTCCCCCTCTAGTGGGTCTTAGTTCTAGTATTTTTTATTTATTCCAAAATAATTCTCCAAAAAGTTTCTTCCAATTCTGAGAACTTTTATTTTTGCACAAAAATAACACCATGGTAGTTCTGCTAAAAACAGCGTCAGTTCGGGTTAGTTTCATTCAAATCATGCAAATTAGAGTCCAAAACAAGAGCAAAAGCGTTAGGAAAAGTAGATATGATGGAGACGTATCATTGAACAATGGGTGCAGAGATTAAGGCTTTCTTAAGTATTTCAAAGGCTTCTACACAATCATCATAAAAAACAAATGGAACATCTTTTTGCAAAAGATTAGTAAGAGGCCTAGAAATTTTAGAGAAGTCTTTGACAAATCTCCTATAGAAACCAACATGACCAAGGAAACTTATTATACCTTTAATATCTTTGGGGCATGGCATTTTCTCAATTGCATCAACTTTAGCTTTATCTACTTCAATACCTCGTTCAGAAATTTTATGTCCAAGCACTATACCTTCATTCACCATAAAGTGGCACTTCTCCCAATTCAAGAAAAGATTAGTTTCTTCACATCTCTGCAAAACTTGATCAAGGTTGCTTAAGCAATCATCAAAAGAAGTCCCGTAAACGGAAAAATCATCCATGAAAACCTCAACAATCTTTTCACAAAAATCAGAGAATATAGAAGTCATACATCTTTGAAAGGTAGCAGGTGCATTGTATAAACCAAAAGGCATATGTATATAAGCATAAGTTCCAAAAGGGCAAGTAAAAGTAGTTTTCTCTTGATCTTCTTTTGACATAGGTATTTGAGAGAAACCAGAATATCCATCAAGGAAACAAAAGTGTGTATATTTAGATAATCTTTCTAACATTTGATCAATAAAAGGCAAGGGGCAATGATCTTTTCTAGTAGCTTTGTTTAATTTCCTAAAATCAATTACCATCCTATAGCCAGTTACTATTCTTTGTGGAATGAGTTCATTTTTATCATTAGGAACAACAGTTATACCTCCTTTCTTAGGTACACAATGAACATGACTTACCCATCTACTATCAGCAATGGGATAAATTATACCTGCTTCCATAAGCTTTAATATTTCAGTTCTTATTACATCCTTCATCTTAGGATTCAACCGTCGTTGATGATCAACCACTAGTTTAGCATCAGGTTCCATATTAATCTTGTGCTGACATAGAGTGGGACTAATGCCCTTAAGATCATCAACAGTATATCCAATAGCAGCGCGGTGCTTCCTCAGCGCTAATAATAACATGATATATCTTCTTTTCATCAAGATAAGCATATTTCAATGTATCAGACAATTGTTTTAATTCAAACGTAGGATCTCCTTTAGGTGGAGGAGGACCTCCAAGAGTTTCAACAGGAAAATTGTGTCTAAGAATAGGTGGTTAATCAAAGAACATTTTATCTATTTCATGTCTTTCATTCATACACATATCATTTTCATGGTCTAGCAAATATTGTTCTAACGGATCAATAGGAGGTACGACAATAGAAGCAAGACCAATAATTTCATCTTTACTTGGAAATTCTTTATCATGAGGTTCCCAACGGAATTTAGAGAAATTAAACTCATGAGATACATCACGAAAGTTAACACTGACAGTTTCTTTATTGCAATCAATCTTAGCATTAACTATATTCAAGAAAGGTCTACCGAATATAATGGGACAAAAATCATCTTGTGGAGAAACAAGAACTAGAAAATCAGTAGGGTATTTTATCTTTCCACACAAGACTTCAACATCTCTAACAATCCCAAGCGGTGAAATAGTATCTCCAAACATCAATGTCCTCTATCTCAACAGGTGCAATATCATACATAATTTCTTGATATAAGGTAAACGGAATGCACTCACACAAGCACCCAAATCACATAAACCATGTTAAAAATGATCTCCTATTTTAACAGAGACAACAAGCATGCCAACAACAGGTTTATTCTTATCTTTATTATCAGGCTTAGCAATTCTAGTAGCTTCACTACAGATATAAATAACATGCCCATCAATATTATCGACCAAGAGATCTTTAACCATAGCAACATTAGGTTCAACTATAATTTGTTCAGAGGGTCTAGGTGTTCTAATATTACTTTTGTTAACCACGGTTGAAACCTTAGCATGTTCCTTTATCCTAACAGGAAAAGGTGGTTTCTCAATATAAGTAGTAGGCACAACCAGATCAATATTGTAAATGATAGTCTCATCATTAACTATAACAGGTTCCTCAATCTTTTCTTTAATAGGGGGATGATATTTAAATCACTTCTCCTTAGGGAGATCAACATGAGTAGCAAATGATTCACAAAAGGAAGCTACTATCTCAGAGTCAAGTCCATATTTAGTGCTAAACTTATGAAAAGCATTGGTATCCATAAAAGATTTAACACAATCGAACTTGAGTATTATACCTGACTCTTTTCCTTTGTCGAGTTCCCAATCTTCAAAGTTGCATTTAATTCTTTCCAGAAGATCCCAGCTAAATTCAATAGTTTTCTTCATAAAGGAACCAGTAGAAGAAGAATTGAGCATGGTTTGATCATTATAAGAAAGCCGAGCATAAGAATTCTGTAAGATAATTTCTCTTGAGAGATCATGATTGGTGCATGTCTACATGATGTACTTAAGCCTCCCTCAAGCTTGAGCGATGCTCTCTCCTTCATGAGGCCAAAAATTATATATAATTCCGATCACGATGAATCAGATGCATAGGATAAAACTTTTGATGAAATTCCAATTTCAATCTGTTCCAATCCCATGTTCCAATATCATCACATAGCCTATAACATGTCAATCCCCCCCCCCCCCCAAAGATAAAGGGAAAACTTCTGCTTAACTCCATCTTCGGATAAACCTGCAAGCTTAAATAATCCACATAGATTAGATACATATCAAGTTGTATTATTCCATCTCCTGCATAAGGATTAGCTAGCAGTTTCTCTATCATACCCAAAGGAATATCATAATAAGTATTTTTAGTAGGTGCAGTAGGTTGAGGGGCAACTCTTTGTGCTTCCGGTCGAGGTGAAGATACCCCGAACAAACCCCTCGAAGGATTGTTTTCCATAGTAACAAGTGACAGTAAATTTCAGCACATAATACAAATGTTTCCTTACCAAATTCCACTTACCAAAGGTGCTTCACTCTCCGGAAATGATGCTAGAAAAGAGTCTTGAAGACCCACAAGTATAGGGGATCAATCGTAGTCCTTTCGATAAGTAAGAGTGTCAAACCCAACGAGGAGCAGAAGGAAATGACAAGCGATTTTCTGCAAGCACTGAAATTATCGGTAACAAGTAGTTTGATAGCAAGGTAATTGGTAACGAGCAATAAGTAGTAATGGTAACAAAGGTGCAGCAAGGTAGCCCAATCCCTTTTGTAGCAAAGGTTAGGCCAGAACGGTCTCTTATAATAAGCAAAGCATTCTTGAGGACACACGGGAATTTCATGTAGTCACTTTCATCATGTTTGTTTGATTCGCGTTCGCTACTTTGATAATTTGATATGTGGCTGGATCAGTGCTTGGGTGTTTTTCTTAGTTGAACAAACCTCCCACTTATGATTAACCCCTCTCACAAGCATCTGCAACTACGAAAGAAGAATTAATATAATCTAACCATAGCATGAAACATATGGATCCAAATCAGCCCTTTACGGAATAGCGCATAAACTAGGATTTAAGCTTCTGTCACTCTAGCAACCCATCAAATAATTACTACTCCACAATTCCTTCCCTTAGGCACAAAGATGATGAAGTGTCATGTAGTCGATGTTCACATGGCACCACTAAAGGAAGCAACACCATACATATCATCAAAATATCAAACGAATACCAAATTCACATGATTACTTATGACAAGACTTATCCCATGTCTTCAAGCACAAAAGTAACTACTCACAAATCATATTCATGCTCAAGATCAGACACTACTAGGGAAATGCTTATACACAGGAGCTCACCAGTAGCGCTTTTTATAAGGAAGCGCTACTGCTAAATAGCAGTAGCGCTTGGGCAGAAAGAGCGCTGCTACTATGCATATAGCAGTAGCGCTGTTCTTATAAAACATGCTACTACTATAATTGCCAGACCGTTGCAGGCAGGCTAGGTATACTAGTAGCGCCCATACGTAAAAAGTGCTACTGCTATTGTACATAGCAATAGCGCTTTCCTCTAACCAGCGCTACTGCTAAATTCAGTCCCCTCCTAAGACCAAAGTTTAGTCCCACCTCGCTCCGTGAACAGAATGTTTACCACCTTAAATATGGTGCTTCTCAAACTATCACAACCCCTTGGTCTTCATTGTACTCTATGTGTAGGATCTTCAGCAATATGAATCTTCGCCGGTTCCTAAACCGGCGAAGATTCATACTGACAATTTAGATTCTACACAAAAAGATCAATGATGACCAATGCTTTTTTTTATTTGATGCTTTTTTTACATGCTAATGATCATAGCCTTAGTAGTAGCGCTGGTTCCACAAAAATGCTACTGCTAATGATCATAGTAGTAGCGCTTGTTGCATTAAAGCGCTACTGCTATGGATCTTAGCAGTAGCGGTGGTTGCGGACCAGCGCTACTACTACGGGTACCTTATCCACACCCCGGCCCGCGCGCGTCCTCCCTCTCCCTCTCACACTCTCACTCGCCCACTCCGCCGCGCGCCGTCGCCACCGTCGCCCCCAAGGTATCTGCCTCCCTCCCTCCTCCTCTCGCCACTCTCCTCTCTCCCTCCTCCCACGGCCCTCCTCTCTCCTCCCTCCTCGCGCCGGCGGCCCTCACTCCTCCCTCCTCCCTCGTCCGACCGCCGCCCTGCTCCTTGCTCCCTCCTCCCACTGCCCTCCTCTCTCCTCCCTTCCCTAGCCACCCGAAGCCCTCACTCCTCCCTCCTCCTCCTCCTCCTCCTCCCACTACCCTCCTCTCTTTGTATAAAAAATTAGGTATAAAATTTTTTAGTAATAGAAATTTTTAGGTACAAAAATATATTATGCTATATGAGATTATTTTAGTAAATGTAGGTTTTCTGAATAGAATTGAAAAAAATAAGTAAATGTAGGTCTTTTGAATAGAATAGGAATTTTTCTAAGTTATGTGAAATTAGGGCATTTTTCTATGATTCAAGAAGTAGACAGTAGTTAAAAAACCAGGGCATTTTTCTAGGATTTATGAGGATATATAGATAGATGGATGGATAGACAGATGTTAGGGCTAGAACTAGGGTATTTTTAGTAAATGTATATAGGTCTTTTCAATTTTTAGGGTTAGAACAAGGTATTTTTTGTAACACCCCCAGTGGTTAGCCACAGTAATCCCATTTTGATAATGCCAAGTCAGCATGATTATCAGTGCATGATCATCATTAACATCATATTGCATTTCAACTCCTAACCTCAAATTCAAATTTAAATGAAAGTGAAAAATAAAAGTTGTCCAACATAGAAACTAAATTGTTCATTAAATAGCAAATAAATCAGAGACTATTTTAAAATTGAAACCAACATCATTGGAGTTGGGTAAGTGACTCAAACATCCCCAAACAGTGGCTGAAAAACAATATTAATTAACCTTTTATTTAATCTAAAATAGATATGAAAAGATATTTACCCCAAACTAGTTTTTGGTGGTAGGATATATGGTGCTGTGATTTGTGGGCCTCCTTCATATTTTACAAAACTCTAATGCGGGCCACACATTTTGCAAAAATAAGAAAAAGAAAAAGAAAAGGCAAAAGAAAAACAAATAGAAAAAAAAAAGGAAAACCCCCCCCCCCCCGCTGGGCCTCAGCCAGCCGGTCGCTCACCAGGCCGGCCCCCTCTGCCACCTATACCCCCACCCCGGTAACCCTAGCCCACTACCCCACCACTCGCACCCCCACCCCCCACGATCCCCTTCCCCCATCCCGAGCGGGATCGAGATCGGGCCAAGGCCCGGTCGCCGCCGCCCACGTCCCGCCGTCACTCCCCGGTCGCCGCCGACCTTCCCGTCGCCCGGATCGTCATCGGCCCGTTCTCACCTCCTCCCGACTGGCGCCCAGCGCTCGGCGCCCCCCCCACCCCATCGCCGCTCGACGCCGCCGCCACCGGATCGCCCTCGCTGTCGTTCGCCGGGTCACCCGCTACCTCGCCGGCGTCGCCTCCCCACCGGTCTGCGTCGTCCTCATCCCCTCCTCGACACCCGCTGCCTAGTCCCTACCCCGTACGGTGAGGCCCTCGGCCTCCTCTGCTCCGGCTCGCTGCTGCCGCCCGCCTGCTCGCTCGGCCGCCCCGTCGTCTGCCCGCTCGACGCCGTCCCGCTCGCGTAGCCACTGCCCCGCTGAGTCGCTCGCCGTCGCCGTCGCCGTCGCGCGACCGCGCCCGCCCCCCTGCCGCTGCTCGCCGCGCCGTGACCTCGCCAGCGCCGCTGCCGCTCGCCTCGCTTGCCCTGCTCCGTCGCCTGACCCCGCCACTTGCGCCCGCGCTCGCTGCGCCTCCCCGTTTAATTACCTTTTATTTAATCAAAAATAAATATGAAATTATATTTTGTCCAAGCTAGTTTTTGGTGATAGGGTATGATGCACTGGTATTTATGGTCTAGGTCACACTTTTTACAAAATGCATTTAGTGCCCTAACAATTAGCAAACAGAAAATAAGAAAAGAAATAAAAAGAAAAACAAAGGAAAAAAAAAGGAAAAGAGCAGGCCCCCCCCCTCGACTGGGCCAAGCCCAGCTGGCCACTCCAGCGGACCGGCCGAACCGGCCCACCTCCCCTCCTACTAACCCCAACCCCACCGAGCGAAACCCTAACCCCCACCCTGCTCCCCTGTTTCCCCCCCCCATTCTCTCCCGATCCAGATCGGGGCAACGGCGCCCCGACCCCGTCGCCCCGCGCCCGACGACCGCCTTCTCGCCGAGCTCGGACGTCGTCGCCGGGACCTCGCCTCCCCGTCTCCTCCCCGAATCGCCTCAGCGAGCGCTCGCGCCCGTCGCCGCTGCTCGACGCCGTCGCCGACCGTACGCACCGTCGCCGTCGTTCCTCGCCTCGCCATACCACGGCCACCCCGAGCCCACTGCCCCCCCCGTACGGCCCCCCTGTGAGCCGGCCCCTCTCCTCTCCTCTCTCCCGACGCATGCGCCCACGCTCGCCGCACGGTTTGCCCGCTCGCGCGTGTCAACCCCGGCCTCTCCTCTCGCTCGCGCACGCCTCGTCTCGCCTCGACGCCGCGCACACCGCCCCGTCGCCCCTGGCCCGCTCCGCCCCGCGCTGCCGCTCGCCTCACCGCGGCTCCCGCAGCTCCCCTGCGCGCCCATCGCCCGCTCCAGCCCCTCGCCGCGCCTCGCCTGCCCCTGCACGCGCCCGCGCCCGCGCGCCCCTGGGCGAGCACCCGAGCGGGCCGCGCCCATCGCCCGCGCCCGACCCGCTGGGGCCTTTGGGTCACTGCCCAGTGGGGCCCGAGGCCCCTGTGCCGCTGACAGGTGGGGCCCAGCCCCCTAAAAACATTTAAAAGATATAAAAAAATAGTTAATAAAATAAATAATTAGATAATTAATTAATTAGTTAATTAATTAGGTTAATTAACCCTGATTAGATTAATCTAATTTAGTTAATTAGTTTAATTAAGTATTAATTAATTAGTTAACCAATAATTAGCCTAATGTGAGAATGACATGTGGGACCCACTGGTCCTGACGTCATGCTGACATCATGCTGACGTCAGCAAGACACTGTTTCGGATAATGTTGTTTTAATTAATTAAATAAATTCCAGAAATTAATAAAAAATTTAGAAAATCATATTAAATAATCCGTAACTCCGATGAAAATACTTTATACATGAAAGTTGCTCAAAACGACGAGACGAATTCAGATACGCGGTCCGTTCGTCCGTCACACGTCCCTAACTATCCGAATATGCAACCGTTCCTCTCCGGTCAACTGTCTGACAAATGTCCGGGACCGGGAAAACATTCCCGGATGGATTTCTCCTTCCTCGGTGACGTGCAACCACACGTTAGAACACACCCGGCACTGCACGTTGTCATGCCGTACTTTGCATTGCTCATGTTTGCTCTATATTTATACTATTTCCTCCCCCTCTTCTCTCTTGATAGATCCTGACGCAGCTCCGGAGCCTGAAGACACCACTGACAACCTTGCCCTTGCCGCCGAGCAACCAGGCAAGCCCCCCCTTTTGATCATCCCGATATCGCCCATTCTATTTCTCATGCTTGCATTAGAATTGCTGCTGCTGCTGCTTTACCTATTCTGATGCATAGCCTGTTCATTGTAACCTGCTGTTGATAATTACCTGCATATGCTAAACTGTTTAGTCTAGGCTGGGTAGAGACCTATCAGTGACCCCACTTATCCCGACTGCCGCGCTGGATCGTCAGAAGACCCGATCAATGGGATTGAAGACCAGGACCCAACACCGCACATCACCCCCCTTAGTTGTAACGACACTGCAGCGTTACTATCGAGTGCCGAGGGTGAAACCTCATGTAGCACTTCTGATGTTAACTCTGTAGAGTAGCTATTCGGTCGTGGTCATCGAGGGTGATTCCTCCTTCGCCACTTCCGGTAACGACGCTGTCGTGCAACACATCAAGTGTGAACCCATCGAGGGTGAATCCTCCGAGTTCACCTTGACAGACACATCGAGTAGGAATCCAACGAGGGTGATACCTCGGATTCCCCTGATGTTATGAACACACGGATACTTTGACTTTACACTGTTCCTTGGATAGGCGGGTCGGCCCTGAGGGGTACCCGCGTGCGCCTGAGAGGCGAGTGTTGTGAAGACGGGTGCCAGTGTGGTGCCCGAGTGGTGAATACGAGGCGCGGCTGGGCATTCTTAACCCTTGCAGCAAGTCCTCGAGACGGGGCGACGGGGTCACATCTTTCGTGAGTCTCTGCTCGTTAACGCAAGCCCCTAGTCCTAACGATTTGGATATTTGATCCGAGCAGGCCTCTGGTCTGATAGCACTAACCATCACGAGGGCATAGTATGGGCGTTCTGCATCGTAGCATCAGCCGACAGTTCTGTCAGATGTCCAGTTCAGCATTGTGGCACGGTCGGATCGTACCGACCCTCCGAGGCGGTGCTGGTATCCACCCTGCACACAACGACCCGGAGTGCACAGGGCGATGGCCCAAGACCCCTGAGTGCTTAGGATGTAGACCGGCGGGGACCTCTCTGCTGAGCTTTAGGTAGGGCTGCGGTGTGTCGTTTGGCCGAGGCCGGGCATGACCCAGGAAGGTGTGTCCGGCCGGAGTTAATCGAGCGTGTTGGGTAAGTTGGTGCACCCCTGCAGGGAAGAAAACTTCTATCGATAGCCTGTCCTACGATAAAGGACACTCGGAGTTGTATCCGGATTGATACAATTTAGAACTGGATACTTGGATACTATGGCTCTGGGATTGCTTCTCGCAGGGAGTCGAGAAGGGATCTCAGGACGAGGTTGATGACTGTATGGCTCTGGGATTGCTTTCTCGCAGGGAGTCGAGAAAGGATCTCTGGGTGAGGATGAGACTTAATGATACTACTACATTATATTGTACTGTTCTACTCTCTTCTACTGCTGCAAGACCTCTGAAGATGCTAGTCTTCGATAGGACTAGGCCTTCTCTCTATTCTTGCATTTCTGCAGCCCAGTCCACATATACAGCCTCCCCTTGAAAATGTTGCATATGTAGTGTAGATCCTTGCTTGCTGAGTACTTCTGAGTACTCATGGTTGCTTTGTTTTCCTTTTCTCCCCATATCAGTTTATCGTGACCAAGATGACGGAGCCCCTGAGACAGCTGCCCTGCCGACGATCGCTACTACTACTACCCAGAGGATGGATTCTGCTATGAGTTGACTGACGACCAGGAGTAGGATCGGAGGGTCCCAGGCAAGAGGCCTACGCCTTTCGATCATAGTGTTTTATTTGCCCCGCCTTTCTAAAGGCCTTTCTGTATCTGTTTCATATCTGTACACAGATATCTGATGCTTCCGCTGACGCTTGTTCGCAAGCTTATGTATTCGAGCCCTTGAGGCCCCTGGCTTGTAATATAAAGCTTGTATGACTTTATTTATGTTTTAGAGTTGTGTTGTGATATCTTCCCATGAGTCCTTAGGCTTGATCGTGTGCATTTGCGTGTATGGTTAGTGCACGATCGGGCCGGGGGCGTCACAAGTTGGTATCAGAGCCGACTGACTGTAGGAACCCCCTTTCCAACTCCTTGGCCGAAGTTGAGTCTAGTGGTCCAAAAACTGTTTTACTAACTTGGCTGTGTGGCTTACGGGCCCACGTCACCAATTGGGTGGTATTAGTATCTTTTACTCCTCGACCTTTACTCTGGGACTCTAATCTCTCTTCCTTTTGGGTTAACTAAAGTTTACTAACGCCGACACTTAGGATCTCGTAATTCTCGTCCACCCGAAGAGCTGGATATCTGTGCGATTTCCCTAACATTGATCTGATTAGTCTGATAATCATTTTCCTTTCCATTGTTTTGTTTAACCTTTCTCTCCAAGATCGGTTATACTTCTCCTTGTCTTTTGACAATCATGAGTTTCCTCTGTTTCAGATGGATCGTTTGTTTCCACCACACCCTGCGACGCAGCTACCAGCTGTTCGAGCAGGGATACATCCAGAGTACATTCTTTATCCACTGGGGCAAATGTCAATCCGTTACAATACCCCAGTACTGTCTCCTCCAGATACCCGCAAAGACTTCGTGATATATTGTGATGCATCCCGTGAAGGATTAGGTTGTGTCCTAATGCAAGAGCGTAAGGTGATTGCCTATGGCTCTCGTCAGTTGCGCCCACATGAAGAGAATTATCCGGTACATGATCTAGAACTAGCTGCTGTGATCTATGCATTGCAGTTGTGGCGACATTACCTTCTCGGTAATCGTTGCGAGATATACACGGATCATAAAAGTCTGAAGTACTTGTTCACTCAACCTTCTCTAAACCTCCGTCAGCAAAGATGGATGGAGGCCATTGCGGACTATGATTTGGGTATTTCCTATACCCCTGGCAAGGCTAACGTGATGGCTGATGCCTTAAGCCGCAAGTCCTATTGCGACAACCTCATGGTTAGGCGAGCTCAACCTCGTATTTTTGAAGAACTATGCAAGCTGAATCTCCGTATTGTTCCACAGGGTTCTCTTAATAACCTTGTGATACAACCAGATCTCGAGAAAGCTGTTAAGGATGCGCAAGCTAAAGATGCTGAAATTGATCTGATGAAGAAAGACCTTCACCTTGTAAAGTATAGGGATTTCTCGCTGTCTGAAGATGGAACCTTGTATTTCAGAAACCGCATTGTCGTACCTCGTTTCGAACTTATGACTGACAAGGTCATGAAGGAGGCACATGATACCCCGCTGTCTATTCATCCGGGTAGCACCAAGATGTATCGTGATCTCCGTCAAAGGTACTGGTGGTCTAAAATGAAGCAGGACATTGCTCGTTATGTTGCTGAATGTGATATGTGTCGACGCGTTAAAGCAGAACATCAGAAGCCAGCTGGAATTCTGCAACCACTTCCTATTCCTCTATGGAAATGGGATAAGGTTCAGATGGATTTCGTTACAGGACTTCCCAGGTCACAGAAGGGTCATGATGCTATTCTTGTCGTCGTCGACCAGCTCTCTAAAGTTGCACACTTTCTGCCTGTCAAAGAGACTATCACTGCTAGTCAGTTAGCAGAGTTGTATATCTCCAGAATTGTTTCACTCCACGGTATTCCGAAGGAGATCAGTTCGGACCGTGGTGGTCTTTTCACTTCCAAATTCTGGGAAAGTTTTCAAACAGCTATGGGAACTCATATTACCTGGAGTTCAGCTTATCACCCCCAATCCCAAGGCCAAGTCGAACGAGTCAATCAAGTGCTTGAAGACATGCTTCGGGCTTGTGTTATTTCTTTCGGCAAGAAGTGGGAAGAATCTCTTCCGTATGTTGAGTTCTCTTATAACAACAGCTATCAAGCCAGCTTGAAAATGGCTCCCTTCGAAGTACTTTATGGACGTAAGTGTCGAACCCCTCTGAATTGGTCAGAAACTGGGGAACGACCGCTCATGGGTCTGGATATTATTCAACACGCCGAAGAACAAGTTCGTATTGTCCGGGAAAATCTCAAGGCGGCTCAGGACCGCCAGAAGAGCAACTATGATCGCAAACGATGGGGTTTGACTTATCAACCTGGTGATCAGGCTTATCTTCGTGTCACTCCTATGAAAGGCACTCACCATTTTGGAATCAAGGGCAAGCTAGCTCCACGCTATATTGGTCCTTTCCGCATTGTTGCAAGGCGTGGACAGGTGGCGTATAAATTGGAATTGCCGCCGCAATTCTCTCATATCCACGACGTCTTCCATGTGTCGCAACTTCGTCAATGCTTCAAGGAATCTCCACACCGAGCAGTGGATCACGAGATGCTCGAATTGCAAGATGACCTATCTTATAAGGAGCATCCGATCCGCATTCTCGATGAAGCTGAACGTCGGACCCGCCAGAAAGTTACCAAGTTCCTCAAAGTTCAGTGGTCAAATCATACTGAAGATGAAGCCACTTGGGAACGCGAGGATAATCTTCGTGCGGAATACCCCGAACTTTTTCCTTCTACCTCTTAATTCTCGGGACGAGAATTCTTGTTAGTAGAGGAGATTTGTAACACCCCCAGTGGTTAGCCACAGTAATCCCATTTTGATAATGCCAAGTCAGCATGATTATCAGTGCATGATCATCATTAACATCATATTGCATTTCAACTCCTAACCTCAAATTCAAATTTAAATGAAAGTGAAAAATAAAAGTTGTCCAACATAGAAACTAAATTGTTCATTAAATAGCAAATAAATCAGATACTATTTTAAAATTGAAACCAACATCATTGGAGTTGGGTAAGTGACTCAAACATCCCCAAACAGTGACTAACGACAATGTTTAATTACCTTTTATTTAATAAAAAATAAATATGAAATTATATTTTGTCCAAGCTAGTTTTTGGTGATAGGGTATGATGCACTGGTATTTATGGTCTAGGTCACACTTTTACAAAATGCATTTAGTGCCCTAACAATTAGCAAACAGAAAATAAGGAAAAGAAATAAAAAGAAAAACAAAGGAAAACAAAAAAAAGGAAAAGAGCAGGGCCCCCCCCCCCGACTGGGCCAAGCCCAGCTGGCACTCCAGCGGACCGGGCCGAACCTGCCCACCTCCCCTCTACTAACCCCCACCCCCACCGAGCGAAACCTAACCCCCACCCCGCTCCCCTGTTTCCCCCCCCTTCTCTCCACGATCCAGATCGGGGCAAACGGCGGCCCGAACCCGTCGCCCGCGCCCGCGACGCCGCCGTCTCGCCGCGCTCGGACATCGTCGCCGGGACCTCGCCTCCCGTCTCCTCCCCGAATCGGCCTCAGCGAGCGCTCGGCCCGTCGCCGCTGCTCGACGCCGTCGCCGACTCAGTCCGCACCGTCGCCGTCGCTTCCCGTCGCCATCAGCCCCGGCCACCCCGAGCCCGCTGCCCCCCCCCCCGTCCGGCCCCTGTGAGCCGCGCCCGTCTCCTCTCCTCTCTCCCCGACGCTGCGCCCGCATGCGCGCGTTCGCCCGCTCGCGCACGCATTGCCGCTCGCGGGCTTCCCCAGGCCTTCCTCTCGCTCGCGCACGCCTCGTCTCGCCTCGCAGCCGCGCCACCGCCCCGTCGCCCTGGCCCGCTCTGACCCGCGCTACCGCTCGCCTCACGCGGCTCCCGCAGCTCCCTGGCGCCCATCGCCGCTACAGCCCCTCGCCGCGCCTCGCGGCCCCTGCACGCGCACGCGCACGCATGCCGGCGCCCGCGCCGCGCGCCCTGGGCGAGCGCCCAGAGCGGGCCGCGCCCACGCCGCGTGCCCGACCCGCTTGGCCTTTGGGTCACTGCCAGTGGGGCCCGAGGCCCTGTGCCGCTGACAGGTGTGGCCCAGCCCCCTAAAAAACATTTAAAGATAAAAAAAATAGTATATAAAATAAATAATTAGATAATTAATTAATTAGTTAATTAATTAGGTTAATTAACCCTGATTAGATTAATCTAATTTAGTTAATTAGTTTAATTAAGTATTAATTAATTAGTTAACAATAATTAGACTAATGTGAGAATGACATGTGGGACCCATGGCTCCTGACGTCATGCTGACATCATGCTGACGTCAGCAAGACACTGTTTCGGATTATGTTGTTTTAATTAATTTAAATAAATTCCAGAAATTAATAAAAACGTTAGAAAAATCATATTAAATAATCTGTAACTCCGATTGAAAATACTTTATACATGAAAGTTGCTCAAAACGACGAGACGAATTCAGATACGCGGTCCGTTCGTCCGTCACACGTCCTAACTATCCGAACATGCAACGTCCTCTCCGTCAAATGTCTGACAAATGTCCGGGACCGGGGAAAATTCGCAGGATGGATTCTCCTTCCTCGGTGAGTGCAACCACACGTTAGAACACAGCCGGCACTGCACGTGTCATGCCGTACTTTGCGTTGCTCATGTTTGCTCTATATTTATACTGTTTCCTCCACTCTTCTCTCTGATAGATCCCGACGCAGCTCCGGAGCCTGAAGACACCACTGACAACCTTGCCCTTGCGCCGAGCAACCAGGCAAGCCCCCCTTTTGATCATCCCGATAGCCCATTCTATTTCTCATGCTTGCATTAGAATTGCTGCTGACTGTGCTGCTTTACCTATTCTGATGCATAGCCTGTTATTGTAACCTTGCTGTTGATATTACCTGCATATCCTAAACTGGTTAGTCTAGGCTGGGTAGCTAGTAGGAGACCTATCAGTGACCCCCACATCCCGACTGCCGCGCTGGATCGTCAGAAGACCCGATCAACGGGATTGAAGACCAGGACCCGACACCGCACATCACCCCCCTTAGTTGTAACGACACTGCAGCGTTACTATCGAGTGCCGAGGGTGAAACCTCATGTAGCACTTCTGATGTTAACTCTGTAGAGTAGCTATTCGGTCGTGGTCATCGAGGGTGATTCCTCCTTCGCCACTTCCGGTAACGACGCTGTCGTGCAACACATCAAGTGTGAACCCATCGAGGGTGAATCCTCCGAGTTCACCTTGACAGACACATCGAGTAGGAATCCAACGAGGGTGATACCTCGGATTCCCCTGATGTTATGAACACACGGATACTTTGACTTTACACTGTTCCTTGGATAGGCGGATCGGCCCTGAGGGGTACCCGCGTGCGCCTGAGAGGCGAGTGTTGTGAAGACGGGTGCCAGTGTGGTGCCCGAGTGGTGAATACGAGGCGCGGCCGGGCATTCTTAACCCTTGCAGCAAGTCCTCGAGACGGGGCGATGGGGTCACATCTTTTGTGAGTCTCTGCTCGTTACCGCAAGCCCCTAGTCCTAACGATTTGGATATTTGATCCGAGCAGGCATCTGGTCTGATAGCACTAACCATCACGAGGGCATAGTATGGGCGTTCTGCATCGTAGCATCAGCCGACAGTTCTGTCAGACGTCCAGTTCAGCATTGTGGCACGGTTGAATCGTACCGACCCTCCGAGGCGGTGCTGGTATCCACCCTGCACACAACGACCCGGAGTGCACAGGGCGATGGCCCAAGACCCCTGAGTGCTTAGGATGTAGACCGGCGGGGACCTCTCTGCTGAGCTTTAGGTAGGGCTGCGGTGTGTCGTTTGGCCGAGGCCGGGCATGACCCAGGAAAGTGTGTCCGGCCGGAGTTAATCGAGCGTGTTGGGTAAGTTGGTGCACCCCTGCAGGGAAGAAAACTTCTATCGATAGCCTTTCCTACGGTAAAGGACACTCGGAGTTGTATCCTGATTGATACAATTTAGAACTGGATACTTGGATACTATGGCTCTGGGATTGCTTCTCGCAGGGAGTCGAGAAGGGATCTCAGGACGAGGTTGATGACTGTATGGCTCTGGGATTGCTTTCTCGCAGGGAGTCGAGAAAGGATCTCTGGGTGAGGATGAGACTTAATGATACTACTACATTATATTGTACTGTTCTACTCTCTTCTACTGCTGCAAGACCTCTGAAGATGCTAGTCTTCGATAGGACTAGGCCTTCTCTCTATTCTTGCATTTCTGCAGCCCAGTCCACATATACAGCCTCCCCTTGAAAATGTTGCATATGTAGTGTAGATCCTTGCTTGCTGAGTACTTCTGAGTACTCACGGTTGCTTTGTTTTCCTTTTCTCCCCATATCAGTTTATCGTGACCAAGATGACGGAGCCCCTGAGACAGCTGCCCTGCCGACGATCGCTACTACTACTACCCAGAGGATGGATTCTGCTATGAGTTGACTGACGACCAGGAGTAGGATCGGAGGGTCCCAGGCAGGAGGCCTACGCCTTTCGATCATAGTGTTTTATTTGCCCCGCCTTTCTAAAGGCCTTTCTGTTTCTGTTTCATATCTGTACACAGATATCTGATGCTTCCGCTGACGCTTGTTCGCAAGCTTATGTATTCGAGCCGTCAAGGCCCCTGGCTTGTAATATAAAGCTTGTATGACTTTATTTATGTTTTAGAGTTGTGTTGTGATATCTTCCCATGAGTCCTTAGGCTTGATCGTGTGCATTTGCGTGTATGGTTAGTGCACGATCGGGCCGGGGGCATCACATTTTTAGTAAATGGTAGGGCTAGAAGTAGGATGTTTTAGACATAGGGTTTGACTAAGTCCTTAGATGCGGATGATAATATTTTTGTTTATATTTTGTTTTTGCAGAAATCAAGGAGCCGCTGCATCATCCCCGCCGTCGTCCCTGTCACCTCCCACCTCGAGGTGAGAAAGAGCGCTATCCCCATGTCGATGATGATGTAGATGTTTTGATAGTTGTAGTAGAGTAGTAGCTACATGAGTGGCCTATGTTTGCAGGGAACACCTCACAGTGCGGCCTATGTTTTGCCGGAGTGTTGATTAATTTCCATTCCGGCAAATTTCAGGCGCTCGATATATGTCCTTTTTAGCAAAGGTCATGCCGGTTTTTTCCGTGAATTTTGGCATGACTTGTGCTAGAATATGTAGGAACTATCGAGTTGCTCGGATTTTGTAGAAAGATAATTAAACGACATTTCGGGTTGACTTTAAGTTTGTCGAGGCTCCATACATGACAGTCAACAAATGAGTGGGGAGAAAGTCTGCACCATATATGAGAGAAGAAGAATCCCGACTGTTGTCGTGGGGGTCATTTCTCCTTCTTCTCCTTGTGCTAGACCTTTGTTATGCACTAGGGAAGGAGGAGTAACGACCATAACCGACAGTCAAAAAATCAGTGAGGGAGTGTGTCCAACATATATGAGAGAGGACGAAGAATCCCGACTGTTGTCGTGGGGGTCATTTCTCCTTCTTGTCCTTGTGCTAGACCTTTGTTATGCACTAGGGGAAGGCGGAGTAATGACCATCACCAACGGTCGCAAATGTTAGAGAGGAATCAGTGAGGGAGAGTCTCCACCATATATGAGAGGACAAAGAATCCCGACTGTTGTCATGGGGGTCGCTTCTCCTTCGTTCCCGTGTGCTAGACATTTTGGTGTAATGCACTTGGGAACGAAAGGAGGAGCGACCATCACCAGCGGTCGAATGTATATACCACGTGAGCTGAGAGTTTTCAAGAAAAGACTCGACAGACCGATAGTCAGCCCGTGATGAATAATAATGATCTAATTTAGTTTTTGTAGTACGTATATTTAATTGTACAAGTTTAATCTTTGAATTATGAACATAGGAAATGTCGTCGATGTCGTCGTCGGACGACGAAAGTCTCCCGGAGTGCGACTGTTGCGGCTGTTACTTCTTGAGCTTGCGTTGGTTTTTCCCTTGAAGAGGAAAAGGTGATGCAGCAAAGTAGAGATAAGTATTTCCCTTAGTTTGAGAACCAAGGTATCAATCCAGTAGGATACAATGCACAAATCACCGAATACCTGCACAAACAATCAAACAACTTGCACCCAACATGAGAAAGGGGTTGTCAATCCCTTCACGGTTATTTGCAAAAGTGAGATGTGATAGAGATAGATAAACGATAAAGTAAATATTTTTGGTATTTTTGTTTTATAGATCAGAAAGTAAAAGATTGCAAAATAGTTGATCGGAAACTTGTATGATGGAAAATAGAAGATTATATGATGGAAAATAGACCCGGGGGCCATAGGTTTCACTAGAGGCTTCTCTCAAGATAGAAAATAATACGGTGGGTGAACAAATTACTGCCGAGCAATTGATACAAAAGCGCAAAGTTATGACGATATCTAAGGCAATGATCATGAATATAGGCATCACGTCCGTGTCAAGTAGACCGAAACGATTCTACATCTACTACTATTACTCGACACATCGACCGCTATCCAGCATGCATCTAGAGTATTAATTTCATAAAGGATAGAGTAATGCATTAAGTAAGATGACATGATGTAGAGGAATTAACTCAAGCATTATGATGAAAAATCCATCTTGTTATCCTCGATGGCAACAATACAATACAATACGTGCCTTGCTGCCCCTAGTGTCACTGGGAAAGGACACCGCAAGATTGAACCCAAAGCTAAGCACTTCTCCCATTGCAAGAAAAACCAATCTACTTGGCCAAACCAAACCTATAGTTCGAAGAGAATTACAAAGATATCTAATCATGCATATAAGAATTCAGAGAAGATTCAAATAATATTCATAGATAAGCTGATCATAAATCCACAATTCATCGGATCTCGGCAAACACACCGCAAAAAAGTATTACATCGAATAGATCTCCAAGAACATCGAGGAGAACATGGTATTGAGAATCAAAGAGAGAGAAGAAGCCATCTAGCTTCTAGCTATGGACCCGTAGGTCTGTGGTAAACTACTCACGCTTCATCGGAAGGGCAATGGTGTTGATGTAGAAGCCCTCCGTGATCGAACCCCCCTCCAGCAGGGTGCCAGAAAAGGTCCCTAGATGGGATCTCACGGGGAACAGAAGGTTGCGGCGGTGGACAAGTGTTTTCGTGGATGCCCCTGTTGGTTTGGGGATATATGAGTATATATAGGCGAAAGAATTAGGTCAGGAAGTGCACGAGGGGCCCACAAGGGTGGGGGTGCGCCCTACCCCCCTGGGCGTGCCCTCCGTCCTTGTGACCGCCTCGTGGCTCCTTCGACTTCATCTCCAAGTCTCCTGGTTTCCTTCTGGTCCAAGAAAAATCATCGCGAAAGTTTTATTCCGTTTGGTATTCGTTTTCTGCGAAACTCAAAAACAAGGAAAAAACAGAAACTGGCACTGGGCTCTAGGTTAATAGGTTAGTCCCAAAAATAATATAAAATAGCATATTAATGCATATAAAATATTCAAAACAGATAATATAATAGCATGGAACAATAAAAAATTATAGATACGTTGGAGACGTATCAAGCATCCCCAAGCTTAATTCTTGCCGATCCTCGAGTAGGTAAATGATAAAAACAAAATTTTTGATGTGGAATGCTACCTAACATATTTATCCATGTAATTTTCTTTATTGTGGTATGAATGTTCAGATCTGTAAGATTCAAAACAAAAGTTTAATATTGACATAAAAACAATAATACTTCAAGCATACTAACAAGGCAATTATGTCTTCTCAAAATAGCATGGCCAAAGAAAGCTTATCCCTACAAAATCATATAGTCTGGCTATGCTCCATCTTCATCACACAAAATATTCAAATCATGCACAACCTCGATGACAAGCCAAGCAATTGTTTCATACTTTTGATGTTCTCAAACTTTTTCAACTTTCACGCAATACATGAGCGTGAGCCATGGACATAGCACTATGGGTGTAATAGAAGGTGGTTGTGGAGAAGACAAAAAGAGGGAGATAGTCTCACATCAACTAGGCGTATCAACGGGCTATGGAGATGCCCATCAATAGATATCAATGTGAGTGAGTAGGGATTGCCATGCAACGGATGCACTAGAGCTATAAGTTTATGAAAGCTCAAAAAGAAACTAAGTGGGTGTGCATCCAACTTGCTTGCTCACGAAGACCTAGGGCAATTTGAGGAAGCCCATCATTGGAATATACAAGCCAAGTTCTATAATGAAAAATTCCCACTAGTAAATGAAAGTGACAACATAGGAGACTCTCTATCATGAAGGTCATGGTGCTACTATGAAGCACAAGTGTGGTAAAACGATAGTAACATTGCCCCTTCTCTCTTTTCTCTCAATTTTTTTTATTTGGGCCTTCTCCCTTTTTTTATCCTCTTTTTTTCGTCCGGAGTCTCATCCCGACTTGTGGGGGAATCATAGTCTCCATCATCCTTTCCTCACATGGGACAATGCTCTAATAATGAAGATCATCACACTTTTATTTACTTACAACTCGAGAATTACAACTCGATTCTTAGAACAAAATTTGACTCTATATGAATGCCTCCGCCGGTGTATCGGGATGTGCAATGAATTAAGAGTGACATGTATGAAAGAAATATGAAGGGTGGCTTTGCCACAAATACGATGTCAACTACATGATCGTGCAAAGCAATATGACAATGATGGTGCGTGTCATAATAAACGGAACGGTGGAAAGTTGCATGGCAATATATCTCGGAATGGCTATGGAAATGCCATAATAGGTAGGTATGGTGGCTGTTTTGATGAAGGTATATGGTGGGTGTATGGTACCGGTGAAAGTTGTGCGGCACTAGAGAGGCTAGCAATGGTGGAAGGGTGAGAGTGCATATAATCCATGGACTCAACATTAGTCATAAAGAACTCACATACTTATTGCAAAAATCTATTAGTTATCGAAACAAAGTACTACGCGCATGCTCCTAGGGGGATAGATTGGTAGGAAAAGACCATCGCTCATCCCCGACCGCCACTCATAAGGAAAACAATCAATAAATAAATCATGCTCCGACTTCATCACATAACGGTTCACCATACGTGCATGCTACGGGAATCACAAACCTTAACACAAGTATTTCTCAAATCCAAAATTACTCACTAGCATGACTCTAATATCACCATCTTTATATCTCAAAACAATCATAAGGAATCAAACTTCTCATAGTATTCAATGCACTTTATATGAAAGTTTTTATTTATCCCTCTTGGATGCCTATCATATTAGGACTAAATTTATAACCAAAGCAAATTACCATGCTATTTAAAGACTCTCAAAATAATATAAGTGAAGCATGAGAGTTCAACAATTTCTATAATATAAAGCCACAGTCGTGCTCTAAAAAGATATAAGTGAAGCACTAGAGCAAAATTGCCTAGCTCAAAAGATATAAGTGAAGCACATAGAGTATTCTAATAAATCACAATTCATGCATGTCCCTCTCAAAAGGTGTGTACAGCAAGGATGATTGTGGCAAACTAAAAAAGAAAAGACTCAAATTATACAAGACCCTCCAAGCAAAACACATATCATGTGGTGAATAAAAATATAGCCTCAAGTAAAGTTACCGATAGACGAAGACGAAAGAGGGGATGTCTTCTGGGGCATCCCCAAGCTTAGGCTCTTGGTTGTCCTTGAATATTACCTTGGGGTGCCTTGGGAATCCCCAAGCTTAGGCTCTTTCCACTCCTTATTCCATAGTCCATCAGATCCTTACCCAAAAACATGAAAACTTCACAACACCAAAGTCAACAGAAAATCTCATAAGCTCCGTTAGTATAAGAAAATAAATCACCACTTTGGTACTGTTGTGAACTCATTATTTATTTATATTGGTGTAATATCTACTGTATTACAACTTTCCATGGTTCATACCCCCCGATACTACCCATAGATTCATCAAAATAAGCAAACAACACAAAGAAAATAGAATCTGTCAAAAACAGAACAGTCTGCGAAGATCCAAATTGTTCTAATACTTCTGTAACTCCAAAAATTATGAATAATTAGGAAACAAGAGGCAATTTGTATATAAATCATGTATAAAATATTCAGGGTTTTCAACGCTCCAGTGAATTATTAAAATTCTGGGACTGAACGCAAAAGTTTCTGTTTTTCAGCAAGATCAAATCAACTATCACCGTAAGCCATCCCAAAGGTCTTACTTGCCACAAACACTAATTAAAACACAAAACCACATCTAACCAGAGGCTAGATGAATTATTTATTGCAAAACAGAACCAAAAAAGAAAAAGAAAAATAAAATTGGGTTGCCTCCCAACAAGCGCTATTGTTTAACGCCCTTAGCTAGGCACAAAAACACGAATAGATCTAGGTATTGTCATCTTTGGTATGCAATCCATAAGTAGCTCTCATAATAGATTTATATGGCAATTTAATTTTATTTCTAGGAAAGTGTTCCATGCCCTTCCTTAACGGAAATTGAAATC
The DNA here is from genome assembly GCA_011799875.1 of Thinopyrum elongatum. Taxonomy (NCBI): domain Eukaryota; kingdom Viridiplantae; phylum Streptophyta; class Magnoliopsida; order Poales; family Poaceae; genus Thinopyrum; species Thinopyrum elongatum. Next base: position 152,815,642 of record CM022300.1, on the reverse strand, counting down.
TAATGTTTCCTTCCTTCATATCAATAATTGCACCAATCGTTCTATGGAATGGTCTACCAAGAATAATAGGACATGTCGGATTGCAATCTATATCAAGAACAATGAAATCTACGGGCACATAATTCCTATTTGCAACAATAAGAACATCATTAATCCTTCCCATAGGTTTCTTAATAGTGGAATCCGCGAGATGCAAATTTAAAGAACAATCATCAAATTCACGAAAACCTAACACATCACATAAAGTTTTTGGAATCGTGGAAACACTGGCACCCAAATCACACAAAGCATAACACTCATAATCTTTAATCTTAATTTTAATAGTAGGTTCCCACTCATCATAAAGTTTTCTAGGGATAGAAACTTCTAATTCAAGCTTTTCTTCAAAAGATTGCATCATAGCATCAACGATATGTTTAGTAAAAGCTTTGTTTCGATTATAAGCATGAGGAGAATTCAACATGGATTGCTACAAGGAAATACAATCTATTAAAGAACAATTATCATAATTAAATTCCTTGAAATCCAAAAGAGTGGGTTCATTGCTACTTAAAGTTTTGACCTCTCCAAACCCACTTTTATCAAAAATTTCATAAGATTGATCATACTCCAAAGTAGTGAGATCATTATTACTTAGAGTTGACACTCTTCCAAACCCACTTTCAATATTACTGCAAACATATTCTTCATGAGGCTTAAATAAAATTTCAAGATCATAAGAAAAATCACCCCAATCATGATCATTGCAACAAGTAGTGGACATAGCAAAATTAGCATCCCCAAGCTTAGGACTTTGCATATCATTAGCACAACTGACATTAATAGAATTTATAGTAGAACCATTGCAATCATGCTTTTCATCCAAGGAGCTATCGTGAATCACTTCATAAATTTCTTCTTTTTACACTTCATCACAATTTTCAGATTCACGAATTTCAAGCAAAACTTCATAAAGATAATCTAGTGCACTCAACTCACTAGCAATAGGTTCATCATAATTCGATCTCTTAAAAATATTAGCAAGTGGATGAGGATCCATAAACTTTTAGCAAGCGAAGATGCAAGCAAAAAGAAGGCACATAGTAACTCAAGCAAACAAAAGATCGAAGTGAAAGAAGGCAAACAAAAAGGCAAATATTTTCGAAAATCGTTTTAGAAGTGGGGGAGAGGAAAACGAGAGGCAAATGGCAAATAATGTAATGCAAGAGATGAGAGTTTTATGATGGGTACTTGGTATGTCTTGACTTGGCGTAGATCTCCCCGGCAACGGCGCCAGAAAGTCTTCCTGCTACTTCTTGAGCTTGCGTTGGTTTTTCCCTTAAAGAGGAAAGGGTGATGCAGCAAAGTAGAGATAAGTATTTCCCTCAGTTTGAGAACCAAGGTATCAATCCAGTAGGAGACAACGCACAAATCACCGAATACCTGCACAAACAATCAAACAACTTGCACCCAACGCGATAAAGGGGTTGTCAATCCCTTCATGGTTATTTGCAAAAGTGAGATATGATAGAGATAGATAAACGATAAAGTAAATATTTTTGGTATTTTTGTTTTATAGATCAGAAAGTAAAAGATTGCAAAATAGTTGATTGGAAACTTGTATGATGGAAAATAGAACATTATATGATGGAAAATAGACCCGGGGGCCATAGGTTTCACTAGAGGCTTCTCTCAAGATAGAAAATAATACGGTGGGTGAACAAATTACTGCCGAGCAATTGATAGAAAAGTGCAAAGTTATGACGATATCTAAGGCAATGATCATGAATATAGGCATCACGTCCATGTCAAGTAGACCGAAACGATTCTGCATCTACTACTATTACTCGACACATCGACCGCTATCCAGCATGCATCTAGAGTATTAATTTCATAAAGAACAGAGTAATGCATTAAGTAAGATGACATGATGTAGAGGAATTAACTCAAGCAATATGATGAAAACCCCATCTTTTTATCCTCGATGGCAACAATACAATACGTGCCTTGCTACCCCTAGTGTCACTAGGAAAGGACACCGCAAGATTGAACCCAAAGCTAAGCACTTCTCCCATTGCAAGAAAAACCAATCTACTAGGCGAAACCAAACTGATAGTTCAAAGAGAATTACAAAGATATCAAATCATGCATATAAGAATTCAGAGAAGATTCAAATAATATTCATAGATAAGCTGATCATAAATCCACAATTCATGGGATCTCGGCAAACACACCGTAAAAAAGTATTACATTGAATAGATCTCCAAGAACATCGAGGAGAACATGGTATTGAGAATCAAAGAGAGAGAAGAAGCCATCTAGCTTCTAGCTATGGACCCGTAGGTCTGTGGTAAACTACCCACACTTCATCGGAAGGGCAATGGTGTTGATGTAGAAGCCCTCCGTGATCGAATCCCCCTCCGGCAGGGTGCCAGAAAAGGTCCCTAGATGGGATCTCATGGGTACAGAAGGTTGCGGTGGTGGAAAAGTGTTTTCGTGGATGCCCCTGTTGGTTTGGGGATATATGAGTATATATAGGCAAAAGAATTAGGTCAGGAAGTGCACGAGGGGCCCACAAGGGTGGGGGCACGCCCTACCCCCTAGGCGTGCCCTCTGTCCTTGTGGCCGCCTCGTGGCTCCTCCGACTTCATCTCCAAGTCTCCTGGTTTCCTTCTGGTCCAAGAAAAATCATCGCGAAAGTTTTATTCCGTTTGGTATTCGTTTTCTGCGAAACTCAAAAACAAGGAAAAAACAGAAAATGGCACTGGGCTCTAGGTTAATAGGCTAGTCCCAAAAAAATATAAAATAGCATATTAATGCATATAAAACATCCAAAACAGATAATATAATAGCATGGAACAATCAAAAATTATAGATACGTTGGAGACATATCAGCGGCGATGACCGGGGTCTGTGCGACAGGCCTCACCTGGTAGAAGGTCGGCGCTTCAGCATTAAGCTCCAGGAGACCTTCAATGTTGAAACGGTACGCAACGACGACAAGTGTTTTTTCGTAATTAAGCACGACTTCTGCTTCTTCAACATGTAATTTTCGTCTTTTACAATTCGACTAGCTTATCCCATGCCATGCAAGGCGCTATGACTTGGAGAGGATGGATTTTAAAGATCATGAAAGTATGGAAACAAAGATAGTTCACCTAAGGACCCATCATGGTATGGATTTTGCTGTAAATCTATACAATTCGGAGAGCGTATCCCATTTTGGTTGCCCGAATTGGGAAGCACTTTGCAAGATGTATGATTTTCATGAGGGTATGCTTGTCACCTTGGATCTTGGTGATCCTGACATCGACGAAGATAATATGGACATTTGGGTCCTTGTTGATACGCTTCCAATTCTACCGCTATGTGAGTTTCTCAAACATAGTTATTAAGTAATTTATATTGTTTATTTCAAAATAGTTGACAGCTTATTTCCATTGATAGCTTATTTTCATTCTTCAAAGAATGTACGGAAGATGGTAGACAGAACCTACTACACCGATGGCGCAGAATTAACTTATCAGGAGAAAGATTATCTTATCTCATTTATTATTGATGTTGAGAATTACAATATCAATTATCATACTCCTGCACATTATGGTCAATATGTGCCACTAGTGCACGTGTTGAACTACGGTAACATCTATGGAGATGGCATGGTAAGATTTTTTACTATTACGACATCCGTGCATCTTTTGCATAAATTCTTCTAAAGTTAAAGTACATTGCTAACTATGACATTATTACTATGTTTTTCAACAGAAAATCCCGAAGGATTGTGTGCCTCATCTCATGCTTCCGAAAGGTCACCTTGATGTTATGAGCATACGGCCAGGTCTGCCTAGGCTTCAGTACTGTTCATACCGGATTTCTAAAACCGATGAAGACATGACAATCAAAGCATGGAAAAAAATGTATGGACAATCGTACGGAGCTACTTGGAACCAACATTGTGCGAAGCGCAAGAATTGGAGACAGGATAGTCTCCATTCTCCATAATGGAGAGTCAGGGCCTATCTTGTTTTATTCTATTTTACCTTAGAGAGGGTAGTTAGGTCCTAGCTAATACTCATGATCATGTGCTAAGAACAATTAAGTAGGGTTGGTTAGATGACTATGATGATGATGAGTATGACTTGTTATTATGATAACGAGTAGAAGTTGTATCATGATGATGAGTAGGACTTGTTATTTTGATACCAATGATGAGTTATTTCTTATTATGATGATGCATGATGCTAAGTTGTTATATGAGCATGATGAGTTATTATATATATCAGTGGGTGAAATGAACATGGATTAGATTCAAGTGGAGGCAACATGTGGTGCACATCGAAAGTACTACTAATCCAAACTAGACCAAGTTTGGATTAGTAGTACTTTTGACATGCACCACATGTTGCCTCCACTTCAATCTAATCCACGTTCATTTCACCCACTGTTATATATAATAACTAATCATGGTCATAAAATCATATGCTGAAAGTGCTGTATATAAAACCTATACAAATACAGCGACAATAAGCTGCATTTCCAAAAATACAGGAAAAATTAGCAGTGGCGCTTATCAGAAGAAACGCTACTGCTACATACTATTATCAGCAGCGCTTTCCTCCAACCAGCGCTACTGATAACTAGGTATAGCAGTAGTGCTGGAAAACCAGCGCTACTGCTACCAGTTAGCTGTAGCGCCTTACTGGTAGCGCTTGTACAAGCGCTACTAGTAGCTATAAAACCAGCACTACTACTAGGGTTTTCCCTAGTAGTGAGAGGAGTATTGAATAGCATCAACACTACAAAAAAAGACACATTCGTGACATTATGGCCAAAACAAACAAAAAATGTCATGGTTATGACACTTCTATGACGATAATTGTGACAAAAACACGTATCATCATTGATGTGGTGGGATCCTACTTCTATGATAGAAAATCATGACAGAAAATGAGATTTTCGTCCTGGGCCGGCCAGAGATGCACCTGCATGACATTCTTGCGAGGCGTTCCCGGTTATGGTGGGTGGTCAGGGCCGAGCGATGCAGTGTGGTTTGCGTGTTTCTCTCGTACTCGCGCGTGTGTGTGAGGCACTCGCTAACTGAACCCTTGCGAGGCGTTCGCTACTAAACCCAAGCGATTGCACTAGCTAGCTACGTACTGAACACGAGCGATCGATCCCACTACATACTGAAGCCGATCGATTGATCCCTTCACTGCTAACTAAATTCGAGGAATTCCTTCACTGCTAACTGAAGCCGGTCGATTCCTTCGCTGCTAACTGAATCTGATCGACCCTTCTTGCTGCTCACTGAAGCCGATCGAGCCCCCTGCGAGATGTAGCCACCGGTGTGTTGGGTTGCCTCTCGATGAACAATGCCCGTTGCTGCGGCACGCGTGATATCTAGAAACGAGTCGAGACGTGTGGTGAGTCCAGCCGATTGGTTGGCTGTTGATGAACAGTTCCCGTTGCTACCGCCCGCTCGTACGTACGCCCCACCCCAGCCGGTGGGGGTTGGATGAACAGGACCCCGTGGTAGTAGGCGGTTGCCGCTGGATGAACGGGACCCCGAGGAGTCCACCACACCCCAGTCGGTTGGGGTGGACGAACATGACCCCGTGGAGGCTCTATGAAAAGTAGTCAGTGGAGCCTGGAGGACGACGGTGGATGAACAGTACCCCATGGAGGCTGGAGCGAGAGGCAATAGACGGTGGATGAATAGTAGCTTATGGAGTCTCGTTTTAGGGTATGCCACACCCCTCCCAATGAAAAGTACCCTGTTTCGACCGTAGGCGCTCCAACAGAAGTCCATTTCCTCTGTTTTGTGGTATGCTAGACCCCTCCCGATGAACAGGACCCCATTTCGACCGTAGGTGCTCGAACAGAATTCCGTTTCCTCCGTTTTGCGTTACGCCAGACCCCTCCCAATGAACATGATCCCGTTTTGACTGTAGGTAGTCGAACAGAAGGCCGTTTCCTCCATTTTGCGGTACGTTAGACCCCGTTTCAGTTGTTCCGTCCAAGCCGGTTGGCTCCCGATAAACAAGATTCATTTTGTTGCCTCCTGATGAACACAACGTTGTTTCTTCGTTCCTACCCAGCCGGTTGGCTGCCGATGAATAGGATGCTGCTGCTGCCATCTGTTGCCTCTCCATGTACACGAGCCATGGCCGTATGTATGCTCGAGTACGTGTTCGAGGCCCCGCCCGTATGTACGTACGTGGCCGTATTTTTTTTGCTCTGTGGCTGTATGTACGTGTACATGGTTTAGACGGAACGCCTGAACTGCTACGTCGGGGGCTGAACTACGACACGTGCCGCTGCTTGCTCGGCCATGGTTCATCGTTGCAGAGATACCGATCGACCAGTATGTACATACACATTCACCAGACAGACAACGCTATGTATGCTTCAAATGGGTGGGTCCCAGCTGTCAGGGAGGATAAGGACGCACTTCGTTCTGTGCGAAGATATAGCTAGTGGATCCCAACTGTCAGGGGGAGGAATCATTTTTTTTGCGTGTAATATGAAGGCACTTCCTTGCGTCTGAAGATGTAGCTAGTGGGTCCAGCTGTCAGCGTCACCCCATACAGTCGTCTTCCGACAGCTATCGTTCGTTGACCACGTTGACCACGCCGCGCCGAGAGCACCAAGGCGGTGGACGACAGAGAGGGCTAGGAAGGGAACGATTCAAAGCCGGGGAAGACTCAGTAGTGGTTGCCCATGCAGAGGGGAGTACCAGGGTTGACTGGTTCAGCTGCGGTGTGAGGCTGCCATCGCCGAAAAATAACAGGGGGTGTGGGCGAGTAAAGGGAAGGCCTGGCCAGCGGTGGGAGTAGGGTGGGGCGGTGAGGCCTTCATGGCTGCACAACCGGTCACGAGAGGCAGGAGTAGGCAGTACGGCCGGTGCTGGTTTGGGCGGCTGGAGCAAGAAGATCAGAGGTTGAAGAAGCAGCATGGCCGTTGAATTAACATCCAACGGTCGCTGCTGCTAGAATCGTTTGTTGACTAAGTTGACAAAGCCCTGCGTACGAGTCACCTTAGTAGGCCCACAAGTCAGCCACCAAATCTGGTGGGTCCTAGCTAGGAGCGGGAGGAATCATTTTTCTTGCGCGTAATAAAGAGGCACTTCCTTGCGTGCGAAGATGTAGCTGGTGGGTCTCAGCTGTCAGGTGGAGGAAACTTTTTTTTGCATAATAAGGAGGCACTTCCTTGCGTGCGAAGATGTAGCAGGTGGGTCCCAGCTGTCAGGAGGAGCAATCATTTTTGTTCGCGTAATAAGGAGGCACTTGCTTGCCTGCGGCCATGGACCAAGTGGGTTCCTACTGTCAGCTCTCCATTTACATCCCTCTTCCGATGGCTATCGTTTGTTGACCATGTTGATCACGCCGCGCCGAGAGCATCTACGCAGTAGACGACGGCAAAGCCCAGGAAGGGAACGACCCGGAGCCGACGAAGCCACAGCAGTGGATGCCCACGCTGAGGGGAGTACGATGGCTGTGACTAGTTCGGCTGTGGGGTGAGGCTGGCATCACCGAAAAATAACAGGAGGTGTGGGTGGGTAGAGGGATGGCCTGGCCAGCGGTGGGAGTAGGGTGGGCCGGTGAGGCTGATGTCTACTACACAACTTATTCTTGTAGACTCGTGTTGGGCCTCCAAGTGCAGAGTTTTGTAGGACAGTAGCAATTTTCCCTCAAGTGGATAACCTAAGGTTTATCAATCCGTGGGAGGTGTAGGATGAAGATGGCCTCTCTCAAACAACCCTGCAATCAAATACAAGAAAACTCTTATGTCCCCAACACACCCAATACAATGGCAAATTGTATAGGTGCACTAGTTCAGTGAAGAGATGGTGATACAAGTGTAGTATGGATAGTAGGTATAGGTTTTTGTAATATGAAAATAAAAAAATAGCAAGGTAGCAAGTGATAAAACGGAGCACAAATGGTATTGCAATGCTTGAAAACAAGGCCTAGGGTTTATACTTTCACTAGTGCAATCTCTCAATAGTGCTAACATAATTGAATCATATAACAATCCCTCAATGTGCGACAAAGAATCACTCCAAAGTTCTTATCAAGCGGAGAACATAAGATGAAATTGTTTGTAGGGTACGAAACCACCTCACAGTTATCCTTTCCGATCAATCTAGCCTAGCCACTGTCGTTGAGGGGCAGGCCGGAACGACCATCTGGGGTGAGCCTGCGCAGCGGTCTGCTCGCACACCTCCCGTCTACTCAAAGACTCCGTCCTGATTTATTGGTCCTTTTGTATTTTGTGTTAAATTTTAACCATATATTTAATTGACAAAAATTTATTGCATGTTATAAACATTTATATGGTTGGATTCGTATTTGAACATAGTTTCCAATGATACTATTTTTTTTGTGACATGCATTAACATTTTGTTAATTGAATTCATAGTCAAAATTTGGCACAAAACACTAAGGGGAACAATAAACCAGGATGGAGATAGTACCCCGCACGATGCCTCTTAGTACCCAATTAAAAGAGGGATGCATGGCAGCACTTAAATGGTTAGTAGAACACCCACAGTTTCAATACTACTTCTGTTTATGATTGTAACGTGGCAGCTCTTTGTTCCAAAATGACTTTGTTTTGGTTGTTTATGTGTGCGCCTTCGCAAATTGAACTACCATGCCCAGAAGTTTGAAATCCATTCCCATTTCTTGCATGGCACCTAAACATTCCCATTACACATCAATATTAATATATAAGAAGTTTGGTTGTGGCGCAGTTCATGCATGGTAAGTTATCAAGTTGGTGCAAAAGGTAAGAAAATTACAGTATACATGGAATTGACACAGAAATAAAGATGCATACGGATCCATCAACGACATCCTCTCGCCCTAGTGTGCTGGGTCACCAACTGACGGGTGAGGAGCAGCAGCGTTGGCGGCGAGGTCAGCGTGCTTCTGAACAATGCCGTCCAAGGTTGCCCTGCGGTCCAAGAAGGCCAGTGTCCTATCATCCTCCTCTGGCATGTAGTAGTACTTGTGGATGATTTGCTTGTAGACGTGGGTGATTATGTCAATGGTGTCTTGCTGCGCGAGGTACTACGCGGCGAGCGCGACCTCGAGGTGGACATTCTCTGGCATGACAGTGGGCAGTCGCTGGGCCACTAGTGCGTCAAAGAGGATGTCACCATAGAGGCTGGTGAGGGTGGTGGGCATCGCAGAGCCTGGGCGCGTGGGCTGGAGGCGTACGTCAAGGTCATCCACGAGCTTCTTGACGATGGTGAACTTGTCGAGGAAGCTGACAAGGGCCTCATCGAACAAGGAAACAAAGCTGTCGTCAAAGAGGCCTCTCGCCCTGGCGGCCTCAAGCATGACCTGGAGACATTCCTCGGTGTTGGGCCGCAGGCCGGCGTCGTGGACCATCTGGCACAGCCGGCTCATGCTCGCGCTCATTGCCTCCATGGGTCTAGCTTCTGGTCAATTGGTCTTGCGATTGGAGTGATCACTTTTGCCCTTGGTTAGGGTGCGTAGGTGCATAGGATTTCGTATATGGATTGGACTGGTGGAGAGCCTTTATATGAGAAGTGCAGGCTGCATTGCATTCACATGTGTGTTGGCCATCTACTCCTTGGCCCTTACTCCCTCCGTACTGGTGCATTATAGTTATCTCACCGAGACCAAGTTGGGGAAAAAATGAGAGAACTTGATGTTTATTTGGTAATTAATGTCATTGCATGCAAAGGATTGAGCACTACATGTTGTGCTAAGTAGTCTCAAGTCATTGAAGGCATACACGCCCCACGTCTCCTATTGGCTGATTTCTTTTTTCGTGGAAAAAAAGGGAACGAAGTGGGTAGTTAATGCACCGCGCCTAAACGTTTTGGGATTATTTGGTTTTCGTAACGTGACTAATGCACCAGTATGGAGGGAGTACAATAGTAGTCTGATTGATGAGATTTCAGATTTGAGCCATCTACCGGAAGGGAGAGTGTATAATATCATCTGAAACTACATTCAAAACCGAATAAAACAATACTCCATGTATTTATTTACGGAGGGAAGAGTATATTTTTTGTGACATGCATTAGTAGATATTGCTAGTCAAATACTAAATCCAGATGGCGGTGGTAGTATTACTAAATCCAGACAGTGGTAGTACTAGTAGTACTACCAATGTAGTAGTACTGTACTACCCGTTAGTCAAATTATTACGTGTTGCTCCTCACAGTGAAGTGACAAGACCCTGTGCCAGAGATGACACATGAGTGTAGGCGGCGTGTTCGGCATACCAAAGTCATCCTCACCGTGTGCAGTCACTATCATCATGACTTTAGAGCTACCCTGTTTACAACTAGCCGTGTTCTAGATAATTTCCCGTGCGTTGCCACGAGTAATAATAAATATTTTACTTGAGTAATGGGTATATCGTTGCCGCACCTATGCATGCAAACATTTATCGTAACATAGTACCTTGTGCTGGATAGTTGTAATATTACAAGGTTCAAACTGATATTACAAATGCTAGGAGTAATGCTGCACATACGAAGAGGGGATTATTAGGAAGTTTACGTAAGAACTTTTGTTACTTTAGGTGGATGCACCATTATCGTACAAACTAAAATCCACCACCCTAACAAGTCACTAATGGGCAAATAAACTTTTGAGTCCCTTGCGACTTGATGTTTCAAAAACAAATTCAGCTTATGTGGAGCCTTTGTCATTTAGGCTTAGACGCTTGCGGTGATCAGCACACCATTCATTGTGGCACCAGAGAACGCCAAACTCATTACCTTGAGCACACTTGCCTCCAGAACAAAGAACCTGGCCAATTTAATCTCAGATGTGGTGCCTCGGTAGTCGATCAAATCAATTTCTATAAGAGGGAGATCAAGGCATTCAATGAGATTGTTATATTGCGGCACATTTTTCACTTTCAGATCTTTTTTTATTTGCAAAAGAAGAGAACATATTAGAGCAGCTGGCTATATAAGATTGCCGTGTCATCAAGAGCTACCAGTATCATTCGCTCATACGATAGGGTTGGCTCTAAGGCTAGTGCAATTTTTTCACTCTCTCTCTCTCCTTCTCTTAATTTCCTCTCATTTACTCATTTTACCTGGGAGCACGTGAAGAGGTTGGCCATAGTGTGAGAATTTGTTGCTAGTATAATAAGCCATATTATAGGAGTACTCTAGTACTAGCACTTCATTTTATTCAGTTGTGGGTGCAACTTTAAAACTATACTAGAGGCAGCACACTTCGAAGCTTTCATATAAGCTTAGAGGCAGGTCAATGGGTACCAGGTTAGAGGCAAACTTACCAGTGGATGATCTTACAACACACTTCTCACTATGACTAGCCTTGGCTACAACAACAAAAAAGGGCTTATAGCCCACTATTGTACTACCTCTGTCTTTGTTCTTAGGTCCCCTTCGTATTTAGTGTAAAATTTTGACCATAAATTTACATAAGAAAATGTCAATGCATGTCACCAGAAATTATACCATTAGAAATTATGTTCAAATACGAATCAAACGATATAATTTTTAGTGACATGCATTAACATTTTTTAGTTAAATCTATGGTCAAAATTTGATACTAGAAAATACCAAGGGGACTAGTAAACCAGGACGGAGGTAGTACTTGCTCTTAGGGCATCCACAGTGGTTGGAGACAGAATTGCCTCTAAGCTGGGGTCCACATTGCTGCCTCTAAGGTTAGAAAAAAATGCTACAATGTATGGCATTTGAGTGCAGCTTCTACAGTGGTCCCACAAAAACAATAATGAAGTTGATATGTGATTCACTTTTCAGTTGGGAGACTCAAGAAAGTGGATGACATGCAGGGACAGATGAATGTTTTAATTAAAATAAAAGCTTGGAGGCAGCCTCTTAGCTTAGAGGTGATGCCAAGGATTTTTTGCTAGAGGCAACTCCACGCAATGTATAGAGGCAACCTCTAAAGTCTTAGAGGCAAGCTATAGAGGTAGCAAAAGTGCATATTGTGGATGCTAGTCTAAGTTACTTCCCACTATGACTAGCTTTGGCTACAACAACAAAAAAAAGATGTAGGTCATCACGTGAGAAAAATTAGTAAGAACATTTCTTTCAGTATATAGTGCGTAGATGCAGTTTCGAACACTACACTTGTTATTGTAACTTGGGAAAATTATGAAAAAATTGAGCTCCGTTGTGGTTCACATTTAATAGGAAAGGAGTTTCACCTCGATGAGTACCTTCTCTGTGCACGGAAAGCATATAAGGAATCCAACAACTTGATCCAGATTGGGCCCGATAGATTTTATTGCCAAGATCTTCACTGTGCGCACAGAGTGGGTCAAGCTTGTGGGAATCATTTTCTGGATGACAGCCGAACATACATCAAGAAAAAAAATTAAAATGTGAATTTCAAGAAGAACAAGGAGAAGAAGAAGAGTGTTGTACCTGAACAATTATGGATCCAATAACAAATTCAGAGAATTTGGTAGACGAGTAGGCCAATGTTGTCAATTTCAGCGCGTCAATTACCGTGATTTTTGTTGGACCTTCTAGATCAGATACGAGCAGTCTCTCAAGGAAAGGCACATTCTCAATGACCATACCGTGAAACAGCTCAACTGATCTCTTCCCATGTAATGTCTTAATGCGGGGCCAGCAAGACACTTAAATACATCAGAGATTCGTCGAGGTGATGTGGAGGCTAATGTACCCATGGATCTGCCGAAGGCAAAGGTACTCGAGCGTAGTAGAGCCGCGGAGCAGGTGCTCCATAGCCTCCTTCAAGATGCCAATGTTAAAGAGGTCGAGCTGCTTGAGTTGAGGGAGAAGAAGAGCGGGCGCGACATTAATCTGGGGAAAATAGCAGGAGCTAAACCTGCAGCGGCATAGCATTGGCGCGAGGTGGTGCGCGGACAGTGGTAGAGAGCGACATCATGCACCCTCAAACCTGAGCTCCTCGAGCTGATCTAGGGCGGGGGATAAGAACCACTCATCGAATTTGGCTTGGACCTTGCAGTTGGTACTGAACATGCGAATGTCAAGGCGTCTGGCTGGCCCAGGGTGCGATGCAAGGATCTTGGATACTGCAGCCATGCGTTTGCAATCCCTGTTGCAGAGGCAGATGTCGACAGTGAGGTTGAGGGGGATGCAGAACCAGAGGGGGCGCAGCCGCCGGGAGAGCAGGGTGGTCTGCACGACAGATTTGGTGGGGAGATGGGTGATGATGACGAGCATCATGTCGTTGGGGAGGTTGCTGATGAAGTCCAGGCTCACCGGATGCGGTTTTGGCTTGAGCCGCCTCCGCTTGTTGGCTGCCTTATAATCCATGTCAGCCGGCGGCGACGCTGGTGTACACGCATGTTGGTGTGTATTGTGTGTTTGGTGTGCGTGAGGGCGTCCTTGTGTGCATGCCGCCGCGCAGTGGTGTCATGTGCGTGAGTGCGTCCTTCACGCAGAAGAAGTGTGCCCTCAATTTTGTAGCGTGCGGGGTGCTACCGCAAGTGGTTTCAACTTTGTTTATTTCACCGCATGTTAGATGGGCCTCTAGTTTATTTATTTTCACCCACTGCCACATGGGCCAGCACACCAAGATAGAAAACACGAGCTTACAAGGCAGCATGTAGACTGGTTGACCGGTCAACTAAACAATATACGGTGCTATACGATGACACAGTGACTGTATAATCCCTCGGTAAAGAGAGATCGAGTGAGAGGGGAGGCCCGTGAGAGATAGTAGAGAGAGAGAAAGAGATACTCCCTCCGTTCAATAATGTACTGCCTATAACTTTTTGAAAAGTCAAAGTTTTGAAACTTTGACCAAGTTTATAAAGAAATTACTTATATCTACAATACCAAAGATAAATGATATGAACTAAGTTCATCTTTTGATGAATCTATTGATCGTTCCAGATGTAAATGTTTTTCTCCACATATACCTGGTCAAAAATTTCTGAGGTTTGACTTTTCAAAACATCCATATGTTATGGACGTGAGAGAGTACCTAACTATAGGGAGAGAGAGAGAGATAGTGAGTGAAATAGAAAGAGTGAGTGTGCAAAATGTGTGTGTGTGTGAAAGAGACATGGACAACACACGATAAAGTAGAGAAAAAGTGTGTGTGTCTTATGCAAGCATATCACGCATGCTTTCGAGAACGGAAGCGAGGTGAGGAGATAGTGTGTGGTTGTTTGCAACGGAGAGAGAAAGACCCTAGCATGTGGCCAAGAGAGGTCTGGCAAACAAGGGAGAGAGGTCGAGAGAGACGTATGGAGAAAATGTAGGCATGGGGAGGAGAGAGTGTGTGTTTGTGATAGAGAGATCCCTTGGAGATCGTGATGGGACTACATGATACGTCTCCAACGTATCTATAATTTTTGATTGTTCCATGCTATTATAGTATCAATTTTGGATGTTTATATGTCAATATATGCAATTATATATCATTTTTTTGGGACTAACCTATTAACTTAGTGCCCAGTGCCAGTTGCTGTTTTTTTTTGCATGTTTTTGACTTTTCAGGAAATCAATATCAAACAAAGTCCAAATGAAGAAAAAACTTTGGATTAATTTTTTCTGGACCAGAAAAGACCCTAGAAGGTTCCGGAGAAGGCCATAAGAGACACGAGGGAGCGATAAGCTCTACGGGGGGCGCTTGTGGGCTCCTCATGGCACCTCCAACCCTAATTCCACCTCTATAAATTCTCAAATATTCCCTTGACATCAGAGAGCCACCCGAAATAGTTTTTCCTCTCCTGCAAGTTCCAGAACCACGAGATCCCATCTGGAGGCCTTCTCCAGTACTCCACCGGAGGGGGAATCGATCACGGAGGGGCTCTAGATCATTGGATGTGATAATCTTGATTCCTTGCAATAGTTTTGCGATATGGAGATGATAATATGTGAGTTATGCTAGTGAGTAATTGTGCTTTAGTAAGAATATTGGTGTTAAGGTTTGTGATTCCCTATGCATGCACGTAAATTCAATAGTTATGCAACGAAGTTATATCCTACTTATGGTGCATTATTCAGTGTTAGTTATGTTCAATGCATTATGACCGTTTTTGTTTTTTGGTTGGTCGCTTCTCAATCTATTTGCGAGATTCCACTTGTACTAAGCGGAATACTGCTTGTGCATCTAATTCCTTAAACCTAAAGTTGTGCCAAATGAGTCCACCATACCTACCTATATGCGGTATTTACATGCTGTTCCAAGTGAATTTTCATGTGCCAACTCTAATCATTAAAAAAAATCCATTTTGTGTGCTCATACCGCTCATGAAGCAGCAGGGGGTGGCCAATATTTTCCATACTAGGTATGTTATTCTCACGATGAGTGTTTATTCACTTGTCATTGCACGAGAGTGTGGCAGGTAATAGGGATGCCTTGTCCGAAAATGAAAAAAAAATCCTTGGAAAGTGTTTGTATGGAAGACACCCGTGGATACGGCTAGCCATGGATTGTGAAAGAATGGTGGAAAGGAAATAAACTTTATTTTCTATTTGGAAACCACCTATAATGTGCCTAGCATGGAAGATATTGGGAATTCTCGGTCGTTTTCGTTGATAGGAAAAGCATGCCTATCTCAAAAACAATTTTATCTCTATTTTAAACTTTGAGCTCTGGTACCTCTGCAAATCTCTGCTTCCCTCTGCGAAGGGCCTATCTATTTACTTTTATGCAATTTTTATTTTTATTTTGAGTCTCCATCTTCTCTTATAAAGCACCAACTAGAGAGCACTATTGTCATACTTGTGCATTGGATGCAGCTAATGTTGAGTGTCTTTCATGAATGGATCAATGACTGAGCATAATGGGCTAGGGATAACTTTCTTTAGTGTTGATAGTTTGAATGACATGGTTGCTTGTTGGTATACTTGAGTATTTATGTTTTCATGTCAAATTATAGACTATTGCTTTGAATAACTCAAGTCTAAATATCCATGCTGCAAAACAAAAGATTATATGATGAATGTGATAGGTAGCATTCCACATCAAAAATTCTGTTTTTATCATTTACCTACTCGCGGACGAGCAGGAATTAAGCTTGGGGATGCTTGATACGTCTCCAACGTATCTATAATTTTTTATTGTTCCATTCTATTATAGTATCAATTTTGGATATTTTATATGTCATTATATGCAATTATATATCATTTTTTTGGTACTAACCTATTAACTTAGTGCCCTATACCAGTTGTTGTTTTTGCATGTTTTTGGCTTTTCAGGAAATCAATATCAAACGAAGTCCAAACAGAGAAAAAACTTTGGATTAATTTTTTTCGGACCAGAAGAGACCCTAGAAGGTTCGGGAGAAGGCGAGAAGAGCCACGAGGGAGCGACAAGCCTTAGGGGCGGGCCCCAGAGGAGCGCACCCCCAGGCTTGTGGGCCCCTCGTGGCACCTCCAACCCTAATTCCACCTCTATAAATTCTCAAATATTCACCTGACATCAGAGAGCCACCCAAAATACTTTTTCCGCCGCCGCAAGTTGCAGAACCAAGAGATCCTATCTGGAAGCCTTCTTCGGTACTCCGCCGGAGGGAATCGATCACGAAGGGGCTCTACATCAACCTTGCTGCCCTTTTGATGATGCGTGAGTAGTTTACCACAGACCTACGGGTGCATGGTTAGTAGCTAGATGGCTTCTTATCTCTCTTTGATCTTCAATACAATGTTCTCCTTGATGTTCTTGGAGATCTATTCGATGTAATGACTTTTTGCAGTGTGTTTGTTGGGATCCAATGAATTGTGAGTTTATGATCAGATCTATCCATGAATATTATTTGAGTTTTCTCTGAACTCTTTTATGCATGATTACTATAGCTTCGTATTTCTCTCTGATCTATTTATTTGATTTGGCTAACTATATTGATTTTTCTTGCAATGGGAGAGGTGCTTTGTAATGGGTTCGATCTTGCGGTGCTCAATCCCAGTGACAGAAGGGGACATGACACGTATGTATCCCTGCTATTAAGAGTAAAAAGGTGGGTTTTATTCACACATGAGTTTATCTTGTCTACATCATGTCATCTTGCTTAAGGCGTTACTCCGTTTTCTATGAACTTAATACACTAGGTGCATGCTGGATAGCGGTTGATGTGTGGAGTAAAAGTAGTAGATGCAGAATCATTTCGGTCTACTTGTCTCAAACGTGATGCCTATATATGATCATTGCCTTGGATATCGTCATAATTATTTGCTTTTCTATCAATTGCCCAATGATACGTCTCCAACGTATCTATAATTTTTGCGTGTTCCATGCTGTTATATTATCATTCTTGGATGTTTTCCAATCATTTTATAGCAACTTTATATCATTTTTGGGACTAACCTATTGACATTGTGCCCAGTGCCAGTTGCTATTTTTTGCTTGTTTTTTTACTTCACAGAATATTAGTACCAAACAGAGTCCAAACGCAGTGAAACTTTTTGGAGAATTTTTTTGGACTAGAAGACACAACATGGGCCAAAGAAGTACCAGAGGGGAGGCCCGAGGTGGGCACAACCCACCTGGGTGCACCCAGGAGCCCAGGCGTGCCCTGGGGGGTTGTGCCCCCCTCGGTGGCCTCCCGCATCGCCTCTTTGCCCTATAAATCTCCAAATATTCCAGAAACCCTAGGGGAATCGATGAAACACAATTCCAGCCGCCGCAAAGTTCCAGAACCATGAGATCCAATCTAGACACCATCATGGAGGGGTTCGTCATCCTCATTGGTTCCTCTCCGATGATGCGTGAGCAGTTCATCATAGACCTACGGGTCCGTAGGCAGTAGCTAGATGGTTTCCTCTGTCTCTTTTGATTCTCAATACAATGGTCTCTTGGAGATCTATTTGATGTAACTCTTTTTGCGGTGTGTTTGTTGGGATCCGATGAACTTTGAGTTTATGATCAGATCTATATCCATGAATATTATTTGAGTCTTCTTTTGATCTCTTATATGCATGATTATTTATAGCCTCGTATTTCTTCTTCGAATCTTTGGTTTAGTTAGGCCAACTAGATCAATTTTTCTTGCCATGGGAAGAGGTGATTTGTGATGGGTTCGATTGTGCGATGTTCTTTCAAAGTGAAAGAAGGGGCAGCAAGACACGCATGTATCATTGCTATTAAGGATAACAAGATGGGGGCTATTCCTACATGAATAGATCTCATCTACATCATGTCATCGTTCTTATTGCATTACTCCGTTTCTCCATGAACTTAATACACTAGATGCATGTTGGATAGCGGTCGATGTGTGGAGTAATAGTAGTAGATGCAGGGAGGAGTCGGTCTACTAATCTTGGATGTGATGCCTATATATTGATCATTGCCTTGGATATCGTCATAACTATTCGATCTTCTATCAATTGCCCAACAGTAATTTGTTTACCCACCATGTGCTATTTTCTTGAGAGAAGCACTAGTGAAATCTATGGCCCCGGGTCTATTCTTTATCATATTTGCTTTGAGATCTATTTTTATTTGCTTTTGTTTTCAGATCTATTATTCCAAAAACCCAAAAATACCTTGCTGCATTTTTTTGCTATTTATTTTATTTCGCGTTTTATCGAGATCTATTTATCCAATCTACACAATTTTTATCGTGTCAATTTGACAATTTCTGGCTCCGTTACCCGTAGAGGGATTGACAACCCCTCATAAGCGTCGGGTTGCAAGTATTTGTTCTTTGTTTGCAGGTACTGTTTACATAGTGTTGCTTGGTTCTCCTACTGGATTGATACCTTGGTTTCATAACTGAGGGAAATACCTACCATTGTTGTACTGCATCATCCCTTCCTGTTTGGGGAAATACCGACGTAGTTCAAGCGACATCAAAAGGAATTTCTAGCGCCGTTGCCGGGAAGACATCATCAACATCTATCAGGTTCCTACTCACAAATATCATCTGCTTGCAATTTACATTATTTGCCTTTTGCCTCTCATTTTCATCTCCCCCACTTCACAAAAATTTGCCTTCTTTTTCCTTTGCCTTTTTCTCGTTCGATCTCTTATTTGCTATCTTTGCTTGTGTTATCATGTGCCTTCTATATGCTTGCATCTTTGCTTGCTAAAAACCTATTGATATGGATCCCCATCCACTTGCTAATCTTTTTAAAAGATCCAATCATGATGAACCAATTGCTAGTGAGTTGAGTGCATTGGAGTATCTTTATGAAGGTTTGCTTGAGATTCGTGAATCTAAAAATTGTGATGAAGAAATTTATGAAGTGATTCATGATAGCTCCTTGAATAAAAAGCATGATTGCAATGATTTTACTATAAATTCTATTAACGTCAATTGTGATAATAATATGCAAAACCCCAATCTTAGGGATGCCAATTTTGCTATGTCCACTACTTATTGCAATGATCATGATTGGGGTGATTCTTCTTATGATCTTAAAAATTTATTTAAGCCTCATGATGAATATGATATTGATAATAATCTTTGCAATAATATTGAAAGTGGGTTTGGAAGAGCATCAACTTTAGGTAAAAATAATCCCACATATTTGGAGAGTGTTCAATCTCATGATTTTTTTGATAAAAGTGGGTTTGGAGAGGTCGATACTTTAGTTGATGTTAATCCCACTATCTTGGAAGATTATAAGACTTTTATGCATGTGGATCATGAAGAAAAAAAATTATATGATAGCTATATTGTTGAATTTGATCCTACATGTAATTATTATGAGAGAGGAAAATATTGTGGTAGAAACTTTCATGTTACTAAATTACCTCTCGTTATGTTGAGATCGTCAATGTTTTACTCTTCTACCTTGCATATGCTAGAAATTTCTTGTCTTGATAATTTGTTTGCTTATGAAATGCCTATGCATAGGAAGTATGTTAGACTAAATGTGTTTTTCACATGTTTCATGCTGCTATCTTTGTGTTTCAATTATTATCTTTTATGTGAGCATCATTAAAATCATCAATGCCTAGCTAGGGCATAAAACGATAGCGCTTCTTGGGAGGCAACCCAATGAATAAAATTTATTTTTGTCTTTTTATTTCTTTTCTTGAGTGTTTACAAAATTATGCCTCTATTGTGATTGTGCTTTTTATGTTTTAATTAGTGTTTGTGCCAAGTAAAGCCTTTGGGATAGCTTTGGTGATAGTTGATTTGATCCTGTTGAAAAACAGAAACTTTTGCGTCCACTAACAGAATTGTTTAAATTTACAGAAGCAATGAAAAATTCTGAATTTTTTACACACGATTGATATACACATTGGATCTGTTATACTAATTTTTCAGTTTGGAGTTATAGAAGTATGAGTACAATTTGCATCTTTACAGACTATTCTGTTTTTGATAGATTCTGTTTCTTTGCATTGTGTGCTTATTTTGATGAATCTATGGATTGTATCGGGGGGTATAAGCCATGGTAAAGTTAGAATACAGTAGATATAATGCAATAACAAAATTTGAATGGGTTTTCTACAGTACTTAAAGTAAAGATTAGTTTTCTTATACTAACGGATCTCACGAAGGTTTTGTTAAGTTTTGTGTGATTGAAGTTTTCAAGTTTTGGGTGAGATCGCGATGGATGAAGGAATAAGGAGTGAAAAGAGCCTAAGCTTGGGGATGCCCCATGGCACCCCAAGTTAATATTCAAGGAGAACCAAGCATCTAAGCTTGGGGATGCCCCAGACTGCATCCCCTCTTTCTTCTAACGACCATCGGTAATTTACTTGGAGCTATATTTTTATTCGTCACATATCATGAGTTTTGCTTGGAGCGTCTTGTATTATGTATGTCTTTGCTTGTTTTGCTTTTTAGTTTCTCACAAGTATCCTTGATGGACACACCTATTTGAGAGAGCCAAAATTATGCTATGATTTGTTAGAATTGCTCTATATGCTTCACTTAAAAAAAATTGAGCTATGGAATTGCTCTAGTGCTTCACTTATATCTTTTTGAGAACGATGTTCTTTAATATTTTTGAAGAAATGCTCTCATCCTTCACTTAGATTTATTTGAGACTTAGTAAATTTTTGAAGAAATTCTCTCATGCTTCACTTATATTATTTTGAGAGACGAAATTTTTTATGCTCATGTTCTTCACTTAAATTTATTTGAGCTTGTCAAAAGCAATTGCAATATATGAAACTAGTCCCAAAGTGATAGATATTCAAGAGGGATATAATAAAAACTTACATGAAGATCATTGGACAAAATAAACTTGATTCTTTGTAATAGTTTTGAAATATGATGATAGTGATATGTGAGTCAGGTTGGTGAGTAATTATGCTTTAGTAAGAATATTGGTGTCAAGGTTTGTGGTTCCCTATGCAAGCACGAAAGTCAATAGTTATGCAATGAAATTATATCCTAGTTGTGGTGCATTATTTTGGGTGTTTTTTTACCATAAGACAGTAAGGCAAAAGCCCTACTGTGTGTCATTTTTCATTAATAAATAAATCATAAAATAGTCTTACAATGGTTGATGGGGGAACAACCAGAGATGGTCTAGGAGTACATGAAAAAGGAAGAGAAAGGCCTGAAAAATTAAATATTATCAATCCAAGATGACATGGCATCCTTCAGACTAGGTTTGGCTCTCAGCATGGTTAATTTGAACGTTCTGATAAAATCATATCTGCATTCAATGATTGAGCTAGGAATTCCTTCAAATATCAAGCCATTTCTTTGATTCCAGATGCTCCAGCTGCCCACAATCATAATTTCCATGAAATAAGCAAGATGGTATCTTTGTTTAGCATCAATTATCATATCATGGATATTCATATCTGTGTTCCATTCAATACCAATATTCCACCAAAATCCTTGACTGAATGGGCAAGAAAAGAGAAGGTGAGTTATGTCTTCCATATCTTCAACATTGCATAAGACACATTTAGTGGAATCAAGGTGCATACTTTTCCTAGTCAAAAGATCACATGTATTTGTTCTGTCATTGAGCATAAGCCAGTAGAAGAATTTATGCTTTGGTAAATAGCAAGATTTCCATATCCATTTGAATGGATCAGCAGCATCTTCATCTTTCATGAGATAGTTATAGATCTTCTTTGTCATGTTTGAAGAGTTGCCCCAATTGAAATTCCAGTTGTCATGATCATTATTCTGTCTGATGTTATTTAACTGATCAGACAGTAGGTGAAACTATTGATGGGCAGTAATGGATAGTGGTAGTTGAAATAAGCTATAATAATTCACCAAACATTTGGCTGTACAAATAGATATGTTCTCCTGTTGATTGAAGGAGTGTAATTCAGGGAACTTCAGTTTCATAATAGAGCCATTCTAATTGTGTCCCCATAGCAGAGTAGAATTTCCTGATTTAACTTCACAGGAAGTCATATCTTTAAATAAGTCAAACAGTTTCATGCAATCCTTCTACCAAAAAGAACCTTTGTTGTTGTTGGAATGCGGTATTTCGTTGTTTTGGTAGTAAGCCTTCCAAATTAATTTGACCCATGGAACATCAATCTGATTGTAGAATTTGTATAGGTGTTTGATAAGGAGGGCTTTATTTTGCACTCTTAAATTTAGGACACCAAGGCCTCCTTGTTGTTTTGGTTTGCATATCATATCCCAACTAGCCAAACATTTGCGTGTTTTATTAATCTCATTTCCATACCAGAGAAAATTCTGCTTGATTTTTCAACATGATCCAATATGGTGAGATGAACTTTAAGGGAGCACATAGCAAATATAGGCATGGAAGCAACGACATAATTTATGTATGTTAGTCTGTCAGAATGATTCATGAATCGGTGTTAGTTATGCTTAATGCTCGCTTATGTGATTTTTTGTTTCTTGGTTGGTTGCTTCTCAATCTTTTTGCTAGCCTCCACTTGTACTAAGTAGAAATACTACTTGTGCATCCAAAATCTTTAAACCCAGTTTTGCCACATGAGTCCACCATACGTACCTATATGCGGTATTTCCATGCTGTTCTAAGCAAATTTGTATGTGCCATCTCTAATTTTCAAAATGAATTTCCTTTTTGTGTGCTCGTACCGCTCATGAAGCGGTAGGGGGTGGCCAAATATTTTCCATGCTAGATGTGTTATTCTCAAGATGAGTGTTTATTCACTTGTCATTGAACGAGAGTGCGGCGGTAATAGGGATGCCCAGTCCCGAAATGAAAAAGAAATTTACTTTATGTTGTCAAATGATAAATTCCTTGAAAAGTGTTGGTATGGACGGTACCCGTGGATACGGCTAGCCGTGGAATGTGAAAGAATGGTGGAAAAAAGGAATAAACTTTATTTTCTATTTGGGAACCGCCTATGATATATCTAGCATGGAAAGTGTTGGGAATTACTCGGTCGTTTTCGTTGACGGGAAAAGTATGCCTCTCAAAAATTTTATCTCTCAATTTAAGCCTTGAGCTCTGGCACCTCTACAAATCCCTACTTCCCTCTACGAAGGGCCTATCTATTTACTTTATGTAGTTTTTATTTTTATTTGAGTCTCCATCTTCTCTTATAAAGCACCAACTAAGGGGAACTATGATCATACTTGAGCATTGGATGTAGCTAATATGCGAGTGTGTTTCACGAATGGATCAATGATTGAGCATGATGGGCTAGGGATAACTTTCTTTAGTGTTGATATTTTGAAAGACATGGTTGCTTGTTGATATGCTTGAGTATTGAAATCTTCATGTCAAAACTATACTATCGCTTTGAACCATATAAAATTCCAAATGTCCATGCTACAAAAGAAAAGAATATGTGATGAACATGTTAGGCAGCATTCCACATCAAAAATTCTGTTTTTATCATTTACGAAACGAGGACGAGTAGTAATTAAGCTTGGGGATACTGATACGTCTCCAATGTATCTATAATTTTTGCTTGTTCCATGATGTTATATTATCATTCTTGGATGTTTTACAATCATTTTATAGAAACTTTATATCATTTTTAGGGACTCACCTATTGACATAGTGCCCAGTGCCAGTTGCTATTTTATGCTTGTTTTTTTACTTCACAGAATATTAGTACCAAACGGAGTCCAAACGCAGCGAAACTTTTTGGAGATTTTTTTTGGACCAAAAGACACAACATGGGCCAAAGAAGTACCGGTGGGGAGGCCCGAGGTGGGCACAACCCACCTGGGCACGCCCAGGAGCATAGGCGCGCCCAGGGGGGTTGTGCCTCCTCGGTGGCCTCCCGCACCGCCTCTTCGCCCTATAAATCCCCAAATATTCCAGAAACCCTAGGGAAGTCGACGAAACACAAATCCAGCCGCCGCATATTTCGGAACCACGAGATCCAATCTAGACACCATCATGGAGGGGTTCATCATCCTTATTGGTGCCTCTCCGATGATGCGTGAGTAGTTCATCATAGACCTACAGGTCCGTAGGCAGTAGCTGGATGGCTTCCTCTCTCTCTTTTGATTATCAATACAATGGTCTCTTGGAGATCTATTTGGTGTAACTCTTTTTTCGGTGTGTTTGTTGGGATCCAATGAACTTTGAGTTTATGATCAGATCTATATCCATGAATATTATTTGAGTCTTCTTTTGATCTCTAATATGCATGATTATTTATAGCCTCGTATTTCTTCTTCGGATCTTTGGTTTAGTTAGGCCAACTAGATCGATTTTTCTTGCCATGGGAAGAGGTGCTTTGTGATGGGTTCGATCGTGCGGTGTTCTTTCCCAGTGACAGAAGGGGCAGCAAGACACGCATGTGCCGTTGCTATTAAGGATAACAAGATGAGGGCCATTCCTACATGAATAGATCTCGTCTACATCATGTCATCATTGTTATTGCATTACCCCGTTTCTCCATGAACTTAATACACTAGATGCATGCTGGATAGCGGTCGATATGTGGAGTAACAGTAGTACATGCAGGCAGGAGTCGGTCTACTAATCTTGGACGTGATGCCTATATATTGATCATTGCCTTGGATATCACAATAATTATTTGATCATCTATCAGTTACCCAACCGTAATTTGTTTACCCACCGTGTGCTATTTTCTTGAGAGAAGCCACTAGTGAAATCTACGGCCCCCGGGTCTATTCTTTATCATATTTGCTTTGAGATCTATTTTTATTTGCTTTTGTTTTCAGATCTATTATTCCAAAAACCCAAAAATACCTTGCTGCACTTTTTTGCTATTTATTTTATTTCATTTTTTATCGAGATCTATTTATCCAATATACACAATTTTTATCCCGTTAACTTGACAATTTCTGGCGCCGTTACCCGTAGAGGGATTGACAACCCCTCATAAGCGTCGGGTTGCAAGTATTTGTTCTTTGTGTGCAGGTACCGTTTACATAGTTTTGCTTGGTTCTCCTACTGGATTGATACCTTGGTTTCATAACTGAGGGAAATACCTACCGTAGCTGTACTACATCATCCCTTCCTCTTGGGGAAATACCGACGTAGTTCAAGCGACATCAACCAACAGTAATTTGTTTACCCACCATATGCTATTTTCAAGAGAGAAGCCTCTAGTGAAAACTATGGCCCCTGGGCCTATCTTTTATCATATATTAAA
Organism: Thinopyrum elongatum; assembly: GCA_011799875.1. Taxonomy (NCBI): domain Eukaryota; kingdom Viridiplantae; phylum Streptophyta; class Magnoliopsida; order Poales; family Poaceae; genus Thinopyrum; species Thinopyrum elongatum. The sequence continues at coordinate 152,790,212 of CM022300.1, read as the reverse complement.
ACAAAAAATACCCTGCTGCATTTTTTTTCTTTATTTTATTTTTATTTTTGTTTGATCTGTCTATCATCGTACAATTTAATCTTGCTCGTAACCGTCGAGGGATTGACAACCCCTTGTTCATGTTGGGTTGCAAAGATTTGTTGTTTGTGTGCAGGTGCTGCTAACGAGGTGTTGCTTGGTTCTCCTACTGGATTAATAACCTTGGTTCTTAACTGAGGGAAATACTTATGTCTACTGTGCTGCATCATCCTCTCCTCTTCGGGGAAATCACAACGCAGTTCACACGTAGCACTACATGGGTGGGAGATCGAGTGACAAGATACCCCGAGAGAGATCGAGATCTACATAGGGATGGAAGGAGACAATACGTGTGTTCGTGATGGATAGTGAGAGATAGTCATACTTAGGGGGGAGTGCATGTGCCTATGATGGAGTGAGAGATTATGGTACTTAGGGGGGTGCGTGTCAGATAGAGAGAGAACAAGGGGGGAGAGTGTTAGATGGGTCTATGTAGTGCGAGCGAGATATGTGTATGTGTGACCTAGGGAGATATAAAGTTTGAGAGAGATAGAGGAGCTCCAATACGGCTGAGTGGTGTGCCAAAGAGTTGAGAGAGAGAAAGAGATACTCCCTCCGTTCGATAATGTAGTGCATATAAATTTTTTAGAAGTCAAACTTTGGAAACTTTGACCAAGTTTACATAGAAAATTATTTATATCTACAATACCAAAGGTACATCATATGAAACTACATCTTGTGATGAATCTAATGATATATGTTTGTCGTTCTAGATGTATATGTTTTTCTCCATGTACCTGGTGAAACTTTGTGAGGTTTGACTTTCCAAAAAATCTATATGCTATGGACCAAAGAGAGTACCTAAGTCGAGAGAGATCACGTGCGTGTGAAGGAGAAAGAGTGAGTGTGCAAAAAGAGTGTGTGTGAAAGAGAAAGGGACAACTAACGATAAAATAGAGAGAGTGTGTGTGTCTTATACAAACATATCACGCATGCATCTCCGAGATAGAAAGCAAGGTGAGGAGATACACGGAGATAGCTAGTGCGTGGTTGTTTGCAACGGAAAGAGACCCCCCTATAGCACCTGTCCAATAGAGGTCTGGCCCACAAGGGACAAAGGTCGAGAGGGACGTATGGAGAATATGGACGCATGGGGAGGGAGGGAGGCGTGTTTGTGATAGAGAGATCCCCTCGAGATCTTGAGGGGACTATATGGGTGGGAGATCGAGAGACGAGGTGTGTGTGCGATAGAAAGATGCCCGAGAGAAATCGAGATAGACCAAGTGAGGGAAAGAGGCAATGCGTATGTTTATGATGGAGACTGAGAAATAGACATATACATAGGGGGCACTGCGTGTGCCTACAATGGAGTGAGAGATAGTCGTACTTAGCTAGGCGTGAGATTGCGTGTGTGTGTGTGTGCACGTGTGAGATGGAGAGAGAATGAGGGAGAGAGAGAAAGAGAGTTTTAGAAGCGTCTATCTAGTGTGAGTGAGATATGCATGTGTATGTGGGACCTCAGGAGATAGAGAGTTCGAGAGAGAGAGAGGGAAGAGCCCCGAGACGGCGGAGTGGTGCGTGAGAGAGTTACGGACAACGAGCTAGGGAATTTGTGTGCGTACGAATGAGTGCACCCTAGATATTTAGCTTAGACTAGAGAGTCATACATTGTGTGCGAAAGAGACCTATACATGGAGTGTGCATGCGAACTAGAAAGACCGGCAGAGAGAGAGGGAGAGAGGGGGAGGGAGGGAGGGAGAGGGACCGACAAGTTTTGCGTGTGTATGCGTGCGATACAAACAAAGATTGTCGGCTAGAGAGAGAACGGGAGTGCGGGAGAGGGGAGAGGCCACGTTTATGCATCGAAGACTAATATAAACCATGATTCGGTATAAATTAGCATTCAAATCTTTGAATTGGAGAACATGGTGTTTGCAATCCACACATGAACAGAGATATGCGTATCAAACAAGTTCATTAATTTGACTTTCAGCATGTTCATGGAGTACTATAATACAACATGCTACTCAATTGAGGTGTTCAGTTTTAGATTTAGTCCCCAATTTTGACCGGGTGAATGAGCTATTTCATTGAATCGAGATATTTCATTTTGGGTTTTATTCCCGTTTTTGAGTGGGTCAACTATTTATCAAATAAATCGGTAGCAACGAGCATGCAAAAACACGTCCCGAGCATCATCTCACCATCTAAAAAAGAAGTGGCAAGCTAATATTTCAAATTTGATTCGAATCGACTTGGTAAGGTAGACGTGGATGTTCGTTCTCCCAAAATTTGAACGAACCGCTAAACACCCTCTGCTCGTTGGAATTCCCCAGAGCAAATAAATGGGAGACACCAAATTACCGGCCTATGTGGGACCCGCATCAATTGGCCCGTTGTGCATCGAGGGTAGGTTTGTAACTTCATCCAAGCGCGCCCTCTAGTCGGCCGAAATGACAGGTGCCAAATAATTCATAAACCATGGGCGGCAAAACACCCTCTCCTCGGCCGAAATGGCAAGTGCCGAATAACTCACAAACCATGGGCGGCAAAACACCCTCTCCTTGGCCGAAATCGCTCGCGCCCACTATTTCAAAACACGCCTGAAATTGCTGGCGCCCACTATTTGGGAGAAGCAAAGTTACCTTACTATCCCCGACCCTCAAGACACACACCCAAGCACACAAGCCAAAAGGTAGGGGTAGAATTGTAACTTCCCCCACATTTCAGACAAATGCATCCATAAGACATGGTTGCCCCTCCCAATTCCCCATTCATACACTGTGGGCACCAAATCACCTTCTTCCCAGCCGTGAAACATCAGCCCCTCCTCCATGGTGCCCCCACCGCACCAAATTCATCGCCGCCCTCCTCACCAATGCCGGAGCCGCTGTCCATTTGCTGTCGTGAACTGGGCCATGTGCCTCTTACTCCGTGCTGCCGGAGTTGCCTCGACGATGACCACGTGAACCGTACCAGAGCCGATTCACCCACGTCGTTGTGCACTGCGCCGGAGCAGCTCCAACTTCGGACACGTCCAGGGCCCCAACGCTGCTTCCCTATAGCCATCGACCATCATGACATATTTGCTTTCCCGCCGCCGGGAGCCACTGCAACTACGCCGCCCTCACCGACTTGGCAGCTCGAGCTGCCTACTGCACCGGGCCGCAAGATAGGTCGTACACTCATCTTAAATCACTTTATTTAGGCGTCAGTCGCCTACATTTTTATTCTAGGTCAGTCGATTCCTAATGGACGGAAGCAGCACCCCTCGAGGCGGTGGAGCTCCTAGGCTGCCGGTTGGCTAGGGTAGTAGTGCCTCAGTGTTTATCATAGGGGTGCGTGGGTGCAGGTTCACCGCAGAAGTAGCGCTTAGGTGCCTATCTTAGTGTTGCGTGGGGTGAAGGTACTGCCGCCGCCGGATCTAGATGACGGCGAGTCTTTGTGGTTTGGCCTGGGTCGGCGCAACCATGGTAGTGCGGTGGGGAGGGGGGAGGGGTTTTGGTCAGAGCTGTTGTGGCCAGGGACGGTGGAGGCAGGCTGCTCTGCCGGTGGTCACTGGCTCTTCGGGGAAGATCCTGAACAGTGTCAGCCGAGAGGCACAAGACGGCCATCCAGCCATCCGGCATAGATCGGACAGTACCAAAAAAGCGAGTGACCCCAATTTAATTTTCAGTCAACAGACATGTGACCAGTCTCGTACCTTAGTGTTGCTCTCTTAGGGTATTTCTTCAGATCAGAGATATATGTCGTTCTTAACATTGTGTGTTTTCTGCATCTTCAGCCACACCGTCTTCCTTCTCACCACAGCTGCTCCAGCAAGGGAAGCATACACTATAAGGGAGTTATGGTCCACACTCAACAGTTCCCTTCCTCGAATGTGCCTGCCCGACATGGACAGCCACAACAACCGTAGGGCCATCGACAAGTTAGCAGATGATGCTCACTCCTATGGATGGCGGCCAGATAGGTTGTACCATCATCTTACTTGTGTGCAACATTTACGGCTTCGTTATTCATCTAAGCATGGAAAATAGATTATCGCATGTCACTGTATATTCATGCTGATCTCTTAAGAGCCTTGTGATAACCCACAAGTATAGGGGATCACAACAGTTTTCGAGGGTAGAGTATTGAACCCAAATTTATAGATTCGACACAAGGGGAGCCAAAGAATATTTGCAAGTATTAGCAGCTGAGTTGTCAATTCAACCACACCGGGAGATTAATTATCTGCAGCAATATGATCAGTAGCACAGTAATATGATAGTTTTGATAGTAGTGATGATAGTAATAGTAACAGTAATAGTGATAGCAATGATTTTGTAGCAAGCGTAACAGTAGCAACAACAGTAGTAACTTAGCAAGAACAATATATGGAAAATTAGTAGGCATTGGGTCAGTGAATTCATTGGATGATATTCATCATATAACAGTCATAACCTAGGGCGATACAAAACTAGCTCCAGTTCATAAATATAATGTAGGCATGTATTCCGTAAATAGTCATACGTGCTTATGGAAAGAACTTGCATGACATCTTTTGTCCTACCCTCCCATGGCAGCGGGGTCCATAAGGAAACTAAGGGATATTAAGGCCTCCTTTTAATAGAGAACCGGAACAAAGCATTAGCACATAGTGAATACATGAACTCCTCAAACTACGGTCATCACCGGAAAGTATCCCGAATACTGTCACTCTGGGGTTTACGGATCATAACACGTAATAGGTGACTATAACTTGCAAGATCGGATCTAGAACATAGATATAATGGTGATAACATAAACGGTTCAGATCTGAAATCATGGCACCCGGGCCCAAAGTGACAAGCATTAAGCATGGCAAAGTCATAGCAACATCAATCTCAGAACATAATGGATACTAGGGATCAAGCCCTAACAAAACTAACTTGATTACATGATGAATCTCATCCAACTCCCTCACCGACCAGTGAGCCTACGAAGGAATTACTCATTCCCAGTGGGGAGCATCATGGAATTGGAGATGGAGAAGGGTTGGTGATGATGAAGATCGAAGATTCCCCTCTTCGGAGCCCCAAACGGACGCCAGATCTGGCCTCCCGATGAAGAACTGGAGGTGGCGGCGGCTCCGTATCGTGAAACGCAATAATTCTTTCTCCCTGATTTTTTTTCGCCGAAAATGTGATTTTATAGCATCAGAGATAGGGTCTGTGGGGACACCAGGTGGGGACAACCCACTAGGGTGCGCCAGGAGGGGGGTGCGCCCTGGTGGGTTGTGCTCACACAGGGGCCCCCCTCCGATGGTTCTTGGCTCCAGTATTTTTCTTTTATTCCATAAAAAATCTCCAAAAATTTTGTTACATTCGAGAACTTTTATTTCTGCACAAAAAACAACACCATGGTAGTTCTGCTGAAAACAGCGTCAGTCCAGGTTAGTTTCATTCAAAACATTCAAATTAGAGTCCAAAACAAGAGGAAAAGCATTAGGAAAAGTAGATACGACAGAGACGTATCAACTCCCCCAAGCTTAAACCTTTGCTTGTCCTCAAGCAATTCAGTTGATAAACTGAAAGTGAAAAAGAAAAACTTTTACGAACTCTTTTGCTCTTGTTTACAGAAATAAGCTTAAGTAGCACCCAGGTTTTCAGCAAAGATTATGACTAACCATGTTGACAATAACTCTTAAGAATTATATTAACTCATGTCAATGGCATAATCAACTAGCGAGCAATAATAAGATATCTCAAATGACAACACTTTGTCAAAACAACCATGATATAATATGACAACAGTGGTATCTCGCTAGCCCTTTCTGAGACCGCAAAACATAAATGTAGAGCACCTCCAAAGTTCAAGCAACAACTAAACATTGTAATTCATGGTAGAAAAGATCCAGTCATGATGCATCCAACATTAACTATACACAACGCATGAGGATGACAATAGTGCTCTCAGATCTAGCGCTTATTTGAGAAGGTGATGACTCAATGTAAAAGTAAATAGATCCCTTCGCAGAGGGAAGCAGGGATTTGCAGCGGTGCCAGAGCTCAGATTTTTAAAACAGAGATAAATGAAATTTTAAGAAATGCACCCTTCCTGTTTACTTCACGACCATTAGTTATCGATATCTTCCATGCTAAACACATTAGTGGCGGTTCCCAAGCGATAAAAGTAAAGGTTTACTCCCCCTCCACCAACAAACACAATCCACGGCTAGCCGAATCCACGGGTACCGTCAATACCAACATCAGTCCTCGGGGAGTTTTGTTTAATTATTTGCAATTTGATTTCGGGACTGGGAATCCCTATTACCGCCCTTCTCATGCAAGGACGAGTGAATAAACACTCATCAGGAGAATAACCCGCTTAGCATGGAAGATACTGACTACCTCCTGTCGCTCTATGAACAATCCAGGAACACAAAAACGGATGCTTATTTGAAGTTTTTAGAGGTGGCATATGCAAATTTACTTAGAACGGCAGGGTAATACCGCATATAGGTAGATATGGTGGACTCATCTAGAATAACTTGGGTTTTAGGATTTTGATGCACAAGCAGCATTTCCGCTTAGTACAGGTGAAGGCTAGCAAATAGGTTGAGAAGCAGCCAGCTAGAGAGCGAAAACGGTCATGAACATGCATTATGCATAATAAACATTGAATACTAGCATGAGTAGTATATGAACACCATGAACATAAATATCATAGAGGCTATGCTGGTTTTGATTCAACTACATGCATGAACATGTGCCAAGTCAAGCCACTCGAAGCATTCGTAGGAGGTACCACATCATCATACCACATCACAATCATTTTAATGCATGTTGACATCCAAGATAAATCATTATCCACTCCTAGCTACTTAAGCATGGCATGAGAAACTATAATCTCTAATTGTCATTGCAAACATGTTTGATCATAATAGGCTGAATCATGGATACTAGGTTAAACATATTTACAAAAACAGAACAAGTTGAGTTCATACCCGTTTCTCTCTGCCACAACCAGTTCATCAAATATCGTCATTATTGCCTTTCACTTGCACGACCGAATGATATGAAAATAATAATAGTGCAAGAGTGCCGTGGACTAAGCTAGAATCTGCAAACATTTTATTCAAGAGGAGAAGACAAGGTTATATGGGCTCTTTGTTAGATCAATATCAATGCATATGAGAGCCACTCAACATTTTCATCATGGTCTTCTCCTCGATATGACTCAATAAAAAGAAAAGAATTTCAGAGAAACACACTGAAATATTTTTGGAGTTTTTAGTTTTTCTAGAAGAAAGCAAGTTAAAGAAAAAGGGAAAACCAGAACGAGAAAAACTATTTACACGGGATGGCTCCCAACAAGCAAAAGAAGAACAAGGAAATCTTTTTGGGTTTTCTTTTAACAATACAACTAAATTAAACTAGAAAGGAAAACCAAAAAGAAGTGAGAAATATTTTTTGGTTTTATCAAAGTTTTTTCAAACACACAAGAACAGAGCGAGAAAATAAATCTAGCATGGATAATACAATGAAAAAGTGAGGACACCGACAATTGAAATGAAATACGTACTCTCCCAAGCTTAGGCTTTTGGCCTAGCTTGGTAATCACCACTCGTACTAGCCATTCGGTGCCTTCTCGAAGTGCTGTGGAGCGGGAACCTGAGCGTCCCACTCCTGAGGCTCCTCCTCTGCCCTTGCCTGGGTGTTCCGGTAGGCAATAATATCCTCAGGGCATGATCATGTATCTGCCCCTGGCAATAGAATCAAACAAAGCAGGTGCAGGCAACGGAATAATATCACGGGTTTCCACACTGAAAACCAGGTTATAAGGAATATTATTAATAGAATCATTAATATCAGTAAACTGGTGATCTTTCATCGCCTGGTGATCCAAATAAACCTTGGGTAAACGATAATCATGTTGGCGGATCTCAACTTTAAAGTGACTCGCTAAGCGAGTAGCATAAATGCCGCCGTGGATTTTGCCCTTGGCTTTGTTAAGGTGTAGACAGCGTGCAATAATAGCCCCTAGGCTATAGCTATTATTGCCATAAAGTGCGCGGCGTAAAATGGTGAAGTCCGGAGCACAGAGCTCACCGACCTTCTCTCTAGCAATTAAGCACTTAGCAATAAATAGAGCAAAATAATGCACAACATGAAACTGCAAACTAGTAGCAGTGACACTTGACACGCCTCTCTCATCTCCCACTGATAGAGTACGACAAAAGCCCTCGAACTCTGCAGGTCTAGGCTCTCTTATTTCCATGTCAGAAGGGATTAAGCATATGTCACAAAAATCAGTAAGTGGTATCTGACGGGTTTCCGCATATAAATTAAACTGAACCTCAGGGGGGTTATTCCTACTCAGAAAATGAAAACTTTGCACAAAGGATTTGTAAGGAGGTGGTATTGTTCACACTCAGCTGTGATGAAGTCGGTGAGACCACATTAGCACCAAATTGTGCGAACTCTTGACGGATTCCAGCTCCATCCATGAAGGGGTTATGCGGCCATTCGCACGGCCGCACCTCCGCCCTTCTCCGAGTGTGGAGATCGTTGTCCGATGACTCCCCAATGACTCCCTTAGAGCTCTTCTTGGAATCAAACTTCCTAAAGAAACTCATCTTATTCCTATGAATAAATTTCTGAAAATTTTAGTCCACAAAAATTTTGTCAACAAAACTTCACAAGATTGATAGCAACTACTCATAGGGATGCATAGAGGCCATATTAAGCATTCAAACTACTTAGAACTCTAAGAATTTAACATGCAAGCTCATCTATAGCAACACCAAGAGTAGCTAATTATTCAAAATATAATCCACTAAAGCAAAAACTAATTGGAGCAATGGAGGAGTCACATACGAAGTAGCAATCCCCCAAAACAGTTTCAGAAATGGAGCTTCGAGCAAAGAGATCGAAATCCGCGGGTTTAAGAGCAAGAACACAAGAGAGAGAGAGAGCAATGGTGATTTTTTTTCTGGAGGTAGGTGATGACATGGGCTAAAGAGATAAGTGAGGGGGCCCACATGGGGACCACAACCCACCAGGGCGCGCCTGGGGCTGCTGACGCGCCCAGGTGCGTTGTGCCCACCTGGTGCACCCCCCTCTCATGTTATTTGGACTATAAATTCTTAAATATTCAGAAAAAAAATCATATTAAATTTTTAGGACATTCTGAGAACTTTTATTTTTTGGTCATCTTTAATTGCACGGGAGATTCAGAAAACAGACAAAATATGGCATTTTATTTTATTTAACCAAGAAAAACAGAAAATAAAAGTTGGGAGCAAAAGGTTGTGCTTACTAAATTCATCAACTTCATACCTCTCAAAAATGATCCATTAATAAGGTTGATCAAGTCTTATTAACAACCACTTTCGATTAGCATGAAACCGAAGAACTTTCGTAAAACACTAAGTTACCTCAACAGGGATATGCATTTCCCCAACAACAAGCATTTCATATTTCTTTTTAGAAGTAGGTAGAGGTAGTTGAAAACTTCCAATAGTGAGTGTCGGGGAATTTTCAATAACATTAATACCATTCACTTGGAATTGTCTCTTCGGAAAGTGCACCGTATGCTCATTACCATTGATATGAAAAGTGACCTTGCTATTATTGCAATCAAGAACAGCCCCTGCAGTATTCAAGAATGGTCTACCAAAGATAATAGACATGTGTCGTCCTCAGGCATCTCAAGTATAACAAAATCAGTTAAAATAGTAACATTTGCAACAACAACAGGCACATCCTCACAAATACCGATAGGTATGGCAGTTGATTTGTCAGCCATTTGCAAAGATATTTTAGTAGGAGTGAGTTTATTCAAATCAAGTCTTTTATATAAGGAGAAAGGCATAACACTAACACCAGCTCCTAAATCACACAAAGCGGTTTTAACATAATTTCTTTTGATGGAGCAAGGTATAGTTGGTATTCCCGGATCTCCAAGTTTTATAGGTACTCCATCCTTAAAAGAATAATTAGCAAGCATGGTGGAGATTTCAGCTTCAGGTATCTTTTTTTTATTGGTGATGATGCCTTTCATATATTTTGCATAAGGGGCCATCTTTAATATATCAGTCAAGCGAGTGCGCAAAAAGACTGGCCTAAGCATTTCAGCAAAACGTTCAAATTCTTCATCATCTTTTTTTCTTAGTTGACTTAGGTGGAAAGGGCATGGGTTTTTGAACCCATGGTTCTCTTTCTCTTCCATGTCTTCTAGCAACAAAGTCTATTTTATCATATCTTTTATTTTTAGATTGTGGGTTATTAAGATCAACAACTGGTTCTATTTCAACATCATTATCTGGTTGTTTATCATTGTCTAGTTGAGTGTCTTCATGAACATCATCATTATCTTTTTCATTATCACTAGATGAATGTTCATTACCAGTTTGAGTTTCAGCATCAGAAATAGAAATATCATTGTTATTAGGAGGTTTTTCTATTTCAGGTTCACTAGAGGCATGGGAAGTCCTATCATTTTTCTTTTTCTTCTTCTTTCTAGATGGACTAGGTGCATTAGTGTCGACTCTTTGAGAATCTTGTTCAATTCTTTTAGGGTGTCCCTCAGGATAAAGTGGTTCCTGAGTCATTCTACCTCCTCTAGTCATTACTCTAACTTCATGATCATTCATATTATTATTCATTTCATCAAGCAGTTCTCTTTGAGATTTAGCAACTTGTTCTAACTGAGTATGAACCATGAAGGCATGTTTTCCTACAGCTCTAACATCATTGGAGATTCTAAATAACAAGTCACTCAAGTGAGCAATCATATCAGAATTATATTTCAATTGTTTCATAACATTTTCATTGAAGTGAGCTTGCTTTCTAATGTAATTATCAAAATCATAAAGGCATTGACTAGGATACATATTATAAGGATTGTCCCTTTCATCAAATTTCATTAAAGAGTTTACCTCTACCACCTTGGGTGGCGGTGTGTCAAGTCCATGTATCTCTTCAATAAGAGGTAAATTTTTAACATCCTCTGCATTACTACCTTTTTCCTTCAAAGATTTCTTTGCCTCTTGCATATCTTCCGGACTGAGATATAAGATACCCCTCTTCTTTGGAGTGGGTTTATGCGGTGGTTTAGGAAGAGTCCAATCATCATAATTTTTCAATAATTCCTCAGCTTGTCCAACAGTTTGTTCCCTGAAATCACAACCAGCACAACTATCTAGGAAGTCCCTAGAAGCATCGGTTAGTCCATTATAGAAGATATTAAGTATTTCATTTTTCTTAAGTGGATGATCAGGCAAAGCATTAAGCAATTGGAGAAGCCTCCCCCAAGCTTGTGGGAGACTCTCTTCTTCAATTTGCACAAAGTTAAATATTTCCTGTAAGGCAGCTTGTTTCTTATGAGCAGGAAAATATTTTTCAGAGAAGTAATAAATCATATCCTGGGGACTATGCACACAACCAGGAGCAAGAGTATTGTACCATATCTTAGCATCACCCTTTAATGAGAACATAAATAATTTGAGGATATAGTAGTAGCGAATCTTCTCATCATGAGCAAATAGGATGGCTATATCATTTAGTTTAGTAAGGTGTGCCACAACAGTTTCAGTTTCATAACCATGGAAAGGATCAGATTCAACCAAAGTAATTAACTCTGGGTCGACAGAGAATTCATAATCCTTATCATCAACAAAGATAGGTGAAGTAGCAAACTTAGGATCACATTTCATTCTAGCATTCAAAGATTTCTCTTTCAGTTTGCATAATAATTTCTTAAGATCATCTCTATCATTGCAAGCAAGAAAATCTCTAGCTGTCTTCTCATCCATAACATAACCTTCAGGTATCTTAGGCAATTCATATCTAGGAGAGCTAGGTCTAATAGGTGTTTCAAGATTTTCAGTTTCAGGCATTTCATCAGTTTTAGCATTCTCAATATCTTTAGCTCTAGCAATTTTTTCATCAAGAAAATCACCTAGTGGCACACCATCATCAAGCAAGGTACTAGCATCATCATGAGTAGCATTCATAGAAGTAGCATCATCAATAACTTGCGACATATCAGGATTAATAGCATGTGGTGGTGTTGCAAGTCTACTCAAAACAGAAGGTGAATCATGTGCAGAGTGTGATGGCAGTTCCTTACCTCCCCTCGTCCTAGAGGGAACGATCTTGGTTTTTGTATCCTTCAGATTCTTCATAGTGATAAATGGATAATAATCCCAAGTGACTCAACAAATATAGCTATGCTCCCCGACAATGGCGCCAGAAAAAGGTCTTGATAACCCATAAGTATAGGGGATCGCAACAGTTTTCGAGGGTAGAGTATTCAACCCAAATTTATAGATTCGACACAAGGGGAGCCAAAGAATATTTGCAAGTATTAGCAGCTGAGTTGTCAATTCAACCACACCTGGAGATTAATTATCTGCAGCAATATGATCAGTAGCACAGTAATATGATAGTTTTGATAGTAGTGATGACAGTAACTGCAATGGTAACAGTGATAGCAATTATTTTGTAGCAAGCGTAACAGTAGCAACAACAGTAGTAACTTAGCAAGAACAATATATGGAATATTCGTAGGCATTGGATCAGTGAATTCATTGGATGATATTCATCATATAACAGTCATAACCTAGGACGATACAAAACTAGCTCCAGTTCATAAATATAATGTAGGCATGTATTCCGTAAATAGTCATACGTGCTTATGGAAAGAACTTGCATGACATCTTTTGTCCTACCCTCCCGTGGCAGCGGGGTCCATAAGGAAACTAAGGGATATTAAGGCCTCCTTTTAATAGAGAACTGGAACAAAGCATTAGCACATAGTGAATACATGAACTCCTCAAACTACGGTCATCACCGGAAAGTATCCTGAATACTGTCACTTCGGGGTTTACGGATCATAACACGCAATAGGTGACTATAACTTGCAAGATCGGATCTAGAACATAGATATAATGGTGATAACATAAACGGTTTAGATCTGAAATCATGGCACCTAGGCCCAAAGTGACAAGCATTAAGCATGGCAAAGTCATAGCAACATCAATCTCAGAACATAATGGATAATAGGGATCAAGCCCTAACAAAACTAACTCGATTACATGATGAATCTCATCCAACTCCCTCACCGACCAGCGAGCCTACGAAGGAATTACTCACTCCCGGTGGGGAGCATCATGGAATTGGCGATGGAGAAGGGTTGGTGATGACAAAGGTCAAAGATTCCCCTCTCTGGAGCCCCAAACGTACTCCAGATCTGGCCTCCCGATGAAGAACAGGAGGTTGTAGCGGCTCCGTATCGTGAAACATGATAATTCTTTCTCCCTGATTTTTTTCTTTGAAAATGTGATTTTATAGCGTCAGAGATAGGGTCTGCAGGGCCACCAGGTGGGGACAACCCACCTGGGCGCGCCAGGAGGGGGCGTGCCCTGGTTGGTTGTGCTCACCCAGGGGCCCCCTCCGGTGGTTCTTGGCTCCAGTATTTTTCTTTTATTCCATTAAAATCTACAAAAAGTTTCGTTCCATTCTGAGAACTTTTATTTCTGCACAAGAAACAACACCATGGTAGTTCTGCTGAAAACAGCGTCAGCCCAGGTTAGTTTCATTCAAATCATGCAAATTAGAGTCCAAAACAAGAGGAAAAGCGTTAGGAAAAGTATATACGACAGAGGCATATCATCTTGTTCAGGAGTTAACGCTGTTCCATAGTTCAGATAAGAGACTTGTTCAGGAGTTAACGCTGTTCCATAGTTATCATTCATTAGCCAATGCTATCCCATAGGCTGGTGATTATACCACTTCTCCTATTACCTATGTTGTTGTTCTTTAATACTTTTGTGTGACATCTAGTTAATGTCGAGTACAAACAATACATATTCTATAGCTTTCATCTATGTTCTCCCTTTAGTTTTTGAAACCTGTTGCTGCTAGTTAAGTCAGTCCTACTATTTAAGTCATCTCCTACAGGCACTCATTACATGATCTAACTACTAGTTTTCTTCCATGCATGTAAGATATAATTGCACACACTGATATATCCACAAGAACCTCACAGAGCAATGTAACGGCCAACAAACTTGACATTGATGATATCCAATATGATGGAACAGTTAAAGGCAGTTCTTCAGAAGAGCTGCAGAAAGATGATGAATCCTATTCACCCCACAAGGTCCTTGCTCTTACTTGGCCCGTGATATGGGTACATCATGCATATAATGCCCTGGATTGCATCTACTCTGTTGCAATGCCATATGCTTAGTCTGCTGATCATACATGTAAATATGTCATGTCTTCCTATTTTTCAGTACCTATTCCATTCATGATAACATGTTTTGAAATTCAAGTAATGTCATTCTACTCTGTCGCAATGCCATCTGCTTAGTTTGGACATCACGCTTATGAATATCTCTTGCATTGTTATTCATCAGTATGTACTCTATCTGTCTACTATACCACGTTTTTTTACATTGAAGTGTTGTTCTACTATTCTGTTGCAATGCCATCTTAGTTTCCCATCAAACACACATATGTTACCTTTGTGTTTTTCTGTATCTATTCTAGCTATCATACAGTTTTACATTTAACTAGTGTTTCTTTTACTCTGTTGTTCTGTCATATCCCTAGCTCTTACATCATACTCCCTCCGCCCGGATTACATGTCACAGAAATGGATAAAAATGGATGTATCTAGAACTGAAATATGCCTAGACACATCCATTTATTTACGGATGGAGGTAATACATGTCAATATGTCATGCCTTTCTATTCTTCAGTACCTATTGCATCTCTCTATCGCGGCATGTTTCATAATTGAAGCACCATTCTTCTATATAAGGCATGCAAGGGGAAGACAGCTATATTAGATTCTGAAGGGCTACAAACAAGGTCTTTGCAAAAGATCCAAACGCCAGGACATAGTAAACCAACTCCAGTGTTCATAGATATTGTTCCAGCATAGAGAAACCCAACTCCTCTAGATAATAACCAGATTCCAGTGGCCAGAGAACTAGTCCGCTCCAGTCCAGCAAAAATATGTCAACTCCTTTCTAAGAAGCGTTTGCGTATCCTCGAATCATGAAATTTTATAGCATTCAGATCATATTTTTTACATATTTCTTATCTATCTCTATTTTAGAAAATAAGCTTAAAGGATAGAAGACTTTCTAAACTGGGATTGTATTTGAGGAAAGTATCTTGCGGGAATTCTTTGTGCTCCAATGCTGATGTAAGTACTTGTTGTATATCACTATATTTTTACATCAACATGTATTTTGTTAATCGGCGTGAATCCAACCTTCTGTACCCTACACCAATTATCTGATCTAAATTTACATGTAGTAAAATGTATAATTAAAGGCGATAATGTAGATTTTCGTAAGGAAAACTGCCTGGTAGTTTTGCATACTGAGCTGCATGATTGCAATATATCATATCTTGCACATTACTAAATTGTAGTGTTGTGGTCTGGTTGCCCAATCATTCATTGTGCAATGTTGCTTTTCTATTACATTACCTGGCTGATGATAGCTGTGCCATATTGTGTTAATTTGGTGTAGGCTGGTGTGGTCTGGTTGCCCAAACGTTCATTGTGTCAATGTTGATTTTCTATTATCTGACCTGGCCAATGATAGCAATGCTAGTGTGTTAATTTGGTGCAGGCTGCTGAAGATAAGAAGACAAACTCTGAAAACAGCAAGGCAACCCCATTGTTTTTGTCCAATAAATCTAGAGTAGGTAATATGGCAATAACTCTTGATTAATCTGTTCGGCTTCCCTCCTAATTTATGTTATGATGCAGTGGTCGAGACACTCTCCACTATCAGTGATACAAGCCTGCCAAAATCGCTATCTGAATCTGTTTAGTCTCCTCTGTCTCGAATCCAATGGAAAAATGTATGTTTGTGAACCAATTACTTGCTGAAGCAATGATGGAAATCATGGAGGAATCAGAGGTGCAAATTCTTGTGTAACAACAACTGATCAATGTTTTCAGAGATAGTGTAGCAAAGAAGGAAGAACTTGCTCACATGCTTATGGGCGTCATCCGCGCTGAGGTTGCAGATTGTGAGGTTGTAGATCGTTAAGTTCTGTTCATTTATTTGCACTGGCATCAACCTTTGATTGCCCAGTGGATGTAATTTCCTGTAATATATGCTTGATGTGCTACGTTTTTTGTTGTATGTCGTACATTTGCTTAGCGCGGCTCGCAATCCAGCTATCTGGGTCGAAAGCTCAACTGGTCACTAAGAATCCAAAAGAGCAGTGAAATTAGTAGCTTAGCACGAAGCGTCATGGGCCCTTTATCAAGGATAGCAGACCACTGCCCTTAATGGGCCCCCCTAATGGGCTCGCAGGGGCCAAAATTGTCTTGGGCCTTTGATTGATTGGATTTGGTCCTGTCCATAAATGGTCCTCGTAATGGGCTCACATAATAGGTGGGCCGAAATCGATGTTGGCTAATTGGGCCTACACACATGTTCAAAATTTAGCGGGCCCAATAAGTTGATGAGCCGTAACCAGGCCGAAGGCTCTATTGGGCCGCTATAATTGAAACGAGCCAACAGTTAATGCTTGGCCCAGTTACCTATTAGGTCGTTAACAAGCCAAAATCAAAGCGGCCAATAATTAGGCCCATTCGATTTCACAGGCCATTAACAGGCCGATACTAAGGTCAGGTTGTATATGGCCCAACTGTGTTGTGGGCCTTTAGCAGGCAAAAAGAGACAGTGGGCTGGTATTGGACCATGAAGAGCATGGGCCGCTAAGAGTCCAAAAGTCGGGTCGGACTGTATATGGCCCAACTGTGTTGTGGGTCTTTAACAGGCCGAAAGAGAAACTGGGCTGGTATTAGACCATGAAGAGCATGGGCCATTAAGAGGCCAAAACTGAGGTCGGACTGTAAATGGCCCAACTCATTTATGGGCCGATAACAGGCTGAAAGACACATGAGGCTGAAAATTGGCCCAACACTTGAATGGGTCGCTAAAAGGCTGAAAGACGTACATCCTGAAAATTGGCTCATCCCTTGAATGGGCTATTAACAGGCTGAAATTATGTCGGGCCGATATTGAGCCCAAATATATAGCGGGCTGTTAACGGGCTCGAACTGACGATGGGCTGCAATGGTGTCAAATAGTTAATGGGTCGTTGACGGGCCGAATTAGCACAACTTGTATGGGCCATGGCCCTAAATGGACCAGACATAAGTAGGCCCTAAATGGGCCAGCCTGCTAATTTTGACTGGGTTGGCCTTTTTCACCTAAATGGGCCATTATTGGGCCATGCCATGTGTCGACGTATCATGGGCGCCTCTCGTCCATTGAGTGGATGACATTTGTCCCAACGCTAAGCTGATACGTGGTTCCTCTGGCCATTGAGAATTCTACACGTGGAAAATCCGCATTGGTCCGGGCTGTTAACGGGTTATCGGATCAAAACCGGAACCCGATAGCTTAATGGCGACCCGTTATGGTGGATGCCACTTGTCCGTTACTATTGACGAAAACACTTCCATGGCGCACCATTTAGCGTCAGGGAACTGGACACTTCCGTGATGATAATTTTGGTATTGTCATTGTCGTGGTTTTGTCACGATAGATGTCCTCGTGAAAGGACTTAGTCACGAGGCCATCGCTGCTAGGTGATTGCCAGAATGGGGTTGATCGAAATTGAGAGCCAAGGGTTTACCCAAGTTCGGCCCCTCATGGTGGAGGTAAAATCCTACTCCTACTTGATTGATATTGATGATGATGATCTCGATTACAAGGGTGTGACTTGGCTAACCTAGTATTCGAGAGCTTGTAACTTAACTTTTCTGCCTCAGGGGCTCCCCTTTATATAGGTTGAGGCCCTGAGCTTACAACAGAGTCTGGGTCGCATTGCAACCCATATACTAATACACTTCCTACTTTCTTATTTCCTAAGCAAGGAAATCTCCACACGACTTATACGTCTGGGCCGTCAAGCCACCGGCTTCAAGAGTTGGGCCTCAAGCCGGACCACTTTGTGAGCCGCCGTGTCAATCTTGATATTCGGTTCCTTTGACCCGTCCTGAATCTTGACCGTAAGTCACCACTTTTATGACCCTGCCCATCGTGGCGGGTCATATTGTGGGGTTATATCCCCAATATTAGCCCCCAGATTGATTTGAATTTATTCATGTCAATCTTTTAACCCAATGAACATCTTGAGTCGCCTTCCTTCACTTAGAAATGTTTTATCACCTTCCTTTCAATGACGTCATCTTTCAGATTTCCTAAAACTGTAGCATGACGTCATAACGAATCTTTGAGTATATCTGTTGAGACCGAAAATCGAGGCGTCCATTTCTCAAAAGTTACCGTGCTCCCTTTTTTTGCGCCTGCTGCTTCTCCTTCTCCTTTCCTTATAAATATACCCACAGGGTGTCCTTTTACCCTCTCAGCCCCGCGTCTTCTTCTTCCTCGCAGCTTCGAGCCCGTGACCTCATCTCCGCCGCCGCACGACCTCGAGTGCTCCAGCGACGACACCTGCTCCATCGATCCTGTGTGCGCTGCCGTCGGCGCCATCCAGGGCCCCCCCAGAGCTTCTGCCACATCCAGGTACGTAAAAACACACCTCCAGATCCATATTAACCTTTCGGCAGTTCATCAGAGTTCTTCGCTGTTCATTAGTCCTTCAATGCTACTGCCTTTAGATCTAGTTCTTAATGATCTCTTTATAGAAATAGAGCGGTGCTAGTTTCCACTTCATTTTTGCATGTAGGAGCCTTGTATCCCTTTTAGAATCTGTAGAGAGGCCACCCACTGCTTCCTAGCATCTCACCTTAGGGTTAGCAAATAATTCTCCTTTCAGACTATTTTCTAGATCTGTTATTATACATACCTCCGACGAAAACCTGTTTGTCCAATACTTAGTTGAAAATCAGAGAAGTCCTCAACTTAAGATAAGCCGCCTCAACTCTGACCGGCTTATTTTTGCGTATAACCCGCTTGCTGTAGAAATCATGCATATAACTTGCCAGTTATAGAGCAACTGTATTTCCCTTAGGCCGGCTCACAATATTTGGCAGCTCACGAATATTTGAATATGTAATTGATTCGCCTTTTACCTTAGCCTTTCTATGTCACTGTCTCCTTATGACATAGGTCACCAGGCAATTTTTTGTTAGAAAATGACCCATCATTTATGCTTCTGCGGCACTTAATCTTTGGGCAACTCACTATATCAAAAACTACGACTTTCAACTAGGTAAAGTCGAAAGTCACCAAACTTGTACTTGATAACCTTGTGACTCAAGCTCTCCTGCCGGGTCAAAATGTCATTAGCTGGCGAGTTCCATAAGGAGAGAACCCACCTCAGCTTGATCAAGGAGAGGTTGTTGTTTTTGTGGATCATATCCAGAGGGGATTTACACCACCCGGCTAAAAATTCTTTAGGGATTTGCTTCACCTTTTGACCTTCGCCTTCAAGACATTGGTCCAAACTCGATAATCAACTTGTGTCAGTTTCAAGTATTCTGCGAGGTCTATCTCCAGATAGAGCCAAATGTTATTCTTCTTTCAGTGTTTTTCTATATCAATCATCAAATGGAGTGCGTAGATGGTCCCAGTGTTGAGCTTGGCGGTGTATCATTGCAAAGACGGAAAATTGTCCCTTTCCTGAGGCTAAATTGGCGAGTCACCCCAAAGGATGGACTTCAACATGGTTCTATTGCAAAAACACCGCCCCTTCTGACGAGAACCCCTTGCCCGGTTACAGGCTAGATCGTCTTAATGCACACCACATTTATCCGGGTTGGGGTACTGATGAAGAGTGCCAAGACATTGCCCCTCTTTATCATAAGATAAGGGCCCTGAAAGCAAACGGCCTCACATGTGTTGACTTAGTCCGGTGTTGGACCAAATGGCAGATTCAACCATTGAGTCACCGAACTGCCTTGATATACAATTATACGGGCGAGTCAAATGACGTTCAACGTGTCAGTGAAGTTGACATGACTGAAGGTGAAGTCAAGAAAGCTGTGAAAAACTGCTACACGAGCCTCAGGAGAAATGCAATAAGACTGGGCTTGCTCCTTTTTGTTTGAAGAGCCCTGCACCTTTGGTAAGTGTCCTTGTATTTTTCTCACTTATTCTCTGTTTCGACTTACTCGTCACAAAACTGATGTCCGTCTCATCAAAATTGCAGGCAACTGATGTCTTCTGGAGAAGAACAGAAATTAGCAAACCGAAACTCGTCCCAAAGCAAAGAAGGAATAAGCCGGCCATTGCAAATGAGCCGACAGTTGAAGATGAGTTGCCAGCGGCCAACAATGAGTTAGAGGTAGAACTTGCCTCCCTCGGCCATCTTTTTATTGAACTTGCTGACGTCTCTTATTCTCAGGAAGACACTGAGGCGAGTCGAGCTAGCGATGCTAAGGTAATTTCAATTTCTTCCAGCTTAGAAAACTTGCCTCCAAAGAAAATAAGGTGGGTTGTTCAAAAAGTAAAGTTTTCCCACCCTGATGCTCATTTGGATCCAAACTTTCTTTTGAAGAAAGCACAACATGAAGGTACTTTCAGATGCCAAACCCGGAGCGGCTCTGGAGAGCTAGTTGCCGGGTTATCTAACACCAGGCGCCCATAAGCGACGCACAGAGGTGCCTCATAGTCCAACCTTATCTCTTCCAAAAGCCGGCCTTATAAGGCAGCCTCTTAACCCTTCTGAATCGAATTATCAGGCATCACCACCATCCTCTGGAGGTTCAACTAGTACTCAGTTCCCGCCCTTTGTCATCAAGCCAGGGTGAGCATATAAAACAATGCCTATCTCTTCATGGTCATTTCTTTTTTACTTAGACATATCCATCATGATTGCAGAGCCCAAGCCAAGAAAAGAAAAACTGGCGAGTCATCCGCTATTCCTCCTAACTCCGAGGTTCAAGATGTGGCATAAGATAATCCAGAAAAAATTCAAGAAACAATTGTGACCGACAAGCCGCCCACTGATGAAGGGGCAACTATTGTTGACGAGCAAGTCAATCAAGATGAGCCGACTGACAATCTTCAGCCGATAAGTCCCGCTCACACCGCCAGCCCTCGTCAAGAGGTTGAAATAGCCAATCAAATGGTGGTTGACCTTGAAGTGGTTATCACTGGGGCAGGTCAAGGTGTTGTTGACACCTCAACTAGCCTAGCCAAGATCCCAGCCAAGGATGAGCCTATCTGTGAAAATAAAGGAAAGGCCAAACTGGAGCTGCCTGGTTTGGATAGTATGATCAGTGAAGAGCTTCATCAAGAGTTCTTGACCCGGCTGTCTGAAAGCCGAGATATGGAGGCGAACATTGTCCATTTGTTGAAGAAGAAACATGAGGTATGAACTAAACCCGCCCTTGCTGTACTGTATGTATATCCTTAGCCCCCAAGTCTTAGTCATCATCATAAATATGGGTAAGACTTGCATATAGTAGTTTGAATCTTTGGACCGTAGCCCCCAAGGGCCGGGTTATCATGTAAATGATAAGCCAGTTCTTAAAAATATATCCTTATAAATGAAAAAGAGAATACCAAGTAGCCCTCAAGGGCCGGCTCATCTTCTTGAAAATGAGTCGGATCTTCAAAATAGAAAATTGTTTAACCTGTAGCCCCCAAGGGCCGGCTCGTCTTCATGAGATGGGGCTTTTGATTATTATGATAAAAGTGATATGCATTAGCCCCCAAGTGTCAAGTAGTCTGCTTGCAGCTGCTTGGGACTTGTAAAAATAAGTGAAATCTGCTTTCTGTAGCCCCCAGGTGCTGAGTTATGAACCTAGCCGGCATGGGACTGACTTGAACTGTGAAACTTCTTGCAGGAGGCGTTGAACACAGCCGAGTCACAAGTGATCGGTTTGAAGAAAGTTTTTGATGCTGAACAAGTTTTGCGAGGTAAAGTGGAGACCAGTCTGCTATCTTCAGTTGAAGAACTTGAGAAAGTCAAGGTGGCTCTTGATAAAGAACGATCTGCCTTCGAGACTGAGAAGGCCGCCTTAATCAAGCATGCCGAAGGTGCAGAAAACCAACTTAAACCAATCTCTGAGGAGCTGGATGGCTTGAAGCGTCACATTGCTCAAATGACATAAGCTATCTTTGGTAAGTGATTTCTATATTTTGTATGATTAACTCGCCTGGCGACTCATATATATATATGAATAACTCGCCTGACATCTTATATGTGAAAATGTACGCAGGTCCCAGAAGTCAGAATCTTCGACAGGATAATATGATGAAATTAAAGGCCGTGTACATGTTCCTTGAGAGATTGTACTCTGGAACCTTGTTTACCATCATGGCCGTTCACGGAGGAAAAGATCCGCCATGTTTCATTAAAGATGTTTTGAAGATACTCTCAACTATCCCCAAACAGATTGAAGAAATGAAAAAATCAGCCGCCCGAGCAGGGTCGATGACATCTCTAGTCTGGGCCAAAGCATATGTGCCAGATATGGATCCTTTAGAGATGACTGGCGGGTTTCCTCAATTCAAAGATGATGGCACAAAATTTTCAGCAACAGATTATGCCCGTTGTGCAAAAGAGACCCGTGTGTTGGCAAGTCAGCTGGTTGAAGAGCTTGAATTGAAGAAATACCAGGCGACTTATGATGAAGACAACACGCGGGTTCAACTACCAACTTAAGAGCACTTTTACCTGACTCCACAACATCGTAAGCATACCTTTGCCCCCTGATGTTGAGCCCTTACCTATCATGCACGATGACGCCGTCTTCCAAGCCTTAACCAGTATCGACTGGAATCTGGACAACCTTCATATCAGGGACATAGAAGAGTCGGCGCAGGATGACCCAGAGGCATCAACAGCGGGTAGTTATCAAGGGGAAGCTAACCCAGAGAGCCTCAACCCGGAGAATACAGGTGCTGACTTGCAGGAATGATAACTCCAAAAAAAAAACTTTCGGCGACTCATTTGAGCCATTGTGGAGCTATGTAATAGGATAGTAAAAATTGCGACGTCTGTGGTGCCTTCGTGCATCTTTTGACACCTTGAAAGCCGAAATATTATGACTGGTGTGGTTCTTCTCTTAACCCGCCCAATGCTTTTATGAAATCTCAATCTATGAAATATAGCAAGGCACTATTGTATGAGCCACCAATTGCATGTCCTTGGATTAATTCAAGAATGAGTATCATAACATGGTGTCTTTTAGACTTGGCGACTCATGGTCGTAATGAAACTCTAAGATCAGGATGAACCAGTGTATTAACAACCTAGCTGCTCATGGGAAATTGATGATCAACAGAGATAAACCTCTAAAAAACAGATAGTGTGTAGAACAGATAAGTTAAATAGATACATACAAATAATAAGTCGGCTTTCGAGGCTCGACAAAAGACCGGCTTTCGAGGCTCGAGTCTTGCTTCAATGAAGCTGGCGTGATAGCCCATGGTTTGTCCTAGCTTTCTGTAGGCCGGCTCTCTCATGACTTTAAGCCGGTGTTTTAACCTTGACAAGTTCAGGGTCATAATAGATTGACTTTCAAGAGTACGCCGGGTCATCTTGGCGGATGAGCATCAAGCAAGAAGGCAGGTTTAACCATGATATTCTGGCAAATGACCTATGATCAAAGAATAAAGACTCATACACAATATTTTGGATGAAACGACAAAGACCCCTAGTTTCGGGGGTGCCGGCTTTATTATCATTGATCATAAAAAGATATATACACTGATGTATGTACAAGAGTTGGAGCCAGTGGCTCTAAGTGTAATAAGGAGGGAGATGAGCAATATTCCAAGGCATGCTCGTCTTCTCCTCAGATGTACGTGATTTCTTGTGTTCACGCATGTCAATTAGATAATATGACCCATTGTTGAGGTTTTTGCTGATGACGAAAGGCCCTTTCCCAAGGACGTGAAAGCTTATGCATACCAGTTTGATCTTGAATCAACCGAAGCACTAAGTCGCCCTCCTGGAAAGTATGGCTACGAACTCTATGGCTATGATAGCGATGTAGGTCTTGCTGATATATTGCTGATCTTGAGGCTACAAAGTCACGTTCCTCCTCCAGAGCATCAAGGGAATCTTGTCGAGCTGTCTCATTGTCTGCTTCAGCATAAGCTGCCACTCTGGGAGAACATGACGAATATCACTTGGGAGTACCGCTTCAGCACCATAGACCATGAAAAAGGGCGTATAACCTGTTGACCTATTGGGGGTGGTCCATATGCTCCAGAGAACAGAAGGAAGCTCCTCGACCCAACAACCCGGAGTACACTCAAGAGGAACCATAAGTCTAGGCTTGATGCCGCGTAAAATCTCCTAGTTAGCACGTTCTGCTTGGCCATTGGATTGAGGCTGTGCCACAGAGGCCATGTCAAGCCGGATATCACTACTACAGGATGCTGCTAACGCGAAACTACAATCAGAGACCCTTCGATGAAACTGTGTGCGATGCATTAATCGCAAACGGTGATGTAAAAAACCGTCAAAAAAGATGCAAAACGTTTGAGATGGCGGATACATCAAACACGATTCAGATTTTAGTTGCGTGTGTGATTCTGGGCATACGGTTGATCCATACGAACTGTTTGCAATGAGATAGAACAACAAAAATGGGCATGCAGATCAAGGTGTGTGTGATATACGGCATATAGTTCACCCTGATGAACTGTTTGTGATGAGGTGGAACAACAGAAATGAGCAACCAGATGAAGGTGTGTGCGATATACGACATACAGTTCACTCGGATGAACTGTTTGTGATTAGGAAACACAAAAGAAATGATCAGCCAGATCAAGGTGTGTGCGATATACGACATACAATTCAATCGGATGAACTATTTACGTTGAGCCAAGAGAACAAAAAATGTTCAACTTAACAAGATGTGTGTGATAAGCGGCAAACAGGTCTGTAATCGGAAAAGTGTGGGAAGACCGATAACAGCACAGACGATTCCTGTTAATAAGCCGTGTGTGTTGTGAGCAAATGATTGCTGGTATACAATTGTGAGTGATTGATGAAATCATCACCGACGGGTTCCATTGTTTAGTCCATGTGCGATGTGATTTGCTTTGTCTATAGAACATCAACATATATACTTATAAGAACAACATTGCACAACCAAATTAAGCATACAATTACATAAGTGACTACACACATAACATTTCCACACACCAAAGTTAGCAATTACATGCATACTAAACTAGGAGAAACGAGGATCTAATCATCCACTTCTTGTTGTGGCGACGCTTTCCATTGCTCTGCTTCTGGCTGGATCCCTGGCCGTTTTGGGGAAGGAGGCACTTCCTCATGTCAACAATTCACCTGTACATCTCGTAGCTCATGTACGCCTCCTTGGCCGTGTACATGACGTGAGCTTTGTCGAGTTTCTCCATCCTAGCTGAGTGCCAGGCACGCTTGTCCTTGTTGCAGGAATCCTTCATGTCTGTGTAGTAGGGGTCGATGATGGCCTCAGCGAGGTGAACCATTGAGTCCTTCTCATGCTCCTTGCTGCCCCAGATCTTGTATTGGCCCTGGATGTCGACAAGATTCTGGTAGGCGATGCCCGAATTCTTAAGCACCTTTACATCGTTGGTGATGTCCACCATAGCGAACATGTAGTGGGGGCTGTTGACAAACCTGGTGAAACGCTCGCAAGGCCCTGTGGCCAGGCAATAGTGGTAGACGAGGACGTGATTGCACACACACATCTGGGCGATGATGGCCTTGGGACGAGACCCGACACAAGCGTGGGTGTACTCGAGGTCGAACCCGACCAACCTTGTACTTCTCCTCAGCAAGCAATAGCTCCATGATGTGGATGGAGTGCTCCACCCAGACCGGGTTGTTGGTGTACACCACCGAGAGCTCTGTGAACCTTCTGTGGGTGTCCACCACGGCATGTATGGTGAACTGTTGCTCGTCGTCGGCAGCCGCTCGGAGCGCCATTGTAGCCAGGCAGGATACCCTCTAAGAATTTGTCGTGGTGGGTGTGCTTCTTGCAATAGTGGGGCGCGATTGAAAGGTTGAAGAGACACAAGGGTTAAAATGGCCGCTATAATAAATGGGGGCCGGTCGGCCTGTAATCATCACGCCTTATCACCGCGTTCATAGCGGAGGATTCCAGTGCATGCTTGAGAACCCTGAACGCATTTCGTTTGACCATGCGTGGGCTCGAAGAGGCACCAAATGTATCATTGGTGAGCCTGTTCCCGCGCAACCGCGCAGTTTACCATGCAAGCTTCCCGCCCAGCTAGTTTGGCCATGCGTCGGCTAGAAGAGGGGCAAATCATGGGCGTTTATTGGCAAAAAGCTTTGTAAAAATGAAGTGTGTGGAATGACTTTGATCATAAGTTTACCCGTGGGTGATGAGGTCAAAGTTACACAGAATGATGATGATGGACACTCGAGTGCGATAATTAATTCTGCGCTCTACAGGGCACATAGTTGAAGAAACCAACTGTGTGCAATAATGTAGAAGATCGCAGTCGAGTTAGCTATACAGATCGACAAGGGAAACACATTTGAGAATGGTTAATAAAATCTAAGTCTATTGCATATTAAGGCCAAAATAGTACTACCAATATACGAGTCTCATACGATGCCATTTCAACGATTGTACCACAAAAGCCTAAAATATTAGAAGGTTCAAATTCCAGAGTTATATGGCTCAAATTCGAAGATTACAATGTAACACCCCATGTCGTTAGCCACAGTAATCACTTTTGATAATGACAAGTCAGCATGTTTAATAGTGCATATTCATCATTAGCATCATATTGCATTTCAACTCCTAAGTCAGAATTCAAATTTGGATGAAAGTGGAAAATAAAAGTTATCCAACATAGAAACTAAAATGTTCAATAAATAACAGATATTGCAGAGGCTATTCTAAAATTGTAACCAACAATTAATAAATTAATTAGGTGGCACTAACATTACCAAAACAGCAGGGTTTAATACATTTTATTTATTATAAAATTTGTGTGAACTCCAATTGTCTCCAAACCAATTTTTGGTAGTAGTAGAGGATGCCTAGTAATTATTGGAGCAAATGCCATGTTTTACAAAAATCAATTTGAGGCCTAACTAATTACAAAACAGAAAATAGAAATAAATAAAAAGAAAAAGACAAAACAGAAATAAAACGAAAAATAAAAAGGAAACCCCCCTGGCCCCAGCTGGGCCACGGCCCAGCCAGCGGCCACCAGGCCGGCCCATCACCGCCCCCCCTATATGCCCCCCAGAGACCCCGAAACCCTAGCCGACAGCCACCCACTCCACTCGCACTTCCCCCCCTCCCCCGATCCCCTCCTGGATCGGGATCGAGCCCGGCTCTCGCCGCCCCGTCGACCGTCGCCACCACCACCTCGCCGGAGCCGTCAACCGTCGCCGTCCTCGTCCTCACCTCCTCCCCACGCCGCTCCATCACTCCTCGCCGCCCGGTCATCTACAATGTCGGTGAGGCCCTGGGCCTCCCCCGCTCTCTGCTCCCGCACCTCGCGCGCGCCCGCTCGCGCCTCTGCCCCAGCTCGCCGCGCCCACCGTGGCTCCGTCCCCGATCGCCCCGGCCTCGCCGCGCCGCACGTCGGCCTCGCCCGCGCTCCACCCCGCCCCGCTCGCGCGCGACGCCACTTGCCCTCGCCCCGCGCTCGCCCTCCGCCGCGCTCGCGCACGCTCTGCCCGCTGCTGCCTAGCGCTGTTGCTGCTCGATGCCACCAGCCGCCCACGCCTGCCCTCCTCCACCCTCGCTCGTCGCCGCCTGCGCCTGACCCGCGGCCTCCTCCTCGGCGAGCTGGCCGCTCGCCCGGCTCGCCTGTGCCCTGCGCCCCGCCGCGGCCCCCCTTCTTCTCAGGCGCCCGCTGCCTGCCCGCGCGCGCGCGCGCTGCGCGCTCCGGACGTGTCCGGCTCCCAAGGGCACGACCGCGGACATGTCCGGCCATAGGCCACTGACCGAACGGGCCCACGGCCCAGAAACGATTTTTTTTAAAAAAATAAAATAGAAAATAAAAATGAATTAATAAAAATTAATTAGAAAATTAATTAAGTTAATTAACTCTAATTAGCCTAATCTAATTAAGTAGTTAGTTTAATTAAACAGTAGTTAATTAGCTAAACCCTAATTAGACTAAGCAGTCAATGACAGGTGGGACCCACATGTCAGGATGACTGCTGACGTCATGCTAATGTCAGCATACACTGTTTCGGATAATATTTAATTTAAATAAATAATTAAATTCCAGAAATTAATTAAAACTTTAGAAAACCATATTAAATAATCCGTAACTCCGATGAAAATACTTTATACATGAAATTTCCTCAGAATTCCGATACGAACCCGAATACGCCCTCCGTATTCCTGTCAGATGCCTCTAGCTATAAGAACATTGAACTTTTAGACCGATTTCGATAAATGAATAGTGCCCAACTTTAATTAAATAAATCTGAATAAATTCCTAAATTAACTAAATCATTTAGTTAGGCAGTAGAACACCCCAGCATATCATTTAGGCATATCATACATATTGTTTGCATTATTTCCGTGAATTTATTGTTTCTCTCCCCCCTTCTCTCTCGATAGACGCCGAGACCGACGACGCTGCAGCTGGGTACGACTACACTACCGACGAGCAGCCCGTTGACGATCCCTCTCTCTTGCCAGAGCAACCAGGCAAGCCCCCCCCTCTTTGAGCATCCAGATATCGCCCATTCCATTCTCCTGCTTGCATTAGATTTTGCTACTGTTAATGTATGCTCCTATTCTGATGCATAGCCTGCTTTTGTAACATGTTCATTGTTACCTTACCTGCCTATGATAAACTGTTTAGTATAGGTTGGTAGTGAACCATCAGTGACCCCCCACCACCTTATCCTTGTTGCCCCAGCTTGATCATCGATGACTCGATCAACGTGATCGTCGACCAGAGACCGACACCTCACTTCACACCCCCTTAGTTGTACGACTCTGCGTAGTAACTATCGAGTGCCGAGGGTGATACCTCGTAACGCACTCCCGATGAATACTCTGCAGTGTAGCTGTTCGGTCGTGGTCATCGAGGGTGATTCCTCCTTCTCCATTTCCGATACGACTCTGCCGTGCAACCCTCAGTGTGAACCTCGAGGGTGATGCCTCATACGTTCACCCTGATGATTTCATCGAGTGGAATCCGCCGAGGGTGATTCCTCGGGTTTTCCCCTTTGATGTTCTGACCACACGGCTACCTTGACCTTTGTTACAGGCGGGTCCACCCTGGTGGGTACCCGCTGGGGATCTATGATGTCGAGTGTGCCGGAAGGGCACTCGAGTGTGATATTGTGGCGGAGCATCAGAGACTCTGATTGTCTCCGCGTGATACTAAATGAGCCTATTGGATTTGGGTGTGTGATCTGAGTGGGTCGACGTGCCCTATACGCACTACCACCACGCGGGATAATGGTTATGGGGCCCTCTGCGATGTACGTTTCTCCCGAAAGCTCGTCAGATGTCATGATTCATCGTGCGGGCTGATTGACGGGATTGGGCTGGATACTTCACTGATGAGTTCAGTGTCGCGCCTGCACCCCGGCCAGTCTCGCAACGCGCAGGGTGCCCAGGGCGATGGCCCTAGACCTCTGGGTGCATAGGTTAGTCCGGCATGCTGACCTCTCTGCCGAGCCTAGGTAGGGCGTTGCTTCGTGTTGATCTTCCGAGGACGGGCATTACCCAGCAAGTGTGTCCGGCCAGAGTTGATCGAGCGTGTTGGGTAACAGTAGTGCACCCCTGCAGGGATGAATGATCTATCGATAGCCGGTCCTACGGTAAAGGACGCTCAGTTTGTGTATCCCGATCTACTACTTGAACTGGATACTTGTTACTTAATTGAAGCTTCGGGATCGCTTTCTCGCTTGGGAGTCGAGGAAGGATCTCTAGGCTTGCTTCAACATGTTTGCTAAATAAAATGCTATTCTACTCTCTTCTACTGCTGCAAGATGATGGCTTCGTGAAGATGTTTGAAGATGCTAGTCTTCGATAGGACTAGGCCTTCTCTCTATTCTGGCATTTCTGCAGCCCAGTCCACATATACAGCCTTTCTCCATTGATAATGTTGCATATGTAGTATAGATCCTTGCTTGCTGAGTACTTCGGATGAGTACTCACGGTTGCTTTACTTTCTCTTTTCCCCATACCCCACCTTGATGATACACCAGACGATGGAGTCCAGGAGCCAGATGCCACCTCAGGAGCTTACTACTAGGAGGGTCCAGAGGGCACGTACTACTGGATCGAACCAGCCGACCAGGAGTAGGATCGGAGGCTCCCAGGCAGGAGGCCAACGCCTTTCGATCTAGTGTCGTTGTTTGTGCTAGCCTTCTTAAGGCAAAACTTGTCTAACTATGTCTGTACTCAGATAATATTTGTATGACTAACTATGTATTCAGATCTTTGGATCCCTGGTCTGTAATATTGTGGATCTCCATTTATTTGTGTTTAGAGTTGTGTTGTGATATCTTCCTGTGAGTCCCTGTGCTTGATCGTACACGTTTGCGTGTATGATTAGTGTACGATTGAGTCGGGGGCGCCACAAGTTGGTATCAGAGCCGACTGCCTGTAGGAAGCCCCCTTCCAATTCCTTGGCCGAAGTTGAGTCTAGACATCGAAAAACTAATTTACTAACTTGGCTGTGTGGCTTACGGGCCCACGTCGCCAACTAGGTGGTATTAGAATCTTTTATTCCTCGTCTATACTCTGGGACTCTGATCTCTCTTCTATTCGGGTTAAATAAAGTTTACTAACACCGACACTTAGGATCTCGTAAATTCCGTCCACCCGGAGAGCTGGATATCTGTGCGATTTCCCTGTCATTGATCTGATTAGTCTGATAATCATTTTCCTTTCCATTGTTTTGTTTAACCTTTCTCTCCGAGTTGTGTTAAACTTCTCATTGTCGTTTGACAACCCTGAATTTCCTCTGTTTCAGATGGATCATTTGTTTCCACCACGTCCTACGACACAGCTTGTGCTTCGCATTTGGGCTCGTGATGCCCCTGGGTTTCCAGCTGTCCTGATCGCTCTCATGACCAGACTTGGCTACCTCTGGTACCCTGAGTACATGGTCTATGAGGATTACCGCGAGTTCAACCAGGAGCAGTACCATGCTGACGTTCGTATCTATGATCGGCAAAATGACTCAGACACCGAGCTACACCTTTACCACGGTATCGGCGTGACGATTGAGATGGCAGTCCATGATGCCGCCTACTCTGCCGTCGCACGTCTCCGAGGGCAGTTCAGCGATATCCTGGATGACTCTAAGTTCCGATACATTTCTTATGCCCCTGCTGGAGATGCTACTGGATACTACACAGCTACCTGTGCCCCGCACGAGCCTCGTCGCTATGACCCGCGCATTCTGATTCAGTGCACTCAGGCTCAGGATCGCACTGTTCGGGCTCTTGCCGTCGAGTTGGTTGCCACTCGAGCACGTCTCTACGATGCTATGACATAGTTGCTACCTACTGTTCACGCAGGGATATATCCGGAGCACATCCTTTACCCGCGCAGGACACAGATGTATGCTGGTATTGATTGGCCTGTTGTTGGAGGTCACACACCTGCACGTGGACCTCTTCTTACAGCTCGAGACCGGATTCTGCATCAGAGTGCACATGGAGCGCAGGATTCTTCCGCGACAAACATTCGTCGTCCGCACTTGTAGTTACCCCGTTTCAGTGGTTTTCCCCGACGTTGATGTAGCCTTTGCTATGTCTCGTTGTGTACTTCCTTACCGCGTGCCTGCGCGCCGCCTAGTATGTCTAGCTTTTGAATTTGCGCCGTTATGCTGTCCGCATGTACCCGACTCTGTGTATGGATCTGTATGTCTTAATTGACTACTGTTATGTATCTGTTACACTATTTAATTGTTGAGTTACATCATGCTTGCCGTTAAACACTCGCAATTTCTTTTACTAAACTACCCCCTATTGATACTTAGCAGGATGGTTAGACCAGGTGGTCGTGGTCATGGTACCCCTGAACGCCCACCACCGTCAGACTATATGGCAGCTATGATGCAACAGTTTGAGCTTAACCGTCAGTTTATGACTGGAATCATGGCTCAGTTTCCGCATCAGAACAACCAGAACCAGAACCCAGCTTCAATAACTTTGACAGAGTTTATGTGACTCAACCCAACTCAGTTCCGCAACTCTGACAAGCCACTGGATGCTGATGACTGGCTCCGCGACATCACTCACGAGATGGAGTCTGCTAATGTCGCCCCTGCCAACTTCGTCAACTTCGCGGCCTTTTTCTTAAAGGGCCCCGCTGCTCAATGGTGGGACACACACAAGCGTACACTGCCTGTTGGAACAGTCATCACCTGGTATGAGTTCCAGACTGCTTTCCGTAACCGTTACATCCCTCAGGCAATTATGGAACGCATGAAGACCCAGTTCCATAACCTCACTCAAGGCAACAAGACTGTCGAAGCTTATCAGCGGGAATTTCTTGATCTCTCCCGCTATGCTGAAGAAGACATCGCCACAGATGCACGCAGACAAGAGAAGTTCCGTAATGGACTACACCCCGACCTCAAGCTTGCACTTGCTGCTCAAGACTTCAACGACTTTTCAACTCTAGTGAACAAGGCTATTCTTGTTGAGACCGCTCAGATGGAACACAAGGACTCGCAGAAGCGCTATCGTGATGCTGGCTCATCTTCGGGCTCAGCACAGAAGCGTCGAGTTTGGATTCCCAACAATGCGTTCCGTCCCAATACCTCTGCGCCAAAGAACAACTATGCTGCACCACGTCTGCCTCCTCCACCACCGAGGCAGCCAAAGGCTCAAGCTATTCAAAACAATGCTCCTCTTCGTCCTGAAGATGGTCTGTGCTTCAAGTGCCGCAAACCAGGTCACCAGGCTAAAGACTACCGCCAGACTCAGAATCAGTTAGCTTTCCTCGTGATGGCCGTGGCAACAACCAGACCCGCAACTATAATACTGGGTCTGCTGCACATGGTCGTGGACATGCTTACAACATTGACATTGAAGAAGTCCAGGATCAACCTGCTACTGTGATGGGTACCCTTCTCGTTAATTCAGTACCCGCTTCTGTTTTATTTGATTCAGGAGCATCACATTCGTTCCTCTCTGGAAAATTTGCATTCATGCATGGCATTCGATATGAGAAAATGCATACTCTGTTAGTCGTTAAAACTCCCGGAGGTCATTGTCATGCTGACGTGATAGCACCTGACGTTACCATCGAAATTAAAGGGTTGGAATTCCTTGCCTCACCTATTATCCTGAAGTCTTCCACCATAGACCTCATACTCGGAATGGATTGGTTGAAAGCTCACTTTGCTTTGATTAATTGTGCCACAAAAGTTGTACAACTTCTTCACCCCTCCGATGAGATAGTGAACTATACCGCATGCATTACACGGGACGCTGAAGCTCAGATATATGTTCTGAATGCTTTGAACGCCTCACCTCTGGAAGGGATCGAGAACATTCCTGTCGTTCGAGTTTTTCCAGACGTCTTCCAGAAGAACTTCCAGGCATACCCCCGGCTAGAGCTGTCGAGTTTGTCATTGACTTGAAGCCTGGCGCTATCCCTATTGCCAAGCGTCCTTATAAGATGCGTCCGCACCACCTACTTGAGCTTAAGGAAGAAATCGACAAGTCACTTAGGAAAGGTTTCATCCGCCCTAGTTCCTCTGCTTGGGGAGCACCTTCACTCTTTGTTAAGAAGAAGGATGGAACTAACCGCTTGGTTCAGGATTATCGGCCCATTAACCAAGCCACAATACAGAATAAATACCCACTGCCGCGGATCAATGATCTTTATGATCAACTTGCTGGATCATCGGTGTTCTCTAAACTCGACTTGAGGTTGGGTTATCACCAGATCCGTGTTCGCGAAGAGGATATTCCGAAGACTGCCTTCGTTACTCGATATGGCTCATATGAGTACACCGTCATGTCATTTGGTTTAACCAATGCTCCAGCAACTTTCTCCCGGTTAATGAACTATATCTTCATGGATTACCTCGACAAATTCGTCGTGGTTTATCTAGATGATATTCTGGTCTATTCTAAGAATAAAGAAGAACATGCTGAACACCTCTGTCTAGTACTAGAAAGGCTCCGAGAACACCAGTTGTATGCCAAGTATTCCAAATGTGAATTTTGGCTATCTGAAGTAACTTACCTTGGACATGTGATTTCCAAGAATGGCATTGCTGTTAACCCCGAACGAGTTCAGGCTATTCTTGACTGGACTCCCCCGAAGAATGTCAAGCAAGTCAGAAGTTTTCTCGGACTTGCTAGTTATTGCCGTCGATTCGTTGAGAACTTTTCCAAGATTGCAAAACCATTGACAAATCTGCTTCACAAAGGTGTTAAATTTGAGTGGACAGAAAAATGTCAAGAAAGCCTTCAGACACTAAAAGATAAATTGACATCTGCCCCAGTATTAGCACCCCCGGATTCCCAAAAGGATTTCGTGATATACTGTGATGCATCCCGTCAAGGATTAGGCTGTGTCCTAATGCAAGAGCACAAAGTGATTGCTTATGCCTCCCGACAATTTCGTCCTCACGAAGAAAATTACCCAGTGCACGATCTCGAACTTTCTGCGGTTATTTATGCCCTGAAGCTATGGCGACATTACCTTCTCGGTAACCGTTGCGAGATATACACGAATCATCAAAGTTTAAAGTATTTATATACTCAACCAGATCTGAACCTTCGTCAACAAAGATGGCTCGAAACAATTGCCGATTATGATATGAATATCTCATACACCCCTGGCAAGGCTAATGTAATGGCCGATGCTTTGAGTCGTAAGGCTTATTACAGCAACCATATGGTTCAGGAAACACAACCTCATCTTTATGAAGAGCTTCGCAAATTGAACCTCCATATTGTTCCACAGGGTTATCTCAATACCCTCATTGTCGAACCAGATTTAGAACACAACATTAAGATTATACAAAAGTATGACTCTGAAGTTGAAAGGATTAAGCGGTACCTCCAAAAAGGAAAGCCGTCAGAATTCCATCTTGATGATGATGGGATCCTATTCTTCCAACACCGTCTCTTCATACCCAAGTTCAAGGATGAGAGGGAACACATTATGAAGGAAGCTCATGACACTCCTCTGTCTATTCACCCTGGTAGCACAAAGATGTACTGTGACATTTGTCAGAGATACTGGTGGCCTAATATGAAGCGAGATATTGCTCGTTATGTTTCTGAGTGTGACGTTTGTCGCCGCATTAAAGCAGAACATCAAAGGCCTGCTGGAACTCTGCAACCCTTGAAATTCCTGAATGGAAATGGGACAAGGTCCAAATGGATTTCATTACTGGTTTTCCCAGATCTCAGAAGGGTCATGATGCTATTTTTGTCGTCATTGACCGATTCTCCAAGGTTGCTCACTTTCTGCCAGTTAAGGAGACAATCACTGCTAGCCAGTTAGCAGACTTGTATGTTTCCCGAATTGTGTCACTCCACGGTGTTCCGTTGGAGATCAGTTCTGATCGTGGCAGCCTCTTCACCTCCAGATTCTGGAGTAGTTTCCAAGAAGCTATGGGAACTCATCTGTCTTTCAGCACCGCTTTTCACCCTCAGTCTCAGGGTCAAGTTGAACGAGTTAATCAAGTGCTCGAAGATATGCTTCGAGCTTGCGTCATCTCCTTCGGTAAGAAATAGAAGGAATCTCTCCCGTATGCCAAATTCTCTTACAACAATAGCTATCAGGCTAGTCTGAAGATGGCACCGTTTGAAGTTCTTTACGGACGTAAGTGTCGAACCCCTCTGAATTGGTCAAAAACTGGGGAACGCTCACTCGTCGGACCGGACATTATTCAGCAAGCAGAAGAACAAGTCTGCATTGTCCGTGAACATTTGAAAACTGCTCAGTCTCGTCAGAAGAGCAACTATGACCGAAAGCACCAGGAAATAGTCTATCAACCTGGCGAACAAGCTTACCTCTGCGTCACTCCGTTGAAAGGCACTCATCGATTCGGAATCAAAGGCAAGTTAGCTCCTTGTTACATTGGCCCGTTCCGTATTCTTGCCCGTCGAGGAGAGGTGGCATATCAATTGCAATTGCCGCCAAGTCTTTCTCAAGTACATGATGTTTTTCATGTATCCCAACTTCGTCGCTGCTTCAAGGATCCTATTCGAGCTATGGATCATGAAGTGCTTGAATTACGGGAAGATCTGTCTTATCTAGAACATCCCATCCGTGTTCTTGATGAAGCTGAACATCGGACTCGTCAAAAGTCAATCAAATTCCTCAAGGTTCAGTGGTCGAATCATTCTGAAGATGAAGCCACTTGGGAACGCGAGGATCGTCTTCGCGAAGAATACCCCTCTTTCTTTCAGTCTTCCTCTTAATTCTCAGGACGAGAATTCTTGATAGATGAGGAGAATTGTAACACCCCATGTCATTAGCCACAGTAATCACTTTTGATAATGACAAGTCAGCATGTTTAATAGTGCATCATCATCATTAGCATCATATTGCATTTCAACTCCTAAGTCAGAATTCAAATTTGGATGAAAGTGGAAAATAAAAGTTATCCAACATAGAAACTAAAATGTTCAATAAATAACAGATATTGCAGAGGCTATTCTAAAATTGTAACCAACAATTAATAAATTAATTAGGTGGCACTAACATTACCAAAACAGTAGGGTTTAATACATTTTATTTATTATAAAATTTGTGTGAACTCCAATTGTCTCCAAACAAATTTCTGGTAGTAGTAGAGGATGCCTAGTAATTATTGGAGCAAATGCCATGTTTTACAAAAATCAATATGAGGCCTAACTAATTACAAAACAGAAAATAGAAATAAATAAAAAGAAAAAGACAAAACAGAAATAAAACGAAAAATAAAAAGGAAACCCCCTGGCCCCAGCTGGGCCATGGCCCAGCCAGCGGCCACCAGGCCGGCCCATCACCGCCCCCCCTATATGCCCCCAGAGACCCCGAAACCCTAGCCGACAGCCACCCACTCCCCTCGCACTTCCCTCCCCTCCACCGATCCCCTCCTGGATCGGGATCGAGCCCGCCGCTCGCCGCCCCGTCGCCACCACCACCTCGCCAGAGCCGTCAACCGTCGCCGCCGTCGTCCTCACCTCCTCCCCACGCCGCTCCATCACTCCTCGCCGCCCGGTCATATACAACGTCGGTGAGGCCCCGGGCCTCCCCCTCTCTGCTCCCGCACCTCGCGCGCGCCCGCTCGCGCCTCCGCCCCAGCTCGCCGCGCTCACCGCGGCTCCGTCCCCGATCGCCCCGGCCTCGCCGCGCCGCACGTCGGCCTTGCCCGCGCTCCACCCGGCCCCGCTCACGCGCGACGCCACTGGCCCTCACCCCGCGCTCGCCCTCCGCCGCGCTCGCACACGCTCTGCCCGCTGCTGCCTAGCGCTGTTGCTGCTCGATGCCACCAGCCGCCCGCGCCTGCCCTCCTCCACCCTCGCTCGCCGCCGCCTGCGCCTGACCCGCGGCCTCCTCCTCGGCGAGCTGGCCGCTCGCCCGGCTCGCCTGTGCCCTGCGCCCCGCCGTGGCCCCCCTTCTTCTCGGGCGCCCGCTGCCTGCCGCTGCGTGCCCGCGCGCGCGCGCTGCACGCACCGGACGTGTCCGGCGCCCAAGGGCACGACAGCGGACATGTCCGGCCCTAGGAAACTTACCGAACGGGCCCACGACCCAGAAATGATTTTTTTTTAAATAAAATAGAAAATAAAAATGAATTAATAAAATTAATAAAAATTAATTAATTAATTAAGTTAATTAACTCTGATTAGCCTAATCTAATTAAGTAGTTAGTTTAATTAAACAGTAGTTAATTAGCTAAACCCTAATTAGACTAAGCAGTCAATGACAGGTGGGACCCACATGTCAGGATGACTGCTGACATCATGCTGACGTCAGCATACACTGTTTCGGATAATGTTTAATTTAAATAAATAATTAAATTCCAAAAATTAATTAAAACTTTAGAAAATCATATTAAATAATCCGTAACTCCGATGAAAATACTATATACATGAAACTTGCTCAGAATTCCGATACGAACCCGAATACGCCCTCCGTATTCCTGTCAGATGCCTCTAGCTATAA
Organism: Thinopyrum elongatum; assembly: GCA_011799875.1. NCBI lineage: Eukaryota > Viridiplantae > Streptophyta > Magnoliopsida > Poales > Poaceae > Thinopyrum > Thinopyrum elongatum. Next base: position 152,752,163 of record CM022300.1, on the reverse strand, counting down.
GAACATTGAACTTTTAGACCGATTTCGATAAATGAATAGTGCCCAACTTTAATTAAATAAATCCGAATAAATTCCTAAATTAACTAAATCATTTAGTTAGGCAGTAGAACACCCTGGCATATCATTTAGGCATATCATACATATTGTTTGCATTATTGCCGTGAATTTGTTGTTTCTCTCCCCCCTTCTCTCTCGATAGACGCCGAGACCGACGACGCTGCAGCTGGGTACGACTACACTACCGACGAGCAGCCCATTGTTGATCCCTCTCTCTTGCCAGAGCAACCAGGCAAGCCCCCCCCCCTCTTTGAGCATCCAGATATCGCCCATTCCATTCTCCTGCTTGCATTAGATTTTGCTACTGTTAATGTATGCTCCTATTCTGATGCATAGCCTGCTTTTGTAACCTGTTCATTGTTACCTTACCCGCCTATGATAAACTATTTAGTATAGGTTGGTAGTGAACCATCAGTGACCCCCCACCACCTTATCCTTGTTGCCCCTGCTTGATCATCGACGACTCGATCAACGTGATCGTCGACCAGAGACCGACACCTCACTTCACACCCCCTTAGTTGTACGACTCTGCGTAGTAACTATTGAGTGCCGAGGGTGATACCTCGTAACGCACTCCCGATGAATACTCTGCAGTGTAGCTCTTCGGTCGTGGTCATCGAGGGTGATTCCTCCTTCTCCATTTCCGATACGACTCTGTCGTGCAACCCTCAGTGTGAACCTCGAGGGTGATGCCTCATACGTTCACCCTGATGATTTCATCGAGTGGGATCCGCCGAGGGTGATTCCTCGGGTTTTCCCCTTTGATGTTATGACCACACGGTTACCTTGACCTTTGTTACAGGCGGGTCCACTCTGGTGGGTACCCGCTGGGGATCTATGATGTCGAGTGCCGGAAGGGCACTCGAGTGTGATATTGTGGCGGAGCATCAGAGACTCTGATTGTCTCTGCGTGATACTAAATGAGCCTATTGGATTTGGGTGTGTGATCTGAGTGGGTCGACGTGCCCTATACGCACTACCACCACGCGGGATAATGGTTATGGGGCCCTCTGCGATGTACGTTTCTCCCGAAAGCTCGTCAGACGTCACGATTCACCGTGCGGGCTGATTGTCGGGATTGGGCTAGATACTTCACTGACGAGTTCAGTGTCGCGCCTGCACCCCGGCCAGTCTCGCAACGCGCAGGGTGCCCAGGGCGATGGCCCTAGACCTCTGGGTGCATAGGTTAGTCCGGCGTGCTGACCTCTTTGCCAAGCCTAGGTAGGGCGTTGCTTCGTGTTGATCTGTTACACCCTAGCTAGTTCAGGCATTAGAGTGTTGCATCATGTTTAAGCGTTTTCTGAAACTTGAAATGGGGATGATAGAACCCCCAGCACCCCCCTGGAAACAACTAGGGTTTACTAAAATCTTTTTCAATGAACCTGAAATGCCCTTCTAAAATGTCCATCATTTTTGTCTTGGGTTAGAACCTCTGCCAAAACTGGTTCAAATTTTTCTAGGTCATCATAAGGTCATTGAATTAAATCATATGTAACTTGCATTTGGGCATTTAAATGCTAGTAAATATTTTAATGTCCAAATAATCCCAAACTGAAATGTTCCATGTTGGATATTCTATACAGTGGGCATGAGCAGTTTGGTGATTTTTGAAAGTGCCTAGGTATTTTTAGAAAAGCCACAAACTTGCAGAAATTAGAAAACAGAAATAAAAAAAAGGAAAATAAACTTACCTGGCAAAGTCACCAGCCGGCCCACCTGGCGGCCCAGCACTGTGCTGGCCCATGCCAGCCAGCTGCTTCGTCCCCGCCAGGCAGGCAGGGAGGTGACGCCGGCGTGCGCGAGCCCGCCACGGCGCCAGCTGCTTGCCGCTCGAGCCACTGGACGCCTGGACGTCCTCCACGTCGTCGCCTCGACCCCCTCGACACCTCATTCTCCCCCCTGCGCCTCTCTCTCGCTCTCTCCCCACCATGGCCGACGCAGCCGTAGCCCCACCGCCGACGTAACCGCGGCCACCGTCGCCTTCTCGTCGCCCCACCCTGTCCAGCAGCTCCGCCACCCTCCTCTCCGTCGAGCAGACCGAGCCCCGAGCGCTCGTTCGCCCTGAAGCCACCGCACCGACCTCGTCTTCAACGCCCGTTGCCGGAGATCCATCTCGCCGCCCTGCTTGCTCCGGCTCGTCCCCGACCTCGCCGACTGCTCCGTCGTGACCGCCGTGAGCTCAGCTACCTCCCCATCTTTCCCGTTCTCACTCTCGAGCCCTGCATCGACTGCACCGAGCACGGCCGCACCCGCCGCCGCCTCTGCACGTCGTCGTCGTGGCCACAGCCACGTTGGCTCGATTCCGAGCACGCCATCGTCTTCACCGCATCCCTAGGAGCCCGCAGCACCACTCCACGCACCTCGCCGTGCCCCCTAGCGACGAGCCCGAGCTCGCCCGAACTCCGGCAGCCGCACAGCTCGTCGCCGGCGTCGTTTCCGGCCACCCCAGCTCCACCCACTGCCACCACTCGACGCGGCTCACTCCCCGCTTCACGTAGATGTGCTCCGCCGTTGTTTTGGTCGTCGGAGGACGAAACCCGCACCGCCCCGCCACGTCTGGCCTCACCGGCGGCTAAATGCCGGTGAGTCAACCGAGTTTGACCAGGGATTTGACCCCCCTGGGTCACTGACGTGTGGGCCCAGGGCCTTAACTAATCTGGTTTAGGATTAGATTAGTACTAATTAACTTAGGTTAGTTAGTTAGACACTGACATGTGGGCCCCAGCATCAGGTTTGACCTGGACCGGCCTCGTTGACTGCTGACGTCACCCTGACGCAATGCTGACGCAATAAGTATTTTTCTGGATTTATTTTTATTCAGGAAATTCCAGAAAATACTACAAACTTCAAAAATTCATAGTAATTCAACCGTAGCTCCAAATCAAACAAATTATATATGAATTTGGATCAGGAAAATCCAATCTTTCCATCTGTACTGGTTTCATGCATGTCAGAACACTTTAACTTGTTGATTAGATGAAACAAGATAATGCACTAATATAACCTTTTATTTTGGGTTTGCACTTGAATCCTTGATTCAAATGAACTCAAACCAATCTGTTCTAAGTTGCACTAGCCAAAACACACTCATTTTGCCATGTCATAGCATGCATCATATTGTTGCATATTGCCATGTAATGATTGTGTTTCGATGTGTTCTTCGTGGTTGGTCCTGCCTCTGAGGATATTCACGAGTATCCAACTGAAGGGCAGTATCCCACTACCACTCTGCCAGGCAAGCAACCCCATTGATCATTTTGATACAAACCCATCTTCTCGCTTCTGCTCTCGTTTACTGCATTAAGACAACGCGTTTCAAACTGCTGTGTGTTGTGGTAGTTGAACCCATATCCTCTGCATGACCTATCATTGCCACAGTAACTAGATGAAACCCACTAGCATGTGTAGGAGTTGATTGAGCCATGTCTGTGTTTCCTACCATGCTATGCTTGCTATGCTTAGAGTTGTGTCAGGTCTGGCTCATCAGGGTGATGGACTAGAGTGAATGGTTGTGTCGGTAATGAGAGTGAAGTGTTGAACATGATGTGGTAAAGGTATCGATGAGAGGCCATGTAGGAGTACATGGTGGGTTGTTTCATTGAGGCCGTCCTTAAGAACTGAGATCTGTATGCGTGATTTAAGATTCAGCTACTACCACACATTGGGATCCTTAATTGACTCTCTCGACTTATCAATCACCCCGTCCTCTGTCCAGGAGTTGCAAGTAGTTTCTGGTGTTTGTAGTTGCTGGAGGCCGTGCGCAGCGCTGACCTTAGGGGTGGGTAGTGATGCGGTAGGCACGTGGCACGGTGTACCGGGTCGCCCGTTTGGTGTCTCGGGAACCCTGCACACATCGTTTGGGGCCGTTGAGGACACCCCGGCCGGATTTCCTTGCGGATGGAACCCGAATAGGCGATAAAACTGGACTAGAGACTCGTGTGTTTAGTTAGGTCGTGGTCTACACCCACGTCGGCTTTCGCTTGAAGTCTGCCGAGCACATGTCGTGTGCAGACGCTAAGTGGTGGAAACATGTGTGAAGAAGTACACCCCTGCAGGGTATAAAACTATTCGAATAGCCGCGTCCACGGTAAAGGACTACATGGTCACTTATGCAGTTCATAGACAAGTTAATGGTTACTACTAAAAGACTCAAGATAAGTGTGAGTACCGCAGATGGCCCTCTCGTAGGATTACGAGGGAGGATCCACGGTGGAGTATTGTGATGGTGTTTAGTGGACTCGTGTGCGAAAACTAATTTCTCAAGTGGTGTCTCGTAGGATAGTGTAGCCAATAGTCAAAGCTGGCTTGCTGCAATAACTCCACCACCCTTCTTGAGAATGTGCATATATATTAGGATCTGTTGTAAGACTTGCTGAGTACCTTTGTACTCATGTTGCTTTAATAATTGTTGCAGATGAGAACACCGCCCCCTCCGATGGGTTCTATGTAGATCTCGACGTTGACGAGTGACTTGCCACCCAGGTGGTGACCTGAGCTTGTGAAGGGCCTATGTAGATAGACAGGCTTCGTCAAGCCTTCTTTCTTTCTAGTGTCTGTACTCAGACTAGTTGCTTCCGCATGTGCTTGTATGTTTGTATGACTTGAGTGTCGGGTCGTGTGACCCCTATCTATATGAACATGTTATGTATGGCTCCCCGGAGCCTTTATATAAAGTACTTTGAGTTGTAGAGTTTTGTTGTGATGCCATGTTGTATTTACACATATCGAGCATATTGTATGTATGATTGAAATGCTTGGTATGTGTGGGATCCGACTATCTAGTTGTTTATCCTTGGTAGCCTCTCTTACGGGGAAATGTAGTCTGGTGTCTCCACTGAGCCTTGGTAGTCTGCTACAGCCCGTTTTACCGGAGTCCTACTAGCCCAGCACTACTGCTCCGGAACACTTAGACTGGTCGGCATGTGTTTCACTTCGTTCTTGTGTCTGTCCCTTCGGGGAAATGTCACGCGGTGATATCCGGAGTCCTGCCTAGCCTGCTACAGCCCGGGTTCCCGGAGTCCTGATAGCCCAGTGCTACAGCCCGAATTCACTCGCTGCTGACCGACATGCTCGATGTTGATTCATGTATGCCTGTCCCCGTAAGTTAGCGCCGCTTTGGGTTCACGACTAGCCATGTCGGCCCGGGTTCTCTGTCATATGGATGCTAGCGACACTATCATATACGTGAGCCAAAAGGCGCAAACGGTCCCGGGCCATGGTAAGGCGACACCCGTGGAAATACCGTGCGTGAGGCCGCAAAGTGATATGAGGTGTTACCGGCTAGATCGATGTGACTTGGAATCGGGGTCCTGACAGCGTTGGTATCAGAGCCCTAGTTCTGGCTAGGCCAGTTTCATGTGTGCATCATGTTTAATTTCAAATGAAGTTGAAATGGGGATGACAGAAACCCCCAGCACATCTTAAACCAACTAGGGTTTACTAAAATCCTTTTCAATGAACCTGAAATGCCCTTCTAAAATGTTCATCATCTTTGCCTTGGTCTAGAACCCCTGACAAAAATGGTGCACAATTTTCTAGGACATCATTGGGTCACTGAATTAAATCTTAAGTTATTTGCATTTGGACATTTAAATGCTATTAAATATTTTAGATGTCCAAATAATCATAAACTGAAATGTTTACTGTTGGAAATATTCCAAACAGTGGCCACAGACAGTTGCATGATTTTTGGAAATGCTCTGGCATTTTTAATAAAGTCAAACACAACTACAGAAAATAGAAAACAGAAATAAAAGAGAGAGAGAGTTACCTGGCCTTACCTGGCTGGCCCAGGTCCTGTGCAGCCCAGCTGGTGGCCCAGCCCACCTGGCCACCTCCTCCTGTCGTCTTCCTCCTTGCCAGGAGGACGGGCGCGTGCCCGACGCACGCGCACCGCCGTGCGGCCACCTCCTCCCTCCCTGCCTGCCTGGCTCCTCCCCGACGCGGCTGACGACGCCACGTACATCGCCCCGACCCCCTGGATCTCTCTCACTCTCCCTGGACCTCTTCCCCCTCCTCTGCTCTCTCTCCCGCGCAGCCCGAGCGGAGCTCGTCGCCACCGCTCGCCGTTGCCACACCCAGAGCCTCCCCCTCGGCCGCTCGACGTGCCCCAGAGCTCCGCCACGACCTCTTCTTCGTCCCCATCCAGCTACACGTCGCCGGGCGCCCTGCCTCGCCGTCACCACCGTCTTCTTCCTCCTCGGGTCACCGAGATCGCCATCGGCCGTTCGTCGTCGCCAGCGCTTCCCTGAGCCACCCAGCTGCACCAGAAGAACCGCCGTGAGCACCTACGCCTTTCCCCTCTCTCCCCGCAGTCTAACTCGCCCTCTAGCGCTAGCGCTACCGCGCCCGAGAGCTCGCTGCCGCCGTCCATGGTGCCACCGCGGCCACAGCTGCTGCCACCCGCGTCCGAGCTCATCAGCGCGTTCGTTGCAGCCCCAGGAGCCGAACGCACCCGCCTGCAGCCCCTGCCGTGCCCCGTAGCGTCAAACCCGCACGCCACCGAACTCCGGCCGCCGCCACGAGCTCGTTTCCGGCGAGCTCAGTCCACCCCAGCTGCTGCCGCTAGCCGTGTTGGATGCGCGCGAGTCCCAGCACCACGTAGAGCCTCTCCGCCGTCGTTTTGGTCGCCGGAGGAGGAATCCCGCACCGCCCCGCCGCGTCTGGCCTCGCCGACGGCTAAACGCCGGCGAGTCAGCCAGTTTGACCAGGGATTTGACCCCCTGGGTCACTGACGTGTGGGCCCAGGGCCTTAACTAATCTGGTTTAGCATTAGATTAGTACTAATTAACTTAGATTAGTTAGTTAGACACTGACATGTGGGCCCCAGCGTCAGGTTTGACCTGGACCGCACAGTTGACCTGCTGACGTCACACCGATGTCATGCTGATGCAGTAAATCATTTTTTGGATTTAAAATAATCAGAAAATTCCAGAAAATGTCCAAAACTTCTAAAAATTCATAGAAAATAAACTATAGCTTAGAATGAAATAAACTTACCTGGCAAAGTCACCAGCCGGCCCACCTGGCGGCCCAGCACTGTGCTGGCCCATGCCAGCCAGCTGCTTCGTCCCCGCCAGGCAGGCAGGGAGGTGACGCCGGCGTGCGCGAGCCCGCCACGGCGCCAGCTGCTTGCCGCTTGAGCCGCTGGACACCTGGACGTCCTCCACGTCGTCGCCTCGACCCCCTCGACACCTCATTCTCCCCCCTGCGCCTCTCTCTCGCTCTCTCCCCACCATGGCCGACGCAGCCGTAGCCGCACCGCCGACGTAACCGCGGCCACCGTCGCCTTCTCGTCGCCCCACCCTGTCCAGCAGCTCCGCCACCCTCCTCTCCGTCGAGCAGACCGAACCCCGAGCGCTCGTTCGCCCTGAAGCCACCGCACCGACCTTGTCTTCAACGCCCATCGCCGGAGATCCATCTCGCCGCCCTGCTTGCTCCGGCTCATCCCCGACCTCACCGACTGCTCCGTCATGACCGCCGTGAGCTCAGCTACCTCCCCATCTTTCCCGTTCTCGCTCTCGAGCCCTGCATCGACTGCACCGAGCTCGGCCGCACCCGCCGCCGCCTCTGCACGTCGCCGTCGTGGCCACAGCCACGTTGGCTCGATTCCGAGCACGCCATCGTCTTCACCGCATCCCCAGGAGCCCGCAGCACCACTCCACGCACCTCGCCGTGCCCCCTAGCGACGAGCCCGAGCTCGCCCGAACTCCGGCAGCCGCACAGCTCGTCGCCGGCGTCATTTCCGGCCACCCCAGCTCCACCCACTGCCACCACTCGACGCGGCTCACTCCCCGCTTCACGTAGATGTGCCCCGCCGTTGTTTTGGTCATCGGAGGACGAAACCCGCACCGCCCCGCCGCGTCTGGCCTCGCCGGCCAGCGAGTCAGCCCAGTTTGACCAGGGATTTGACCCCCCTGGGTCACTGACGTGTGGGCCCAGGGCCTTAACTAATCTGGTTTAGGATTAGATTAGTACTAATTAACTTAGGTTAGTTAGTTAGACACTGACATGTGGGCCCCAGCGTCAGGTTTGACCTGGACCGGCCCCGTTGACTGCTGACGTCACCCTGACGCAATGCTGACGCAATAAGTATTTTTCTGGATTTATTTTTATTCAGGAAATTCCAGAAAATACTACAAACTTCAAAAATTCATAGTAATTCAACCGTAGCTCCAAATCAAACAAATTATATATGAATTTGGATCAGAAAAATCCAATATTTCCATCTGTACTGGTTTCATGCATGTCAGAACACTTTAACCTTGCTGATTAGATGAAACAAGCTAATGCACTAATATAACCTTTTATTTTGGGTTTGCACTTGAATCCTTGATTCAAATGAACTCAAACCAATCTGTTCTAAGTTGCACTAGCCAAAACACACTCATTTTGCCATGTCATAGCATGCATCATATTGTTGCATATTGCCATGTAATGATTGTGTTTCGATGTGTTCTTCGTGGTAGGTCCTGCCTCCGAGGATATTCACGAGTATCCAACTGAAGGGCAGTATCCCACTACCACTCTGCCAGGCAAGCAACCCCATTGATCATTTTGATACAAACCCATCTTCTCGCTTCTGCTCTCGTTTACTGCATTAAGACAACGCGTTTCAAACTGCTGTGTGTTGCGGTAGTTGAACCCATATCCTCTGCATGACCTGTCATTGCCATAGTAACTAGATGAAACCCACTAGCATGTGTAGGAGTTGATTGAGCCATGTCTGTGTTTCCTACCATGCTATGCTTGCTATGCTTAGAGTTGTGTCAGGTCTGGCTCATCAGGGTGATGGACTAGAGTGAATGGTTGTGTCGGTAATGAGAGTGAAGTGTTGAACATGATGTGGTAAAGGTATCGATGAGAGGCCATGTAGGAGTACATGGTGGGTTATTTCATTGAGGCCGTCCTTAAGAACTGAGATCTATATGCGTGATTTAAGATTCAGCTACTACCACACATTGGGATCCTTAATTGACTCTCTCGACTTATTAATCACCCCGTCCTCTGTCCAGGAGTTGCAAGTAGTTTCTGGTGTTTGTAGTTGCTGGAGGCCGTGCGCAACGCTGACCTTAGGGGTGGGCTGTGATGCGGTACGCACGTGGCACGGTGTACCGGGTCGCCCGTTTGGTGTCTCGGGAACCCTGCACACATCGTTTGGGGCCGTTGAGGACACCCCGGCCGGATTTCCTTGCGGATGGAACCCGAATAGGCGATAAACCTGGACTAGAGACTCGTGTGTTTAGTTAGGTCGTGGTCTACACCCACGTCGGCTTTCGCTTGAAGTCTGCCGAGCACATGTCGTGTGCAGACGCTAAGTGGTGGAAACATGTGTGAAGAAGTACACCCCTGCAGGGTATAAAACTATTCGAATAGCCGCGTCCACGGTAAAGGACTACTTGGTCACTTATGCAGTTCATAGACAAGTTAATGGTTACTACTAAAAGACTCAAGATAAGTGTGAGTACCGCGGATGGCCCTCTCATAGGATTACGAGGGAGGATCCACGGTGGAGTATTGTGATGGTGTTTAGTGGACTCGTGTGTGAAAACTAATTTCTCAAGTGGTGTCTCGTAGGATAGTGTAGCCAATAGTCAAAGCTGGCTTGCTGCAATAACTCCACCACCCTTCTTGAGAATGTGCATATATATTAGGATCTGTTGTAAGACTTGCTGAGTACCTTTGTACTCATGTTGCTTTAATAATTGTTGCAGACGAGAACACCGCCCCCTCCGATGGGTTCTATGTAGATCTCGACGTTGACGAGTGGCTTGCCACCCAGGTGGTGACCTGAGCTTGTGAAGGTCCTATGTAGATAGACAGGCTTCGTCAAGCCTTCTTTCTTTCTAGTGTCTGTACTCAGACTAGTTGCTTCCGCATGTGCTTGTCTGTTTGTATGACTTGAGTGTCGGGTCGTGTGACCCCTATCTGTATGAACATGTTATGTATGGCTCCCCGGAGCCTTTATATAAAGTACTTTGAGTTGTAGAGTTTTGTTGTGATGCCATGTTGTATTTACACATATCGAGCATATTGTGTGTATGATTGAAATGCTTGGTATGTGTGGGATCCGACTATCTAGTTGTTTATCCTTGGTAGCCTCTCTTATAGGGAAATGTAGTCTGGTGTCTCCACTGAGCCTTGGTAGTCCGCTACAGCCCGGTTTACCGGAGTCCTGCTAGCCCAGCACTACTGCTCCGGAACACTTAGACTGGCCGGCATGTGTTTCACTTCGTTCCTGTGTCTGTCCCTTCGGGGAAATGTCACGCGGTGATATCCGGAGTCCTGCCTAGCCTGCTACAGCCCGGGTTCCCGGAGTCCTGATAGCCCAGTGCTACAGCCCGGATTCACACGCTGCTGACCGACATGCTCGATGTTGATTCATGTATGCCTGTCCCCGTAAGTTAGCGCCGCTTTGGGTTCACGACTAGCCATGTCGGCCCGGGTTCTCTGTCATATGGATGCTAGCAACACTATCATATACGTGAGCCAAAAGGCGCAAACGGTCCCGGGCCATGGTAAGGCGACACCCGTGGGAATACCGTGCGTGAGGCCGCAAAGTGATATGAGGTGTTACAGGCTAGATCGGTGTGACCTAGAATCGGGGTCCTGACATGATCTTCCAAGGACGGGCATTACCCAGCAAGTGTGTCCGGCCAGAGTTGATCGAGCGTGTTGGGTAACAGTAGTGCACCCCTGCAGGGATGAATGATCTATCGATAGCCGGTCCTACGGTAAAGGACGCTCAGTTTGTGTATCCCGATCTACTACTTGAACTGGATACTTGTTACTTAATTGAAGCTTCGGGATCGCTTTCTCGCTTGGGAGTCGAGGAAGGATCTCTAGGCTTGCTTCAACATGTTTGCTAAATAAAATGCTATTCTACTCTCTTCTACTGCTGCAAGATGATGGCTTCGTGAAGATGTTTGAAGATGCTAGTCTTCGATAGGACTAGGCCTTCTCTCTTTTCTGGCATTTCTGCAGCCCAGTCCACATATACAGCCTTTCTCCATTGATAATGTTGCATATGTAGTATAGATCCTTGCTTGCTGAGTACTTCGGATGAGTACTCACGGTTGCTTTACTTTCTCTTTTCCCCATACCCCACCTTGATGATACACCAGACGATGGAGTCCAGGAGCCAGATGCCACCTCAGGAGCTTACTACCAGGAGGGTCCAGAGGGCACGTACTACTGGATCGAGCCAGCCGACCAGGAGTAGGATCGGAGGCTCCCAGGCAGGAGGCCAACGCCTTTCGATCTAGTGTCGTTGTTTGTGCTAGCCTTCTTAAGGCAAAACTTGTCTAACTATGTCTGTACTCAGATAATATTTGTATGACTGACTATGTATTCGGATCTTCGGATCCCTGGTCTGTAATATTGTGGATCTTCGTTTATTTGTGTTTAGAGTTGTGTTGTGATATCTTCCCGTGAGTCCCTGTGCTTGATCGTACACGTTTGCGTGTATGATTAGTGTACGATTGAGTCGGGGGCGCCACATACAAGGTTCAAATTGATATTAGAAATGAAATTCAACTCATTCAACTGCAAACGCCCATGTTGATCAGCTGAACATGGATATAAGGGAGGTTCAAACTAATAATACCACTAGTAAGGCTGGTTTCGAAACCTCATCATTTCTGCAAAAGGGATCAGCCGCTGACAAGTCATGTATGGGGTTGACACAATGACTTCCCATTACTTTGTCATATGAAGTTCCAAAATGAATTCAGCTTTTTTAGAGCCTTTTCCATTCTGCAGCAGCTGCCGGTGCTGATCAACAAACCATTCATTTTTTTGATTTAAATGCATGTCCAACCTCATTAACTTCAGCACCCTTGCTCTGACAATAAAGAACCTGGCAAATATAATCTCCGGTAAGGTCCCTCGGTAGGAGTTAAAAGTAATTTCTAAGAGATGCAAATCTAGGCATTTGATGTGATTGTTATATTGTATCACATTATCCACCACCGGGCCTAATATTATCTGCAAAAGAAGAGAACGTGTTAGTGCCTACATGGAGTTTTGAACACTACTACGGGCCTATTTGGTTTGCAGGATTTGTAAAATGCACCAACGTGCCATCTTCGATCTGGCATGATTAACATAGGCATTTGATTACAATGTAGAAAAATGTAGCCTTCTTCACAAGAGGTTGGAGTAGATGAAAAATTCACTAAGAAAACTAGCACAGATGAATCCAAAGGAGAAATGCTTATGGATTGTAACCATATGAATCAAGCAACCAATATGGGGTGGGGGGAATGTATGTACTGAAATCCTCCAAAATTCCTTCAGAAATCGTAGTACATTGTCATTGTAAACTTGGGAAAAGGTGCCAAACAATGAACTCCCTTATGGTTAACATTTAACAGGAAAGGAACATCACCTCGATATACAGCTTCTCCATGCACGGAAAGCATCTCAGGAAACTGACAACTTCGTGCAGGTTGGGGCCGATAGATTCTAGTGCCAAGACCTTCACTGTGCGCAGATTCTGGGTCAAGCTTGTCAGAATCATTTTCTGGATGGCAGACGAACATACATCTTCAAAATTAGAAATAATGTTGATATCAAGAAGGAGAGGTAGAAGGCGACTATTGTACCTGAACAGGTGTGGATCCAATAACAAGTTCAGAGTATTTGACAGACGAGTAGCCCACCAATGTCAATTTCGGCGCAGAAATGACATTGATTCTTGTTGGACCTTGTTGATCAACTACAAGTAATCTCTCAAGTGAAGGTGTGTCCTCAATGACCATATTGTGGTCCACCTTTTGTGATCTCTTTTTGCAGCACCAGCAACACACATAAATAGTCCGGAGAGTCATGGAGGTGATGTGGAAGCTACTCAACTCATTGATTGCCTGAAGACGAAGGAACTCGAGTGCAGTACAGCCGCGGAGCAGGCGCTCCATGTCATCCTTTGGGATGTAGACGGCGACGAGCTCGAGGTGCTTCAGTCGTGGTAGAAAAAGAGCGGGCGCGTCATTAAGGGGGGGGGGGGAATGGCAGTTCATGAACTTGGCGAGGCGCAGCGTGGGCGCGAGGCGAAGCGCGGATGTTGGCAGCGAGCGCATATGCCCATCATTAAAACTGAGCTCCTCGAGCTAATCTAGGGCGGGGGATCAGAACCACTCATCAAGATTGGCTTGGTCCTTGACATTGGAACGGAACTTGCCCATCATAAGGCCTCTGATTGGGCCATGGTGACTGCCGAGGATCTGGGAGAATGCATCCAAGCTTTTGCGATAGCCATGGCAGAGCTCATGGGCGTCGATGAGGTCGAGAGGGGTGGAGAGCCATAGGGGGCGCCACCACTGAGAAAGGATGGTTGTCCTCACCCCATATTTGATTGGGAGGAGGGATATGATGACTTTCAACATATCATTGGGGAGGCTGCTGATGAAGTCTAGGCCTGCTGGAGTCGCTTGCCGTTCTTTCTCGACCCACCTCCGCTTGTTGGCAGCCTCGTTCTCCACCTCCGGTGTCTCCAAACAAATGGCACAAACATATATGTAGGTCATTCAAAATCAATTGTGAAGACCTGGCTAGGAATTATTAGCAGGAACACTAACCCTAGTCGGATTATTAGCAGAAATCATTTGCACATATGAAACAACTAATCACTTATCATTTATTACCATTCAAACAATCAATACACTACACGGATCTAACGAAACTTACTCAGATTTCATGGATTGAGAGAACATAACCATAGGATTTCTATTCCAAAAAGGGGGAGGCAAGAGTAACCAGAGAAATCCTAGGATGTATTTGACACATAAATGGGTATAAATGAATAACCGGTTGTCCATCATTGTCGGAGTCATCGCCTGAGTGGTTGTCGGAGTCGTCACCGGAGTCGGTATGGAACTCCGGCTCTGGCTGTGGAAGCACGACGCCGTCGACAACGTCGAGGTGCAGCGATACCTCGGCGGCGGCGATGACAACCTCTATCTCCATCTTCATGCCGTGCTCCGATGCTTCAGCAGCCCCGGCATCGCTACTCCCTCCGATGGGGCGCTTCAGCGTTATCCTCATACACTGACAGCTTTGAGGACTGAGAGCGGCGTCGAGGATGCAGGTGGAGAGAGAGGATTGTGTGTGTGGCGAGGATGGGGGGTGCGGTCGCTCGGGCGCGCCATTAATATGGAGTAGTGGGAGAGAGGCGGGCGTCGGTCAAACCGCTGGCTCGCCTCCCGGTGAGCCTACGGAGTGGACTGCTGCCATGCCTACCATCATTTCACACAGCTACTCGCACGCCTCATGATGACACTGCGCAGTGAGCACGCCTCCCGTCAATTCACACACCTGCACGCATGCCTCCCGGTCTGCCTGCGCGGCGGACTGCTCGCACGCGTCCCATCAACTCACGCCTGCTCGCACGGCACACGCGACGCGTCGCGACACATATATAGTTTTTCTATTTTGATGATTCATGATGTCGCTTTATTTTTTAACCGAAGGATGGCATGTATCCATTGTTGGTCTAACGCCCACGGTTCGAATAAATAATCCGTTTGCGATATTGGTTCCCAATTATTAATAATCTCCCGTTCGTAATAAGATAAAAATTACATCAAAACTTGTCTCAAATTTGACAAAAAAGTACAATACCACTCTGTATTGATGTTGATATGACAACACGATAAGTTTCATGAATTTCAACTAAGTTTTGGATGTACTACTAGATTTTAAAAATCAAGATTCTCAATGTTTGAAATTTCTTGCACGGGGAGTAAACATGCACCCAGTGACACACATTTGTTTTTCCAATCCATTTAGGTGCATTGTCACGTGTGCATGTAGCTCAAATTTGATTTTGCACATTATACCCCTATAAAATCAATCAATGTACCAAAACATATTAATGATCTCTGGTTTTTTTTCAAAATTAAAACATCCCTCCTTTGGTAACATATGTTCACCGCGGAAAATTTTAACATGCATCGTAGTTGTGTGTGTGCGTCTGGGGAGTGTATGTCAGTACACTACGAGTCGTGAGCCATCGTGTGGGATTGGTCGTTTTGTGAGGTAGGTGCCACATCAAAGTCGTGAATTCGTTATTTAAAACATTACACAACCCTTTCATACATACATGTCTGGGCCACATGCAGTCAGTGGTTATCCTACACGACACTCAGTAGCGTGTGACGCTTTCTGTGGGCCCGTGAGGTCATCGCCCATCACTTCGACCTACATCCGGCAGAGAGGTTAATTTAACCGGCAAGGTTGATTCTTTTATGTTTGTGTTACGGTGGGAGTACGTATATAGTACGCATCAAAGTGGTGGGAGGGGACCAGCATATATATACTACGTACGCTTCCATGAACACACCTCACTCACTATGGGGACTTTTCGGTTTCTGATGCACGTGCCACATCAAAGTTGTGCATTGGCTATTCAAACATCACACAACACCTCTTTGGGCCACATGCATGTGCAGGCGGTGGTTATCCTAGGACAATCATGTGTGATGCTTCCATGTATGGGCCCGCGAGGTCGTCGTCCATATACATGCATCACTTTGACCTACATCGGGAGAGGTTAATTAATTTCACCATCAAGGAGGGTTCTTTTTGGTTTGTATTACGATAGGAGCATAGTATGCATCGAAGAGGGGGAAGGGGACCAGCATATATACTACGCTTCATGAACCTCGCTTTGTGTGGGGACTTCATGATTTTTGAGGCATGTGCCACATCAAAGTTGTGCATTTTGGGTATTCAAACATCAGAACGACACACACCTCCATACATATGTTTGGCCCATATGCAAAGCGATGGCAGTTGTCCTTTGGCACCCATTCATGCGGTTATCAGCGATATCGATGCTTTCCATCTGTGGGCCCGCTTGGTTCATCACTAGTTTGATCGACAGTGAGATAGGTTAATTTGACTTAGGAGGGGATTATTTTTTGGTTTTATATTACGGTATATAGGTCATGCTCTGGGATGACATGATATAGTTTGAGCACATGCATGTGTACGCATATGAATCCCTCCCACCGAGTCGAAGTGGGTAGCGGGGACAGGGGCAGCGCACCACGACACATCATGATCCGATCTTGCTCTGTGTGGAGACTGTACGATTTTCGACGCAACGCGCCACATCAATGTTGTGCATGGTATTCAAACAACATGCACGCATCACCTCCATACATACATATGCATGCAGTGGTTGTCTTCGAACTGTACTGTCCCTCACGTGGTTATCGACGGCCAGCCTATATATTTGTGGGCCCGCGTGGATATCCATGATCACTTTGGCCGACCACAAGATAGGTTACCATGCATGGTGGATTCTTCTTCTTTGGTTCGTCTTATCATAGTATACGTCATGGTGAGATTTCAGACCTAAGTTTGAGCGCGTGCGTATAGATGCACGCATATGAATCCCCGTCATCGACTCGAAGTGTGGTGTGCAATACATATATACTTCCTCCGTAAACTAATATAAAAGTGTTTAGAATACTAAAGTAGTAATCTAAACGCTCTTATATTAGTTTACAGAGGGAGTATATATATATATAGAGAGAGTAGCACTGTTCTGGGAATTCTGATCACAGTCGCGCCTATATAGGGGAGATCGAGTTGTTCCTGAACTCCCAGAAACGCAAAAAAGGCTAACCTCGCCGGCCCACCCACCCCCCTCTGCCCGATCCAGCCGACCACCTCCCACCGGCCCGCCACCGCCCCCAGCGCATCATTCGCCGCCGCCACCCCTTCCCGGCCCGATGCGCCTCCTCGCGCCGCCGGACCCCAGCACCACCGCGCGCTGCCGGATCCCCGGAATCCCGCGCGCCGCCAAGACCCGGCATTCCCGCGCGCCGCCGCCGCCCACGTGTCCGCCCCCGGGGCCAATCCCGCCACCA
The DNA here is from genome assembly GCA_011799875.1 of Thinopyrum elongatum. NCBI lineage: Eukaryota > Viridiplantae > Streptophyta > Magnoliopsida > Poales > Poaceae > Thinopyrum > Thinopyrum elongatum. The sequence continues at coordinate 152,735,229 of CM022300.1, read as the reverse complement.
TGCGTCGGCGTTCGGCCCTCCAGATCTCCCAGATGCCGCTGCTACTCCCCCACCGGCTCTGCCGCCCTGCTCCTCATGATCCACCGGCCCCTTCACCAACGCCCTTGCTCCCCGAAGCCGCCGCCGAGGGGAGTTGCGCCGTCGGCAGGGCCTCTAGCGGAACACACCATGCTCCTTAACTCTCGCCTCTGCACCTCCTTCCTTGGCATCCCCGCGCGTGACCTTCTCTGGCGCCTGTGATCGACCTTCCTGGTGTCTCTTGCTTGAACCTGTGCACCACTACTTCCGAACCAGCTCTACTCGTTCAAGCTACAGGTAACTTTGATCTTTGTTTCTCCAATATTGTTGTTATGGATGCTTCTCTGCTGTTCATCTTAGTATGCTAAAAAAAGAATCATGAATGATTGAGTCTGTATCTGCATAAAAGAGAGCCCCTTTATGAGTATTGATTTGATAATTCATTTCATATGTTGTTAAAAAAGAATTAACCGTGATGTGAGGAATTGAGATGTACGTGATAATGCGTGTGTTCATGCACTGGTGTGTGCGTGCGTCCAAGGATCTTTCTGAACTTCTTTACCTCTACAAATAGATGACCATTCAGAATCCTAATGTGTAGTTGTTCTTGTGTGTGTGTTTTGTCCTTCATATCATTTTCTTCAGGGGCAGTGGAAAGCACCCTCTCCCTGATCCAATCTACAGCACAGCCCCCGAGTCCTCGCAACGCAGCCCCGAGCCGTTCAACTATGCTGTCCTGGTCCGTTCGCCTCAACCCTAAGCTGTTCAACGACGGAGCCGCTGGCTGTTCATGAACATAGCACCCCGGATCTTGCTGCCCACCATCCAGTTCAACTTCTACTGAATTCGGTAAAGGGAGACTCCTTGTCAGAGCAATTCCCTCTTAACGAAGTTCTAATTTGTTAGCTACTTCAGGTTCAGCTAGCCTGTGTATGTGGCTACCAAGGTGGCATGCATTCAGCTGCGACTTTGTTTTGGTTTCCACATGTCGCCAGTTGCTATTTGCGTGAAAAAGATTTATGTATACTGGGACCTCCATGTACTGAACATGTTAAAAGGTATCTCGTGTATATTCATCCCCGTGTATGTTTCTTGTTGTATTTCAAGCCGCCACTAACCATTGGCATTTTTTTCCAGATGCTCCACGTCTTATAAGTGTCCACTCTACAGAAAAAAGAACATAATTATATGCAATACCAACAAACAGTATGTGCTCATGCAGTTTTTTCTCTCCACTAGCCTCGGACTTCTACAGGCAAAGCACATGCATGATTTTCTCCCTAATTCTTTGGCCATGCTCCATTTTTTGTGTAGATGCAGCAAGCACTGCTCTCTGAGGTAGCAGGCAGAGAAAAGAAGGTAGTTCAGAGACGTCTGGAGACACCTCGTTGGCGTCATTTCAGAAATTCAGAGACAAAACAAAACATATGAAATCCAGAGAAAAGGCATATGGAGTTGTTGTGCAGTGTATTTACCTGCTGCTACACTACTGTGTCCCCAGCCATGACACCTTTTGTTCGTGTTATCACCACAAAACTGAGTACCGAAGACTCAAGCTGCTAGTCGCCATCCACCTCCTCAAAGCACCTCTCTGCTTTCTTGAGAAACCTGCATGAACCCTATGCTATCGCCCCGGTTCTACTGAAACTGATGTGCACCGTGTTACTGCAGCCTCTGACTCATATTCGTTTATTTCATTTCGTAGCTTCGATTTGTAACTTGTTAGGTTTATTGTGCGGAGGCTCCACAAGCATGCCCAAAAAAGTGTGTTATGGACCTCGTAACTCCTTCCCCTTTTCTGTTCATGCATGTACTTCACGTGATTTTGTCGGTGTACTAAGTATTGGGCCATTAGTACCCCGTACTTGTGCACGGGCAGTTGTAGCCATACTCGCGGCAAGGCTTGTTGGGAAACAGTTCGAGGTTGATTCAGGCCATCAAGGAAATTCTAGTCAAAGATCTGAGGATCAGCAGATAAGAAGAGCTGGAATCCGCAGGCCAGCTTCCCTGGCAAGACCATGCCGGGGTGGCCTGCAGAGCCCGGCAAGGTTCGGCGCTCGGCAAGGCTCGGCGTCCGGCAAGGTTCAGCACTCGGCAAGATTTTGTTGCTGTACCACCGCTCTGGCGCAGCAACAAACCCGACATTCTGGGTCCTTCTTTGGATGCGTGGCGACGCGTCAGTGGAGAAGAGCTTAAGCGGTGCTGATGGGATGACCCCTTTTTTCATCCCCAAGAAAGTGAGGACACCTAAACGGACACCTCATAGTGCATTAAATGCGTTCGTCCTAATCCGTCAGGAGTTAGGTATGATGACCCTGTAGCTACTTTACATCTCAATGTATGTATATTTTGCCACTGTGGTGGCCCCTTTGTGGTATAAAAGGAGGCCCAAGGCAACTGTTACAGGGGAGGAAGATCTTCTGGCCCATTCTGCATGCGTAGCTGCTCTTTGAACGTACTGTTCACTACGAGCGCTCCTGGAGCCTGGGCTCAAGAAAGTCGATAATAAAACAAGGCAGGAGTAGGGTTTTACGCTGATTAGCGGCCCGAACCTGGGTAAAATCTCCCTGCGTCAATCGTTGGTTCTGCTCTTTGCGCATACCTCTCCCCCTGCCGAATCGTAAAGGGGTCCTTTGGGATCCCATAGGTGTCGCACGCCGACATCTTTGGCGCGCCAGGTAGGGGGATTGTAGGTTGTGTGAACCTGATCCAGTGATCGGCGCCTTAGTTTCTTCATCATCTTCATCATCATGCCACCCAAGAAGAAGAGCGCTGCGACGGCGCAACCATCCACGTCCGTTTTGCCTGTGCCTTCGCATACGGGCGATGGCGTGGGTGCAGAAGGAAGAGGACTAGAGCCTCCATGGCGTTCCGGTGATCCAAGCCAGGCGAGCGGCGTCGTTCGCAGTGGCAGTGGCAACCCACACGCCGCTGGATCCAGAGACGGAGCTGTGTTGCCTACGGGTGGCACAACGAATTCCAGAGATCGGAGGACGCCTGCTGGAGCTCCCGCGCCGGCGCAAACGTCACGGCCTACCCAGGTCGTGCACGATGAGCGACGTCATGGCGCTGGTGGTTCAGGGCGTCCCATGAAAAGATTTCTGCGCATCGATCCCAAGATGCGCGGGTCCAGCATGCACATCGAGCTGCCGGCGGAGGTGGCACACGGTCGCGTGATCGTGATGGTGCTCCTTCTAACATGGCTAGGAGTCAGAGCACCTCACGTACCTCGCACCTGTCGCCGCCGCCTACACCAGCGGAAGCCTTGGCACGTGCGCAGCTGCTCCTCGATTTCCCTCCTGCTCCGGAGAAGATGGAGGAGTGGCGAGCTACTATCCAGAGCCTTATCGGCTTCGCCAACAAAGATGGACCACAAGAGGCAGGGCCCTCACAGCGAAGGCCCGTCGACCCGGCGCGAGCCGATGTGGAGAAAACCGGAGGCGGTGCAACCACGGCGCACTCCCCTCCGTGACACCAGCGGCGAGCGACAACCCAGCAGGTCGATCGCTGTGATGATGGTTTCACGGCGTCGTCCAATCCACGGATGCGTCGCGACCAACGTCAAGTTCTCCAGGAACGAGGCAAGGAGGACGCTCGAACTACCATCAAGCGACGACGAGAAGCGCGCTATCAGTCTGATAAGCGCGCAGGACCGGCTGTCGACGAGCCTGCGCCGGGGGACGCACGAGACTTGCCTTACGAGGTAGGGACTCCAGCGTTTACCCGTGAGCTGTGGCAAGTCCAGTGGCCTAATTCCAGAACCTTCAAGCCAGAGGTCCCGGAGAAATATGACGGCAAGACTCATCCCTCGGAGTTCCTGAGCATTTACACCATTGCGGTGCAGGCTGCCGGGGGCCGAGATGACAAGATACTTGCCAACTACTTCCCGTTGGTGCTCAAACCCAACGTTAGGTCGTGGTTGATGCATCTGCCGGAGAATTCTATTTCTTCTTGGTCAGATCTGTGCCATCAGTTTGTTGGCGCCTTTGTTGGAGGCCACCAAGCTCCTGGCCAAGAGAGTGATTTGCATATCATCCCTCAGAAGGAGGGCGAATCCCTACGCAAGTTTATCCAGAGATTCAGCCGGGTGCAATACAATATTCCTGACGTTCACCCTGCCGCTGTTGTTAGCGCGTTTCATCAGAACGTGCGTAACCGCAAAATGCGGGAAGAGCTGGCAATGAACAAAGTCAGGAGTATCGCCGAGCTTTACGCTTTGGCCGACAAATGCGCTCGAGCTGAAGAGGGGAGGAAACTCCCTGGCGAGGCTGTTGGCGCGGGGGGCGAATCGGAAGATGAAGACGCTGCGAACCCGTCAAGGAAAGGCCGGCGGCGGAACAAGAAACGCAGAGGCAAGGCCGTGCTTGCTGTCAAGGAATCCGGCAACCCCGGCGCCGCCAAGAAGGCCAAGGTTGACGACCCCGGCAAGGATCTTGCCGGGTGCCCTTCCTGTCAGGCCTTGGCGGCAGCCGACAAGTCGGAAAGCTCCGGCAAGCAGTATTGCAAGATCCATCGCACCAAGGGCCACGATCTTCAAAACTGCCGGCAAGTTGAACAGCTTGCCGAGAAACAGAGGGCTGAGTATGAAAGGCGGGATAAGGAGAAGGCCCATGATGGTGCTGAGGGGTCCGGCAAGAAGCGCGGTGGCCGAGGGGGTCGCCGCGGCAAGGCCAAGCAACAGAGGGAGAGGCCCGCTCGAGGCCGGGACAAGGAAGAAGATGATGATGAGGAAGACGATGAGTCCAGTGAGCAAGAATTCCAGAAAGCTACAGAGGCCATGTGTATCGATGGGGGCGCCTCGTTGCATTCTTCTCACCGTCGACTCAAACAGTGGGTGCGAGAAGTCAATGCAACGGAGCCGTCACCAGATGCATGTAAGCCCCTGAAGTGGTCCAACACGCCTATCATTTTCGACGCCGAGGATCACCCTGATCGCACAACCGCGGTCGGGTGCTTGCCATTGTTGGTCTCGCCAACAATTCGCAACCTCAGGGTGACAAAAATGCTAGTTGACGGTGGGGCCGGGCTGAACCTAATTTCGCCAGATGTGCTTAAGAGGCTCCAAATTCCTGATGAAGATCTCGAAGAAACGGGCACGTTTCAAGGGGTCAATCCAGGAAGAACCCAGCCGAAGGGCAAGATTACGCTACCGGTAACATTTGGTAGCGAGCTAAACTACAGGACCGAAAAGGTAGTGTTTGATGTCGCCAAGATCCCCATGTCATACAATGGGATCCTTGGTCGGCCAGCGCTGGCTAAGTTCATGGCGGCATCACACTACGCTTATAATGTTTTGAAGATGCCCGGGCCGTTGAGTGTCATTACTATCCATTCCGATAAGAAGGATGCGCTCATCTGTGCCGACCAACTCTACCGGGAAGCAGTTGCAGCACCTGCCGTCAAGGCATCTGCTCCTGCCGCTGGAACTCCCAGGGGGAAGAAGAAGACCGACGAGAATCTTGGCGCGAACTCCGGTAAGCGCGCCTCCTCGGAGTGCTGCGCTTCCGTCGAGGATGCACCAGAGAGTTCCACCGGCAAGAACAAGAAATCCAAGGCTGCTCCGCTAGAGACCAAGAAGGTGCCCGTCAGGGAGGACGGAACGGGGGGAACTTTCACCATAAGTTCCACCCTAGATGACGAATAGGAAAGCGAGCTCGTTGCCTTTCTGCGGGCGAATGTCGACGTGTTCGTATGGCAACCGTCTGACATCCCCGGCGTTCCCAGGGAGGTAATTGAGCACCACCTTGCTGTCTGTCCTCACGCGCGGTCCGTCAAGCAGAGGGTCAGGAAGCAAGCCTTGGAGCGGCAAGAATTCATTGCCGAGGAAATTAGAAAGCTGGAGGCGGCAGGATTGGTCAGAGGAGTGCTTCATCCAACCTGGTTGGCCAATCCGGTTGTAGTGCGCAAAGCGAATGGGAAATGGAGACTTTGTATCGATTATACAGATATCAATAAAGCCTGTCCAAAAGATCCCTTTCCCTTGCCACGCATCGACCAGATTGTGGATTCCACCGCTGGTTGTGATCTCCTGTCCTTCCTTGATGCCTACTCAGGGTATCATCAGATCTTCATGGCGAAGGAAGATGAAGAAAAGACCGCATTTATCACCCCATGTGGTATGTATTGTTTTATACGAATGCCTTTCGGGTTGAAAAGTGCTGGTTCTACATTTGCGAGAGCGGTCCAAATCGGTTTTGAGCGTCAACTCCATAGAAATATGGAGGCATACATGGATGACATAGTGGTCAAAACCAAGGACAAAGCGACGCTCATACAAGATTTAGAAGAAACATTTGCAAATCTGCGCAAGATCAACTTAAAGCTCAATCCTGAGAAGTGCGTGTTCGGTGTTCCTTCCGGCAAGCTCCTCGGATTCTTTGTATCTTGTCGGGGAATCGAAGCGAACCCCGACAAGATCAAAGCTATTGAGCAGATTGAAGCGCCAAGACGCGTCAAGGATGTCCGTCGTCTTGCCGGCTGTGTTGCTGCTCTAAGCAGGTTTATTTCCAAATCTGCTGAGCGCGCCCTGCCCTTTTTCAAAATTTTGAAAGGGCAGGCCCGATGAAATGGACTCCGGAGGCGGAGGCTGCGCTGCAAGATTTGAAGAAATACCTTTCTTCTCCGCCGACGCTAGTCGCGCCTAAACCACAAGAGCCGTTGCTGCTGTATCTGGCAGCGACAAATCAAGTGGTTAGTGCTGCGTTAGTGGCGCAGAGAGAAGTTGATGAGGAAGCAACACTAGCAGCAGGACCGTCAGGCGACGCGGCAGGATCTTCCCCGGCAAGGATTGATCCCGGCAAGACAAGATCTGTGCAGTCAGAAGAACCATTGCAGAAGAAAAATGTGGTGTAGCGCCAAGTTTATTTTGTTAGCTCTCTTTTACAAGAAGTTAGGTCAAGATATTCTGGCGTGCAGAAGTTGCTTTTCGGTCTCCTTATGGCCTCGAGGAAGCTGCGCCATTATTTTCAAGCACATGAAATCACCGTCGTCACTCGCTTTCCGTTGCAACGGATTTTGCGAAATCCAGAAGCAACTGGCAGGATCGTGGAGTGGGCGTTGGAGTTGTCGAGCTTTGGCCTCAAGTTTGAAAGCACTTCGACAATTCAGAGCAGGGCCTTGGCGGAGTTCGTTGCGGAATGGACCCCAACGCCAGATGAAGAGGTTCAAGAAACAACTCTCCCCGGCAAGGAAATTGACCAGCAATGGGTTATGTACTTTGACGGGGCTTTTTCGCTGCAAGGCGTCGGTGCTGGCGTGCTGCTTGTCGCACCCACCGGAGAGCACCTCAAGTACGTAGTCCGAATGCATTTTCCCAGGGAGAGTTCGACCAACAACACTGCAGAATACGAGGGTTTGCTTGCCGGTCTCAGGATCGCGGCAGACCTTGGTATCAAGAAGCTCGTCATCAGAGGCGATTCACAGCTTGTCGTCAGGCAAGTTAATAAGAGTTATCAGAGTCCATTGATGCAAGCATACGTGGATGAAGTGAGAAAAATGGAAGAGCACTTTGATGGTTTGCAAATGGAGCACATCCCTCGTGCCGAGAACAGTGTCGCTGACGACCTGTCAAAGCGTGCTACCCTCAAGTTGCCTGTGGAACCAAGAACTTCTGTGCTCCATTTGACTCAACCATCCGTGGCGCCATCAATGCGGCAAGAAAAGAGAAGAAAGTTGAATTCTGGTCAGTACTTCCCGGCAGAGCTCCCGGGAGCCGCCGGCAAGGAAGTTGCCGGGATCAACGACATGCCTGCCGGGGAACAACAGGCTCCAGCAGGGGCTCAGGCCCTTGCCATCGAGACAAATGTTCCCCCAGCAGAGGAGATGCCTTTAGTCCTAGCTGTCGAGCCCCAGGCTCCAGCATGGGCGCAGCACATTGTCCATTTCCTTCAAACAGGAGAACTCCCGGAGGAACAGGAAGAAGCGGAAAGAGTAGCCCATCGGTCTGTTATGTACAAGTTCGTCGATGACGTCCTGTACAGAAAGAGACCAAACGGTGTGAAATTGAAGTGCATTCCTCGGGAGGATGGACTAGAGCTGTTGGCAGAAATACATGGAGGCATATGTGGCTCTCACATAGGATCAAGAGCACTTGCCGGGAAAGTATTCCGGCAAGGTTTCTTTTGGCCCACCGCTCTCCAGGATGCAACTGCACTAGTAACTAAGTGTGAAGCGTGCCAGTTTCATTCAAAGAAATCGCAACAACCAGCTCAAGCTCTTCAGACAATCCCTCTCTCCTGGCCATTTTCGGTCTGGGGGCTCGACATACTGGGCCCTTTCCCCCGTGCTACCGGGGGCTTTGAGTACTTGTACATTGCTATCGACAAGTTCACAAAGTGGCCGGAGGTGGAAGCAGTGAGGAAGGTGACAGCACAATCAGCCGTCAAGTTCTTTAAATGGATAGTTTGCCGTTTCGGTGTGCCCAACAGGATCATCACCGACAACGGCACGCAATTCACAAGTCGCACCTTCATGCAGTACGTCCAAGACCTTGGCGGCAAAATTTGTTTTGCCTCTGTTGCTCACCCGAGAAGCAACGGCCAAGCGGAGAGGGCCAATGCTGAAGTGCTGCGCGGTCTCAGGACCAGAACCTTTGACAGGCTGAAAAAGTGCGGAAGACGCTGGATTGATGAGTTGCCGATGGTTCTTTGGTCAATCAGAACGACACCAAATCGAGCCACCAGCCAGACACCCTTCGCTCTGGTCTACGGAGCGGAAGCAGTTCTCCCCACGGAACTCACGTACGGATCACCTCGAGTGCTCGCTTATGATGAGCTTGAGCAAGAGCATCTGCGGCAAGATGACGCTGTGCTCCTTGAGGAGAATCGTCTTCAGGCTGCTGTGCGAGCTGCACGCTACCAGCAAGCTTTGCACCGCTACCATAGCCGCAAAGTTCATGCCCGAAGTCTTGAGGAAGGCGACCTTGTTCTTCGACGGATTCAGTCCACCAAGAATTCAAACAAGTTGACGCCGAAGTGGGAAGGCCCTTATCGGGTAGTACGAGTCACCAGGCCCGGCGCTGTCCGCCTGGAGACCAAAGATGGCGTTCCAGTGAGTAATTCCTGGAATATCGAACATCTTCGCAAGTTCTACCCATAAGGCGCGGTTGCCGGGGGCCCCCGGCAACCACCCTTTTGTACAAGTCTTGCCGGCAAGGCATATGATCCTTTTTACAAAGCCAGGCGCAGACCCTGAGCACAGATGAATAAATTTAAGTGTTGTGCATTCCCTTATTGATTTCCATGTTCATATATATATATATGCATGTGTGTCTAAGATGTTGTATGGCACCTACTCCCGGTAAGTTCTAACGAACCTCCAAGGTTTCATATCTTTATTTTCTCTTCTTTCTTTTTCTTAAAAGACAGAAGGATTCCTAGCGTGCACATGCCGGGGGGGGGGGGGAGGGAAGGGAGATATGAGTACCAGTTGGCGACGTTCAGAATCGACGCTTGCCGGAGAAAGGGCAGTGACAGAAAGCTAAGTTCTAAAACTTAGAACAAGTTTCTTTTATTGCAAAGTTATTTCCTTGGACGATTCCGACTTTTGTATGGAAAATCTGCACGCGAAGGAACCCTTGCTGTAATCGGTTGCGCCCTTATTTTGTTTCGAGTCCGCTCAACGATTTAAGTGGCTGCACTGAGAACGCCAAGGAGTCTTGCCGGCCGCTGCGCCTCCAGCAGGCTGCTGAAGTCCCGCACCCAGCGCTCGCGGTAGGTTGCGCGCCGGCAAGTTTTTTAGTAAGCGTAGGGTGAACTCCATACATAAAGGAATCAGACAAGGGAGATAGCATGCATGTACCCAAACATAAGCAAGTTATATTACATTAATAAGCTGCCGCAGTTCTAACTTAAGACTTAATTGTCTTTGGCATGGAATGACGACGGCAAGAAGAGGTGGAGCAGTTAATCTCTGCGCTGGCCTTCAATCCTTTTGATTGAATCCACCTTCTCGAGGATAGGCGCGACAAGCTCTTCGAGCGCCTCGAGATTTGCGTCCTTTGGCAGGTGGCCAAGCACGTTGGAGAGGTCGATGCCAGGATTGTTATGCGCCACCTTGATAAGCACCTTGCGGAGGACAGCCCGGCAAAGCCGACGGGACTCGTTGGCCAATTGAGTCGCCCGGTTAGACTGAAGCAACTTCAGGGCATCAATGATGCTCTCAAAGAACATCGTCAACCTGGCACTCGAAGATATCCTTTCCTTGGAAGAATACCTGAAGTTTGACAGGCCCATGGTTGACAGTTCTGCCGTGAGCTTCTCCGCAGCGTCGATGAGACGTCCAGTCCAGATCTCCACCCCCTTTTCATAATCAATTTGGGCGGCGGCAACGCTCTTGAGCAGGTTCCTCTCTCCCTGGAGATCTTTGAGCAGGGCCTTCTCGCGAGCCCTGCCGGCCTCGAGAGACTTCTGGAACATGGTCAGCTTCAATTCCAGAACGGCAATGGCGTCATTTGCTGAGGAGAGCTGCTTGGTCTTGTTAGACATGGCAACTTGCATCTCCGCCAGGGTGTGGAGGGTTTTTTCCCTATCACCTTTGAGCGTCGAGAGCTCCTTGCCGTGTTCTTCGAGATCCACTTCCAGCTTCTTTACTTTGTCGCCCAGCTCATTCTTGGCGGCCTCTGCAGCTTCTGCAGCATCGACGGCCTCCTTGAGCTTGCCGGCGTGATCTACAGTTAGAGCTTTGAGCGCCTCTTTGTGTTTCTGCTCCAGCTCCTGGGTCCGCCGCGCGACAAGCTTCTCGATATCTTCATCTTTGCTGCGAAGCTTGGCGGCGAGCGCCTGCTCATGTGCGGTGAGATCTTCCTCGTGAGCATCAAGCGCAACGCGACGCCCCGTCAGGAGAGCATCTTCAGCAGCAATTCTTTGCGTAGCTTCATCCTGCGCGTTCTCCATATCAGATTGTTTCAGGAGGATTTCTGTCCACTGTTGGCTCACTTGTTCCCGGCCGGCAGTCAACTCTTGGAGGGCCTCGGCGTACCAGACTTGCATTTGTTCGACGCGCCTCTGAAAATCTGCTTCGGCCGCCTCGACAACTGCCATTCTGGAATCCGCTTTCTCTTTCCGGGCGCGGTGAAGAGCCTGGAGCTTGCGGAAATTTTCACCCATGGCCTGAAGGAGCTGGTCCTCTTCAGACTTGACGCTGCTAGCGCTTGGATCATCAACAATCTCGAGCCCGGCAGCAGCGATGACTTCTTCATCGAAGACTTCCCCTTCGGTCGGTGCCCCAATGCTTGCCGTCCCCGGCAAGTTGACAAACAGGTTCTCGCCAACTTTGAGATATTTGCTGGATGAGGGGCCTTCAGATGTTGACGGTTGATCCTCAACAACTGCCTCACCAGTAGCAGGGGGCTCCGTGGCCGGCGCAGCGCCTGGCGCTCCCGCGGTAGGAATGCCGTCAGTACGGTCACCAGCCTCCTTGCTGCCCTCTTCAGTAGGCTCTTTGGCGGGGTCCTCCTGTGCAGTCTTGGCGGCCTCGTCGGCAAAAACACCGCCGGCCTCGATAGTGGCATCCGTGGCGGCCTCGCTGGCAGCAATCTTGTCGGCTTCGGCGGCAACATCCCTGGCGGTCTCCTCGATGACAGTGTCGATGTCCATGTCTTCCATCTCAGGGAATTCTAAAGGACAAGGGGGAGAAACAGAATGAGATCAAGATTGAAGCTCAAGAAGACAAAACAAAGAGAGATAAAGGAAAGAATAGCAAGCGTCCTGAGGCAATCAGTTACCTGCGTCGAGCTGTTGAGAGGTGGCCTCGCCCCTCCCGGCAACCTCAGTTGCCGGGGGAAGGTTGCCGGTGCCCGTGCTTGCCGGCTCCTCCTCAATCAAGATAGGCTCGTCGGTAGGATCCCTTGCCGGGGACGCGCTTGTGGGCGGCGTGGTCGATGAAGGTGGCACGACGGGGGCGTCTTCCAATAATTCTCCCTGTTGCCGTTCTTCTCCTGCAAGCCCAGAGATATCAGCGGCAAGAATAGAAACCTCAGCGCCCGCCAGCGGAAAAAGAGTAATAAACTTACGCTGGGGGCTGCGCTGGGGGCTACGTCGAGGACTAAGATCTGGGCTGATGGTAGTAGTTTCCGGCGCGCTCACAAAGCCTGCCGGAGGCTCGTCGCCTGTAGAAGTCTTTGTCCTATTCGCCATCCTCTCCATCAAGGTTTCTGCATCACTGTAGAGGCAATACAAGCAAGTCCATAAGATTGATCCAGGATTGGAAAATAAAGGCTGTGGCAAGGTACTCACTCTTCCTCTTCTCGCTCTGGACTAAAGCCGGAGATGTCGAAATCGACCTCCATTGCAGTGCCTGTGTGGGGAGGCGGAGGGGGGGTCCTAGGTCGCTTGGCTGTAGCAGGCGCCGGGGGTTGGCGTGTTTCCGTCACCTCAGCTTCCGGTGCGGTAGTGCGAGACACCTCTGCCGCCTCAGCAGTTGCCGCTGATGTGGGTCTCGCACGCCGCGTAGGTTGCTGTCGAACCCCTTGCCGCGGCGCAGTCTTGCCGGCCGCTTTCTTGCCGGGAGCCTCGCTGCTCATGGAAGGTTGGTTTGCCGGGATGCCAGATGCAGCCTTTCAAAGAACACGCTTTGTCTTCTTCGGGGCTGGGAGCTCTTCTTGCGGTTCTTCTTCAGCCGTGTCCTCGTCGGACGAGCTCTCAGCGGCTGTGCTGCTCTGTTCCCCGGCAGCTTTGTCCTTCCCGGCAGGTTTTACTTCCACCACTACCTCTGCATCGCTGGTTTCCCATTCTATGAAGCCAGCGCTGCCAGCCTCCGCGGCAAGATTTGCCTCCTCCACCCTAGTGGCGATGTATGCAACTTCTTTGTCGGTGGTGGCTCGGATGAAGTCTTCTTCTTCCCGGACGGCTCTCTCCGTCAAGTTATCAAAGAACTTTTGTGCTTCCTCCTCGGTCGGCTCGGCCCAAGTCGCGTCAAGACCGTGGGCGTTGAACATCGGCATGAAGGCGATGATTGACCCCATAGCAGAGTTGTTGCACAGAGGGACAATCCTTGCCGGCAACCGATGCTTGTTGTCGCGCTGGAACAGCTTTTGGCGGAGGGCGCCAAGTTGCATAGTAGTCAAATTGTTGTTCAATCTAGGGCGCAGCCTCATGATGTCCGCTGCGTTCCGGTACTCCCAAGCTGGTCTTCCCCTACTCTGTAGCGGGGCGATGCGGCGACGGAGGAAATCGAAGCCGATCATCTCCATAGTAAGCCCGGCGGCTTTCAGGCGAAGGATCCTGGTGGTGGCGATTGTGAGCCTCTCGTCCTCCGCGGCAAGGCCGCTCCAATCGCTGCCTCAGACCGCCTTCTGCCGTCGAGGCAAACAGAACGGATGAGGATCTGCTTCCTTGATCCAGCACCACTCAGACCGCCATTCGTCCCACTTCTCCCGGTAAACTCCCTCTGGGTATATCTCCTTATTCCAAGCCCGTGGAATCCAGGCGATAGAACCAGAAAGGGCCTCCCCCTTTTGTATGCGAGGAATAAAATAATGACGCAAGAGGGCGGTATTGGGAACTACTCCGACAAAATTTTCGCAAAGATGAGCGAAGACAGACATACACATTACGACGTTTGGCGTGAAGTCAAGAAGGTGGAAGCCGTATGTGTACATAATGTCATTGAAGAAGTCAGAAAATGGAGGACAGAGCCCGCAATAGAAGTATGCGACGAAAAAGGGGTATCTGTCTGACCCACTCTTGGAGCAAGAACCTGGAATAACGCGGGTGGCGGGGTGAGCCTGCGTCTCCCTCGCCCACATGCACTGGTACCGCCTCTTCAAAGCTTCCGCATCGAGCAACGGGGCGAAAACGACATATTTCTTCCGCATCTTCACCAGCTCGCTCTCCGGGACATCGGCTTTCGTCTCCTTGCCCTTGCCTTTGCTGGTCTTGGGCGGCATGGTGACTGCAAGGGCGGAAGCCGGGGATGAAGCGGACCTGGAGGCGACGAGCGGATGAGGGAAAGTTTTGCTCTGAGCTCGAGAGAAGGAAAGCAATGGTGACGGCCAGATTGAGAAGAAAAGGGGGGTAAATAGGCTTGTGCCTCTGCGGTTTCTCCTTTTTATGGGGAAGGAGCGGGGCCGCCTCTTTTACTCCCCAATGTGAATGCGCCTCTGCGGGCGCGTTGCAGTTGCAGCTTTTGAGGCATGCTTCCCACATCACGCGTTCGGCGCGCGTAGTGGGGGGCACAGTAAACGGGATATTTACGAGCAGTTAATCCCCTGCCACGTGTGCCCGAGCACTGTTTGGGCCTAGCCCAACAATGCCTCGCACTCGTGTGTGGCCTAGGCCCGGGGGCTCCTGTCGGTGTACTAAGTATTGGGCCATTAGTACCCCGTACTTGTGCACGGGCAGTTGTAGCCATACTCGCGGCAAGGCTTGTCGGGGAACAGTTCGAGGTTGACTCAGGCCATTAAGGAAATTCTCAAGTCAAAGATCTGAGGATCAGCAGATAAGAAGAGCTGGAATCCGCAGGCCAGCTTCCCCGGCAAGATCTTGCCGGGGTGGCCTGCGGAGCCCGGCAAGGTTCAGCACCCAGCAAGATTTTGTTGCTGTACCACCGCTCTGGCACAGCAACAAACCCGACATTCTGGGTCCTTCTTTGGATGCGTGGCGACGCGCCAGTGGAGGAGAGCTTAAGCGGTGCTGATGGGATGACCCCTTTTTCCATCCCCAAGAAAGTGAGGACACCTAAACGGACACCTCATGATGCATTAAATGCGTTCGTCCTAATCCGTCAGGGGTTAGGTATGATGACCCTGTAGCTACTTTACACCTCAATGTATGTACATTTTGCCACTGTGGTGGCCCCTTTGTGGTATAAAAGGAGGCCCAAGGCAACTGCTACAGGGAAGGAAGATCTTCTGGCCCATTCTGCATGCGTAGCTGGTCTTTGAATGTACTGTTCACTACGAGCGCTCTTGGAGCCTGGGCTCAAGAACATCGATAATAAAACAAGGCAGGAGTAGGGTTTTACGCTGATTAGCGGCCCGAACCTGGGTAAAATCTCCCCGCGTCGATCGTTGGTTCTGCTCTTTGCGCATACCTCTCCCCCCGCCGAATCGTAAAGGGCTCCTTTGGGATCCCATAGGTGTCGCACGCCGACAAATTTGATGGAAGGAAGTTAGTGTAAACCAGAGGTTACATACACCTAAAGAAGTAAAGTAATCTGGAAGTTCAAAGATAATTGTTTAGAGAGTTCAATCATTGGATGTTGGGAAGAATGCATCTTACTGATGAACAAATGCATTAAGAAAAAAATCATTCATAAAAAAGAAGTTCGCGAGCCCATTTTTGGTAGGTTCAAAATGTTAAATTCGGAAAATGTACACAAAAGAGTGTAGAAAAAAGGTGGGCACCGCAAAATGCTACTAAACAAAAAATAATAATTTGATTCGCGGGTTGGCAGTTCAATAATAAATGTAAAAACAAAACAAAGACTAGTCTGCAGGTTGCATGGGCGCATGACCTGCTCTTTGTGAATCTAAAAATTATTTTTTATGGTGGAAAATTCCTTTGATTTCCATTTTTATGTAGAGAAACAGTGAGCGAATAAAGATCACAAAAAATTGTGTCATTTTTCAAGATTTTACCCGTTTCTAAAAAAATGGAAGTTCAAATTTTAAAAATAGAGCAACTGGATATTTATATACTAAGAAGAAAACAAGCTTTACCCAAAAAATGTTAACTCTCGAAGTTCAGATATGATTAATTCGATAGTTCAAAGAAAAATATTATGGGTGTACAAAATCCACCCCCACCCCCGCCCCCAATGGATTTTCTCATTTTTTTAATAGAGATGTTTGATTATTGTAACAAAAATATATTTTCCCATTTCTTAAAAAACACAAGAAGTTCAAATTAAAACAAACAAAAGTAATATTTTTTTTCATAATAAATGATTTTCCTCGTTTGAAAAAATTAGAAGTTCAAATTGAAATAGCATAGCGGTTTGATGTTTATTAGAAAACCAGGAATTCCCTGTTACTACAGAATAAAACAAGAAGTTCAAATTAAAAAAACAAAGAAGGTCAAAATTTATAAAAAATGGATTTTCCCCGTTTCTAAAAAAACCTAGAGGTTCTAATTTAATAACAGAGAAGTACAAAGTTTATTACAAACCCAAGAAGGTCATATTAAAAAAATTGAGTGGTTCAAAAAGTTTGCAAAAAGGGATTTCCACCGTTTCTAAAAAACATTCGAAGTTCAAATTAAAATAACGGAGCGGTTCGATGTTTAATAAAACGTAGGATTCTCCCCCATTACTAAATAAGAAATCAAGAAGTTCAAATTAAAAAAAAGATCACTTCAAAATTTATTAAAAATGAATTTTCCCGTTTATAAAAAAACACAATGGTTCAAATTTAAATAACAGAGAAGTTCAAATGTTTGTTACAAAAGAAACAAGGTCAAATTAAAGAAACAGAGTAGTTCATTTATTATAGAAAAAGGGTTTTCCCTTTTCTAATAAAAACTAGAAGTTCAAATTTAAAAAATAGAGAAGTTCAATATTTTATTACAAAACCAAGAAGTCAAACTATAAAACTAGAGCAGTTTAAAAAGTTCGTCAAAAAGGGGGTTTTACCGTTACTAAATAAAAAAACTCTAGAAGTTCAAATTTGAATAACACGCCGATTCAATAATTATTCAAAAACTAGGATTTTTCGTTATTAAAAGAAATAAACCAAGAAGCCAAAATTAGAAAAATAGAGGAGTTCGATATTTCTAAAAAAACTGAGATTCTCCTTGTTACCGAAGAAATAAAATAAAGAAGTTCAAAGTAAAAAGTCAGAAGTAGTACGATGTATACGGAAAGGCCTAAAAATTCTATTTATTTGTAGGAAAATAAAAGTATGAAGTTCAATTTTTTAAAGAATAAAACTAATAGTTCTATTCGAAATAATGAAGAAGTTCGATGTTTCTAAAAAACTCCAATTTTCGCATTTCTAAAAAACACAAAGAAGTTCAAATAAAAAAGTTAGAGCGGTTCGAGGTTTATAAAAAACTCAGATTTTTTTCGTTACTAAAGCGAAACAGAGAGAAGTTCAAATTCATAATTGCCAGAAGTTCACGTACTGCATAGGGTGTGTTTTCATATGAGAAAATAGAATAAAAAGTTAAAAGTATAAAAATTTAGTTGCAAGAAGTTTAGGTGCTCGGCACGGGAAAGTTCAAAACTTCTTGTGAGAGACGTAATCGACACGGTATATCATTTGTGCTACTCCGATGAACGGGTGAGAAATTACGAACAAAAATACGTGGTAGAAGTTCAAAGTGAAAACAACGGGAATTTCGATGATTATAGAAAACTCAGATTTTCCTTGTTATTAAAGAATGGAAACAAGAAGTTCAAAAATAAAACAACAAGAAGTTCAACTTTTAAAAATAGAGTGCTTCAAAATTTCATAAAAAAGTATTAAGAAATAAAACCAGGAAGTCAATATTAAAAAGATGGAGAAGTTCGATGATTATAGAAAACTCAGATTTTCCTCGTTATTAAAGAATGGAAACAAGAAGTTCAAAAATAAAATAACAAGAAGTTCAACTTTTAAAAATAGAGCGCTTCAAAATTTCATAAATAAGGATTAAGAAATAAAACCAGGAAGTCCATATTAAAAAGATGGAGAAGTTGGATGATTATAGAAAACTCAGATTTTCCTCATTATTAAAGAATGGAAACAAGAAGTTCAAAAATAAAATAACAAAGAACTTCAACTTTTAAAAAATAGAGCGCTTCAAAATTCATAAAAAAGGATTGAGAAAATCAGATTAAAATTCATAAAAAACTCAGATATTTTCACGTAACCGAGAGAAGTTCAGATTGATAACTGCCAGAAGTTCACGTACTACACGGTGTGCATTTTGTATTAAAAAAGAATAAAAAAGCAAAGGCTAAAAGTTTTGTTGTTATAAGTTCAAGTCCTCGGTCGGAGAAAGTTAAAAAAATTATTGTGAGAGAGGTTTGTACAAAAGGAATATCTTTTTTGTAACACTGACGAATGGATGAGAAAATTACAAATGAAAATACGTCACAGAAGTTCAATGTGAAAACAGCAGGAGGTTCAACTACTACACTGAATGAATTTCAGATGAAAAACTTTTAAAATCATCGCGAGTATGAAAAAAGGATCAACACGGGAAAGTTCTGTGTTTACAGCAGCTTTCCATCGGTATATCACTTGCTTAACTCCGATGAGTGGATGGAGAGCTACGAGCAAAAAAAAAGACATGCCGAGAAGTTCAAGTTCTTCACGCGGTGCATTTTCGAAGAATCTGTTTCGCGATAAAGGCAGAACGCATGATCTCGTTGTTTTCAAAATTACTTGAAAACGGCTAGGAATCAGAGAAAACCATCTACATAAAAAAGTTTCACATTTTCCATAGCTTTTCAACGGTATAATATTTGCCCCATTCCGATAAAGTTTGTAGAAATTACGGCCAAAAAACATTTTTAGCCATTTTCAAAATTGACTTAAAACCATAAGGAATTGGGAGAAACAATATATACCAAAAACTTTCGCATTTTCTCAAGCTTTCCAACGCCATATCATTTGCTGCATTCAGACGTACGGTTAAAAAATTAGCTCGAAAATACGAATTCGATGGAACTTGTACCGTTTTCTAAATTACTTTTAAACCATTCAAAATTAGAAAAAACTTTCAATATGAAAAAGTAGCGCATTTTCATAAGCTTTCCAACGCCATATCATTTGCCTCAATTGGATTAGCCGTTTAGAAGTGCCATAAAAAATACGAACTCAGCTAATCGTTTTGCGTAATTTTACGATTTTCCAAATTACTCTTTAACCATAGGGAATAAGAGAAAACTTTCAACATGTGGAAGGAGCGGTTTTGCAGTAGCTTCCCAATGCCATATTATTTGCCTCATTCCGATAAATGGTTTAGAAATGCGATCGAAAATACGATTCACTTTTTTTGTATGAAGAAAAAATGGTTTTCAAAATTGCTCTTAAACCGCTTACATTTTGCCAAAAATTTAACTTGGGTCATGATACTCGTGTCCATAGCTTTCCAACGGTATATCGCAAGCTCCATTTGGGCAATGTTTGCGGAAGTTCAACCTAGCACTAGGGGAAGTTCAGGTCGAGCAACTCAGGCAGTAAAATTGCAAACAGACGCATGTTCATCACGACCCAAGAGCAAATCCGCCAATGAGAGAGATTCCTATTTAAAATGGGCATTTAGTTGCTAAAAACCGTTCGCAGATTACACTTACAT
Organism: Thinopyrum elongatum; assembly: GCA_011799875.1. Classification (NCBI taxonomy): domain Eukaryota; kingdom Viridiplantae; phylum Streptophyta; class Magnoliopsida; order Poales; family Poaceae; genus Thinopyrum; species Thinopyrum elongatum. The sequence goes on along the minus strand of CM022300.1, from coordinate 152,715,988 downwards.
CACATAGAACACGACTGACCAGAATAATTCGCGCTGGGAGACACGGTTGCGAAGATAGCCCGAAGGTCGGGTTCCTACAGAGGAAAGTTCAGGTTGTGATCAGAATAATATTCTGATCCCGTGATCAGAATAGTGTTTTTATATATATACATATATATATATACATATATATATATATACATATATATATATATATATATATATATATATATATATATATATATATATATATATATATATATATATATATACACACACACACACAATGCGTCGTCAACTAACCCTCGCTCCATGTGGGGATTTCTGGTTCCAAAGCACGGTGCCACATCAAAGTTTTGTTCCATTGGGTATATCCAAACATCAACTTTGATCCATACATATGTTTGGGCCACATGCAGGCAGTGGTTGTCTTCGGGCACTAGCTACTTGCATGATTATTGGTGAGCTAGCCCATCTCTGGGGTCGCGTGGACGTCCATCACTTTGACCAACAACAAGAGAGAGGTTGTACGGCCAAGGTGGATTCTTCTTGGTCCGTTTTAGATACATCTTGGTGAGATGCCCTCTCACGCCAACTGAAAGTGTGTGTGTGTGTGTGTGTGTGTTTGAAGGGGGCTGCTACTTCGCACTTTGATAGGTGAAACTCCGTGGGGTCGGGGATGTCCGGTTAATTTGCGAGGAATGTGCCGCATCAAAGTTGTGAATTGGGTATTTAAATATCACACCACCTTTTTCATACATATAGCTGGGCTACCCGCAGGTGGTTCGTATGTGGTCTCACCCATCTTGCACCAGAAGCACACATTTCTGGGCCCGCACACGGTCCACCTTTCACTGGAAATGAAAGGGGGGCGTGGTTTGACCATGATTGACTCCCATAGGTTTAGTGTTATGGTAGGGTGATATGTTAGACCTAGTGATTTGGGGGCATGCGTTCATAGCTAGGATTCCCCTCCTGCCGACATGAGGGGGGGGGGGGGCAAGCAATACCGTGCGCTTTGTGAGACAGGTGCCACATCAAGGTTGTGCATTTGGTATTTGAACATCAAACCACCATTTTCATTCATAGTTTTGGTCCACATGCTAGTGTGTTCGTGTTCTGACCCTTTCCCGCGTTGTTTTCGCCAAATTTATAAACATTAGACAAGTCGGATGACGCAACAGACATGGTTCACTCACACTACCCATGTGCCACGCCGGTGCCCCTATCACTCACATCAGCACAGTACATTGGGCTCCACGAGGCTTCCCTCGCAATGTCAAAAATATCTACCCGCCTACAGGGTTTTTTCTATTTGATAACACACAGTTATTAAGTTTCGACCGCGTGTGATGTTTGTTGTTCCCGCTCCCGCCTGCATCCCTCAAAAATATCTGCCTGGCTCGAGGGTTTTTCTGTTTGATAACACACGGTTGGTATCTCGGGACCGTGTGCGATGCATCATCCAAATTTTCAATAGCCCCGGCATTTTACTCCCGCGTAGTAAAATTTTTAGTAGCCACGTCATTTCCTCAAACACCACCCCCCCTCCACACACACACCCAAAAAACTCCTCGCACGCGCGCCCACAAACACACACACATATACATACACACACACCCCACCACAACCCACCCTCGCTCGAAACCCTAGCAAGATCACCGCCGCCGCCGCAAGGCCTCCATTGTCAACATCTACCGGTTTGCCCGTGCAGCTTACCCACCGATCTCCATATCCTAGCCGCCCTGAGTTTCTTTGATGACGCCTGCCAAATGCCCCCTTTCCCACAGATCCCCATCCCCATCCCCCACTCCAGAGCGTCACAGCCTAAGCCCTGCTATGCTTCCCGTGGAGCTTGAGGAGCGACTGGCCCAAAAGAGGTGTATCGCGGCCTCTTCGCCCAACGTCGTCGAGGTGGCCGCCGAGGAAGCTAACGACCATTACTGGCTGGAGGCACTCAATCAGTGGGCTAGAGTATGCGGGTATGTCGCGGACACCGGCTACGACATCGAGGTCGTCGACGGCGACGGCCTGACGCGGGCTATGTCACAGGTTAAGTGGCCCACCCTCAAGCCCTCGGGTTCAACCGTCGTCGATCTCATCCATGGCCTCGCCATTGATCTCCTCTGGCTCGCTGTCAAGAATTTGCCATCCTACATCGCCATCGAGCCCCTTTTGTCATTTCTGAAGGACACGTTCTGTGACACTGGCTTGGGATCCACAACTTCCAAGTCAGACCTCATCGACGATGACCACGAGGAGGGCACCCTCTCCGGCTCTTCCAAGGGGAAAGAGCCCATCTGCTCTTCGAAGGGGAAAGAGCCCATCTGCGACATCAGGGAGGGCACCCTACAGCCGCGCTCTTCCATGGGGAAGAAGCCCATCTGCGACAACATGGAGCGCACCCAGGGTCCGTGCTCTTCCCATGGGAATGAGCCCATCTATGACAAGTGAGGAAACCCATGATTTGTTTTGCCGTGCCTCTTCAAAGGGGGGAACCCATGATTTGTTTTGTCGAGTCCCTTTTGTTGTGTAGTGAGAATATGTCCAGTTTTAATTGCTATATTTGGTTGTTTGCAGTATGCCTTGTTTATTTCAGTTGTTCACAATGTGATGCTCCATATGTGCAATTATTTACTGTGCAGTACATTTTCATCAATACCAGTTTTAAACATACCGATAGGAGTGCATATATCTGCTTGCTGTTAAGCCTGTTATAGCTAGCATATGCCTCTTTTAAACTTTTTTGGTTGTCCGGTTGTTTGTAGTTAGCATATGTCCAGTTTCAAATGCTATCTTTGGTCGTTCGTAGTATGCCTTGTTTATTCAATGTGATGTTCTATATGTGCAAGTATGAACTGTGTAGTTCAATTTCATCAATACCAGTTTTAACAATACCACTATGAATGACTACATTTGGTTCCTGTTAAGCATGTTGTAGTTAACATGCCTTTCCATTTTTATTTAACAATAACCAGTGTACTTAGACCAGCACAATACTAGTTTGAATGACTATATTTGCTTGTTGTTAAATGTTAGGCTTGTTGCAGTTAACACACCTTTCCACTTGTTTTGCTTAACTAGCGTGCTTAAACCTACATACTGAAGCTATCATTTGGAGATTATTTTGTCTGCCATGGATATATTTGGTTGATGTTTAGCCTGTTGTGCTTAACATGCCTCTCGATGTACTTACACAGGACAATTTTGGGAACGACTGTTGTTTTCCATCGAGGTTAGTTTCATCCCATGGCTTATATATACTCACTATTCAGGATATCGGTAGCTGGTACCATATAGGCCGGGGGCTGATAAGGGACTAATCGATGAATCGAACTTTTAACTGAATATATTTGTAACCCATTTGTCGTTAGGTTAACTAGGGCATATCTAATATATCTGAGGCTACATAGCAACATGCACTGTACTGAATGTCTAAATATGCAATCCTAGGCTACATAGCAACAAGGAAGAGTGTTACCTTAATGTTCTGATGATGTCTAGATATACGTAGAAGAGCAGCAACAACAACAACAACAACAAGAACACATCAACAGTTAATCAGCCGATAATTTGTAAAAATGCAATAAACTCCCTCCGGCCCATAATATACGATGTTAATTCATCCAATATGTGAGTATATTGGATGTTATAAGATATTATATAATGGGACAGAGGGAGTGTTGTACTACGTCATTGTGCAATTGCTGTTTAGCTTCTAATATTAACTTGGTGCTTTTAGGTACATATGTCATTGGTAAAGATCCGCGCTTCGACCCTTTCTGCGTATGGTGCAACGAGATATTGATGAACCAGCATCAAGTGAGGAAGCTGATAAAGATTATTAGTAAAATGGGTCAAAAGATGGCAATTAAACTCGTTGTTTACACTTTATCCAAGACAACAGCAAACTGAGGGATGGTAAGTAAGAACTCTGCAGCCTTCTTTTTACTGCCCATAATGAGTTGTCTTAGATGACAGTGTCTGAATATTTTTTCTTTGTAGTGGTTCCCAAAGCAGTTTACTCAAGATTACCTCTCAAACTACATGATTGGTGGGCATGCAAAGGTTAAAGTATTTCTACCAGAACACGATGACTATCTAGATGTGTTCATGAAGACAGTGAAGGATGGGCGGTCGGCCATCACAAGGGGTTGGACTAGAGTCGTGCGTGCCTTCTGCATGGAGGAGGGCACAATATGGGCATTCCGCTTCACCTTGTTTAGCAACCAGAATGTATTACCCCTCTTTCTTTACCGTCTTTAATAGTACAAGTATACAACTGTGGTTCATCATTCTTTATTTGGTGCTTATGTAATTCTTGAACATATGTACATGCGAATCGAATAATGCATTGGTTATTTGAACTTGATGGATATGAATAAAGCTATAGCATACTTTCAAATTCAAATCCGGTCCAATTTTAAATAGCAACAATTAAATTACGGTGAAATTACGCTCTGCAGGTCGTTACGGCGCACACGGTCAGTAAAAAAAAATGTTTGTGATATACACCATAATCCGACACGGTTCACAGAGAGGAAACATGTGCGAGCATGCACACAGTTGCCGTTTGCAAAGCGTGTGTGATGTCAGACAATATCACAAATGGTGTGGGCAAACTAAATGTTTGTGATAGTTGCCTTATCGTACACGATTTGCAATCATGAACTGTTTCTGATGTGGTATGCATCATAAGCATTGCACCACGAATAGCCTGTGCGATAGTTATCATGTACGATGCTATTATGATGGTCCGACATTTCGTAATCCTATCCGACACTCGTACGATGATTAGCTAATCTTCTTAATTAGTTATCACATAAGGTTCGGGAAAAGTGAATGTGTGTGATTGTCTGCTTATCGTACACGTTCTATAATCGTGAACTGTTTGTGATGGTCCGCGCATCGTAAACGTAGCACCACAAAATACCGACTATGATGGTAATGCCAGCACACACGAGTAGCAAGGATGGAGCGTTTGGGATATTCAAGATATCAGAAATAGTTTTATAGGGACAACTGTATGCATCATGGCTCCCTATCCCCGGTGGTTTTTGGGTCGTGTGGGAAGGACCCCCCTATCGCACACACTCACTTGGCGATGGTTCAAAATGCCATCGTGGAAAGGGATTAAAAACCGTTTGTATAGCACCTCACTATACCAGTGTATGCTCTTTATGACATAACTTTTTCATGGCTCCTTTGGACAAGTTAGTCCCATTATCAGTAATGATGTTGTGTGGATAACCAAAATGAAAGATCAACTTCTTCACAAACTTGACTGCTATTTCTGCATCACAGTTACTGATAGGTTCTGATTCAACCCACTTGGTGAACTTATCAACAGCCACGAGAAGATGGGTTTTCTTGTCTTTGGACCGTTTGAACAGACCAACCATGTCAAGCCCCCAAACTGCAAAAGGACAAGTGATGGGAATCATCCGGAGTTCTTGAGCCGACACATGAGCCTGTCGTGCAAACTTCTGACATCCATCACACTTGCACACAATGTCTTCAGCATCTGCATGAGCCGTAAGCCAATAGAAACCGTGGCAAAAAGCTTTTGCAACCAAGGATCTTGAGCCAGCATGGTGACCACAGTCGCCAAAATGAATCTCATTAAGGATCTCGCGGCCCTCCTCTGGGGAGACACAATGTTGAAAAATACCGGTGATGCTTGTTCTGTGTAACTCGCCATGCATAATAGTCATGGATTTTGAATGGCGGACGATTTGACGAGTGATAAGTTCATCCTCAGGGAGCTCGCCTCGAGTGAGATAAGTCAAATAAGGGACCGTCTAGTCAGGGGTAGCATGAAGAGCCGCCACTAGTTGTGCTTCTGGGTTAGGTATAGCCAGATCTTCCTCAGATGGTAATTTGACAGAATGATTATGAAGGACATCAAGGAAAACATTCGGAGGAACCGGCTTATGTTGAGAACCGAGTCGTGAGAAAGCATCAGCCGCCTCATTGAGCCGCCTGTCAATGTGATCCACTTGATAACCCTTAAAATGACATGCAATGTTAGTCACCTTCTGCTTATAAGCTGCCATGAGGGGGTCTTTGGAATCCCACTTTCCAGAAACTTGCTGAGCAACCAAATATGAATTACCCAAACATCTGACCCAGCTGAGATTCATCTCCTTAGTCATTCGAAGACCATGGAGGAGAGCTTCATATTCAGCTGCATTGTTAGTACAATGAAATATTATCCTCAAGACATAACAAAATGTATCACCTCCTGGGGAAGATAAAATAAATCCAGCCCCCGAGCCCTCCAACTGTCTGGAACCATCAAAATGAATTTTCCAATAAGTTTTATCTGGCCTCTCTTTGGGAACCTGAAGCTCGGTCCAATCATTGATAAAATCCACTAGTGCTTGGGTGGCTGTACGAGGTACATACTTCAGATGATGTGGTCCAAGCTCAATTTCCCACTTAGAAATCCTTCCTGTGGCTTCCCTGTTTTGGATAATGTCTCCCAACGGTGCAAAACTAACCACATTTATTGGGTGTTCCAGAAAATAATGCTTCAGCTTGCGACTCGCCATGAAAACCCTGAATACCAGCTTCTGCCAATGTGGATATCTCTGTTTGGACTTTGTCAAGACTTCGCTGATGTAGTAGACTGGCCTCTGAACATGATATTCTTTCCCTCCCTCCTTGCGCTCCACGTCAACTGCAACACTTACTGCTTTGTTATTGGTGGCAATGTACAGGAGCATAGTCTCTTTGTCAATGGGAGCAACCAAGATGGGCGGCTGAGCCAACTGTTGCTTGAGGGCTTCAAAGGCATTGTTTGCGGCGTCGCTCCAAACAAAGTTATCTGTTTTCTTCAACATCTGATACAGAGGGATAGCCTTTTCTCCCAGGCGGCTTATAAACCGGCTTAAGGCAGCAATACGACCCGTCATCCTTTGCACATCGTTGATGTTAGCCGGCTTACCAAGGGAAGTTACTACTTTGATTTTCTCTCGGTTTGCTTCTATGCCTCTTTCAGACCCCAGGAAACCCAGCAATTTGCCCGCTGGAACTCCAAAGACACACTTGGCTGGGTTAAGCATCATCTTGTACCGCCAAAGGTTGTCAAAGGTCTCCTTGAGATCATCCAGCAAAGTCTCCTTCTTCTGAGATTTTACGACAATATCGTCGACATAAGCATGAACATTGCGCCCAATCTGATTGTGAAAACAATTCTGCACGCAGCGTTGGTAAGTCGTCCCGACACTGTTAAGTCCAAAAGGCATCGAGACATAACAGAAAGCCCCAAAGGGTGTGATGAAAGTCGTTTTCTAATGGTCCTCAACAGCCATCTTAATCTGATGATAGCCCGAGTAACCATCCAGAAAACACAAACTCTCACAACCAGCAGTGGAATCGATGATCTGATCAATGCGGGGGAGGGCAAACAGGTCTTTGGGGCAAGCCTTGTTGAGGTCTATGTAATCAGCACATATACGCCAAGTGTCATTCTTTTTTAAGACGAGCATTGGGTTAGCCAGCCACTCAGGATGAAATACTTCAATGATGAACCTGGCAGCTAGGAGCCAGGCTACTTCTTCACCAATAGCCTTGTGTCTCTCCTCATTAAATGACGGAGGTACTGCTGAACTGGTTTCATCTTAGGATCAAAATTAAGGTGGTGCTTAGCGAATTCTCTCGGGACACCAGGCATGTCAGAAGGTTTCCATGCAAAGATGTCCCGATTCTCACGGATGAACTCGATGAGCGTGCTTTCCTATTTGGGATCCATGCCAGTCCCAATAGTGAACTGCTGAGACGAGTCGCCAGGGATGAAATCAACCTGCTTTGTATCTCTGGCTGCCTGGAACTTGAGGGGCGGTCAGATTCTGTGGTGGGTTTCTTCAGAGACGTCATGTCAGCCGGGTCAACATTGGATTTGTAAAATTTCAACTCCTCCTCTGCCGACAGACTTAGCATAAGCTGCGTCCCCTTCTTCACACTCACGAGTAATCTTTCTGTTTCCATTGACTATGATGGTACCCTTTGGCCCAGGCATTTTGAGCTTGATATAGACATAACAAGGCCGGGCCATGACACGAGCATAAGCCGGCCGCCCAAATAAGGCGTGATACGGGCTCTTGACCTGAACCACCTCGAACGTCAAAAACTCTGTTCTGTAATTATACTAATCACGAAACGCGACCTCAAGCTTAACATGACCGAAATATATGAAAATGGCAATAGTGCAAGAATGCCGTGGACTAAGCTGGAATCTTCAAACATTTTATTCAAAAAGGAGAAGACAAGGTAATATGGGTCTTTGTTAGATCAACATCAATGCATATGAGAGCCACTCGATATTTTCATCGTGGTCTCCTCCCTGATATGACTCAATAAAAGGAAAAGGAATTCAGAGAAACACACTGGAATATTTTTGGAGTTTTTAGTTTTTCTTGAAGAAAGCAAATTAAAGAGAAAAATAGAAACGAGAAAAACTATTTACAAGGGAGAGCTCCCAACAAGCAAAAGAAGAACAAGGAAATCTTTTTTGGTTTTCTTTTTAATACTACAACTAACTAAACTAGAAAGGAAAACCGAAAAGAAGCAAGAAACATTTTTTTGATTTTTTCAAAGCTTTTCAAACACACAAGAAGAAAGAGAGAAAATAAATCTAGCATGGATAGTACAATGAAAAAGTGTGAACACCAACAACTGGAATGAAATGTGTGAACATGAATGTAATGTCGGTGGAAGCACGTACTCCCCCAAGCTTAGGATTTTGGCCTAGCTTGGTAATCACCACCTGTAGTAGCCATCAGGTCCCACGTTGAAGTGCTGGGGTGCAGGTAACAGAATAATATCACGGGTTTCCACACTGAAAACCAGGTTGTAAGGAATATTATGAATAGCATTATCAACATCAATAAACTAGTGATCCTCCATCGCCTGATGATCTAAATAAACATTGGGTAAATGATAATCATGTTGGCGGATCTAAACATTAAAGTGACTCGCTAAACGAGTAGCATAAATACCGCCATGAATTTTGCCCTTGGTTCTGTTAAGGTGCAGACGATGTGCAATAATAGCCCCGAGGCTATAGGTGTTATTGCCGTAAAGTGCGCAGTGTAAAATGGCGAAGTCAGGAGCACTGAGTGCACCGACTTCTCTCTAACAATTAAACACTTTTCAGTGAATAGAGCAAAATAATGCACAGCAGGAAACTGCAAACTAGTAGAAGTGACACTCGACAGGCCTCTCTCAATACTGATACGTCTCCGTCGTATCTATAATTTTTGATTGTTTCATGCCAATATTATACAACTTTCACATATTTTTGGCAACTTTTTATATGATTTACTGGACTAACAAATTGATCCAGTGCCCAGTGCCAGTTCCTTTTTTTGCATGTTTTCTGTATCGCAGAAAATCCATATCAAACGAAGTCCAAACGTGATAAAAATTTACGGAGAATTATTTTGGAATTTATGTGATTTTTGGGAGGTGGAATCAACGCAAACGAGGGCCCACAGTGCCCACAACCCACCAGGGCGCGCCCCAGGCCCCAGGCACGCCCTGGTATCTTGTGCCCTCCTCGAATGTCGGTTGGAGCCCTTCTTATGGCGCAAGAAAGATAATTTATGGAAAAAAATCGTGTTAAAATCTCAGCGCAATCGGAGTTACGGATCTCCAGGAATATAAGAAACAGTGAAGGGCCAGATCTGGGGAACGCGAAACAGAAGAGAACAGAGAGGGAGATCCAATCTCGGAGGGGCTCCTGCCCCTCCGCCGCCATGGAGGCCATGGACCAGAGGGGGAACTCTTCTCCCCTCTAGGGGGGAGGCCAAGGAAGAAGAAGAAGGCGGGGGGCTCTCTCCCCCTCTCTCCCGGTGGCGGCGGAGTGCCTCCGGGGCCAGGATCATGACGGCGATCTACATCAACAATCTTGCTACCGTCTACACCAACTTTCTCCCCCTCTATGCAGTGGTGTAACACCTCTTCTCCCCGCTATAATCTCTACTTAAACATGGTGCTCAACTCCATATATTATTTCCAAATGATCTATGGTTATCCTATGATGTTTGAGTAGATCCGTTTTGTCCTATGGGTTAATCGTGATCTTGGTTGGTATGATTGTATATTTTATTTATGGTGCTGTCCTACGGTGCCCTCCGTCTCGCGCAAACGTGAGGGGTCCCCGCTGTAGGGTGCTGCAATATGTTCATGATTCGCTTATGGTGGGTTGCGACAGTGACATAAGCTTAAACCCGAGTAGGTGGGTTGTTGCGTATGGGAGTAAAGAGGACTTGATACTTAATGCTATGGTTGGGTTTCACGACCTTAATGATCTTTAATAGTTGCGGATGCTTGCTAGGGGTCCAATCATAAGTGCATATGATCCAAGTAGAGAAAGTATGTTAGCTCATGCCTCTCCCTCATATAAAATTGCAAGAATGATTACCGATACTTGTTATCGATTGCCTAGGGACAAATGACTTTCTTGTTAACAAAAGCTATCAACTTTTATTACCTTGCAATTTATTTGTAGTTTTTATTCTCGCAAAGTACTCGTAGTTTTATTCTTGCAAAATAGTTTCATACTTGTTTTAGGTAAAGCAAACTTCAAGTGTGCGTAGAGTTGTATCGGTGGTCGATAGAACTTGAGGGAATATTTGTTCTGCCTTTAGCTCCTCGTTGGGTTCGACACTCTTATTTATCGAAGAAGGCTACAAACGATTCCCTATACTTGTGGGTTATCAAGACCTTTTTCTGGCGCCGTTGCCGGGGAGCAATAGCATGGGGTGAATATTCTCGTGTGTGCTTGTTTGCTTTATCACTAAGTAGTTTTTATTTCTTGATCTAAGTTGTTCTCTATCTTTAGTTATAGGTAGGAAACACAAAATACCAAAAAAAAATAGGTGTACCCGCTAAACCAATGGTTGAAGAACCACCCAAAATCTATCATACTACTGAAGCTTTCTATTTGGATCATCTTCGATCCATTTGTGCTCGTGCTGAAAACCCAACTAGCTTAGTTGAGGGAAAATCATTAGATGAGCATGCTTGTTTTGTGCGACACCGTTTATCTCAAAAAGGGAAACTTTTACTACATCAAATTAATACTATGCAATGCTATGCTTGGAATTTATGTGAAATACATGATTTTACTTGTTGTTCTGAAGACCCTAAGAAACACCTTCCTTATCAATGTGAGTTTAGAGATAATGGAATTTTATCTTCTTATGCCAAGGGTGTTTATAATTATTATGATATTGAACAAATTGAAGAATTTGTTGCTTTTAAGGGTGCTTATGAAATTGCTTCTTTGATTGAAAAGTATGATGCTACTCTTTACAAATCTGAAAATTTTGCCATACTTAAATATTGCTATGAAAATTATTCTTCTAATGCTTATATTAAATCATATATTGAGGACTTCTCCGCTGTCCAAGAAGAGACTAATATTTTGCAGGATTCTATGGAAGAAGAAATTGATGAAACTGTCAGCTCATTGGATGAAAAAGATGATGAGGAGAGTGAAGAACAAAAGGAGGAAGAGCGGGTTGATCACCCGTGCCCACCTTCTAATGAGAGTAACTCTTCAACTCATGCATTGTGTAATGCCCCTTCATTCTTACCGAAGGATGAATGTTATGATAATTGCTATGATCCCGTTGACTCATTTGAAATATCCCTTTTTGATGAACTTGATGATTGCTATGCTTGTGGCCTTGATGCCAATATGAATTATGCTTATGGAGATGAACTTGCTATAGTTCCTTATGTTAAGAGTGAAATTGTTGCTATTGCACCCACACATGATAGTCCTATTATCTTTTTGAATTCTCCAAACTACACTAGATCGGAGAAGTTTGCACTTATTAAGGATTATGTTGATGGGTTGCCTTTTACCGTTGCACATGATGATTTTGATGATTATAATATGCATGTGCTTGCTGCTCCTACATGCAATTATTATGAGAGAGGAACTACATCTCCACCTCTTTATGTTTTCAATGCGATAAAATTGCAAGAAACTGCTTATGCTATGTATTGGCCTTTACTTGATGTGCATGACTTGTTCTTGTATGACATGCCGATGCATAGGAAGAGAGTTAGACTTCATCATTGCATGATTTATGTTGCTTTGTGCTCACTACTAAATGCCAAATCATTGTTAATTAAAATTGGCTTTGAGATACCTTGGGATCCGGGTGAATTCATTACTTGAGCACTTTATGCCTAGCTTAATGGCTTCAAAGAAAGCGCTGCCAGGGAGACAACCCAGAAGTTTTAGAGAGTCATTTTATTCTGTTGAGTGATTTTATAAAGTTTAAAAACAAAAAAAATATAGAGGGGAACTTAAAACTTCACAAAAAGAGAAGTGATTGAAAGGTGATGCATTGGAGAAGTGAGGGTCGACCTTGAACACTTGTGTTCATGCTCACGGAAACAATGTAAATTTTTCATGAAGATTCTCATAAAAAATAATTATCCCCTTGTACAAATCCATTGTATTATAAAAATAATGTGCCAAGATTTGCCTTTAGGATGATTCGATTGCTTGTTGGTATGTGCGGTGCAAAACAGAAACTTTGGCTGTAGTGCGCGATTTTACATTTTTTTACTGAAACATCGAAAGGTTCTGAAACTTTTTGCATAGTCTTTCTATACAAATTGTTTTTCCTAATTGTTCAGAATTTTTGGAGTACCAGAAGTATGGTAGGTGTTCAGATTACTACAGACTGTCCTGTTTAAGACAGATTCTGTTTTTGATGCATTGTTTTGCTTGTTTTGATGAAACTATCGATTCTATCGGTGGTATAAGACATGGAAAAGTTATAATACAGCAGGGATAATGCAAAAACAAAATATGAATTGGTTTGCAACAGTACTTAGAGTAGTGATTTGCTTTATTATACTAACGGATCTTACCGAGGTTTCTGTTGAGTTTTGTATGGATGAAGTGATCAAAGATCGAGGAGGTCTCGATATGAGGAGACGGAGGAGAGGCAAGAGCTCAAGCTTGGGGATGCCCAAGGAACCCAAGTAAATATTCAAGGAGACTCAAGCATCTAAGCTTGGGGATGCCCCGGAAGGCATCCCATCTTTCTTCAACAAGTATCGGTATGTTTTCATCTTCGTTTCGTTCATGTGATATGTGTGAATCTTGGAGCGTCTTTTGTGTTTATTTTTCATTTTTATTTTATGGACCATGCTGGTATGAGATAGTCCATGGTTGATTTATAGAATGCTCATTGCACTTCACTTATATCTTTTGAGTATGGCGTTGTAGAATGCTTCATGTGCTTCACTTATATCATTTGAAGTTTGGATTGCCTGTTTCTCTTCACATAGAAAACCGTTATTTGAAGAATGATCTTTTGCTTCACTTATATTTGTTAGAGCTTAGTCTTTTATAGAAAGAATTAAACTCTCATGCTTCACTTATATCTATTTAGAGAGTCAACAGGAATTGGTCAATTGCATGGCTAGTCATAAAATCCTACATAAAACTTATGGATCACTGAATATGATATGTTTGATTCCTTGCAATAGTTTTGCGATATAGAGATGGTAATATGTGGGAGGTACTAGTAAATGGTTGTGGTTAGTAGGAATATTGGTGTTAAGGTTTGTGATTCTCGGAGCATGCACGTATAGTCTCTCGTTATGCCATGAAGTTGGAGCATGATTTATTATTGATTATCTTCCTTATGAGTGGCGGTCGGGGACGAGCGATGGTGTTTTCCTACCAATCTATCCCCCTAGGGGCATGCGTAGTAGTACTTTGCTTCGAGGGCTAATAAACTTTTGCAATAAGTATATGAGTTCCTTATGACTAATGTAAGTCCATGGATTATACGCACTCTTACCTTTTCGCAATTCGCTAGCCTCTACGGTATCGTGCATTGCCCTTTCTCACCTCGAGACGTGGTGCAAACTTCGCCGGTGCATCCAAACCCCGTGATATGATATGCTCTATCACACGTAAGCCTTATTATATCTTCCTCAAAATAGCCACCATACCTACCTATTATGGCCTTTCCATAGCCATTCCGAGATATATTGCCATGCAACTTCCACCGCTTCCGTTTTGATGACTTGAGCATTCATTGTCATATTGCTTTGCATGATCATATAGCTGACATAGTAGTTGTGGCTCAGCCACCGTGCATCATTTTTTACATGTTACGCTAGATCATTGCACATCCTGGTACACTGCCAGAGGCATTCATATAGAGTCATATTTTGTTATAGGTATCGAGTTGTAATTTTTATTTCTTTTGAGTTATAAGTAAATAGAAGTGTGATGATCATCATTATTCATTTTTAGAGCATTGCCCTAGTGAGGAAAGGATGATGGAGACTATGATTCCCCCACAAGTTGGGATGAGACTACAGGCAATGAGAGAACAAAAAGAAAAAGAAAAAAAACAAACAAAGAGAGAAGGGGCATGCTAGTTCCACACTTGTGCTTCAAAGTAGCACCATGTTTTTCCTATGGAGAGTCTCCTATGTTGTCACTTTCATATACTAGCAGGAATTTTATTATAGGATTAGATGCACACCCACTCAATTTTCATATTGAGCTTTCATACACTTATAGCTCTTAGTGCATTCGTTGCATGGCAATCCCTACTCCTCACATTGATAACAATTGATGGGCATCTCCATAGCCCGTTGGTTAGCCGCATCGATGTGAGACTTTCTTAATTTTTTGTCTTCTCTATATTTACCCCTATCATTATACTCTATTCCACCCATAGTGCTATATCCATGGCTTGAGCTCATGTATTGCGTGAGGGATGAAAAGGCTGAAGCGCGTTAAAAAGTATGAACCAATTGCTTGGCTTGTCATCGGGGTTGTGCATGATAAATACTTTGTGTTAAGAAGACAGAGCATGACAAGACTATATGATTTTGTAGGGATAGCTTTCTTTAGCGTTGATATTTTGAAAGACATGATTGTTTGTTGGGATGCCTGAGTATTGATGTCTTTATGTCAAATTATAGACTATTGCTTTGAATCACTCGTGTCTTAATATTCATGCCATGATGAGATATATGATCAAGTTTATGCTAGGTAGCATTCCACATCAAAAATTATCTTTTTTATCATTTACCTACTCGAGGATGAGCAGGAATTAAGCTTGAGGATGCTGATACGTCTCCATCATATCTATAATTTTGATTGTTTCATGCCAATATTATACAACTTTCACATATTTTTGGCAACTTTTTATATGATTTATTGGACTAAACTATTGATCCAGTGCCCAGTGCCAGTTCCTGTTTTTTTGCATGTTTTCTGTATCGCAGAAAATCCATATCAAACGAAGTCCAAACATGATAAAAATTTATGGAGAATTATTTTGGAGTTTATGTGATTTTTGGGAGGTGGAATCAACGCAAACGGGGGCCCACAGTGCCCACAACCCACCAGGGCGCGCCCCAGGCCCCAGGCACGCCCTGGTGTCTTGTGCCCTCCTCGAACATCGGTTGGAGCCCTTCTTCTAGCACAAGAAAGATAATTTATGGAAAAAAAATTGTGTTAAAATCTCAGCGCAATCGGAGTTACGGATCTCCGGGAATATAAGGAACGGTGAAGGGCCAGATCTAGGGAACGCGAAACAGAAGAGAATAGAGAGGGAGATCCAATCTCGGAGGTGCTCCTGCCCCTCCGCCGCTATGTAGGCCATGGACCAGAGGGGGAACTCTCCTCCCATCTAGGGGGGAGGCCAAGTAAGAAGAAGAAGGAGGGGGGCTCTCTCCCCTCTCTCCCGGTGGCGCCGGAGTGCTGCCGGGGCCAGGATCATGACGGCGATCTACATCAAAAATCTTGCTACCGTCTACACCAACTTTCTCCCCCTCTATGCAGCGGTGTAACACCTCTTCTCCCCGCTGTAATCTCTACTTAAACATGGTGCTCAACTCCATATATTATTTCCCAATGATCTATGGTTATCCTATGATGTTTGAGTAGATCCGTTTTGTCCTATGGGTTAATCGTGATCTTGGTTGGTATGATTGTATATTTTATTTATGGTGCTGTCCTACGGTGCCCTCCCTCTTGTGCAAACGTGAGGGGCCCCCGCTATAGGGTGCTGCAATATGTTCATGATTCGCTTATGGTGGGTTGCGAGAGTGACATAAGCTTAAACCCGAGTAGGTGGGTTGTTGCGTATGGGAGTAAAGAGGACTTGATACTTAATGCTATGGTTGGGTTTCATGACCTTAATGATCTTTAGTAGTTGCGGATGCTTGCTAGGGGTCCAATCATAAGTGCATATGATCCAAGTAGAGAAAGTATGTTAGCTCATGCCTCTCCCTCATATAAAATTGCAAGAATGATTACCGGTACTTGTTATCGATTGCCTAGGGACAAATGACTTTCTTGTTAACAAAAGCTATCCACTTTTATTACCTTGCAATTTATTTGTAGTTTTTATTCTCGCAAAGTACTCATAGTTTTATTCTTGCAAAATAGTTTCATACTTGTTTTAGGTAAAGCAAACGTCAAGTGTGCGTAGAGTTGTATCGGTGGTCGATAGAACTTGAGGTAATATTTGTTCTGCCTTTAGCTCCTCGTTTGGTTCGACACTCTTATTTATCGAAGAAGGCTACAAACGATCCCCTATACTTGTGGGTTATCAAGACCTTTTTCTGGCGCCGTTGCTGGGGAGCAATAGTGTGGGGTGAATATTCTCGTGTGTGCTTGTTTGCTTTATCACTAAGTAGTTTTTATTTCCTGATCTAAGTTGTTCTCTATCTTTAGTTATAGGTAGGAAATGCAAAATACCAAAAAAATTCCCGAATGACTCCCTTAGAGCTCTTCTTGGAGGAAAACTTCCTAAAGAAACTCATCTTATTCCTATGAATAAAATTCTAAAAATTTATTCCATAAAATTTTTGTCAACAAAACTTCACAAGATTGATAGCAACTACTCATAAGGAGGTATAGAGGCTATATTGAGCATTCAAACTACTTAGAACTCTAAGAATTCAACATGAAAGCTCATCTACAAAAGCACCAAGAGTAGCTAATTATTCAAAATATAATCCACTAAAGCAAAAACTAATTGGAGCAATGGAGGAGTCACATACCAACTAACAATCCCCCAAAACAGTTTCGCAATCGAAGCTTCGAGCAAAGAGATCGAAATCCGTGGGTTTGAGAGCAAGAACACAAGAGAGAGAGCAATGGTGATTTTTTTTTCTCGAGGTAGGTGATGACATGGGCTAAAGAAATAAGTGAGGGGACCCACGTGGGGACCACAACCCACCAGGGCGCGCCTGGGGCTGCTGACGCGCCCAGGTGGTTTGTGCCCACCTGGTGCACCCCCCCTCTGATGATATTTGTACTAAAAATTCAGAAATATTCAGAAAAAAATCATATTAAATTTTCAGGGCATTCTGAGAACTTTTATTTTTGAGTCATTTTTTTATTGCACGGGAAATTCAGAAAACAGACAAAACATGGCATTTTATTTTATTTAACTAAGAAAAACAGAAAACAAAAGTTGGGAGCAGAAGGTTGTGCTTACTAAATTCATCGACTTCATACCTCTAAAAAATGATGCATTAATAAGGTTGGTCAAGTCTTATTAACAACCACCTTTGATTAGCATAAAACCGAAGAACTTTCGTAAAACACTAAGTTGCCTCAACGGGGATGTGCATGTCCCCAACAATAAGCATTTCATATTTCTTTTAGACAGTAGGTAAAGTTAGTTGAAAAATTCCAATAGTGAGTGTCGGAGATTTTTCAATAACATTAATACCATTCACTTGGAATTGTTTCTTCGGAAAGTGGACCGTATGTTGATTACCATTGATATGAAAAGTGACCATGCTTTTATTGCAATCAATAACAGCCCCTGCAGTATTCAAAAAGGGTCTACCAAGGATAATCGACATGTTGTCGTCCTTGGGCATCTCAAGTATAACAAAGTCAGTTAAGATAGTAACATTTGCAACAACAACAGGCACATCCTCACAAGTACCGATTGGTATGACAGTTGATTTGTCAGCCAGTTGCAAAGATATTTCAGTAGGTGAGAGTTTATTCAAATCAAGTCTTTTATATAAGGAGAAAGGCATAACACTAACACCAGCTCCTAAGTCACACAAAGCAATTTTGACATAATTTCTTTTGATGGAGCAAGGTATACTTGGTATTCCCGGATCTCCAAGTTTTTTAGGTACTCCATCCTTAAAAGAGTAATTAGCAAGCATGGTGGAAGTTTCAGCTTCCGGTATTTTTCTCTTATTAGTGATGATGTCTTTCATATATTTCGCATAAGGGGCCATCTTTAATATATCAGTCAAGCGAGTGGACAAAAAGACTGGCCTACGCATTTTGGCAAATCGTTCAAATTCTTCATCATCCTTTTTCTTAGTTGATTTAGGTGGAAAGGGCATGGGTTTTTGAACCCATGGTTCTCTTTCTCTTCCATGTTTTCTAGCAACAAAGTCGCTTTTATCGTATTTTTATTTTTAGGTTGTGGGTTATCAAGATCAACAGCTGGTTCCATTTCAACATCATTATCTGGTTGTTTATCATTGTCTAGTTGAGTGTCTTCATGATCATGATCATTATCCTTTTCACTAGATGAGTGTTCATTACCAGATTGAGTTTCAGCATCAGAAATAGAAACATCATTATCATTATCATGAGGTTTTTCTACTTCAGGATCACTAGAGGCATGCAAAGTCCTACCATTTTTCTTCTTCTTCTTAGATGGACTAGGTGCATTAGTGTTAATTTTTTGAGAGTCTTGTTCGATTCTTTTAGGGTGTCCCTCAGGATAAAGTGGTTCCTGAGTCATTTTACCTCCTCTAGTTGCTACTCTAATAGCAAAGTCATTTATATTATTATTCATTTCATCAAGCAACTCTCTTTGAGATTTAGCAACTTGTTCTAGTTGAGTTTGAACCATAGCAGCATGTTTTCCTACACCTCTGACATCATTAGAGATTCTAAATAACAAGTCACTCAAGCGGGCAATCATATTGGAGTAGTATTTCAATTGTTTCATAACATTTTCATTGAAGTGATCTTGTTTTCTAATGTGGTTGTCAAACTCATAAAGGCATTGACTAAGATGTTTATTGTAAGGGATGTCACTTTCATCAAATTTCATTAAAGAGTTTACCTCTACCACCTTTGGTGGTGGTGTGTCAAGTCCATGCATTTCTTTAATAGGAGGTAAAATTTTAACATCCTCTGCTTTAATACCTTTTTCCTTCATACTTTTCTTTGCCTCTTGCATATCTTCAGGACTTAGATATAAGACACCCCTTCTTCTTCGGAGTGGGTTTAGGAGGTGGTTAAGGAAGAGTCAAATCATCATAATTTTTCAATATATTATTCAATAATTCCTCAGCTTGTTCCATAGTTCGTTCCCTGAAAACGCAACTAGCACAACTATCTAGGAAGTCCCTAGAAGCATCGGTTTGTCCATTATAGAAGATATCAAGTATTTCATTTTTCTTAAGAGGATGATCAGACAAAGCATTAAGCAATTGGAGAAGCCTCCCCCAAGCTTGTGGGAGACTCTCGTCTTCAATTTGCACAAAATTAAATATTTCCTGTAAGGCAGCTTGTTTCTTATGAGCAGGAAAATATTTTTCAGAGAAGTAATAAATCATATCCTAGGACTACGCACACAACCAGGTGCAAGAGTATTGTACCATATCTTAGCATCACCCTTTAATGAGAACAGGAATAATTTGAGAATATAGTAGTAGCGAATCTTCTCATCATGAGCAAATAGGGTGGCTATATCATTTAATTTAGTGAGGTGTGCCACAACAGTTTCAGTTTCATAGCCATGGAAAGGATCAGATTCAACCAAACTAATTAACTCTAGGTCGACAGAGAAGTAATAATCCTTATCATCAACAAAGATAGGTGAAATAGCAAACTTAGGATCACATTTCTAGCATTCAAAGATTTTTCTTTCAGTTTGCATAGTAATTTCTTAAGATCATCTCTATCATTGCAAGCAGGAAAATCTCTAGCTGTCTCCTCATCCATAACATAACCTTCAGGTATCTTAGACAATTCATATCTAGGAGAGCTAGGCCTAATAGGTGTTTCAAGATTTTTAGTTTCAAGTACTTCATCAGTTTCAATAATTTCATTAGTTTCAGCATTTAGCTCTAGCAACTTGTTCATCAATTCACCTAGTGGCATATTATCATCAAGCAAGGTACTAGCATCATCATGAGTAGCATTCATAGCAGAAGTAGCATCATTAATAACTTGCGACATATCAGAATTAATAGCATATGGTAGTGTTGCAAGTCTACTCAAAATTGAAGGTGAATCAAGTGCAGAGTGTGATGGCAGTTCCTTAGCTCCCCTCGTCTTAGAGGGAAAATCTTAGTCTCGGTATCCTTCAGATTCTTCATAGTGATAAATAGATAATAATCCCAAGTGACTCAACAAATATAGCTATGCTCCCCTGCAATGGCGCCAGAAAAAAGTCTTGATAACCCACAAGTATAGGGGATCGCAACAGTTTTCGAGGGTAGAGTATTCAACCCAAATTTATAGATTCGACACAAGGGGAGCCAAAGAATACTTGCAAGAATTAGCAGTTGAGTTGTCAATTCAACCATACCTAGAGATTAATTATCTGCTCCAAAGTGATCAGTAGCACAGTAATATGATAGTTTTGATAGCAGTGATAATAGTAGCAGTAACGGTAACAGTGATAGCAATGAGTTTGTAGCAAGTGTAACAGTAATAGCAGCAGTAGTAACTTAGCAAGAACAATATAAAGAAAATTCATAGGCATTGGATCGGTGAATTCGTTGGATGATATTCATCATATAACAGTCATAACCAAGGCGATACAAAACTAGCTCCAGTTCATAAATATAATGTAGGCATGTATTCCGTAAATAGTCATACGTGCTTATGGAAAGAACTTGCATGACATCTTTTGTCCTACCCTCCCGTGGCAGCAGGGTCCATAAGGAAACTAAGGGATATCAAGGCCTCCTTTTAATAGAGAACCGGAACAATGCATTAGCACATAGTGAATACATGAACTCCTCAAACTACGGTCATCACCGGAAAGTATCCCGATTACTGTCACACCGGGGTTTACGGATCATAACTCGTAATAGGTGAATATGACTTGCAAGATCGGATCTAGAACATAGATATAATGGTGATAACATAAACGGTTCAGATCTGAAATCATGGCACCTAGGCCCAAAGTGACAAGCATTAAGCATGGTAAAGTCATAACAACATCAATCTCAGAACATAATGGATACTAGGGATCAAGCCCTAACAAAACTAACTCGATTACATGATGAATCTCATCCAACTCCTCACCGACCAGCGAGCCTACGAAGGAATTACTCACTCCCGGTGGGGAGCATCATGGAATTGGCGATGGAGAAGGGTTGGTGATGACGAAGATCGAAGGTCCCCCTCTTTGGAGCCCCAAACGGGCTCCAGATCTGGCCTCCCGACGAAGAACAGGAGGTGGTGGCGGCTCCGTATCATGAAACATGATAATTCTTTCTCCCTGATTTTTCTCTCCAAATTTAGATATTTAAGGAGTCGGAGTCAGGGTCTGCGGGGCCACCAGGTGGGCACAACCCACCTGGGCACGCCTGGAGGGGGCGCGCCCTGGTGGATTGTGCTCACACAGGGGGCCCCTCCGGTGGTTCTTGGCTCCAGTATTTTTTTATTGTAAAATAAATCTCCAAAAAGTTTTGTTCCATTCCGAGAACTTTTATTTCTGCACAAAAACAACATCATGGTAGTTCTGCTGAAAACAGCGTCAGTCCGGGATAGTTTCATTCAAATCATGCAAATTAGAGTCCAAAACAAGAGCAAAAGCGTTAGGAAAAGTAGATATGACGAAGACGTATCAGCAATCCCCCAAAATAGTTTCAGAAATGGAGCTTCGAGCAATGAGATCGAAATCCGTGGGTTTGAGAGCAAGAACACGAGAGAGAGAGCAATGGTGATTTTTTTCTAGAGGTAGGAGATGACATGGGCTAAAGAGATAAGTGAGGGGACCCACGTGGGGACCACAATCCACCAGGGCACGCCTGGGGCTGCTGGCGCGCGCAGGTGGTTGTGCCCACCTAGTGCACCCCCCTCTGATGTAATTTATACCAAAAATTTAGATATATTCAGAAAAAATCGTATTAAATTTTCAGGGCATTCTGAGAACTTCTATTTTTGGGTCATTTTTTTATTGCACCGAAAATTCAGAAAACAGACAAAACATGGCATTTTATTTTATTTAACTAAGAAAAATAGAAATAAAAGCTGGGAGCAGAAGGTTGTGCTTACTAGATTCATCAGCTTCATACCTCTAAAAAATGATCCATTAATAAGGTTGATCAAGTCTTATTAACAACCACCTTCGATTAGCATGAAACCGAAGAACTTTCATAAAACACTAAGTTACCTCAATGGGGATATGCACGTCCCCAACAATAAGCATTTCATATTTCTTTTTGGCAGTAGGTAGAGGTAGTTGAAAGTTCCAATAGTGAGTGTCGGCGATTTTTCAATAACATTAATACCATTCATGTGGAATTGTTTCTTCGGAAAGTGCACCGTATGTTCATTACCATTGACGTGAAAAGTGACCTTGCTTTTATTGCAATCAATAACAGCGCCTGCAGTATTCAAAAAGGGTCTACCAAGGATAATCAACATGTTGTCATCCTCAGGCATCTCAAGTATAACAAAGTCAGTTAATGTAGTAACATTTGCAACCAAAACGGGCACATCCTCACAAATACCGGTAGGTATGGCAGTTGATTTGTCAACAATTTGCAAAGATATTTCAGTAGGTGTGAGTTTATTCAAATCAAGTCTTTTATATAAGGAGAAAGGCATAAGACTAACACCAGCTCCTAGATCACACAAAGCAGTTTTAACATAGTTTCTTTTGATGGAGCTGGGTATAGTTGGTATTCCCGGGTCTCCAAGTTTTTTAGGTACTCCATCCTTAAAAGAATAATTAACAAGCATGGTGGAGATTTCAGCTTCCAATATTTCCCCTTATTAGTGATGATGTCTTTTATATATTTTGCATAAGGGGCCATCTTTAAAATATCAGTCAAGCGGGTGCGCAAAAAGACTGGCCTAAGCATTTCAGCAAAGCGTTCAAATTCTTTATCATCTTTTTTCTTAGTTGACTTAGGTGGAAAGGGCATGGGCTTTTGAACCCATTGTTCTCTTTCTCTTCCATGTTTTCTCGCAACAAAGTCTCCTTTATCGTATATTTTATTTTTAGGTTGTGGGTTATCAAGATCGGCAGCTGGTTCCATTTCAACATCATTATCTGGTTGTTTATCATTGTCTGGTTGAGTGTCTTCATGAACATCATCATTATCTTTTTCATTATCACTAAATGAATTCTCATTACCAGATTGAGTTTCAGAATCAGAAATAGAAACACCATTATTATCATCAGGAGGTTTTTCTACTTCAAGTTCACTGGAGGTATGCAAAGTCCTATCATTTTTCTTCTTCTTTTTAGAAGGACTAGGTGCATCAGTGTTAATTCTTTGAGAGTCTTCTTCAATTCTTTTAGGGTGTCCTTCAGGATAAAGTGGTTCCTCAGTCATTTTACCTCCTCTAGTTGCTACTCTAACAGCAAAGTCATTCATATTATTATTCATTTCATCTAAAACTCTCTTTGAGATATAGCAACTTGTTCTAGTTGAGTTTGAACCATGGAAGCATGTTTTCCTACACCTCTTACATCATTAGTAATTCTAAATAACAAGTCACTCAAGCGAAAAATCATCTTAGAATTATATTTCAATTGTTTCATAACATTTTCATTGAAGTGATCTTGTTTCCTAATGTAGTTGTCAAACTCATAAAGATATTGAATGGGATGTTTATTGTAAGGGATGCCACTTTCATCAAATTTCATTAAAGAATTTACCTCTACCACCTTTGGTGGTGGTGCATCAAGTCCATGTATTTCTTCAATAGGAGGTAAATTTTTAACATCCTATGCTTTAATACCTTTTTCCTTCATACTTTTCTTTGCCTCCTGCATATATTCAGGACTTAGATATAAGATACCCCTCTAATTCGGAGTGGGCTTAGGTGGTGATTTAGGAAGAGTCCAATAATCATAATTTTTCAATATATTATTCAATAATTCCTCAGCTTGTTCAATAGTTCGTTCCCTGAAAACACAACCACCACAACTATCTAGGAAGTCCCTAGAAGCATTGGTTAGTCCATTATAGAAGATATCAACTATTTCATTTTTCTTAAGTGGATGATCAGGCAAAGCATTAAGCAATTGGAGAAGCCTCCCCCAAGCTTGTGGGAGACTCTCTTCTTCAATGTGCACAAAATTAAATATTTCCTGTAAGGCAGCTTGTTTCTTATGAGGAGGAAAATACTTTTCAGAGAAGTAATAATCATATCCTGGGGACTACGCACACAACTAGGAGCAAGAGTATTGTACCATATCCTAGCATCACCCTTTAATGAGAACGGAAATAATTTGAAAATATAATAGTAGCGAATCTTCTCATCATGAGCAAATTGGGTGGCTATATCATTTAATTTAGTAAGATGTGCCACTACAGTTTCAGTTTCATAGCCATGGAAAGGATCAGATTCAACCAAAGTAATTAACTCTAGGTCGACAGAGAATTCATAATCCTTATCATCAACAAAGATAGGTGAAGTAGCAAACTTGGGATCACATTTCATTCTAGCATTCAAAGAATTTTCTTTTAGTTTGTAAGCAAGAAAATCTCTATCATTACAAGCAAGAAAATCTCTAGCTGTCTCCTCATCCATAACATAACCTTCAGATATCTTAGGAAATTCATATCTAGGAGAGCTAGGCCTAATAGGTGTTTCAAGATTTTCAGTTTCAAGTACTTCATCAGTTTCAATAATTTCATCAGTTTCAGCATTCTCAATATCTTTAGCTCTAGCAATTTGTTCATCAAGAAATTCACCTAGTGGCATATTATCATCAAGCAAGGTACTAGCATCATCATGAATAGCAATCATAGCAGAAGTAGCATCATCAATAACTTGCGACATATCAGGATTAATAGCATGTGGTGGTGTTGCAAGTCTACTCAAAACAGAAGGTGAATCAAGTGCAGAGTGTGACGGCAGTTCCTTACCTCCCCTCGTCCTAGAGGGAACGATCTTAGTCTTGGTATCCTTTAGATTCTTCATAGTGATAAATAGATAATAATCCCAAGTGACTCAGCAAATATAGCTATGCTCCCCGGCAACGGTGCCAGAAAAAGGTCTTGATAACCCACAAGTATAGGGGATCGCAACAGTTTTTGAGGGTAGAGTATTCAACCCAAATTTATAGATTCGACACAAGGGGAGCCAAAGAATATTTGTAAGTATTAGCAGTTGAGTTGTCAATTCAACCACACCTGGAGATTAAAAATCTGCAGCAAAGTGATTAGTAGCACAGTAATATGATAGTTTTGATAGCAGTGATAATAGTAGCAGTAACGGTAACAGTTATAGCAATGGTTTTGTAGCAAGTGTAACAGTAGCAACAACAGTAGTAACTTAGCAAGAACAATATGTGGAAAATTCGTAGGCATTGGATCGGTGAATTTGTTGGATGATATTCATCATATAATAGTCATAACCTATGGCGATACAAAACTAGCTCCAGTTCATAAATATAATGTAGGCATGTATTCTGTAAATAGTCATACATGCTTATGGAAAGAACTTGCATGACATCTTTTGTCCTACCCTCCCGTGGCAGCGGGGTCCATAAGGAAACTAAGGGATATTAAGGCCTCCTTTTAATAGAGAACTGGAACAAAGCATTAACACATAGTGAATACATGAATTCCTCAAACTACGGTCATCACCGGAAAGTATCCCAATTATTGTCACCCCGGGGTTTACGGATCATAACACGTAATAGGTGAATATGACTTGCAAGATCGGATCTGGAACATAGATATAATGGTGAAAACATAAACGGTTCAGATCTAAAATCATGGCACTCGGGCCCTAGTGACAAGCATTAAGCATGGCACAGTCATAACATCAATCTCAGAACATAGTGGATACTGGGGATCAAGCCCTAACAAAACTAACTCGATTACATGATGAATCTCATCCAACTCCTCACCGACCAGCGAGCCTACGAAGGAATTACTCACTCCCGGTGGGGAGCATCATGGAATTGGCGATGAAGGAGTGTTGGTGATGACGAAGACCAAAGATTCCCCTCTCTGGAGCCCCAAACGGGCTCTAGATCTGGCCTCCCGATGAAGAACAGGAGGTGGCGGATGGCTCCGTATCGTGAAACGCGATGAAACTTTCTCGCTTATTTTTTTCTCCAAAAATAGGATTTTATAGTGTCGGGATTAGGGTCTGCGGGGCCACCAGGTGGGCACAACCCACCTGGGCGCGCTTGGAGGGGGTGGCGTGCCCTTGTGGGTTGTGCTCAACCAGGGGCTCCCCTCCGGTGGTTCTTGGCTCCTGTATTTTTTATATATTCTGAAATAATTCTCCAAAAGGATTCATCCCATTTCGAGAACTTTTATTTCTGCACAAAGACAACACCATGGTAGTTCTGCTGAAAACAGCGTCAATCCGGGTTAGTTTCATTCAAATCATGCAAATTAGAGTCCAAAGAAAGAGCAAAAGCATTAGGAAAAGTAGATATGACGAAGACGTATCAGTCAAGTTGTTGCTCGCGTATCCACCAGGCATTGCTTAAGATGGTCGGCGACTCAGCATGACGGCTCCTGCTCCTGCTGGGATGTGGGGTGGAGTGGAGGCATTCCCGACTATAAGAGTAATTCGCCTGCTGTGGGACCGCTGTTTTTAACAACTCAATGGCATGCAAAGCCTCCCTTTGAACAGGGGTAGCACCCGTGATCGGAAGCCTTGTAAGATTGGAGGCTGCTGCCACTAGGTTATCAACAGGGTTAGAGAAGAGACCCGCTGGTGTCACGAAGCGATCAGGAGTCGTCCGGATCGGCGGCGGGTTTAGAGCTGGTCGACGAGCTGGGGATGACCCGCCATTGCCATCTTGAGGTACGACCCGGTTCAATTGCGGTATGACTGGCTTTGCAGGTGTGCTTGTACCGGCTCTCGGTGCAGGCGTATTAAACAGGCGCCTTCCCGCAAAGACAGGGGGCATGCGGGTCTCATGATGTCTCCTGTGAACCTCCTCGGAAGCATGTTGACGGAGACTCAAACGCCACGCTTCCGTCCTTAGCCCCTCTGTCTTGTTTTGGATCTGGTTTGTAACTGCGCCATGCGAATGCTCTCAGCGTCGATGTCCTCCCAAGCTTTGGTCATCTGCTCATGAATTTTAGCCACCTCTGCATTGCACTCTTCCTGGTTTTCTGTTGTTATTGGCAACTTAAGAAGAGCTGTCAATGAGGCAACCAGTTCAGACAGGACTTACGTGGGCGTCTTGTCAGGGCCGGCCATGTTTCGATTGGTTGTTGATGTGCCGGCGCCTTCTGCAGCTCCTGCCGCTGAAGAATTATGATCTAGGGCGGTTCCTGCGATGTAGACCATGGCCCAACAGGGCGACTCAAGGTCAGCCCGGACCGACACATCATCGAGGCAGCCCCTAAGCTAGCTGTCGTACAAGGGGCGGATTGACTCCGTCTTCGCGATCGATGACTCGCCGTCGGAGTACACCAGGGTGTCGCCGCTCGACGCCGAATTGTCTACGAGGTCAACTCCCTGGGTGAAGCCAACAAAAATATGGTTCCGCTTGTCTTGAGCCCGGGCGGGTTGCGTGCGTCGAGCCGACTCGACGATGTTGGTGAAGATGTTCGGCTCGGGTCCTGATTCGCCGATCTTGCCGATGAAGACATGGATCTTGCCAAAGGGGAACCGGTATCCGTACTCGATTGAGTCGGCCTTGGGGCCCCAGCCTGAGCCGTCGATGTAGAGCTTGCCACGTCGACTCTTGGTCATGCGACCGATCGCGTATCCCTCGATCCTTGGGAGAGATCCCTCCAAGAACTCAACACCACCGAGCGATAGCCCCATGATGGGTGCCAACTGTCGTGGTTTTGTCACGACAGATGTCCTCGTGAAAGGACTTAGTTGTGAGGCCATCGCTGGTAGGTGATTGCTTGATCGTGGTTGATCAAAATTGAGAGACAAGGGTTTACGAAGGTTCGGCCCCACACGGTGGAGGTAAAAGCCTACTCCTGCTTGATTGATATTGATGATGATGATCTCGATTACAAGGGTGCGACTTGGCTAACCTAGTATTTGAGAGCTTGTAACTTAATCTTTTCTGCCTCAGGGGCTCCCCTTTATATAGGTTGAGGCCCTGGGCTTACAACAGAGTCCGGGTCGCATTGCAACCCGTATACTAATACACTTCCTACTTTCTTATTCCCTAAGTAAGAAAAGCTCCAGGCGACTTATACATCTAGGCCGTCAAGCCACCGTCTTCAAGAGTTGGGCCTCAAGCCAGCCCACTTTGTGAGCCGCCGTGTCAATCTTGATATCTTCGGTGCCTTTGACCCATCCCGAGTCTTGACTGTAAGTCGCCACTTTTATGACCAAGCCCATCATGGCGGGTCATATCGTGGGGTTATATCCCCAACAGTCATGGAACACTTCTACGACAGCACAGGTATGACTATCTTGATTCTGTCATAAAATCATCATGGATGTACATGCATGACAGAAAACGTGACCTACTGTGACAAACACGTATCATCACGGAAGTGTTTTTTGTAGTGCAAGGATCTGAACATTTAATCTTCCACCAAATAAACCAACTAGCATCAACTACAAGATGTAATCAACACTACTAGCAACCCACAGGTACCAATCTCAGGTTCTGAGACAGAGATTGAATACAAGAGATGAACTAGGGTTTGAGATGAGATGGTGCTGGTGAAGATGTTGATGATGATTGATCCTCCCACGATGAGAGGGTTGTTGGTGATGTCGATGGCTTTGATTTCCCCCTCCAGAGGGAAGTTTCCCTGGCGGAATCGCTCCGCCAGAGAGCAAAAGTGCTCCTAACCAGGTTCCACCTCGAGATGGTGGCGCTTCGTCCCGAAAGTCCTCTCCTATTTTTTTCTAGGGCAAATGGGATTATATACCAGAAGATGGGCCACGGAGGATGGCCAGGGGCCCCACAAGCCACCAGGGCGCGCCAGGGGGTGGGCGCGCCCTGGTGCCTTGTGGGCCCCCTCTTGTATTTCTTTCTTGTAGTATTTTTTATGTATTCCAAAATAATTCTCCGTGAAATTTCAGCTCATTTAGAGTTGTGCAGAATAGGTATCTCTGACATAGCGTTTCCAAGTCTAGAATTCCAGCTGCCGGCAATCCCCCTCTTCATATAAATCTTGCAAATTAAGAGAGAAAAGGCATTAGAATTGCACTTTCTGGCAAAGTATTATATTGATAAAAAACATAATAAATAATAGTAGGAAAACATGATGCAAGATGGACGTATCAGGTACCCCCAGTTCAGGACACCTTCAGAGGGGCTACCTAAATGACCTTCGGAGATTGTGCTCTGGGCAATGGAGTGGGCGAATCCAAAGTAGACACGAAAGTGGCACGAGTTCCACTCTCATTGTCGCATCCCCACGGGCCCAATGGAGTTCGAGGTGGGAGTGGTGATGGCGCTCCCATCGCCGGGGACGAGGGAGATGCCAATCCTGACAGAAGATGGGGAGCCGAGGGCACGCGTGAAGAAAGAGGTGGTCTACACCCTGAGGAGGTCTCCGTGTTTCCCCTGGTGTTCTCCCCGCTTGCTTGGTCTAGTTCACTCCGGTACGGCAGAGTAGTGGTCTCTTCTATCAGCAATCACTTTTGGTTGCTAGCAGGGGAGGATTCTGACGATGAGGTTGGGCACTCGTCTGAATCTACAAGTAAGATTTCCTCCCCTTCTAAATATTTGCATTCCACCTTTTCAAATTAGTAAAGAAATGATTGTGGTTCGTAAGAGTCAAATTGGGGAACTTCAAACCAAAAACTAAAAGAAAAAATACACGCTCTCCTCCTATCATAGTGGGTGGTGATGCTAGCATTAGGGTTGGGAAAATAAAAATGGAGAGAAAGTTTCTGGTCATCCCCAATCCTTGAATTGTGGCCTGGAAATTTTTGTTCATGGTTTTGGGGAAAATGTGATATGTGGTCGAAAAGTTAAAGAACATATGCGTAAGGATAATTTTCCGGCCATTCCTGATTTTTGTTCAAAGGAGATAGTGGACTTTGGGGGATTGATTCTGGACAATTGCAGAGTTGGAAATGTCCTAGGTGAGAATGAACAAAAAGTTATTGTTGTGGGGGGAACAAATAATTGTGGGGGGGGGGTTGTGGGACTAGGCCTGATTCAGAAACTAGTTTTGACCCCGGGGGCCTGAGGCCTGCTTTGTTAGAGGCATATTCTAATATACACTTTCTATATCCTTTTGCTATATAAATAGTCTCCCTTGCCCCAGACTGGACCCGAGGATGAGCTCTCTGAAGAGTTAGGGTTTCCTTGTGAGCCGCCAACGAGTTGGAGACGCTATGGAAGGAAATGTTAGTAGATTTAGGGGGTCTGGGAGATCTAATCATGGAGGGGGAGATAATTTCCAGTATCATAGACAAGAAGAGGAGAGAGACACATCCAGAAACAAAAATCCTCGCAAGGAAACAATTGAGGCTAGTTCTAGGACTAGTGATAATAATAGGCATCGGGCATTTCATGACCTGAGAGGATCCAGTTCCAATGATGGAGGTGCTCATGATGGTGGATCTCTTCTACAAGATCACAAGAGGGACACCAATGCACTACAACAAAAAAAGATACATCTGTGGCATTATGGCCGAATGAAAACATTTTCTGTCATGGTTATGACACTTCTATGACAATTATTGTAACAAAAACACGTATCATCATAGATGTGGTGGGCTCCTATTTCTATGACAAAAAATAATGATAGAAAATGGGCTTTTTGTCCTGGGCGAGCCGGAGACGCACGTGCATGACATTCTTTCGGCCGTCCATGACAGAAAAAAATGTGGTAGAAGCGAGGGCGAGCAAAATTTCGGGGAGTTCCCGTTTACGGTGGGTGGTCGGGGCCGAGAGATGCACTTTGGTTTGCGCTTTTCTCATACGCGCGTGTGTGCGAGGCGTTGGCTAACTGAACCCGAGTGAGGCATTCGCTTACTGAACCCGAGCGATTGCACTAGCTACGTTACTGAACCCGAGCAATTGATCCCTTGGCTATTAACTGAACCCGAGTGATTCATTCGTTGCTGCTGCTAACTGAACCCGAGCGATCGATCACTGCTGCTGCTTACTGAAGTCGATCGAGCCCCATGCGAGGTGTAGCCAGCCGGTGTTGGGTTGCCTCTCGATGAATAGTGACCATTGCTACCGCGTGCGCGATACGTAGAATGAGTCGAGACGTGGTGAGTCGAGCCGGTTGGTTGGCTGTGGATGAACAGTTCCCGGTGGGGGTTGGATGAACAGGACCCTGACCGTGTGTAGGCGGTTGCCGCTGGATGAAAAGGACCCCGTGGTAGTAGGCGGTTGCCGTTGGATGAACAGGAGCCCGAGGAGGGCGCCACACGCCCCAGCCGGTTGGGGTGGATGAACATGACCCCATGGACGCTGGTTGAATAGTAGCCGGTAGAGGCTGGATGAACAGTAGCCCGTGGATGAACAATGTCTGGTGGAGTCTGGAGGAAGTCGTTGTGGATGAACTGTAGCAGGTGGAGGCTAGAGGAAGTCGATGGTGGATGAACACTAGCCGGTGGAGGCTGGAGAAAGTCGACGGTGGATGAACAGTATCCTGTGGAGGCTGGAGCGAGGCAGTAGACGGTGGATGAACAATAGCCCGTGGAGTCCCATTTTGCAGTACGCCACACCCCTCCCAATGAACAGGACCCTGTTTCGATCGTAGGTGCTCGAACAGAAGTATGTTTCCTCTGTTTTGCGATTTGCCACACCCCTCCCAATGAACAGGACCCTATTTCCTCCATTTTGCGGTACGCCACACCCCTCCCAATGAACAGGACCCCGTTTTGATCGTGCGTGGTTGGCGAGAAATCCGTTTCCTCTGTTTTGCGATACGCCAGATCCTGTTTCAGCTGTTTCGTCCAAGCTGGTTGGCTCCCGATGAACAGGACGTGTTTCGACCCAGTCACTTGGCTCTCAATGAACAGGACGCGTTCCGACCCAGTCGCTTGGCTCCTGGTGAACACGATGTTGCTTCCTCCGTTCCGACCTAGCTGGTTGGCTGCCGATGAACAGGAGCTCGTTGCTGCCGTCCGTTGCCTATCCATGTACATGAGCCCTGGTCATACGTATGCGTGAGTACGCATTCAAGACCCCGCCCGTATGTACGTATGTGCCCGTATCTTTTATAGTGTGGCTGTATGTACGTGTACTCAATTTAGACGGGACTAGCTGGACTACTACATAGGGGACTGTACTATGACATGTGTCGCTATTTACTCGGCCACGGTTCATCCTTGCAGAGACACCGATCGACCAGTATGCACGTACACGTTCGCGACCAGACAGACAACGCTACGTCCACTTGGACCGGGTGGGTCCCAGCTGTCAGAGAGGATAAGGAGGCACTTCTTTGCGTGTGAAGATATAGCTGCTGGGTCCCACCTATTAGGGAGAGGAATCATTTTTTGCGCATAATATGGAGGCACTTCCTTGCGTCTTAAGATGTAGCTGGTGGGTCCAGCTGTCAGCGTCACCGCGTAGAGTCGTCTTCCGATGGCTGTCATTCATTAACCACATTGACCACGCCGCACCGAGAGCACCAAGATGGTGGATGATGGCGAGGCCTAGGAAGGGAACAACATCGAGCCAGGGAAGACACGGTAGTGGATGACCATGCGGAGGTACGAGGGTTGACTGGTTTGGCTGTGGTGTGAGGCTGCCATCACCGGAGAATAACAAGAGGTGTGGGTGAGTAGAGGGATGGCATGGCCAGCGGTGGCAGCCCAGTCGGCCACGAGAGGCAGGAGTAGGCGGTCCTGCCGGCGCTGGTTTAGGCGGCTGGAGCAAGAAGATCAAAGATTGAAGAAGCAGCACGGCCGTTGGATGTTAATCCAATGGTCACTGCTACTAGAATCGTCTGTTGACTAAGTTAACAAAGCCCTGCATACGTGTCAACTTAGTAGGCCCAGAAGTCAGCCTCCGAATCTGGTGGGTAACAGCTAGCAGGGGGAGGAATCATTTTTCTTGCACGTAATAAGGAGGCACTTCCTTCCATGCAAAGGTGTAGCTCGTGGGTCCCAGCTGTCATGGGGAGGAAACTTTTTTTTCACGTAATAAGAAGGAACTTCCTTGCGTGTGAAGATTGTAGCTAGTGGGTCAATCAGGGGGAGGAATCATTTATTCCCACATAATAAGGAGGCAGTAGCTTGCGTGCGAAGATGTAGCTAGTGGTTCCCAGCTGTCAGCCTCTCCACATACTCCATGTTGACTCTCGTTGTTGACCATGCATCGTCGAGCGCACCACGGCGGTGGATGACGGGAAGGCCTAAGATGGGAATGATCTGGAGTCATGGAAGAAGGGGCAGTGGAGTCCCTGGTGGAGGGGAGTACGAGGGACTGGTTCGGATGTAGTGTGATGCTACCGTTGCCGAAGAATAACACAATGTGTGGGTGAGTACATGTATGACCTGGTCACCGTTGGGAGTAGGATGGGGCGGTGAGGCCTGCGCGGTAGCACACCCGGCCGCAGGAGGCAGATGTAGGCGCTCCAGCCGACGATGGTTTTGGTGATTGGAGCAAGAGCAACTAGATCAGAGATTAAAGAAGCAGGATCACCGTTGCATGTCAATCCAATGGCTACGGTTGTCAGAATAATTTGTTGATTTTTTGTTTTTGACCATTAAATCGTTTTGTTCACTAAATGGACAACACCTTGCTCAGGCTTCGTCCTAGTGGGCCAACAAAGTTAGCTTTGAAAGTTGTGGCGGATATGCAGCCCATTTCATTTTGTTTGCCAATACATCTATTTCCTGGGCTTTGACTCAAAAATAATCTATTTCCTGGGCTGGGTAAAAAGAATAATAGCTGATTTACTATTTATGAGAATTTACAGTGCATTTGATTATTTATTCGAATACACCTATTTACTGGGCTGGGTGAAAAATAATATTGCGGACATGTAGCCCATTTATTATTTCTGATAATTTACAACACATTTGATTTTAATCGAAATGGACCCATTTTCTAGGATGGGTGAAAAAACAATGTTGGTCTAGACTGAGCATTTCATATAAAAAATTAATATTGTGCGAAGAATATTATTAAAAATACTTAAGTTGGGCTTGGTAATCTTATTATATAAAAAATGAACTGAGTTGTGGATTGTATTAAAAGAAACATAGGCTAGGTTGCGCTTATTTTAGGATCTTGTGTACAACTTTTGGCCCAGTTGCATTGCTGATGTTCAACAAAAAGGCATGTTTAGTATAGTACAACTTTACATAGCTACTCAGCCCACATTCAACGATGCCTGAAATGGCCCAAACAAGGCTTGTGTACAACTTTTTGAAGTCACTAAGCTCAAATTATAACTTAAGAAAAAAGGCAGACTACAGTGGAACCTAATTAAAAGCTGTCACGAGTGAAGAAATAATTCAACTGGTCCCACTTTTATAGAGAGAGATAGAGAGAGAGACTGATCGGTCGATGCTCATGAATACATCTTTCAGCCATATGCATTGCTGATGCTCAGTAAACGCTTATATAGTTGACACAATCATATACAACATCATAGCATATTGAGCTTGCATATGAAAATTTCACGCGGGCGGCACAATCGGGGTGGAAGTAGTGGATCACGATGGGTAGGGCTAGGTTGAAACCAACAAACTCATACATAACCGTTCATCATCTTTATCAATGACGTGAAAATATCTTGAATGCTATGCAAAGAATACAGACAGAAAACAAAATAAGTTCTGCTAGCACATTGAGTTGACGTACACCCGTTACTAAAAAAAATTCAGGTACAAAAATAGAACATGTCACAATCAAATGTATTGGAACATCAGTGCTTCACACCGATAGCTTGGATTTAACTAGTATCTGAGAAGATTTAGTTGTTACCTCAAATTAGAGCACATCCAGGCAGCCAGCCCGGCCTCTTCCTCCAAACAAGCAGTGGCCTCCAGTCCGCGATGGAGTAGGCCCTGTGCCATCCATCATTCCGAGCAACATGGGGAAATTCTTACGTTGACTCCTGTAATGGACGTCATCGACGGACCCTGGCACCAGTGACGGCGGCAGGACTTTGATTGATGGAGTGACCACTTCTTCGACATGCACGAAGACTCGATACAGGTACATATACCTAACATGGTTCGCGGCGGCCTTGGTGCCGAAGAATAGTACAACCCCGGTTCTTGCACCGGTATCTCAACACCAATCACCTTCGGTATGGTGGACGACTTCTTCATCCATGCCATAACCGTCAGAGTCTAGCTGTCTGGAGGAACAAACATACTTATGAGCTCACCTCCTAGGTCGTTGATAAGCTCATTCATGGACTCGCTATTCCAAGCCCGTCGAGGCATGCCATGGAAGGTAAGCTTTGTTAAAAACTCAAGCTCATAGGGCACCGATCCCCATCCTGGTTGCCACCGATCAAAGTTCACCGCGTGCCATCGCAGAACAAACGTCGGGAAGATTCCAACACATGACTGCAGTCGAAAGTTGTCCAGAACCTGACGAAGAAATCAGCTGGTGG
This sequence comes from Thinopyrum elongatum, assembly GCA_011799875.1. Classification (NCBI taxonomy): domain Eukaryota; kingdom Viridiplantae; phylum Streptophyta; class Magnoliopsida; order Poales; family Poaceae; genus Thinopyrum; species Thinopyrum elongatum. The sequence continues at coordinate 152,680,300 of CM022300.1, read as the reverse complement.
CGGACAGACTTCGATGAGCAAGTCACTTATTTGGATGTCGTGCGTAGTGCCAATAGCTTTGACAAGGTCGTCCAGTGAGACGGGAGGCCAGTCGCTGTTGATGGCTACCATCAGCACTTTGCCGGCAAACTGGTCGTCAAGCGCCGCCATGCCACTGTTGAGCAACAGCGCATAGCGCCCAAAGGCAGAACGGACCTCAGGATCTCCGGCTCGGAGATCCGCGTTGACCGGCGACATGATAGTGCACTTGAGTAGACGGAGTAGAGGAGGGGGATTTGGGGGATCTAGAGTAGGAATCGAGATTCCAGAGGTGGGGGAGGGGGTGGGGGATTGGGGATGAAAAGGTAGCATCAATTTCAAACACGCGCCAATACGCTCTCGCCGCGCAAGCGCACGAAAACACCGATGGCGCCCACATGTGGGCCTAAGAGTCATTTTTCTTTCTTTTTTTGAGCGCCCGGCCTCACAGTTCTCATAATTGGCCTATTTGGCATTCCATTACTACTCGGACCATATTCAACAACACCTCACATTGGCCCAGAGCCCCAAACAAGTAAACATCATCGAAAAGTCATGAAGCTCAAATTATAACCTGAAAAAAGGATATATACACTGAACACTGGAGAATGGTGATGCCCTCCTTTAGCCCATCAGTAGTTTGAAACAATAAACAATTCAAAAGAACGATATATACGACATGCAAACACTGACTAGTGACTACTACTGACATAAACAGCGAGACACGAATGTTCATAACAAGTCTTGCTACACCACCAAAATGCACCCATCTGCAGTGCTTAGACTCTCATGATCTAGACAAGAATGACATTCTAAAGAGAGCCAACTATTACATAGTAAGAGTGACATAGACGAGGATGACCAAATTACAAGAAGTCTGCATAACAAAATTGAACACTACCCATCCAGAACAAGTATCAATGATAGCAAGTCATTCGAAGATGGATGATCCAGCACCATCATAATTTCCAGCCCCCTTCTATCACCAGTGAGTTGGAGACACCAGGACTCCACCCTTTCGACGCAATAGCCCAATTACCTATCAACCTAAAGTCTTGAACCACATCACTGACTGTTGAAGTTGAGACTTCAAAGGATCAAAGTCAATCCAGATGCCTTTCTCATTTTCACCTTCTTTTGGTTGTAGGCTATATCATTGACATTCAGGGGCGTGTGATCCCGAAGTCCTAGGGTTCACCGTGTAGACACAGTTTTCCCTAGCAAACACAGCCTTTCTGCCATCGTGAACCTTGCCAAGGGTGATCTCCTGGTTAATCAGATAATTGACTCCGAGAAACAGAGAGTGTGAACCAAGGCTCCTTACCCACCTCGAACTCAAAAATCCTGAAGGCCCCAACAAGCTGGTATCCTTCTCATAGACGTAACAGCCAATCTCCGGATACTCACGTATTTCATGCTGCTTGTACACAGTGGGGTTTTTGCAATATAACTTCCCTGACTCATGTGTGCGAATGATCATCAGTCTTTCACCATCTTTTGATCGAGTGAGGAACCAGTTGTGGTTCGTTGTTTTCTGCTAAGGTGGTGTGATTACAAAGGGTAGTAACTATAGGGACACTGCATCATATCAAAAAGGGGACAAAAAGGATAGGCATTGTTAATTTAAGATCAACATTGTTCAGAGTATGAGTAGGATAATGTTAGAAACAACATTGATCTATCCCTATTGGAACTGAGAGGAAAAATACGGGAAATGTATACTGGGGTCAAAAATATAGCAGTGCCATGCATGGTTATACTCATGTTATCTCGCAATCAATTCTTCACCGGAAACTACCACGCCATGCATGTAATGTAGTCATGTTCTGTCCTTACAAATAAATTCTTCAGAGGAAACTAACACACCATGCATTGTTATATACTCATGTTCCATGTGAAAAATTCTTGTGAGGATATTATTCTAGCCATTGATTCATCCAACTGACGTAGTAATTTAGATGACTTTGGCCACGATGGTAAAACCCTATATGATGCAAGGGAGGAAGGGTAATCTCATGGGAGGTGTAGAAGTTCACTAGCACCAACTCGTTCCAGCCTTCTTTGATGCCAACCATCCAGTGGGAGTTCATGCCGACCCAATAAATACCTACCAAGAAGTATCGGATTATGGTGATGCCTCCATATCATGGTGAGCGCATCTCGCAAGAGCAGATAGTAGCAAGCAGGGCACCTTGAAAAGCTCAGGCCTTGCTTCAACGATGGCTGCGTGCATGTCCCCCGAGCATGCAACCAGCCGCACGGCGCTCAACATACCCATACGTGAACAATAGAGGTCGAGGATGTCACTGGGGAGATCGCTCCAGTTGCGACTCATAGTGATGCTGTGTGGTTCGGGTTCGGCCATGGTGGAGTCTGGATGTCAGGACCCCGATTCCAAGTCACATCGATCTAGCCGGTAACACCTCATATCACTTTGCGGCCTCACGCACGGTATTCCCACGGGTGTCGCCTTACCATGGCCCGGGACCGTTTGCGCCTTTTGTCTCACGTATATGATAGTGTCGCTAGCATCCATATGACAGAGAACCCGGGCCGACATGACTAGTCGTGAACCCAAAGTGGCACTAACTTACGGGGACAGGCATACATGACCCAGCAACGAACGTGTCGGTCATCAGCGAGTGAATTCGGGCTGTAGCAACTGGGCTAGCAGGACTCCGGGAATCCGGGCTGTAGCAGGCTAACAGGACTCCGAAAGACACCGCGTGACGTTTCCCTGAAGGGACAGACACAGGATCGAGGAAGGACACATGCCGGCCAGTCTAAGTGTTCCGGAGCAGTAGCAAGCTAACAGGACTCCGGTAAACCGGGCTGTAGCGGACTACCAAGGCTCAGTGGAAGCACCAGACTACATTTCCCCATAAGAGAGGCTACCAAGGATAAACAACTAGGTTGTCGGATCCCACACATACCAAGCATTTCAATCATACACACAATATGCTGGATATGGGCAAATACAACATGGCATCACAACAAGACTCTACGACTCAGAGTATTTATTCATTAGGCTCCGAGGAGCCAAGTATTACAAACATGGGTCTCATGACCCAACGTTCAGAGCATACAAGTCAAAGCACATGCGGAAGCCTATCATGTCTGAGTACAGACATCTACAAATGAAAAAGGCTGAGAAGCCCGACTATCTACCAGATCATGTCGAGGGCACAAGATCGTAGCTGAGGTAACAAGCTAAACGTCGAAGTCCACGTGGAACTACTAGCGAGACTGAAGTCTCGCTGCAAAACATAAAATAGGTAAACGTGAGTACAAATGTACCCAGCAAGACTTACATCAGAACTAACTACATATGCATCATTATCAACAAAGGGATGGTGGGGTTTAACTGCAGCAAGCCAGCTTTGACTCAGTGGCTATCCTGAACTACGAATGCTGGTAACTCTTTTGAGGTGGCGCACACGAGTCCACATATTCACCATATCAATACACCACTATGGATCCGCTCCCGTCTCCCTACGAGAACGCCATCCATGGCACTCACGCTTATCTTGCGAGTTTTAGAGTATCCACTTTCACTTGTCTATGAATTGTACAGGCAACCCAGAAGTCCTTTACTGCGGACACGGCTATTCGAATAGATCATATTAACCCTGCAGGGGTGTACTTCTTCACACACGCTCCCGCCACTTACCACCATGTACACGTCGTGTATCTCGGCAACCTTCAAGCGGAAGCCTGGCGAGGGAGTCGGCCACGACTTGACTAACCACACAAGTCTCTAGTCCAGGTTTATCGCCTATTCGGGTTCCATCCGTGAGGAGATCCGGCCGGAGTTTCGCTCACAGCCCCAAACGATGTGTGCAGGGTTCTCGAGACACCAAACGGGCGCCCGGTACACCATGCCACGGTGTATCTACCGCAACATAGCCCACCCCTAGGGTCAGCGCTATGCACGGCCCCCAACACATATCCTACAAACACCAGAAACTAGTTGCAACTCCTGGACAGAGAACAAGGGCGGCTAATAAGTCGAGAGAGTCAATTAAGGATCCCAATGTGTGGTAGTAGCTGTTCATGGATCACAAACACAGAACTCAGTTCCTGAGGACGGCTTCAATGAGACAACCCACCATGTACTCCTACATGGCCTCTCACCAATACCTTTACCAAATTGTGTTCACACACTTAGCTCTCAACAGCAGGACATGTTCACACACCTCTGAATCATCCCCGATGAATCAGACCTGACTCAACTCTAAGCAGTAGCAGGCATGACAAACAAGCATAGATGAGTAGGCACATCAGGGCCCAAAAAACTCCTACTCATGCTAGTGGGTTTCATCTATTTACTGTGGCAATGACAGGTCATGCAGAGGAAAGGGGTTCAACTACCGCAGCATGTAACAGTTGAATCGTTGTTGTCCTAATGGAGTAAAAGAGAGCAGAAGCGAGAGAGTGGGTTTGTATCGGAATGAACAAGGGGGTTTTGCTTGCCTGGCACTTCTGAAGATAACATAGCTCTTCATCGGTGTCATCGATCTCATCGTCGGAACATCGTCTACTAAGAGGGGACAATTACCGGCAAACAAGGAAGAACACAATCAATGCAATGCAACAATATGATGCATGATCATGACATGGCAATATGTTGTGGTTTGAGCTAATGCAACTAGAAACCAGATTGAATGAAGTTGGTTTGAACCAAGGGTTCAAATTCAAACTCCATATGTGCTTATTTAAATGCCAATTATGCAAATTGCCATATACAGCAACCTTAGGTTGTTCAAACATGCATGCAAATGGTACAGATGGATAGATTGGATTTTTCTGATCATTTTTCATATATAATTTGTTTGATTTGGAGTTACGGTTGAATTACTATGAATTTTAGAAGTTTTGGGCATTTTCTGGAATTTCTGGTTATTTCGAAAATAAACTAATTCCAGAAAAGATTAACTGCATTAGCACTGCGTCAGCATGACGTCAGCGAGTCAACAGGGCTGGTCCAGGTCAAACCTGACCAGTGGTCTCACAGTGCTGGCTCGAGTCACAGACAGGTGGGACCGGTCAACGGCCACGTCAGCAAAGTCAATGCTGACGCATGGGTCCAGTAGAATTAGATTAATCTTAATCTATTTTAGTTAGCCGGTTAGTTAGGCGGTGGGGCCTGGCTATCATTGACCCCAAGGGGTAGTTAGTAGGGTGCTTAGGCCCTAATGGCCGATTACGTCGGCGGTTAGCCGCCGGCGACGTCCAGAGACGGCGGCGATGCTCGAGTTTTGCCCTCCGGTGACCAAATGGACGGCAGTGGGGCTCTACGCGCAACTGAGGCTCGTCCGCGTCCAACGGTGCGGCTAGCGCGAGCCGGAGTGGACCAGAACGACGGCGGGGATGGCCGGTGCGGTAGCCAGAGCTCGGACCTCGACAGGAACGATGCTACGGTGGACGGGAGGACGAACGGATGCTTGCTCTGGGCTCCTGGGACCACGCTGAGCACAGCTACGCGCTCAAATGCAGGCGGCAGCAGCTGTGGCCGCGGCGGCTACGTGGCCGGTGGAGCAAAGCTCTCGGCCGCGACGGCGAAGCTAGCTAGAGGGAGAAATCGACACGGGAAGTAGAGGGGAACGACGGAGAGGCTCACTTCGAAGTCGAAGAGAAGGTCGGCGGCCCGGGGGAGGCTCTGGAGTCGATGGGCCGGCGGTCGCGATCTACGGCGCTCGATCTTGAAGACGACGGCAGAGAGGGCGTTCTGGGGCACCCGGTGGTGCGTGGCTCGATGTAGAGGACGGGGTCGTCGAGGAGAAGCTCTTGGGCATGTCGAGGGGACGAGGGGAAGGCGGTGGCTGCGACTACGGCGAGCGGCGGCGACGAGCTCCGGTCGGGCAGAGAGGGAGAGAGAGCAGAGAAGGGGGTCAAGCTCGAGAGAGAGTGAGAGGCGACCAGGGGGGATGCGTGGTGTCGTGAGGGAGATCCAGGGCGGCGAGGGAGCACGCAGGCAGGGTGGAGGTGGCCGGCGTGTGGCTGCGCGCGCCGGGCACGCGCCCCTGCCTACTGGCGCGAGGAGGAAGGCGACAGAGGGGCTGCGGTGGTGGGCTGGGCTGACTTTGCCCAGCTGGGCTGCTACAGTGGTGGGCCGGTTGGGGTGCCAGGTAAGTTCTCTCTCTTTCTCTTTTAATTCCTGTTTTCTATTTTTCTGCAACTTTGTGGCTTTTCTAGAAATACCTAAGTACTTTCAAAAATCACCAAACTGCTCATGATCACTGCATGGAATATACCCAACATGGAACATTTCAGTTTAGGATTATTTGGACATTTAAAATATTTAATAGCATTTAAATGCCCAAATGCAAATAACATATGATTTAATCCAGTGACCTTAAGATGACCTAGAAAATTGTGCACCATTTTTGTCAGAGGTTTAATACCACGGCAAAGATGATGACCATTTTAGAAGGGCATTCCAGGTTCATTGAAAAAGATTTTAGTAAACCCTAGTTGTTTCCAGGGGGTGCTGGGGGTTCTATCATCCCCATTTCAAGTTTCTGAAAAAGTTTAAACATGATGCAACACTCTAATGCATGAACTAGCTAGGGTGTGACAACTCATCCCCACTCAAAAGAATCTCGTCCCGAGATTCAAGCGTAGGGTAAGATGAAAGGGGAACGCAAACTAACACAATCTTCACAATCCAGGTTGCATCTCATAAGAACATTGATCCGATCACCATCTTTGTCTCGATGTCTTGCTCTGAGAACTCCAACTAACATGACAACGAGAGGAAAGGGAAAACTCTAGAAGGATCGATCTTCCCGAAGATCGAACAACTCAGGATCAGCTCATGGAATGAGACATAGCAACATCTCTCGAGCTGAGACACGAAGCACACATCCAAAGGGATGGAGTGAAGTAGATGACGAAGGTCCACTAGGTAGACAATAATTTCACGCTTAACAAGGTGGTGAACGGTTGTCAATGTAGCGAGGATTTGAGTTGCCATGATACCATAACGAGACACCTTAGAGGAGGTGACTCATAGAGTTATTTCCTTAAGTGGCAAAAAGAATTACTTTTGATACAGAGATCAATAAAATTCTCTAAACCAGCCTAAGGCAATCACAATCGAACATTTGAAGGAGTTCCAGAGAATGACATAGTCGAACTAGGATGAATGATGTGGACTACCTTGTTGAAGACAACGCAATGGATGATTTTTGCTTATCACCGGAAATGGGTGGAATCCGTGGTAGAACTACCTTGAAGATGATCCTGATCAGTAATTGCTGAGAAGGGTAGTCCATAGTAGTATGGTACGATGGCGGTGCAAGCTGGAACAGAATGCAAATGCTGGGAATGATTCTTAGTAATTGGGGAGAAGCTCAACAGTAGAGAGTGATTCCACTGTTGGAATGGTTATAGCATAACCGAAGAAAACTGGGGGCAAATCCCAATTAATGTCAATGATAAACCCAATGTTTGCACGTGCTCTCAAGAACTTGAGCATTTCCATATTCATCAAGGTCTTACCAATATCCATGTCAAGGATCCCGGCAACACAACATACTACCCTGATGAATAGTGATGGACGATGCAGATGCAAAGGAAGATAACACCTTCTCAGATTTCACCTTAGCAAGGCCAAGGAAACAAAATCTGATGATCGACCGAGAGACATTTAGCACTCCGCTTCTAATGTTCTCCTTGATGTGCTAGCGTAACCCATTTATTGATATGGTTTGGTATCTAGAACATCGAGTAAAAGGGTCGAACTTCGGGAGCTCAAGAATCCATAAGGAATAACTACGGAAGTAAATCCTGCGAGATCCTTATGGGGAGGTGGCCAACTTCCTCAATCAAGATACTACAATGATAGGTCTTCCGGCTGGGTGTGTTAGCCAAGACATCCACTTTACCGAGTTACAGAGAGACCGATATTACAGTTCTTGAGAAACGTTCCAACCATCATATCTGCCTGAGATTCAGATCTGGTTGGTGTCAGGATATTCCAGACTCATCATGTCTGAAAGGAAGGATTGCAACACGAATCAGCGAGATGACGTTGCAAGATTCTCAGGAAATGAACTATGATAGCAAGCTCCAAAACATGAGCGGGTTTTGCTACAACATGTGAACATGCTGTCTTAGACAAGCATGACCACATAGTAGTCTTACAATAAAAATACTACCGGGTTCAGGTGGGGAACCATCATCGCGGATAACGAAGTCCTTAATTAAGCCCGGGTTAGCTGTTAAAAAGGAACTTCTTCTCCTTGAACAAATCAATCAGTGGCTTGGTGTGCTAGGGACACATATAGAATGAAAGTTGCAAGTCTCCAAACCACAGAATACTTCGCACGTATGCATGACCGATTTGGAATGATTCTAGAGGAAGCAACATTGACTTTCTCGAATCCACGACGGCAACTTGCATCAGATGTACGTGAATTAGAGGAAGTCACATCTTTCATCCAAACATATGCTCCATGAGCTAGCATGAAGAAATGCTTTCAAAAGTTTCCAACACTAACTTAATGTTCAACAAAATTATGGAGAAGATAAGTATGCTGTTGATGGGCTCAACAACATTTCATCCAGGTTTCCATAAAAATGGAATTCCACAATTATGTGAACAAGGTGATAGCATTGGTAAGACCAAAAGATGTAATGATGTATGCTCGAGGGATCAACCACGAGTAAGACAACATTACGAACATCGTTGGTACTGATTTGATTTGGTGATGGCCCATACCCAAATCAAAGTTTTGATAAGACAATAGGTCCAACAACTGATCACGAGGACCAATCGATGAAGATATCATCTTTCTTCAACACACACAGATATACCCCTTGAAATGAACTAAGCTAGGCAAGCTTTTATCTTCCAATTCTCCAAGTTGTTATTTAGCTTAACCAACTAGCTCAGGGTATCCGACACAGATTCTTGGAGAAGGGTTGGTTACAAGAAACCAGCTTGATCACGAGCTCAACATAACAGTCAGGGGACAACCTGGTGATACTTCCTAGAAGATAATCGGAAAATCATGAACCACCGAAATGTTATTAAGCTCGAGAACAATCTTGCTTTCGAGGCAAGATGACATGATCAAATAAGCAAGGATTAACAAAATCCTAACTCATTGATCGAAGAGTGCACCAGAAATAAGGACTAGGTCGCACGATAAATCTTAGGACGATGATTCAATAACCAACACACCAAGGATGAGAATATTGTCCTTTAACTACCAAGCAACGCAGTTGCTAGGAGTATTGCTTTCACACATCATGATTCACTTGTCGGTATTCCGGTTACAATAACACGAAGACCGAGAAATGAATAATGATGGCAAGAAGTATCACTGTACCAAGAGTTCATAGGATGGTGTGCAATTCCCATGATATTCTTGATATAAAGATGGTAATACTCCAGGGTAGAACAGAACAAAAGCTGGATTGGCATTTTAATCTGCGGAATACAACCGTTTTGACCCAATCCTAGATATGGATGTGGTACTGGAGTTTGTTTCTCCTAGTCATTCCGTAATAGAATGGCTTGACGGACCACAAGAATAATAAGCATCGATAACACGAATGCACAATTACTCCTGACTATCAATTGATAGATGATGGTCGGAATACAGATGAAGAGGGACAACTCAAGGGGACATATATCTTCCTGAGTTGTGGATGCATAGTTTAGTATGTCGGGCAAAGCTCAACATTTCTTCCGGATAACCCATGCAGAACAGTAGGACTGGCAGATTCACAATGTAGAATGGAGAACTCATCTAGAGCACTCTTGTGGTGATCCTTTGGTTCAAAAGAACTTCTGCCAAGAATGGTTCATGGTATTTGGAAGAATGATATACCATGGACCTCGAGGACTATCGCAAAGGTTACTAATATCCTAAAGAAACTAGCAAACGCTATCAGCAGGAGGTAAGTAGAGTGAATCTTGGGTTCAAGAACCCAGAAATAGAATGCCTACTAACTAAATAGCATCACGGGATGCTTTCGAGAATGACGGCCAGAATCATCACACTAGGAATATAAAGCATTACTAGATTACTTGGTGGTTCTCTAGGATGCCTAGGGTCATAATACTAGCTCCAACACATATGTCAAGGCAATGGAGTACCTCAACAGACCGTTAGTGTGCTTAATCTGGCCCAAAGGGACGTGGAAACAGAGGGAAAGGATTTTGCAAATGCATCAGATTGTTTGGAAACCTGGGATGACTCGGACAGCATAACGGCTGTAAATGCTCAAAAAGATTTGAGACATCCTGCAAAAGGGTGGCATAACCACTTAACATCACAATATCAAGGTTCTGAGATCACCTAACAACACACGGAAGTAGTAGGAACTGAAATGAGGCTCAAATCCAACAATCCTATGAGTCTACGGATTAGTAACACGTGATCCTGATAGATAGATGAGAAAGCCTAGTTCTTAATCCCCGTAGAAAAGAAGAGGTTGACTCAAATCAGAAAGGCATAAGGTAAAGGAGTAAAAAGAGCCTTACGTTCCCTTCCACAATCAATTCCCTTATATAACTAAAGCATTTCTAGACTCAACTTCGACCAGTTTGGGTTGGTAATCCTACAGGCAGTCAGGCTCTGATACCAAAGCTGTCAGGACCCCGATTCCAAGTCACATCGATCTAGTCGGTAACACCTCATATCACTTTGCGGCCTCACGCACGGTATTCCCACGGGTGTCGCCTTACCATGGCCCGGGACCATTTGCGCCTTTTGGCTCACATATATGATAGTGTCGCTAGCATCCATATGACAGAGAACCCGGGCCGACATGACTAGTCGTGAACCCAAAGTGGCACTAACTTACGGGGACAGGCATACATGACCCAGCAACGAACGTGTCGGTCATCAGCGAGTGAATTCGGGCTGTAGCAACTGGGCTAGCAGGACTCCGGGAATCCGTGCTGTAGCAGGCTAACAGGACTCCGAAAGACACCGCGTGACGTTTCCCCAAAGGGACAGACACAGGATCGAGGAAGGACACATGCCGGCCAGTCTAAGTGTTCTGGAGCAGTAGCAAGCTAACAGGACTCCGGTAAACCGGGCTGTAGCGGACTACCAAGGCTCAGTGGAAGCACCATACTACATTTCCCCATAAGAGAGGCTACCAAGGATAAACAACTAGGTTGTCGGATCCCACACATACCAAGCATTTCAATCATACACACAATATGCTGGATATGGGCAAATACAACATGGCATCACAACAAGACTCTACGACTTAGAGTATTTATTCATTAGGCTCCGAGGAGCCAAGTATTACAAACATGGGTCTCATGACCCAACGTTCAGAGCATACAAGTCAAAGCACATGCGGAAGCCTATCATGTCTGAGTACAGACATCTACAAATGAAAAAGGCTGAGAAGCCCGACTATCTACCAGATCCTGTCGAGGGCTCAAGATCGTAGCTGAGGTAACAAGCTAAATGTCGAAGTCCACGTGGAACTACTAGCGAGACTGAAGTCTCTCTGCAAAACATAAAATAGGCAAACGTGAGTACAAATGTACCCAGCAAGACTTACATCAGAACTAACTACATATGCATCATTATCAACAAAGGGATGGTGGGGTTTAACTGCAGCAAGCCAGCTTTGACTCAGTGGCTATCCTGAACTACGAATGCGGGTAACTCTTTTGAGGTGGCACACACGAGTCCACATATTCACCATATCAATACACCACTATGGATCCGCTCCCGTCTCCCTACGAGAACGCCATCCATGGCACTCACGCTTATCTTGCGAGTTTTAGAGTATCCACTTTCACTTGTCTATGAACTGTACAGGCAACCCAGAAGTCCTTTACTGTGGACACGGCTATTCGAATAGATCATATTAACCCTGCAGGGGTGTACTTCTTCACACACGCTCCCGCCACTTACCACCATGTACACGTCGTGTATCTCGGCAACCTTCAAGCGGAAGCCTGGCGAGGGAGTCGGCCACGACTTGACTAACCACACAAGTCTCTAGTCCAGGTTTATCGCCTATTCGGGTTCCATCCGTGAGGAGATCCGGCCGGAGTTTCGCTCACAGCCCCAAACGATGTGTGCAGGGTTCTCGAGACACCAAACGGGCGCCCGGTACACCGTGCCACGGTGTATCTACCGCAACATAGCCCACCCCTAGGGTCAGGACTACGCACGGCCCCCAACACATATCCTACAAACACCATAAACTAGTTGCAACTCCTGGACAGAGAACAAGGGCGGCTAATAAGTCGAGAGAGTCAATTAAGGATCCCAATGTGTGGTAGTAGCTGTTCATGGATCACAAACACAGAACTCAGTTCCTGAGGACGGCTTCAATGAGACAACCCACCATGTACTCCTACATGGCCTCTCGCCAATACCTTTACCAAATCGTGTTCACACACTTAGCTCTCAACAGCAGGACATGTTCACACACCTCTGAATCATCCCCGATGAATCAGACCTGACTCAACTCTAAGCAGTAGCAGGCATGACAAACAAGCATAGATGAGTAGGCACATCAGGGCCCAAACAACTCCTACTCATGCTAGTGGGTTTCATCTATTTACTGTGGCAATGACAGGTCATGCAGAGGAAAGGGGTTCAACTACCGCAGCATGTAACAGTTGAATCGTTGTTGTCCTAATGCAGTAAAAGAGAGCAGAAGCGAGAGAGTGGGTTTGTATCGGAATGAACAAGGGGGTTTTGCTTGCCTGGCACTTCTGAAGATAATATAGCTCTTCATCGGTGTCATCGATCTCATCGTCGGAACGTCGTCTACTGAGAGGGGACAATTACCGGCAAACAAGGAAGAACACAATCAATGCAATGTAACAATATGATGCATGATCATGACATGGCAATATGTTGTGGTTTGAGCTAATGCAACTAGAAACCAGATTGAGTGAAGTTGGTTTGAACCAAGGGTTCAAATTGAAACTCCATATGTGCTTATTTAAATGCCAATTATGCAAATTGCCATATACAGCAACCTTAGGTTGTTCAAACATGCATGCTAATGGTACAGATGGATAGATTGGATTTTTCTGATCATTTTTCATATATAATTTGTTTGATTTGGAGTTACGGTTGAATTACTATGAATTTTAGAAGTTTTGGGCATTTTCTGGAATTTCTGGTTATTTCGAAAATAAACTAATTCCAGAAAAGATTAACTGCATTAGCACTGCGTCAGCATGATGTCAGCGAGTCAATAGGGCTGGTCCAGGTCAAACCTGACCAGTGGGTCCCACTAGTCAGTCTCACTGTGCTGGCTCGAGTCACAGATAGGTGGGACCGGTCAACGGCCACGTTAGCAAAGTCAATGCTGACGCGTGGGTCCAGTAGAATTAGATTAATCTTAATCTATTTTAGTTAGCCGGTTAGTTAGGCGGTGGGGTCTGGCTGTCATTGACCCCAGGGGGTAGTTAGTAGGGTGCTTAGGCCCTAATGGCCAGTTACGTCGGTGGTTAGCCGCCGGCGACGTCCAGAGACGGCGGCGATGCTCGAGTTTTGCCCTCCGGTGACCAAATGGACGGCAGTGGGGCTCTACGCGCAACTGAGGCTCGTCCGCGTCCAACGGTGCGGCTAGCGCGAGCCGGAGTGGACCAGAACGACGGCGGGGATGGCCGGTGCGGTAGCCAGAGCTCGGACCTCGACAGGAACGATGCTACGGTGGATGGGAGGACGAACGGATGCTGGCTCTGGGCTCCTGGGACCACGCTGAGCACAGCCACGCGCTCAAACGCAGGCGGCAGCAGCTGTGGCCGCGGCGGCTACGTGGCTGGTGGAGCAAAGCTCTCGGCCACGACGGCGAAGCTAGCTAGAGGGAGAAGTCGACACGGGAAGTAGAGGGGAACGACGGAGAGGCTCACTTCGAAGTCGAAGAGAAGGTCGGCGGCCCGGGGGAGGCTCTGGAGTCGACGGGCCGGCGGTCGCGATCTCCGGCGCTCGATCTTGAAGACGACGGTAGAGAGGGCGTTCTGGGGCGCCCGGTGGTGCGTGGCTCGATGTAGAGGACGGGGGCGTCGAGGCGAAGCTCTTGGGCATGTCGAGGGGACGAGGAGAAGGCAGTGGCTGCCACTACGGCGAGCGGCGGCGACGAGCTCCGCTCGGGCAGAGAGGGAGAGAGAGCAGAGAAGGGGGTCGAGCTCGAGAGAGAGTGAGAGGCGACCAGGGGGGATGCGTGGCGTCGTGAGGGAGATCCAGGGCGATGAGAGAGCACGCAGGCAGGGTGGAGGTGGCCGGCGTGTGGCTGCGCGCGCCGGGCACGCGCCCCTGCCTACTGGCGCGAGGAGGAAGGCGACAGAGGGGCTGCGGTGGTGGGCTGGGCTGACTTTGCCCAGCTGGGCTGCTACAGTGGTGGGCAGGTTGGGGTGCCAGGTAAGTTCTCTCTCTTTCTCTTTTAATTCCTGTTTTCTATTTTTCTGCAACTTTGTGGCTTTTCTAGAAATACCTAAGTACTTTCAAAAATCACCAAACTGCTCATGATCACTGCATGGAATATACCCAACATGGAACATTTCAGTTTAAGATTATTTGGACATTTAAAATATTTAATAGCATTTAAATGCCCAAATGCAAATAACATATGATTTAATCCAGTGACCTTAAGATGACCTAGAAAATTGTGCACCATTTTTGTCAGAGGTTTAATACCAGGGCAAAGATGATGAACATTTTAGAAGGGCATTCCAGGTTCATTGAAAAAGATTTTAGTAAACCCTAGTTGTTTCTAGGGGGGTGCTGGGGGTTCTATCATCCCCATTTCAAGTTTCTGAAAAAGTTTAAACATGATGCAACACTCTAATGCATGAACTAGCTAGGGTGTGACACTGGAAGGTGGGGTTTTTTGGGCTTGATTTATGGGTGAGAAGGCTCTCGATGCTATAGCGGCTAGTGAGGGAATAGTGGTACTGGGGGAGGCGAGTGAGGTGTGGGTATGCGGGGGCACTGTGAGATGATGAAGAGTGACCTCAGGATCTCCGGCGAGATGGAGAAGGAGATGGAAATGGAGATGGAGTGGTGCTAGGGAAGAGGGAGACGAGGTGAGGCATGCTATACAGCGGCAGTGACAGTGACTGCACAGGGTGAGGCTGACTTTGGTAACCCAAACACGCCGCCTGGACTAGTGTCACCTTGGGCGCAGGGTCTTTGTCACTTCACTGTGAGGACCAGATGAATAATATTTTGACCAACAAGTGTACTATAGTTGTACTACTAGTAGTACTAGTAACATATAGAGTAGTACTATGTATAGTGGAAAGAGGTCGTGCTAGCATGCCTCTGGGTCCACTTCATCCTCCAGGTAGCATCCATATTGCAAGCAGAACCAAATTCTCGTGCATGCGGAAGCGCGAAGAAGGCTTTTTTTCTTTTTTAGGATAACCGCATATTCCTTAACCAGAAAAGGTTGTGTCTCGCACGCACACGCCAATATCCATCCAAACCAGCTATGACACATTTTTGTGTGCAAAGAGATGGATACGTTTGTATATCTGTTTGTCCAACCAAGTGGGTTTTGCATAGGTCCCACCTGTCAGGAGGGCTGCAAAAATAAAAAGGAATCATAAATTGTTTCGCCACGGTGATTCGAATTATTGAGCTCAACTAGCCAGTGGCACATGTAGCGATAGAAGGATGGGCACATACACGAACACGTACCACTTCTACTATTGAATAATAATCAATACACTACTCGCATAGGCTTTTTGCTTTGCAGGTTGGTGTACCTAGCCATCTAATCAACTGCCTACATGCCACTTCTACCATTTACTTTTCCATCGGGAACCGATTTTCCTCGTCTTCTTCACTTCTCCTTCATCTGAGCTAATTCTCCATATTCCTCTTTTTTCCCGCATCTTGAAATATTCTCAAGTGTTGACAACACTTTCTCTAAGCCTATCTCTATTCTCTTCCTCATACATGCTCCAGAGCTTTGCTAAGCACATCTTCAAAGACTATGGCCACTCTTGATCAACCCACTCCAGGTAAGAACACTTCAGTTCATCCTATAATATTTAAAACTAAATCAGTAACAATTGTAGGGAAAATTGGTTTCTAGCAACATAGAAAATCACCAAATACATATTTTGAAAAACTGAAGAAACAGGTTAATTATGACATATCTTCTCAAAAAGATTAATGTGCAAATGAATTAATTGCTACTGAGACAACAACCAAATTCAAAAACATCAGAAGCTATAATTAATTGCAACAACGCTACAAGTTCTTAGTCATGTACTATAAATAACAAATTGAACATTTTATGAGCAAGCTAAATATAAGTGCAACAACATAGCGACAGTGTTTGGATGACATCAAATTGATACTAAGAGGTGTGTACATGCACAAATTTAGTAACATAGAACTAATAGCACTAAGGCCGTCCACTATGTATGCCAAAACCAGTGTCAAGACACCTGTTGCTACATTTGGCACCGGTGCCCTGCAGTGACGAGCCGATGCAGAGGAAAAAATCAGGGAACCGGACTCCGGAGCACCTAGTTGCTCCAATGCCCAGTTCCTTCGTTCCATAAAGTTTTACTATTTTACTGCTTAGCTGCTCGGATGTGTGGACCAAAGTTGGCTGCACAAACTGCTAAAGTGGTGCCAAATAATTTTCTAATGGCACCGCTGATGAGATGGCAAAAAATTTAGATACTAGGTAGAAACTATGACACTGTCTTAATCACATCCAGAATAACATAGCATAGTGACAGTGTCTGAATCACATCTAACAAATGATTTGTAACAACGAAAGTGGGGCTAACCTTTTCTGCACCTGCCAGAAACTTCCTCCCACTGTCCACAGATTCAAACGCAACTAACTTCACTCATGGAGATTGATGATGACAACGAGCAGGCAGATCTTCAGCCACCCCGCACCATTCGTTTCAACTGATGGTCCTAGGGAGCTACAAGAGGAAGAAATGACTCAAATCAACCATCGGGTTAAAATCCTTCATTCCAAATCATAACCCGAGAGAGCAAAGAGAGGCATACCCGGGTGGTGAAAGAGTCATCGTCGGAGGAGGAACCACTGGAGAGGTCATTGAAGAAGACCATGGCGACCGCGACGGTCGGATGCGATATGGAGAGAGCGAGGAAGCAAGCGAGGAAGCGGCTATAGCTTGGGAAGGAAGCAAGGAGGAAACAGGGGAAATGTGACTTGCGGTTGGGGAGAAGAGGGGGTGGCGAGGGGGTGGGGGGAGTTAGATATTTCGGCGGTAGTCCAAAAATTTCGACAGGTGGAGGGAAACTTTGCGCGCGGTGCCGCCGGACACCATTCACTTTGAACGAATGTGTGCATCGCAAATGATTCTTCTGCTTTACACGCAATGAGTTTGATCATTCAAATTTTGGTGGAAATTTTCCTGGGTACTGTCCTCATCCACGGCATTGCATAATTTAACATCGCTTGCTAATTTGGGCACACAAAAGAGCCTACAACACACAGACCACACTTACTGAATCGAGCAATTTTAGTAATTAAACAGAGCCAGTTGACCTAAACATTGCTCTAACAAAAGACCAGTGTTATAAACAAAGGCTAAGTATGCATAATTTTAACAAAGCATTGCCGCTCCGCACTATGCCTCGCCGATGTTAGATGAGATGTCGATGACTTGTCTTGGCGTCATGCCGCTGTTGGTGGACTCCGCGTCCCCCCGGCTGAAGTCGACCGCATCGTCATCCTCGACGCCACCCTCAAGGTTGTAGTACTTATAGTAATGGCTGCGCCAGAGCTCGCGTTGGTACTCCACCGCTGATTCCTCGACGGACAGGCTCTTCTCTACCTCCTCCTCAGCCACACGCAACTCCTCCCGATGCTCCTCGATCTCCGCCGCCTCCTGCATCTCCATCTCCCGCTCGGCGATCTCATGAGGAAGCAGGTGCTCCATGGCCTCCGCCGCCTTTTCGGACGTGGGTTGCATGCTGGTTTCCGAGGTGGCCTGGAATATCTTGGTGTGTGCGTCCTCGATCTTGGCGTGGATGACCTCGACCCGGGCCAGGGCGACATCGGTGGCACGGACGGCACCTCGAGCGCTCTCAGCATTTGCAGCCATCGTCGCAGCAGCAGCTGCAGCCGTCTTGGCTGCTGCAGCTGCCCTGTCAGCTGCCACAGATGCCCTCTCGACGGATGGGACGACGCTCAATGCCAATGCGGCCGCACTCTCGGCATAGGCGACGACGCTCTTGGCGGAGGTGGCGGCGCTCGGGGAGGACGCGGCCACCGTACGGGCCCTCACAAAGCATTTCCATGGCGTCATTCTTTGCAAGAAGGGGTTGCGGGAATGGGGATCGGGATTCTTGGATTCGGGGGTGACCGGCACTAGAGCAGACGAAGCTGGCGAAGCTTATGGAGGAAGACTTAAGTAGACCCACAAATTTTCATCGCAAATGGTACCTACAACAAACTGTGTGTGATGTTGTTGATATTTTGTATTAGGTGTGAAAGACGAATTTGGAGTACAGTGGCAATGGATTGTGTTTTAAATGTATGAGAAAATTTGGAGTATTAATACAACTGTCATGTCAAAATTTGGAAAATTTCAGGGGTCATTTGACCTTTATAAGACATTTAAGTGATTTTCTAGCCATTTAATTACCGTAATTCAAATTTGAACTACATGTACATGCAATAGCTAACCATAACTGTTTCAAAAGTCATATTTGTATACTTGTGTGCGGGTTAATTCCATGTGCAGTAAATTGGACGGAATTTTCAAACATATTGGTGTCACGGCTTGGACACAAAGCATGGAGTGCCATGGCATTTAAATTCCAAAAAATTCAAGAATGATCAGAAATACATTAAACCTTGCTTGACGTAATGGCATGGCACCAAGATGGTGTGGTAAAAAAATTGCTCTATTTGACGAAAGTTTGGACACACACCCCTCACAAACCAGAGTAACTCACTAGAAGGCTCGTGGTTCCGAGAGGGCACAATGCATGTTTGATGACGAACCGGCGTTAGCTTACTATTATGGTCTTAAAAAAAATTCTATAGTTAACATGCACTAATACAACTGTCATGTCAAAATTTGGAAAATTTCAGGGGTGACTTGATCTTTTTAAGACATCGAAGTGATTTTCTAGCCATTTAATGATCGTAATTCAAATTTGAACTATAGGTACATGCAGCAGTTGGCCATAACAGTTTGAAAATCATATTTGTGTACTTGTGTGCAAGTTAATTCCATGTGTAGTAAATTGGACGAAATTTTCAAACATATTGGTTTCACGGCTTGGACACAAAGCATTGAGTACCATGGCATTTCAATTCCAAAAAATTCAAAAATGATCAGAAATACATGAAACCTTGCTTGACATAATGGCATGGCAAAAAAATTGCCAAGTTTGACGAAAGTTTGGACACACACCCCTCACAAACCGGAGCAACTCACTAGAAAGCTCGTGGTTCCGAGAGGGCACAATGCATGTTTGATGATGAACCGGCGATAGCTTCCTCTTATGGCCTTCAAATTTTTTCTATAGTTAACATGCACTAATACAACTGTCATGTCAAATTTGGAAAATTCCAGGGGTCATTTGACATTTCCAAGACATTTAAATGATTTTTTAGCCATTTAATGACCATTATTAAAATTTGAACTACATGTACATGCAACAGCTAACCATAACGGTTAAAAAATCATATTTGTGTACATGTGTGCTAGTTAATTCCATGTGTAGTAAATTGGAAGGATTTTCAAACATATTGGTGTCACGGCTTGGACACAAATTAAGCATCGAGTGCCATGGCATTTAAATTACAAAAAATTCAAAATGATCTAAAACACATGAAACCTTGCTTGACGGAATGGCATGCCACCAAGATGGTGTGGTAAAAATATGGGCCAGTTTGACGTAAGTTTGGACCCACACCCCTGACAAATCGGAGCAACTCACTAGAAGGCTCGTGGTTCCCAGAGGGCACAATGCATGTTCGATGACGAACCGGCGATAGCTTCCTCTTATGGCCTTCAAAAAATTTCTACAGTCAACGTGCACTAATACAACTATCATGTCAAAATTTGGAAAATTCCAGGGGTCATTTGACCTTTTTAAGACATTTAAGTGATTTTCTAGCCATTTAATGACCGTAATTCAAATTTGAACTACAAGTACATGCAACAGCTAACCATAACAGTTTAAAAAATCATATGTGTGTACTTGTGTGTGAGTTAATTCCATGTGCAGTAAATTGGAAGGAATTTTGAAACATATTGGTGTCATGGCTTGGAAACAAAGAAAGGAGTGCCATGGCATTTAAATTCTAAAAATTTAAAAGTGATCATAAATACATGAAACCTTGCTTGACGTAATGGCATGGTACCAAGATGGTGTGGTAAAAAAATTGGCCTGTTTGACGAAAGTTTGGACATACACCCCTCACAAACCGGAGCAACTCAATACATGGCTCGTGGTTCCGAGAGGGAAAAATGCATGTTTGATGACGAACCGACGATAGCTTCCTCTTATGGCCTTCAAACAATTTCTACAGTTAACATGCACTAATAAAACTGTCATGTAAAAATTTGGAAAATCTCAGTGGTCATTTGACCTTTTTAAGACATTTAAGTGATTTTCTAGCCATTTAATGACCGTAATTCAAATTTGAACTACATGTACATGCAATAGCTAACCATAACGGTTTGAAAAATCATATATGTGTACTTATTGTGTGTGAGTTAATTCCATGTGCAGTAAATGGGAAGGAATTTTCAAACATATTGGTGTCACGGCTTGGACACATGCATGGAGTGCCATGGTAACACAAAATAAGCATTCGTACCTTATATGAGGAAAGAAAATGTAAATATTTGGCAAGACAACTGAGCCCCACACGATTGGCACTCTATTTCGGGCCTCGAGGTTTGGAAGGTGAGTGGTGCGGGTTATTAATCAGACACGGTTCTGTATTGGAAACTGTCATCTATTAAGTTCACACACGGCTTTTGCTGTGGGAATCGTGTGCAATTCAAACAAACTACAGTACTTGTAAATTCCGGCGACCGGCGTGTGTACTGTTCCCGTCGATCTAGATTCCGGCTGCCAATAAATACTACCTTGCTCATGTCGTCCCGCCTGCATTCTCATCTACATCCTCACCTCGCTCGCCCTCTCTCTCTCCCTCTCTCTCTCTCTCACACAAATCTCTGCCATGGCGCCGCTGATCTTCCCACGCGCTGACGAGGAGGCGCCACCCCCCGAGGATATTCAGTCGAAGAGCAGCGACGAGGAGGACCCCTATGGGTCGCCGGATGAGGTTGCACCGGACCTCCCCCCAACTTGGTAGTGGTTTTGGGGCCACTAAAATCTTTGTTTGTGGAAGTCGCTGCCGCCGACTGAGAAAGCAAGGCAAGTGGCATTCAAGAAGGATATGGCGGAGGAGGAAGCCAGGTACCAGGCAGCCTGTGAAGCCCGTGAGGCCGCCTGGAAAATGGAGGCGGTGGAGCTTTGGGGGCGGGCGCGTCATCATGCAGAGGAGGTGTACAAAGACGGGTACTTCGCGAGGAAGGTCAAAGGCGCTAGGCGGCTCATTGCTGAGTGGAGATGGGACGATAAGCTCCAGTGTGCCACCGACGAGGAGCTTTGGTGGGTGCCTAACGAAATGGCAAGATCGTTCACGCTCGTCCACCAGCAAGAGGCAGATCGATACGTCAAGTGCTGTGAGGCGGAGGAGGCGGAGTACTGCCTCTGTGCTGGGAAGAGGCCGCGCACCAGGGAGCTGCTAGCGAGGGACTGCCGGAATACTGCCCCCAGGAAGGATTATTAGTTTTAGTATTGTTCGTTTTCAATTTTATGCATTGTACATAGTAGTTAAGTATCGTCATGTATAAGTGATGATATTATATTCTATGATGAACTAATGAACAATTAATATATATTATGAACTCCATTTTTCTATCAGTTTTCGTATACTAATTTGTATCGAGCTGTTATCCTCCACATATACAGAATGGAAAGCATATATAGACACATTGAAACAGAACATATAAGAACGGAAAACAGAGTACACACATTGAAACATAGCAATATTATGATTGTTGTGAATACATAGCGATCCATGTCGAAATGACTCAACAAAATAAAACGCATCCATGACCAGCAGCCCTTGCCTACGATAGCTCTTGGGTCTACCTGAACTCGTGCAGGCATTCGTCCAAGTGGTCAACACGCTCGCGGTACATCTGGAGCGCGATCTCGAGCTCCAAGTTGGCTATTTCATCGGAGATCACCAGCTCAAGGATGCGACGGCCATGTTCCTCTACTGCGCCTAGGTGGACACCTCGGCCAAGGAGGCGATCGAGCCTAGCGACCAGCACATTGGCATCGAGTGGGCCGCGGACAAGGTGAACGACGCGACCCATGCGAACGGTGCGGCGAGCGTCCGGTGCAAGTACGGCATGGCCGGCCTCTGGTGCAAGTACGGCGCAGACGGCCTCTGCCCACTCCTGGCGAGGAATGGGGGTATTGACGTGATGTATACCTAGCTGCGACGCCCTGTCGACAGCAGGCAAGCACCGATGGATCCGCTCTTGCTGTGCGGCGTGCTGCGCCTCTTGCTTGGCGGTGCTCCAACAATCTCGCTGTGCGGCGAGCCACATCCTATCGGCACGGACGCGCCTAGCTTGCTCTGCGGTGCACCATCGATCATCTTGTGCGGTGAGCTACAACCTCTCGGTGCTGACATGCCTATGTCGATCTGCGGCGCTCAAGCGCCGTGCACCAAGGGTCTGCTCAACCCTGACGATGACGCGCAGCATGGCGTCGTCCATCGTGTTGCCGGGGAGCTTCTCGGCCTCGATGGGCCGTGGCACCTTCTCGTTTTCCTCATCGAGGAGGTTCATGGTAGAGGCGGCTCTTCAGTGGGTTGGCATGCTTGGAAAAGGTGGATGTGCTATAGGCTGCGCTTGTTGCTTCAGTGCATCACGCGCCGCCTAGGTTTTATGCGCAATATCGCTGGGGCAGCAGGAAACCGGTGAGGAAATGGCGGGAAATGGTGGCGTGTTCATAAAACTCCATCAATTAATGGAACTTAGCATAGAAGGAACATCGAGCTAGCACGACGCGTGCGGGCACATTGCTCGCCCAAGGCTATGATCCATATACTTGTGTGCCCAACAGAGCACACTATTCATAGTAAAGAATAATATTCCATTTATCCTAGTAGAGTAGTGGCGGCAAGCGTCACAAGAAGAAGTAGATGATGGTCAAATGATCATTTATCTTAGTTAATTATGCATGTAATAGTTTACTTTGGTGTGTGGAAATTTCATGTGTGTACTAGCACTATTGCAGGATGCTGCTAACGCGACACTACGATCAGAGACCCTTTGACGAAACTGTGTGCGATGCATTAATCGCAAACGGTGATGTAAAAAAACTGTCAAAAAGATGCAAAAACATTTGTGATGGCGGAGACATCAAACACGGTTCAGATTTCAGTTGCGTGTGCGATGCAGGGCATACAGTTGATCCATACGAACTATTTGCAATGAGACAGAACAACAGAAACGAGCAGCCATATCAAGGTGTGTGCGATATACGGCATACAGTTCGCTCAGATGAACTGTTTGCTATTAGGGAATGCAACAGAAACGGTTAGCCAGATCAAGGTATGTGTGATATACGGCATATGGTTCACTCGGACGAACTGTTTTCGATTAGGGAATAGAACAGAAACTGTTCAACTTAACAAGATGTGTGTGATATGCGGCATACAGTTCACATAGATGAAATGTTTGTGATGAGCCAAAAGAACACGAACGATTTGTGTAAACAAGATGTGTGTGATACGTGGCAAACAACCCACTCGGATGAACTGTTTGCAATGAGAAATTATAACACAGACGGTTACTACAGTTAATTCGTGTACGATTCTGTGTGTACAAAAAACTTTGAAAAATGCAAACTAGTTGCTTGCGGTGGCTAGGAGTATCGCACATGATGCGTCTGCGAGTACTCGTGTGCGATGATTAGTAAGTTACACATACGTTTCCTTATGTTAACACGTGTGTGATAGATAACACGTGGCACCGCATACGGTATTCGGGCTGTGTGCTCCACTTAGTCTTCCCATGCTCCACATGGGTGAATTATAAAATCCCCGCCTCTTCCCTCATCGGTTTCCCGCCACCAGCTAATGGCTTGCTACATATAACCCAGGCGGCAACGCCCCGTCGCGACACTATGCGCAGATCTTGTCCTCACCCATCTATCATTAGTTATTCCAAGCATGCCATGCAATGACCAAAGCTTCGACGTCGAATCCTACATGCGTTACATCTTCGGCGAGGTGAAGGAGCTGGAGCAGGTCGGGGAGCAAGAGCTTCATCGGCCCGTGCAGGCACCATGGCCCACTGGCAGCGATATCGGCGTGACGGTCCTTGGGCGCACAATCGACATATTGCAGAGGAAGTGTGATGAGCAGTTTGCCATCCACCGTGCAAAAGATCCAGAGCTGCTCGATGGCATGATCGATGACCCACCCGAAGAGCTGCCGTCACCAGTGCTCATCGAGAGCCTGATGCCCCGTAAGGAATGGGCAGAGGATCTCTGTGATTCAGTCAAGACACAGCCAGCCTACGACTTCATCATTGCCGGTGGCGGCCGTGTCAACCTCGATCCCGATGATGTGGTGGCTAGGCTCGAGCGCATCCTTGGCGGAGTTGACGTCCCCGACGAAGTAGAACATCGCCAACATGGTATCTTGAGGATGCAGGTGATGGACGGAATTTGCTACCAGGCCAGAGACATGGAAATGGAGCGGTTCTGCGGAGATGTCATGCGCGTGATTGCATGCTGTCAAGCTCTTCTAGAAGAGGCCCAGCAGCCCCAAGAGCCTCCCAGCGCCAGCAGCTCCGTGGGCAGAGGCAGGTCGGGACACTTGGAATGAAAGACCGCAAGGGTGCTATGCTGATCATGGAGTTCGAGAAGACCGTCGTCGGAAGGCCGCCAGCTCAGCCTTTTATTCTATATTTTATTATAATTTTATGCATATGTAGGTCGTGAGTGTTTTGGGCGTTGCCGCATGTGGCATTTTAAATTATCTTGAATATGTAAGACAATTATTAACTATTGCCATTGTAAATTTGCCTAAACGGCGAGCAGAGCGCGCGCAGGGACGCCAGAGCAGAGCGCGCCACGGCCGCCTCAATGGCGAGCAAAGCGCACGGACGGACGCGAGTAGAGCGCGCCACGGCCGCCTCAACGACGAGCAAAACGCACGGACGGACGCGAGCAGAAAGCGCCGCGGCCGCCTCAACGGCGAGCAACCATGTGGTCAATCTTCTGGCACCCCGTGGGAGGCGTGACGGCGCATCCATCGGACATGATGGTGATACCTTGACCGTGTGTGATAGTGGGTAGACACGTACACGTACATCCGAGAAAGCGGGCCCACGTATGCCATCCGGGGACCGTTTTGGGTTCCGATGCGTGGCATATGGTTGATCCAAAAGAGTTGTTTGCGATGAGCCATCAATAAATTTTGACCTTGTTTCTCGTCACATTGTAGATTACAATGCAATAAGTAATTGCAAACCTGTTCACACCGATCAAGCCAATATGTGTTCACACCTAGCACCGGGCTATAAAAACTATCCACTCGAAAATTACTTCACAGTTCCTCTCCTCACCACCCACAAAACTGGTCTTTCCTGTCAAGTCATTCCGCCATGACCGATAGGAGGAGTTTCTGGTGGATATATAACCAGGGAGCAAAGATCAAGGCCGCAGAAGCACTAGAGAGGTCCCTCCGCTACGCGACAGCCGCAGCAGAGATGTCCCGGCGCACCGCGGAGCCCTCGAATGAGCTCTCACTGGCACGCGAGGGCTCTCACAAGTGCACTCGCCGCATCGGCGATCATGATGAGCTGGCGTTGGTGAAGTCCTTGGCCAGCGACGACGACATTCTCGCTAGCCTCATTAAGCAGCAGGAGCTGGTCGACGGCTTGATGAAGCTGCTGGAGATCAGTGATGCCTTGGTTGATAAGGCGACCGGCCTCGTCGAGAAACTCATGGTTGACAATGCGAAGCTCTTCAAGGCACTCGCCAAGAAGGCGGAGAAGGCCGCCGGCTGGAAGATGCTGCATGAGCAGAGTAGTGCCTCGGGGATGACACTGAAAGCAGTCATCGAGGAACTGAAGGGTGACTTGAGGAAGCTCCGGATCAAGCGCGAGCAGGAGGTGGAGGAATCCGTGGCTGCTGTCAAGCAAAGTCGTGAGGATTTGAAGAAGGAGCTGGAGGACGTCATCGCCCGGTGATCCATCAAGGAGTGGAGACAGTAGCGACCCAGATCGCTCTCTGTGATTTCCTTCTTCTCTTGCCCCCGTGTCTTCCTGGCTTTGCCGCATGTGGCATTTTAAATTATCCAGAATATGTAAGACAATTATTATCCGCGCCATTGTAAATTTGTCGTCGTATTATCCGTTGCCATTTTATTTGTCATCGTATTGTCCGTTGCCATTTTATTTTTCGTCGTATTATTCGTTGCCCTATGTGGCATTTTAAATTATCCGGAATACGAGTTGAAAAAACGAACAAAGCAAATGCTAACATTGAGAGGGGCCATGGGATCACAAGCAAACACCCTCCGTCCAGGTGCTTTAATTAACTGCGTGTTAAACAGCGGCTTGGCCGCCATTAATGGAGAAGTTGTGAGCGAGGCGGGTGGCTGGTGGATGGAGGTCAAAGAGCTCGCTTCCTGGTGAGCATGGGCAGCCTTGCTCCTCGCACGTGTCCCATCGAGCCTGCGAGGTGGACATGATGCACGCGTCCCGTCGAGCCTGCGCGGCGGACTACTCGCACGCATCCCGTCGAGCCTGCATGGCGGACTTCTCAGGCTCATCCCGTCTAATCAAACAGCTACATGCACGCCATAGAGTATGGTTAAATTTTGGCACAAAATACAAAGATGACCAATGAACGAGGACGGAGGTAGTACTATCCCATAAGAAAAGAAGGACGCGTGGTCGCACTTAAATGGTTACGGGAACACACGGTTCATATAATACAACCGTTTGCGATATTAACGTGTCAGCTATTTGTTTCAAAAGGAATTCCTTGGCTATTAATGTGTGCGTCTTGTCTCAAACTGGACGATTTTTTTACCACGCCATATATGTGCCATTTCATGAAACCATGCCAAGTTTCATGTTTTTTGGGTGAGTTTTCAATTTACTTGGATTTAAAATCTGAGATTCTCAATGTTTCAGGACGACGAGATTTTTGTAATTCATTCCCATTCCTTCAATGAGACCTAAACATGCACCCAATGACACATGTACGATTTTCCACCCATTTTGCTTCTCTGGAGCATGTGCTTGTAGTTCAGATTTGAATTATGGACTACATTAAATGCCTTGAAAACTCAATTAATATATAAAATGGCCAAACGAACCCTAAATAGTTTCAAATTTCACCACGACACTCCTGTTATTCTATGTTGCCTGTAGAAAATAAAATTCAAGGCGAGAAGAGGCAGCGATTATCGTTTCGCCCACAAGAGGGGCATGTTTCCCTATTGGAACCACGAGGGTTACGAGAAGCTTTGGTTTGTAAGAGACTTGTAATATAGCTTGGCCCAAATTGGACAATTTTTTTACCACGACATATATGTGCCATGTAGTGACACCATGCCAAGTTTCATGATTTTCTGGTGAGTCTTGGATTTACGAAGATTTAAAAATCAAAATTTGCAATGTTTGAGGCCGAGCCAGGACACTGAGATGGTCGAATTCATTCCCATTCCTTCCATGGGACCTAAACATGCACCCCAAAGACACATGTACAATTTTTCTAGCCATTTTGGTGCACTGGAGCATGTATTTGTAGTTTGGATTTGAATTATGGACATTAAATGCCTAGAAAACTCAATTAATGAATAAAAAAGTTTAAATGAACCCTGAATAATTTCAAAGTTTCGCGTGAATCACCCGTTGTTCCATGTTGCGTGTAGAAGAAAATACAAGGCTAGAAGAGGGATTGATTATCATTTCACCCACAAGGGGACACGTTTCCCTATCGAAACCACGAGGGTTCTTGCGACAGGCTCCGGTTTGTAAGAGGTTTGTAATAAAGCTTGGCCCAAATTGGACAATGTTTTTACCACGAAATATATGTGCCATGAGGTGACACCATGCCAACTTTCATGACTTTCTGGTGAGTTTTGGATTTACGGGGATATAAAAACCGAGATTCCAAATGTTTGAGGACAAGCCAGGACGCCGGTATGGTTGTAATTAATTCCCATTCCTTGCATGGGACCTAAACATGCACCCAAGGACACATGTATGATTTTTCTAGCCATTTTGGTGAGCTGGAGCATGTATTTATAGTTCAGATTTGAATTATGGACATTAAGTGCCTAGGAAACTCAATTAATGTAAAAAAAGGCCAAACGAACACTAAATAATTTTAAATTTTAGCACGGATATCCTGTCGTTCCATGTTGCCTGTAGAAGAAAATACAAGGTGAAAAGAGGCAGTGATTATCATTTTGCCCACAAGGGCGACACATTTCCCTATCGGAACCACGAAGCTTCTTGAGAGAAGCTCCGGTTTGTAAGAGGCTTGTAATAAAACTTGCCCCAAAATGGACAAAAAAAATTCCTCGACATATATGTGCCATGTCGT
This sequence comes from Thinopyrum elongatum, assembly GCA_011799875.1. Taxonomy (NCBI): domain Eukaryota; kingdom Viridiplantae; phylum Streptophyta; class Magnoliopsida; order Poales; family Poaceae; genus Thinopyrum; species Thinopyrum elongatum. Next base: position 152,651,645 of record CM022300.1, on the reverse strand, counting down.
GATACCATGCCAAGTTTCACGATTTTCGGGTGAGTTTTGGATTTACGGGGATTTAAAAACTGAGATTCTCATGAAATGTTTTCAAATAGCACATGGTTCAATTACGAAAGCCATGTGCCTACCAAACCGTGGCCGATGCCCCCTGCTGCGCGCGCAATCTGAGTCTTGCATTCTGATTGGCGACAACCCAAACCCCACGAATCGTACGCCTGCACCATTGGATGCTCCCAGATCGAATGGCAATCCTCATCCCTTTCGATAGCACATGCAGTTCCAGTTGTGATTTTATTTATATGGGTAAGCACTGTGCGCATGTGTCGTGCTAGCTCACGCTTCCTTTTCTACTAAGTTTTCCATATTCATGTAAAAAAAGTTTTCCATATTCATGTTGTTATATATCCAAACACGCTACCGTTTCCCGCCACTCCTCCCATCGGTTTCCCGCCTCTTCTCCCATCGTTTTCCTGCTGCCAGTGTTAATGCTCATAGAAGGCTAGGCGGCGACACACCGGCCATGTAATTATTGCACACAGTTTCTAAAAGCACAAACATGTGTGATAGTAGGGAGTAGGTCCCATAGGGTGACCAGCATGAAACGCCTTAAAGGCAAGGAGGCAATTCCTATCAGCAAGGGGCGGCTTCCCATCCACTAGCCTAGTCGAATAGAACGCAGAAGTTAAGCGTGCTTGGGCTGGAGTAGTCTAAGGATGGGTGACCCAGTGGGAAGTTGCATATCTCAAGCTTCATTTGAACGCTATGATACGGTCATTATAGAGATAAATGTCTCTATAGTGACCTGTCATGACGATTATATAAACCTTGGGATCCTTGTTTTGCTAATTTGTAGACTATGTTTTTTATTGGTTATTTTTTGTTCTCAAAAATCAAAGAATGATCGACATCTGTAGGCCCACACAAATTATCCCTTTGACCCAACGCATGAGAAGGGTTTACTCTTTGCTCCGTGTGCTATGTTAGAGCAAATCAAGTTTCAGCACATGCGTTGGATGGCACCCGGCCCCTCACCCGCCTCAAAGTTGTGTTCCCGACATCGTACGTCTTTAACCTGTCCGCGGGGATACGATGTTCAGTTTGTAATGCTACTAATGTAGTTGGTGCCCCATCAAACTTTTGCTTTTGGGATTTGAACAAATCACACACCAGACCCATACATTTTTTCGGGCCGCACGCAGGGTATAGGGGGCCGGGTGTTCTAATCGAGCATGCATGTCTCCCTTGTGCGGTTTATAGACGCCGCACATATATGTGGGCTCCCCGAGGTATATTTATATATATATCACCATTGGTCGATAACGAGGTGGCCCACACAATCTATCCCTTTGACCCAACATACGAGAAGGGTTTGACCATGATGGTTTCCTATTGCTATGTGTGCCATGTTAGACCAAATAAAGTTTGAGCGCATGCATTGGACGACACCCCCCCCCCCCCCCCCGCCTTGAAGTTGAGGAACCGACATCGTATGTATTGAACCTGGCTTGGGGTCGGGTACGGTGTTCGGTTTGTAATGTAGTTGGTGCCCCATCGAAGTTGTGCATTCGGGATTTGAACACATCACACAACACCGTACCCATACATATTTTTGGACCGCATGCAGTGTTTAGGGGGTCTTCTGATCGACCACGTCTCCCTTGTGTGGCTTTTTGTGATGACACGCATATCTGTGGGCTCCTCGAGTGTATATATATCATCCCTTTGACCGATAACGGGGGGTATGTGTTGGCCATGAATGGATTCCTCCTAGTTCGTGTTAGGGCTAGTCACCGTCACACGTCATTCAACCAAAGCTCGAGCTCATGTGTTGTCAGGATTCCCTCCCAGACGCTCGGATTGCTGGGTTCAACCAACACCGTACCCTGTGTATCTCGTCCTTAACTACCTGGGTTTCATGGTTGTTGTATGTATCGAGAGGCAGGCACCACATCTAAATTGTAGATTATTAGATATTCAAAACACACATCACCCCATCCAACGTACATCATTTTGGGCCACATGCAGGCAGTGCTGGTTTTGTGGTCCCTCTCGTGCAATTTTTTATGATGGTTCAATCTATTGGCCCAAGTGGTTTATATATTTTTTTCCATTTTTTATCGACAACAACAGTTGTCGTTTGACCAAGCGATAGATTCACTGGTCCATCTTATGGTAGGTCATGGCGACATGCATGTATGACCAAAGTATCATTACGTGCATCCGCCCCGCTGACACGAAGTGTGAGCTGGGTCAAGCACCCTAGCTAGGTAGCTACGACATTATGTCATTATAGATATATCCAAGGGTGCTTTCGGGTTGGCGAGGCAGTGCCACCAAAGTTGTGCATTGTATATTTAAAGTTTAAAACAACACACCCTATATTCCTACATATATTGGGCCACTTCCAGGTGGTTCTTGACTTATGGCCCCTCTCATCGATCTTCGACTACGCGCCCAACCGTGGGCCCGCGCGGTCAAAGTTGTGCATTGGAATTTTGAACATCACAGACCACCCTTTTCACTCATATATATTTCAGCCACATGCTGGTGTGGCTGTCTTCTGACCCTCTCTAACATTTTTTTGCTGCAGAGACTCGGATGAGCTCAACGGACATGGGTGTACTGGCTTAACCATGTGCGATGCAAGTGCGCTGCGAATCCCCATGACTACGCAAGCGCGAGCAAAGGTGGAGCGGTACGGGCTTAACCGTGTGCGATGCTAGTGCGCTGTAAAATCACCACCTGCACAAGCTAAAGGCGGGTAGTTTATTTAGATTGAATTCCATGTCTGCATCTGAAAATTAGGACGAACCGTGTGCGATAGACCGGCTAGCTAGAAATCTACAAACAAACTACCTGCCTTGAGTGTTGCGAAAATTGGCGGTTCCGCCGCTTTTCCTTATTATCATACACGCATATTCTTATTGGACCGTGTGCGATTTTGGGTACTCCCGCCCCGCATCAATCCCTTTACCCAAATTTTAGTAGCCGCCGTACTTCAACCGTCGCCCCCACTCCTCCAACACCAACCTTATAGTAAAATTGCAGTAGCCGAGGCATATGAACCGTCGCCCTCCCTCGTCCACCACCATCTCTACCCATCATTACTAAAATTTTCAGTGGCCACAGAGTATCCTCAAACACCACCCCGCCCTCCTTATCCCCCCCTCCACAGTCCCCCCACCCAGCCCCCCTTCGCCCCCTCAAAACCTAGCTCATCGCCGCCGCCAGCGCCAACCCTTGCCGGTCTGCCCGTTCCTCCTAGGTTAGATAATAAAGTTCAGGTTACCCAGCGATTCCCATACAGTCGCCCCACTCCCCTGAGTTTTTAGATGAAGCCTGCGGTGTACCTCCCTGCCAGATCCACATCCCCTATTCCAGAATGTCGCAGCCTAAGCCCGACCGCATATCACAGGGAGCCCGACGAGCGTTCGGCCAAGAAGAGGTCATGGCCTCTCCGGCGGACGTTGGCGAGGTGGCCGCTGTTCGCCCCGACCTGTCGATCCCGGAGCAACACCTCGCCGCGGAAGCCGGCGAAGACATTGACTACATTGCCATGCCGAAGGCTTCACATCAACGGGCTAGTGTATTACTGTATCTCAGGAAAGCTGGCTACGACATCAAGCTCGTCGACAACGACGGCTTCACGTGAGCCATGTCACAGGTTAAGTGGTCCATACCTAACCCCTCTGGTTCAACCACCATCGATCTCTTCGATGGCCCTGCCACTGATCTCCTCTGCCACGCGGTCAAGGATCTGCAATCCTTGTACACCATCGAGCCCATTTTGTCATTTCTGAAAAACACGTTCTACGGTGGCGGCTGGGGATCCTCAATTGCCAAGTCAGATCTCATCAACCACGACCACGAGGAGGGCACCCATAAAGGTTCTTCCAAGGTGAAACAGCCCATCTGTGACATCATAGAGCGCACCATGGGTATGTGCTCTTCCAACTGGAAGGATCCCGTCCATGACATGTGAGGCAACATCCTATCAGCAAATCTTACCTTTTCTAGCTTTCCAACACGTACCCTTTGTTGTAGTAGCTTTTGCCATGCGGTGTTTTAACTGTGCCGTGTTTAATTATTCCAGTTATGCAAAAATGTAATGTTCAATAGGGCTATGTGATGTTTAAGTATGAATTGTCCACTTCAGTTTCACGAATGGCTATATTTGGTTGTTTATAGTGAGTATATGACTTGTTTATCTGTATTTGGTTGTTAGGTTGGTTGCAGTGAGCATTTGTCCAGTTATCGAGTAGATGCCTTGTTTATCTGTATTTGGTTGTTAGGTTGGTTGCAGTGAGCATTTGTCCAGTTATCAAGCAGATGCCTTGTTTATCTGTATTTGGTTGTTAGGTTGGTTGCAGTGAGCATTTGTCCAGTTATCGAGCTGATGCCTTGTTTATCTGTATTTGGTTGTTAGGTTGGTTGCAGTGAGCATTTGTCCAGTTATCAAGCAGATGCCTTGTTTATCTGTATTTGGTTGTTAGGTTGGTTGCAGTGAGCATTTGTTCAGTTATCAAGTAGATGCCTTGTTTATCTGTATTTGCTTGTTAGGTTGGTTGCAGTGAGCATTTGTCCAGTTTTCAAGCATATACCCTGTTTATCTGTATTTGCTTGTGAGGTTGGTTGCAGTGAGACTCTGTCCAGTTTTCATTGGCTATATTTGGTTGTTATACTAATCATTTATGCCTTGTTTATTTCAGTCATTCCCAATGTGATGTTCATTATGTGCAAGTCAGAACTGTGCTGCTCGATTGCATCAATACCAGTTTGAATGGCTATATTTGGTTCCAGTTATGCCTGGTGTAGTTAACACATGCCCTTTATTTCAGTTTTACACATTTATCCAGTGTGATGTTTAAGCATGACCTATGTTCTATTCATTTTCAACAATACCAGTTTGAATTGCAATATTTGATGGCTGTTAAGCTTGTTGTAGGTAACATTCCCTTCCATTTTATATCTGCTTTAACAACATGCTGAAACCAACACATTCAGGCTATCATTTGGAGATGATGTTGTTTACCTTTGCTATATTTGTTTGATGTTAAGGTTGCTATACTTATCATGCCTTTCCACTACTTATGCAGGACAACAATGTGAGTGGCCACCATTTTCCGCCGAGGTTAGTTTCATCCCTTGGCTTGTACTCCCCCCGTCATTCCATAATGTAGTGCATATAGATCTAGGCTGGACACTGGTTAGCTCCTAATATTGACTGGTTGCTTGTAGGTACATATGACCTTGGCAAGGATCCACACATCGACCCTTTTTGTGTATGGGGCAATGAGATATTCATGAACAAGCATCAAGTGAGTAAACTGATAAGGATTATTAGCAAAAAGATACGAACGGTGGCAAGCAAATTATTTGTTTATGCTCTATCCAACACAACAGTGAGTTGTAGGATGGTAACTACAAACTCAGCAGCGTTCTCTTTTTACTGCCCATAATGAGTTGTTAGACAACAATGTCTGAATCTTTTTCGTTCACAGTGGTTCTCGAAGCAGTTTACTCAAGATTACCTCGCAAAGTACATGATTGGTGTTCACGCAATGAAGGTTAAAGTATTTCATCTAGACTACAATGACCATCAAGAAGTCCTAATGAAGACAGTGAAGGATGGATGGGCAGGCATCACAAGGGGTTGGACTAGAGTCGTACGCGCATTACGCATGGAGGAGGGCACAATATGGGCATTCCGCTTCACCTTCTCCAGCAACCAGAATGTCTTTCGCCTCTCTCTTTACAGTCTTTAGTACAACTGTGGTTCATCATTCTTTACTTGGTGCTTCTGTAGTTCTTCAGTATATGTACTTGTGCATTGAATTATGCATTCGTGGTTGAACCTATATTTGTAATAAACATGGTTCGATATGAAATAAGTGATTGCCTACTTTCAAATTCAAAATCTGTGATTTTTAAATGCAGGGATTAAATTAGGGATTAATTAGGGATTACACTTCACACGGTTTGCGAAAGCGAAACGTCTGCGATAGACATGGAGATCAGACACATTTCTCAGATCCACTACGTGTGCGATCAATCTCTACTGCAAACACGATCAGCCAAGAAAAAACGTGTGTGATGAACAACAGCATCGCACATAGTCCTTCTTATTAAATGTTTGTGTCACCTTATCACACACGATTGGCAATTATGGACTGTTTATGATGTTGTGCACATCGCAAACGTTTGGTCATTGAAGAACGCATGCGATAGGTCTTCATCCGATGCGGGTATGACAGATGAATCATGTGGGATGTATTCAAGCTTCGCATACAATTTTATAGGGACAACTATATGCGCTCTTACATCGAATCGCATACAGTCGAGGAAAAGTAAATGTGTGTGATTGTCTGCTTATCATACACGTTTTATAATCATGAACTGTTTGTGATGGGTCGCGCATCATAAACGTAGCACCACAGAATACCGACTGCGATGGCAATGCGAGCACAAATGAATTGCAAGGATGAAGCATTTTGGATATTCGAGATATCAGAAACAGTTTTATAGGGACAACTGTATGTATCAAGGCTCCCTATCCCCGACGGTTTCTGGGTCGTGTGGGAAGGATCCCCCTATCACAGTTACTCACTTGGCGACAATTCAAAACACCATCGCGGAAAGGGGTTAAAAATCATTTGTATAGCACCTCGCTGTACTAGTGTAGCCACCTATGTAATTGGATGTTTAATTTGGTTGCGCAATCATGTCCTTATTAGTATATATGTTGTTGTTCTGTATGCAATCACATCGCACATGGAACACACTAGGGAAACCGTTTTTGTTGTCTTGGCTCAATGCAAACAGTTCATCTGAGTGAACTGTATGATGTATATCGCACACACCTTGATCTGGCTGACCGTTTCTGTTGAGTTGCCTAATCACAAACATTTCATTCGAGTGAACTGTATGTCATATATCGCACACACCTTCATCTTGCTGCCCATTTGAGTTCTTCTGCGTCATCACAAACAGTTCATTGGAGTGAACTGTATGCCACAAATCGCACATGTCACTATAATGTGAATCATGTTTGATGTCTCCGCCATCGCAAATGTTTCGTATCATTTTTTACGGTTCCTTTACATCACCGTTTGTGACTAATACATCGCACACAGATTCGTCGAAGGGTCTCTAGTTGCAGTGTCGCGTTAGCAGCATCCTGCAATAGTGAAGGTCGAAAGAGCTTGTAGCGAAGCCGTCTCCCAGAGAAAATGAGAAGAACAAGAAGAAGAAGAAAAAGAAGAAGAAGTTGCTGCAGCAGTAGTAGGGCATTATAGATGGAATAACTATTTCCTCTCTTATTCATAAAAAAATATTTCCTCTATGTATATATTGATAGATGAACTATTTTGCTAGTGTGCATGTTTGGAACAAGTGTAGTAGTGTAGGTCCGCTTGAATATAATGAACTATTCATCCACCTAGTTTTCTCTACTACTCCTTGTAGTGATCGGTATGCATTGCATGTGTCAGTAGACATGACAACTTGTCCATGGAAGCTGAACTACAGCGACCATCACGTTTCTACCACTACCACATGCGATTCCCATGACGCTGCTCCAACCAACGAAGCCACGTCCCCCGACATGCGGCTGACCCCTCTCGACCTCATCACCCCTCTGCCTTTGTGTGCATGACATGTGGGTCAGCTGAACTATGGCGACCATCAAGTTTCTACCATAGCCACACGCGATTCCCACGACACCGCTCAAACCCATGACACCACGTCCCCGACCTGCGCCTCATCCCTCTCAGCCCAACCGTCCCTCTGGCTTTGTGAGAATGACATGTGGGCCAGCCACCTGTCGGGTCCACATGTCATGGACTCAAAGGCAGGTGTAGTAAAGCGCTGAAGCTGAGTCCCACAGGCCCCGAGAGGGAAATGTAACTCCTGCACCCAGCCTTGTGGTGCTATTGTCGGTGTTAAAACCGGCGGATCTCGGGTAGGGGGTCCCGAGTTGTGGATCTAGGATCAATGGGGAACAAGGGACGATGAACACAGTGTTTACCCAGGTTCGGGCCCTCTCGAAGAGGTAAAACCCTAAGTCATGCTTGATTGTATTTGATCTATGATATGGTTACAGAGTAGATCTACCTCGAGATCAGATGAGCTAAACCCTAAGTCGATGAGGTGATGATTGTAGCTCTAGTCCTAAAGACTAAAACCCTCCGGTTTATATAGGCACCGGTAGGGATAGGGTTACATGCGATCGGTTACAAAGAAAGGAAGATCCTGCCTAATCTTGGCTTGGAGGGCACACCACAACTCCGAAGATCCCTTATCCGGCCACGGGCCCACACTCTAGCTTGGCCCCATAGTGGCCCATCAGTCCGGCCCAATCACAACAGGCCGGCAGCCCGAGGACCCCTCAATCCAGGACTCCCTCAGTAGCCCCTGAACTTGCCTCCAATGCCAGGGCTTGTGTCCGGTATCCGCAAACCTCGTGGTCTTCGACATGTGAGGCGAGTTCTTCATCGTGTCCTGTACATGCTCGGAGTCAAGTGGTGTTCAGAATCTAAAGCGTCCATTTTACTTAGCTCCGAAGGCAAAAATCGTTCTAGTGTGAATAGTGCCCTCGTCTGACAACATTTTCCTCTTCAACGAAGGGTCACGACCGGTCATAATGCCGAGCGGCTGGCAGTTCTCGATGCATGGCTTGAGGCCGCCCCCCTATTGGCACGTCTCATTAAGGCAGAGATCGTACCCCATTTTTAGGGGATATGATCAATGATTTCGATTCCCCACCCGCGCATAATGTCGCAAGGGTATCGGGAAGTGGAGAAGCCCATGGCGTGAAAATAGGAACCCTTGGCTCTTCCGGGGCCTATAAAGAGGGGGACTGCTACAGTTAGCATCCTACGCCTTCTTCCACCTTCCGCTGCTGCTTGTGCAATCCTCCAGAGCTCCAGCGACCTATCTTTTTGCTCCGCTCATAGGGCCCCTGAAGAGGGCTAACTAATCCCCACGCCCAAGCCGGGCGAGTGGGTCGTATTCCTCCAACATTTTATCGGGGGCTCAGATTTCCTCTACACCCCTTCGTGAGGGGGTTGATGTTCTCCTACGGGCTAGATTTCCATGATCTAGCCCCCAACTCCCTCCTCCACATCTCGGCCTTCATTATCGTCTACGAGGCCCTCCTCCGAGTCCAGCCAAATTTGGCATGTGGCTGAAGTTGTTCAACATCAAGCCCAAGGTGGTTGGCGGTGCCCAGGCGGACTGCGGCGGGGCCATGATCAGCAAGCTGACACGGGTCCAGTTGCCGGAGGGCAGGTTCATCGACACCATCAAGGTGTGGAAAAAAGAGTGGTTCTATATAACCGAACCAAGGGATGCTGCTTGGACGGCGGCTCCTGAATTTAGATCTGGACCCCTAGTGAGATTGGCCGCATGGACTACAAAAAGTCTGGACTGGGAGTCCACTGCTGACGCGAAGCTGCTGTAGAAGCGCGTCGTAAACGTGATGGAGACCGGCGCCAAGCTGACCAACATGATCCAAATAATGCTCAAGCGTCGGCTCCTCCCTTGCCAGGAGAGGGCCAAACCGATGTGGGAGTACAAGTCCGAAGACCCGGCCACCATGCAGTACCTCTTCGGCACAACCCACGACAAGGTGTGGGGTCTGTTGTTCAAGCCTCAAGAGGCGTGGCCGGCCGAGGAGGAGGACATCGGCCTTGATGATGCGAACCCCCCAAGGAAGGTGAGTGGTCTTTCGCCAGACATGGGTTCGGATAGTCTTATCGTGCATGATTGGCTTTAAGCCTCCCTTTGCGGATTTTTACAGGGCTGGCTCGGCAAGGCTGAGAAGATCAGTTGTCCGGCGCCGCTACCCAAAGGGCCCCGATCGGCAAGGCTAGAGAGGCTGCTGGTCGTGGTGCCTTACAAGGCGCCCGACAAGAAGGGCAAGAAGAAGAAGGATGTACCAGAGGCCAGGGAGGGCCTCCGCCGCAGAGCTTGTTCGGGCACCCGGTCCGGAGACGCTGCAGCCCCGTCTGCTTAGGATGGGGACGAAGACGAGGATGAGTTGGAAAGCGCCTCCTCGCACTCCAAGAAGAGGGCGGCGGCCGATGACGTCGAGGATGTACAACCCACTCAGGCCCAGAAGAGGCAGTGTCGGCCTAAGCTGATCCTGCCTGACAGCTCGGACTCCGATGAGGAGTCCGAAGCATCTGAAAAGGTTCCGGAGAGGGAACCTAGGGTCAAACCCTCTGCTGCTAGGTACGTATTTTGATGTTTTTAGTTGCTTTATTTTTAACAATCCCTTACTCATGGAAGCTGATCGTGTGTTGTCACAGCCCCCCACGCGGCCATCCCGCCGAGCAGACCTCAGATGGGACGTCTCCGCCCGCCGAACTGGCAGACACCGGATCCGCGTCGCAGTCCACGCCTCCCCTGATCCCCGAAGAGGTCGGGGAAGTGCTGTCCTGAAGGACCCCTCCCCCTCCGAACACGGGAGAGGAGGGCGATGCTACCATGATCGAGGCAGATGCCTTGGTCACCGAAGACCAGGAGAGTGCGTCCCTCCTAGCTAACACGGGAGGGGGGTTTGGACCATCCGGACCCCCTTTGCCGTCCGTACCTAAGCCCCCAAGGCCCTCAAAGGTGCTGGTTCCTCCTTTCGACAAGGAAGGGGTCGAGGGCCCGACGCCTGCGCCGAACACCTCCAACCAGGCGACGGCGGCGGGATGGCCAGACATGCTGGCGGAGTTGGTGAACAACTCCGTCATCATCGACGGGCACCGCTCCCTTATGGGTGCGGTTTTACAGAGTGTTTGGTCCGTCCAATCCGGACTGAACAACGCTGTACAAGGCCTGCTAACAGGCTTTGAGGTAAGTCAAGTAATACTCTTTTCCCGTAAAATGGTTTTAGCCCTTGGTTTTAATGTTTGGGTAGGCCGTATGTATAGCAGCCCCCGAGACTCTATAAGAAGCACAAAGAAACTTGCAGAGGGTCCAATTTCTCTAGGCCAATATTTAAAGTAGTGTGAACTTTTTTTGATGTCGCAGGCATCTTCCGTGGCCGCGGCTGCTAATGCCGCGACACTAGAGGAGATGGATCGGAAGCTCAAGCGCTCCGATGGAGAGCTTGACCTTGTCAACAAGCGGGTTGATGAGGCCCAAGGTAAGCTCTTGTTAAGATGTATGATTGCTTATTGCCGGATACTTACTTTCTGGATTTTATGCTAATCGTGTAATATGCAGATATTGCAGCCGCCGTCGCTGAGGTAGAGGGCTTGAAGGCGGCTTTGAAGAAGGCCAAGGCCGAGGCGGCCGCAGAGAAAGTGGCCACCACAAAGGCGATAGCCGAGCTTGAGAAGGCCAAGCTTGCTGGTGAAAAGCACGAGGATCGAGTAGCCGAGGTACAGGTGGAGCTCAAGGATGCCATCAAGAAATTTGAGGCCCTTGAGAAGAAGCAGGAGGAGCGGTCTTCCGAGCTATCCAAGGTGGAGAAGGAGCTCCAGGAGGCAAGGACCGAAATGCGAGGTGTCCGGGAAGAGCTCCGCCAAGTGGGGCAAATCGTAGATGGTAAGAAGTACTTACTACAGAGTGTGTTTGGAGGCAATAGGTTCGCCTTGCTGACACAGGTCTGGCGCTCCGCAGGCGTTTTCGTCGAGCTTCTGAAGAGTGCGGCTACTGCGGCGAAGCACTATGCGGCACGGGAGGAGGATTTGGAATGGCGGCTCTTCTGGTCGCAGTTCCAGGCGCCCGAACACCCTCAGCTCCTCAGCAACCAAATGAAAGCAGTTGATGGAGCTGCACCGGATGGCCGAGCCAGCCTTGAAGGACCTTCGTGTCCGGCTGTGGCCTGATGAGCCTATTTCGGACAGCTACTTTGGCTTGGTGCAGAGGCTGCATGAAGAATTGCCACGGATCGATACCGTGAAGCGATCCACGTTCCTGGAGGGTGCGAGGCTGTCCTTCGCGAAGACCATGGTGCATTGGCCGAGGATCAAGCCATTGGACATGGCCGGTGGTCCTCCGCCGGCTGGAAAGGAGCACCGCCGCCCCGAGATGTACTTCGCCCAAGTTATGGAAGGTGCTCGGGCCATAGAGGGTCAGCGTTCGAAGGATGTAATCATTGAATGATTTTGTGTCCAGTTGACGTCTGAACATGTTGCTTTATTGTGCGCTCCATTGTGTATGTCACTGTTTAATTTTGACTCCTGTGCGGCTGTTTTATTATTCTGAAAGTTACCAGTCATTGGCTTTAGCCCCAAAGTTAATAAGACGAGGGGTGTTTCATCTCCGCACTATTACCCTTAGCCAGTGTCTTGGTGCCCGAAGGCGGTAGTGCAAGAGAGAGAGCAGGCAATCAGACTATGCGGTTTTATTACTTTCACTTTGCCATAGGAGCTTGACGATGGGGAATAGTGACTAGCCACCAGGGTTTTGCGGTGTACAAGGGGGCCGAGGCCTGCCCGAGTGACCACTTGGTTTGTGCTAGGACGAACCCTTTGTATGACACGGATAAATCGCCAACGATTTTTTAGTTGTAACACTTATCATCGGATCGCTGACCAGTTCTCGCTTACTATGACGGTCAGTTTTCGGCATTCTCCCCTGAGGTACTTAACTGGACTAACCAGAAGTACAATCGCAGGGGTTCTCCCTTTGCCTTCTTAGCCGAACATGCGAAACGTAAGGAGGCAAGCACAGGAGCCGGGCAACCCAACTATTGACCCATGACATAGTTTGGTACCGATGCATATAATGCAATATCCGAGACACCGAGCACACTACGAGAAGTGGTGCCGGACTTGGTACGCTAGGCTGATTGGAAAAAATCAAGCCCTCGGTCGATTAGCCGAGTTGTATTTACTACGCATTGTGTGCCTGTCTAGCTGTTCAAAGAGCAGAAGAAAAAGGGGAAAGGAGAAAGAAAAGATGTATGATTCTGATGCCTTAACACTGTAAAAGGTGTTTTTAACTTTCATAAGCTCTGGATGTCGATCCATACAATTCGAACTACTATGGCATTGTACAATAAGTGAAAAAAGAAATTGTACAGAGAAAGGTTTACACAAGGCCTTGATTCGTGGGTTGAAGCCTCAACTGCGCCATGTTGCATGTCTGCGCCATTACTTCTGCATGATGGATTGGTTTGAGTTGGTCATCCGTGAACATCGCGTGCGGGCGAGGGATGCCTATAGTAGGGACTTTGAAGATGTAGACCTGCCGAATATAGCTTGATGCTGAGCGAGTCCTGAATCGTATTCTTGTAGGGATGTCGTAGTTCGGTTGACCCGAATACATGGGGATATGGATTCGATGTCAGTCCCCACAGCCGCCCAAGGTATCTCGAGCGCGAAGTTGTGCTGACAAGGCACGTAGGGCACGACGGAGATGGGCATGCCGTGGGGCGCGTGTCCCTAATTGTGGTGAACGCAGGCGGGCTCCCATAACGGGGATCGGGCTCGGGCACGTTTGGCCTTAACGGTGGGCTGATACTTCGGCCCGTTGGCGACGGCTTGGTCTTCGGCTGCCAGGGCTGTGGTGTGTTCCTCGGTCCAAAGTGACCGCTCTGTGTTGCCATTGATTGTTATGACGCCTGAGGGGCCGGGCATCTTCAGCTTGAGGTAGGCGTAATGCGGGACGTCGTTAAATTTGGTGAACGCCGTTCAGCCGAGGAGGGCATGATAGCCACTGCGGAATGGAGCAATATCGAAGATCAAATCCTCGCTTCGGAAGTTATCCGGTGAGCCAAACACCACTTCAAGAGTTACCATGCCTGAGCATCGGGCTTCTATGCCCGGAATAACCCCTTTAAAAGAGGTGCTACTGGGTTTGATCCTCGACAGATCGATCCCCATTTTTCTCACTTTGTCTGCATAGATCAGATTGAAGCTGCTGCCCCTGTCCATTAGGACTCTCGTGAGGTGGTACCCATCGATAATGGGGTCCAGTACCAGGGCCACCGACCCTCCATGCCGGATACTGGTCGGATGGTCTCTGCAGTCAAAGGTGATCGGACAAGCCGACCACGGGTTAAATTTCTACGCTACGGGTTTGACGGTGTATACATCCCGCAGCGCACGCTTCCTCTCCTTCCTTGGTATGTGGGTGGCGTAGATCATGTTCACCATCTTGACATCAGAAGGGGAGGGTTTTTGGCCTCCACTGTTCAGCCTGCGGGGCTCTTCATCGTCCTAGCTTCATGGGCTTTTGCCTGAGTCTTTGGCTTGAAGCTTGCCGTCCTGTTTTATCACCCAACAATTGCGGTTGGAGTGGTTGGTGGGCTTCTCTGTGGTGCCATGAATCTGGCAGGGCATGTCCAGGATTGTGTCCAGCTTGGTTGGGCCGTCTTGGTTGCCTTTAGAGGGCCTTTTCCATGACCCGGACTTTTGATTACGGAATCCGGCATTTACTGCCGTCTCCTCAGTTTCGCCGTCATTATGGCGGCACTTGTTCTTATTCATTCAGGGCTTCCCGTTCCTGTCCCGGACTTCTGAGGTGCCGGGGGTATCAGAATTGGTGCCTCTACGGGCCAGCCAGCTGTCCTCTCCGGCGCAGAAGCGGGTCATCAGGGAGGTAAGTGCAGTCATCGTTCTCGGCTTGTCTTCGCTGAACTGCCGTGCTCGCCATTCATCCCGAATACTGTGCTTAAAGGCGGCTATTGCTTTGGAGTCCGGGCAGTCAACAATTTTGTTTTTCTTGGTCAAAAACCGGTTCAAAAATTACCGAGCTAACTCGTCGGCCTGCTGGATTACGTGGCTCAGGTCATCAGCGTCCGGGAGCCGAACATAAGTGCCCTGAAAGTTGGCTCGAAAGGCCTCCTCGAGTTCTTCCCAATGTCCTATTGAGTCTTCGGGAAGGCTGTTCAGCCAATGTCTGGCCGGACCCTTGAGCTTTATTGGTTGGTACTTGATGGCATGGAGGTCATCTCCTCATGCCATGTGGATGTGCAATAGAAAGTCTTCGATCCATACTATAGGATCTGTTGTCCCATCGTAGGGCTCAATGTTCACAGGTTTGAAACCTTCTAGGAATTCATGTTGCATCACTTTATCTGTCAAGGAAAGGGGGTGCGCGGCACCCCTGACTCGGGCTACATCGCGCCGGAGGTCATCTGCCATCCGGGCTCGTTGCAGTTCCTGAGCTCTATCGTTTTGGTCTAACCAGGATTTGTATCCGTCCCGTCTAGCAGGAGGGTCCCTTTTGGGCCCATAAATGGTCCTTGTCAAGCCTGCCCGAGTATCTAGGTCTTGGCGGAGGTCGTACTCATAGCCTGACCATAATGGTTCCTTGCCTTGACGGCGAGGGTGGGTGGTAGGTTTTTCGGCGTGGTCAACTGTCTGATCCCATCCTCGAGGGGGGCGGTCTGGTTGGTCTGCTTGAGTGTACCTTGGAGGTGCTGGCTCTACGGCCTCGTCATCGAACTGTGGTAGTAGCTTCCGCTTCGGGTAGCTTTTCATCTCTTGCTTGTGACCGTACTCCTCTTTGGCGTCCAGGACTTTACTCCACCTCTCGTCGAGCGTGTCCTGTTCGGCCTTTATTTTTTGCCGCTGTTTCTTCAGATTGCGCGCGGTGGCGATGAGCTGCCGCTTGAATCGCTCTTGATTTAGCGGGTCTTCAGGGACGATGAAATATTCGTTGCCTAGACTCACCTCCTCTTCTGAGAGGGGGAGGTAATTGTCGTCTTCGGAGTCATCGAGATGTTCTGGATCGAGTAGATCCTCATGCTCCTTGTGGTTGACTTGTGGTTATTTGTCGGCTCCAGGGTCGAGGTTGTCCGCATTATCCGGGGTGGCATTTTCTTCGGTGTCCGTGTTGCTCGTGTGGCTTCGACGTGCCTTGGAGCGGCTGTGCTGTTTGCGGCGCTTCGACCGCTCCTGGTTGGGCCTGCCGTTATCCTTCCCGGGGGTGCTGTCGTTTCCCTTCGGGGTGCCTACCATGTAGACGTCGTAGGTGGAC
The DNA here is from genome assembly GCA_011799875.1 of Thinopyrum elongatum. Lineage (NCBI taxonomy): Eukaryota > Viridiplantae > Streptophyta > Magnoliopsida > Poales > Poaceae > Thinopyrum > Thinopyrum elongatum. The sequence continues at coordinate 152,635,724 of CM022300.1, read as the reverse complement.
GTGGCCGTCCAGCGGCCGGTGATGGGGGGAGCGGCGTCAATGCTAGCCGTGGCTCCACTGTCCTCATCCATGTATTCAGTATTTTCTGAGGTGTAATCTAGCATGTTGGTTAAATCTTTGATAGTGGCTACTAAGTGGGTGGTGGGTGGGGCGAAAAATTCCCCACGATATGCCTCGAAGGGCTTTTGAATGCGATCTAAGGACAGGTCCTCCCGAATAACCATCTTATGGATTCAGTCCAGCACCTCGTTTAACAGGGCGAGGGTCGCTGAGCTTGTGTGCGATGGGAATTCGGGACCGAACTCCAGCGTAGTGGGGCGAGGGATAATCTGTGCCCCAACTAGGTTTTGGTTTTCAAGGGCTGAGTTGAGCTCGGGGCTCGGGATCGGACAATCCTCGGAGACTGAAGGCGGGCCCTGGTCCTTGAGCGTTGTTTCCATACTGAGGCTCAAGGCCAAGTTGATTTGGGCCAGGGGTAATCCCTGGCTACTGATCGTCGACTCGTCGCAAGGGCTCGAGGTCAAAGGAGTGTCGTGAGGAGAGGGTTTGGCCGAGAGTGACTCTCGGCATCCGAACCTTGCTTCCGTATCGAGGCCCGAAGATGGGTCTTTGGCGGGTATTGTGAGCGTGGCTGAAGGGGATTCCTGGCTTCCGCTCGAGGTGGAGCCGTCCGGGCTCAAGGCTGGTTGAAGGACCGGGGCTGATCCATAGATCGGATTGATGAGAGGCTCCAGAGAGGGCACAACGAGGCCCATGGGGGTGCGGGGAGAGGTTGTGAATCCGGTGAAGACCAAATCGCCTCGTACATCTGCAGCGTATTCCAAATTGCCAAATTGAATTCGGTGCTCGGGGGCGAAGCTGTCGATCTGGTCTAGATGACCAGTTGGGTTAGCACGCAAAGAGTTCGCCGAGGATGAAGAGGTCCCCAGAGCTGACGCCCTCTCCGATGATCAGGCGAGCCATCGTTCCTTGGGCGATCCAACATCGAAACTCTCAATGAAAGCACAAATGTCAGTGTCAAAACCGGCAGATCTCGGGTAGGGGGTCCCGTGCTGTGGATCTAGGATCAATGGGGAACAGGGGACGATGAACATAGTGTTTACCCAGGTTCAGGGCCTCTCGAAGAGGTAAAACCATACATCCTGCTTGATTGTATTTGATGTATGATATGGTTACAGAGTAGATCTACCTCGAGATCAGATGAGCTAAACCCAAGTCGATGAGGTGATGAATATAGCTCTAGCCCTAAAGACTAAAACCCTCCGGTTTATATAGGCACCGGTAGGGTTAGGGTTACATGCCATCGGTTACAAAGAAAGGAAGATCCTGCCTAATCTTGGCTTGGAGGGCACACCACGACTTCAAAGATCCCTTATCCGGCCATGGGCCCGCACTATAGCTTGGCCCCATAGTGGCCCATCAGTCTGGCCCAATCAGAACAGGCCAGCAACCCGATGACCCCTCAATCCAAGACTCCCTCAGCTACAGCTGCACGAACTTGTGCCAAATTCAAGATTTGTTTCTTACTACTACCAATGTGTCGGCCCGTGTGTTGCAATGGATCCAAAGTAGTAGAATAATACTTGTTCACAAACTTGAATTAAAACACTCTAGTTTGGATATACATATATCAGTAAAACTAAATTATGTTTCACTCAAAATATATTCCTCGGGCTGTTTTGATGAGTTGATGGACGGGTGAGGGATGAGGTGAGGGACCTCGCCTAATCACTTGTGGTAAGTCTTCAAGGTAGAATTCCAAAACCTTCAAAAACTTATTCACCGGCACACCAAATTGACTTTTCATGTACTCAGAACTTGATGCCTAACCGTCTGGAAGAATGACAACCTTCAAAGGTAATAGGCATCGGATCACACAGATAAATCTCTTCAGTGATGCTCAATCACTTTGGCTCTGGGTTTTTCCTCACTTAGGATTCTCTCAAAGTCGTCAGAGGATGGTGTCGGTGTCAAAACCGGCGGACCTCGGGGTAGGCGGTCCCAAGCTGTGGATCTAGGATCAATGGATAATAGGGGACGACAAACACAGTGTTTACCCAGGTCCGGGCCCTCTCGAAGAAGTAAAACCCTACGTCCTACTTCATTGTATTGAATATATGATGGAGTTTACAGAGTAGATCTACCTCGAGATCAGCATGAGCTAAACCCTAGGCTATTAGGTGATGAATATAGCTCTAACCCTAATGACTACAACCCTTGGTTTATATAGACACCGATAGGATTAGGGTTACCGAAGATAGATTACAACAAGAGAGAAAAGGATCTCGTCCACCCTTAACTTGGAGGGCACACCACGGCTTCACAGGTCTCCGGTCACCACACAGCTCCACCAGTCCGGCCCACGTAAAATGGGTCGTCTCCCCGAGGACCCCTTAGTCCATGACTCCCTCAGTAGCCCCCGAACTTGCCTCCAACGCCAAGGCTTGTATCCGGCATCTGCTAATTTGACCAGTATTCGGCTTGCGAGGCGAGTTCTTCATTGTTTGGGACAAGGTGATGTCCGGAATCTGAAGTGGCAATTTTACTTAACACTGAAGGAAAACAAAAACGTCGCTCAAGCGTGAATAGTGCCTTTTTCTGACAACTTCTTATCTCTCAATGAAGAGTCGCTTCCGGCCATAATGCCAAGTGGTTACTGTTTCTTGAAGCCATGTTCGAGACTGACGCCACGTTCGACACGTCCTCTCAAGGTGGAAATTGTGTCCTACTTTTCAGGGGATATGGTTAATGATATCGATTCCCCTCCCCGCTCATAATGTTGTGGAGAGGCCAACGGCGCGAAAAAAGGAATCCCCGGCCTGTCAACAGCCTATAAAGGGGGAGGGCTGCTACAGTTCGCACCTCGCGCCCTCCTCCACCTCCCGCTCTCTCAGATCCTCAGAGCTCCAGTGCCCTTTCTCTCTGCTCTTACAGCGAATCCAACTCCACCTCCCTCAGCCATGGCTGGATCTGGTGCCAATGGGAAGTGGGAGGCCTCCTCGGTTACCAATGAGGATATTCTGAAGCTGAAGAAGGCCGGCTACTTGCCGGCCAATGTCACTCATCGGGCCCCTGAAGAGGGCCAGGTCATCCCAACGCCCGGTCTTAGCGAAAGAGTAGTATTTCTCCCCCATTTTCTTAGGGGGCTCGGGTTTCCCCTGCATCCCTTTTTGCGGGGGCTGATGTTTTTCTACGGGCTGGATTTTCACGATCTAGCCCCCAATTCCCTTCTCCACATCTCGTCCTTCATCATATTCTGTGAGGCCTTCCTCCGCGTCCAGCCACACTTCAGCCTCTGGCTGAAGGTGTTCAATTTCAAGCCCAAAGTGGTCGGCGGTGAACATGCGGACTGTGGCGGGGCTATGATCAGCAAGCTGATGCGGGTCCAATGGCCGGAGGGCCAATTTGTTGACACCATCAGGATGTCGCAAAAGGAGTGGTTCTACATCAGTGAACCAAAGGGAGCCGGCTGGGCAACAATCCCCGCATTCCGATCCGGTCCCCTCACCAGGCTGACCTCGTGGGTCGAGAAGAGCCTGGACTGGGGGTCACCTGATGATTTAAAGGTGCTACAGAAGAGCATTGGCAGTATGATGGAGACCGGTGCAAAGCTGGTCGATGTGATCCAAGTCATGCTCAATCGCCGGATCCTCCCCTATCAGGAGAGGGCGAAGCCCATGTGGGCACACAGCCCCAAAGACCCGGCCACCGTGCGGCGCCTCTTCGGCACGACCCACAAGAAGGTGTGGGGGCTGCTATTCAAGCCGCAAAAGGAGTGGGCATTGGAGGAAGGGGACATTGGCCTTGACGCTGAGCACCCACTGAAGAAGGTGAGCGATACTTTTTTCAAGCATAAGTCTAAACATTTATTTCACATGACTTAATCCGAACCCCTTTACATGGGTTTTTTAGGGCTGGCTTGCCAAGGCCAAGAAGATCAGCGGCCTGGCGCCGCTGCCAGAGGGCCCCCGATCCGAATAGCTAGAGCAGCTGCTGGTCGTGGCGCCATACAAGGCGCCCGACAAGAAGGGCAAGAAGAAGGAGATATCGGAGGCCAGGGAGGGCCTCCGCCACAGGGTGGGCGACTACCCCAGAGATGCGGCGGCCTCATCTGTTCAGGATGGGGATGATGACGAGGGCGAGGAGGAGAGTGTCTCCTCGCACTCCAAGAAGAGGGCGGCGTCTGAGGACGTCGAGGAGGTTCATCCTCCCCAACCTCTCAAGAGGCGGTGCCGGCCTAAGCTGGTACGGCCTGACAGCTCGGACGAAGAGTCTGAAGCGTCCGAGCCGATCCCTCCAAAGGGACCCAGGGTCAAGTCCCCAGCGACCAGGTACATGTTATGGCTTTTTTAGTTATCATATTTTCAGTAATTTGCTTTGGTTTGAAAGCTAAACCCTTCCGAGCTGCAGCCCCCCGCGCGAACGCCCCGCTGAGCAGACCTCGGAGGGGACGTCTCTGCCCGCAGAACTGGCGGACAGTGGGTCTATGGCGCATTCCACGCCTCCTCTGATCCCCGAAGAGGTTGAGGAGGTGCGGTCCCAAAGGACTCCTCCCACTCCGAACACAGAGGGGAAGGCGGACGCCATAATGGCCAAGGTTAACACCCCGGCCGCCGAAGATCAGGAGAAGGAGTCCGGACCATCCGGACCCCCACCGTCGACCGCTGCCAAGCCCCCAAGGCCTTCGACGGCACAGGCTCCTCACAGAGAGGAGGAGGCCGGGGAGCAAACGCCAGCGCCGAACACCTCCACATGAGCGGCAGCTGGCTGGCTGGAGGTTCTAGAGGAGCTGGTGAGCGGCTCCGTCATCGTTGACAGGCACCTCACTTTGATGAGTGCGGTTATGCAGGGTGTTCGGTCCGTCCAATCCGGGTTGAATGACGCTGTCCAAGGCCTTCTAATAGGCTTTGAGGTAAGTCAAGTAATGTTCTTTCCTCATAACGCGATAATGATTATTAGTTTTAGGTAGGCCGCACATATAGTAGCCCCCGAGACTCTCCCAGGACCTCAAAGAGGCCCGCAGAGGATCAAATTCGGTAACCGGATAACAATGTCGATGTATTTTTGCTGACGCGGGTATCTTCCATTACCGCGGCTGCTAATGTCGCGGCATTAGAGGAGATGGATCGGAAGCTCCAGCTTTCTGATAAAGAGCTTGACCTTGTCAACAAACGGCTTGACGAGGCGCAAGGTAAGCCCTGTTAGGAGATGTGCAATTGACTTGACGCTGGATATTGACTATCCGGACTATGTGTTAATACGAAATCTTAATGATTCTGCAGCTGCTGCCGCTGAGGTCGAGGGCTTAAAGGAGGCCCGGAAGAAAGCCAAGGCCGAGGCGGCCGCGAAGAAGACCGCCGCTGAAGAGGCAATGGCCGAGCTTGAGAAGGCCAAGCTTGCTGCCGAGCAACATGAGGCACGGGTGTCCGAAGTCCAAGTGGAGCTCCAGGATGCCGCCAAGAAGTTGGAGGCCCTTGAGAAGGGGCAGGAGGAGCAATCCTCCCAGCTATCCAAGGCGGAGAAGGAGCTTCATGAGGCGAGGAGTAAGGCTCGAGGCGTTCGGGAGGAGCTCCGGCAAGCGGCGCAAATTGCCAATGGTAAGAAATATTGACTACAGAGTGTGTTCAGAGGCACCAGATTCGCCCTGCTGACGAGGGTCTGGCGCTCCGCAAGCCTCTTCACCGAGCTCCCGAAGAATGCGGCGGCTGGGGCAAGGCACTATGCCACCATCGAGGAGGACTCCACATAGCCGCTCTTCTGGTCATAGTTTTCGGACTCCAAGCGTCCGCCCCTCCTCAGCGGTCAAATGAAGCAGCTGATGGAGATGCATCGGATGTCCGAGCTGGCCTTGAAGGACCTCTGTGTCAGCCTGTGGCCGGCGGAGCCCATTCCAAACACCTACTTTGGCCTTGTGCAGAGGCTGAGGGAGGCGTGCTCCGGATTGATGCCGTGAAGAGGTCGGCGTGCCTTGAGGGGGCGAGGCTCGTGTTTGTGAAGACCATGGTTCATTGGTCAAGGATTAAACCAATGGAGATGGCCACTGGTCCTCCGCCCCAGGGAAAGGAGTACCGTCGCCCTGAGTAGTACTTCACGCAGGTGATGACCGGAGCACGGGTGATAGAGGGCCAGTATTCAAAAAATGTAATGCCTGAGTAGCTGTAATCAAGTGTGTACCAAGTGGGACTTATGCTTTATTATGTGCCCGGCAAACTTGTTTGATATTGTAGTGATTAAATTTTGACTCCTGTGTGGCCGTATGTTAATTCTGAATGCTACCAGTCGTCGGCTTCAGCCCCCAAGTGAATATCACGAGGGGTGTTTTGTCTCCGCACTGTAACCCTTAGCCAATGTCTTGGTGCCCGGAGGCGGTAGTGTGGGAACGAAACCAGGCAATCAGACTATTCGATTTCACTGCCTTCACTTAGCCGTAGGAGCTTGACGGTGGGGACTAGGGACTAGCCCCCGGTGTATGTGTGATGTACTTGGGGGTTGAAGCTTACCCTTTCCAATCACATGGTTTGTGTTAAGACAAACCCTTCGTGTGACACGGCTAAATCGCCAACAATTTTTAGGGTCCAACCTCGTCATCGGATCGCAGACCCGTTCACGCTTACTATGACGATCAGTTTTCGGCTTTTTCCTCCTGAGGTACTTGACCGGGCAAGCCAGTAGTACAATCGCAGGGGTTCTCCCTTTGCCCTCTTAGCCGAACTAGCGGAACATAAGGGGCAAACACAGGAGCCGGGCAACCCAACTATTGACCCAAGACATAGTTCAGAACAGATGCATATAATGCAATATCCAAGACGCCGGACACCTAGCGGGAAGCGGTGCCGGACTTAAGGGTATTGAGCTGACACATAAATCGAACTCATGACTGACTAATATATTTTTTCATGCTGGGCTGTTCGAAGAGCAATGAGAGAGTCGGACAGGGACAGAAAAATAGCAAGAATGCGGATATCCGAACACCATAAAAGGTATTTTATTATTTCTCGTAAGCTCAGGACGTCTAATCGTACAATTCGAACTATGAAGGCAGAAATTGTGAGAAGGAAAAAGGAGATTTTACAGAGGAAAGGTTGACGCAGGGCCTTGATGCGTGAGTTGAAGTCTTCACTGTGCCCTGCTGCACATCTGCGCCTTTGCTTTTGATAGGTGGGGGCTGAGACCTTCAACAAAACCTTGATGGGCGAGGGCTCTGCTTGTGGTGCTTTATGCTTGGGGGTATCCGGAGTTAATCCCTGGATCATCCGAAGACCAGGTCGCCCTAGAGTTCGGTTGAGCCGAACATGTACTTCAGATTAAAGAATGCCTCACAGCTGCCTATGGAATTTTAAGCGCAAAGTTCTGCTGGCGAGGCACATGGAGCATGGAGGAGATAGGCGTGCCGTGGGGCGCGTATCCCTATTTGCGGCGAACGCATGCGGGCTCCCATGACAGAGGACGGGTTCGAACCAGTTTGCTATTGTCGCCGTCCTTTATGGCGGGTCGGCATCCGGGCCTATATGGGCCGGTGTTATATTCGGCTGCTAGGGCCGCAGTGTGTTCTTCAGTTTGAATTGAGCATTTGGTGTTGCCGTTGATAGTTATGACCCCTGAAGGGCCCGACATCTTCAGCTTGAGGTACGCGTAATGCGGGATGACATTGAATTTGGCGAACGCTGTTCGGCCGAGGAGGACGTGATAGCCGCTGTGAAAAGGTGCAATGTCGAAGATCAAGTCTTCGCTCCGGAAGTTATCCAGGGATCTGAACACTACTTCGAGTGTTACGGTGCCCGTGCAGTGGGCCTCCACTCCTGGAATGACTCCTTTGAAAGTGGTATTACTGGGTTTGATCCTTGACGGGTCGATCCCCATTTTCCGCACTGTATCTTCATATATCAGATTCAGGCTGTTGCCTCTGTCCATTAGGACTCTAGTGAGATGGAATCCGTCGATGATGGGGTCTAGCACTAGGACTACGGACCCTCCGTGGCATATGCTGGTGGGGTGGTTCGTGTGATCGAACGTGATCGGGCAGGTTGACCATGGATTAAACTTCGGCGCTATAGGCTCGACGGAGTATATGTCCCGTAGTGCTCGCTTCCTCTCCTTCTTCAGTATGTGGGTTGCATAGATCATATTCACCGTCTTGACTTCGGAAGGGAAGGGTTTTTGGCCTCCATTATTCAGCCTGTGGGGCTCGTCATCGTCCTTCCTGCGCGGGCTCTTGCCCAAGTCTTCTGCGTTGAGCTTGCCGGCCTGCTTTATCACCCAACAGTTACGGTTGGAGTGGTTGGTAGGCTTTTCGGACATGCCATGGATCTGGCAGGGCATGTCCAGAATTGTATCTAGCCTGGACGGGCCGTCACTATTGCCTTTAGGGGCCTTTTTGCGCTGTCCAGACTTTGGGTTTCAGAATCCGGCGTTTACTGCCGTATCCTCGCCTTCGCCATCATTGTGGCGACATTTGTTCTTGCTGCGTCGTGGCTTTCCGTTTCCATCCCGGACTTCAGAAGTACCAGGGGTATCGGGATTGGTGGTTTTACGAGCAAGCCAGCTGTCCTCGGCTGTGCAAAAGCAGGTCATGAGTGAAATAAGGGCTGCCATGGTTCATGGTTTATTCTGGCCGAGCTGCCTTATGAGCCATTCATCCCTGACACTATGCTTGAAGGCGGCCAAGGCTTCGGTGTCCGGACAGTCGACAATCTGGTTTTTCTTGGTGAGGAATCGGTTCCAGAACTATCGGGCAGATTCTTCGGGTTGTTGCATAATGCGATTTAGGTCGTCGGCGTCCGGAGGCTGGACATAGGTGCCCTGAAAGTTTGCTCGAAAAGCGTCCTCCAGCTCTTCCCAACAACCTATAGAGTCTTCTGGGAGGCTGTTCAACCAGTGCCGAGCTGGGCCTTTGAGCTTTGGCGGCAAATATTTAAGGGCGTGGAGGTCATCTCCTCGTGCCATGTGAATGTGGAGGAGGAAATCCTCTATCCATACGGCTGGATGCGTGGTTCCATCGTATGATTCAATGTTCACAGGTTTGAAGCCTTCCGGGAATTGATGTTGCATTACCCTCTTTGTGAAGCATAAGGGGTGTGCAGTGCCCCTGGCTCGGGCTATGTCACGTCGGAGGTCTTCGGTCCTCCGAATCTGCTGCTGTTCCTGGATTCTATCATTTCGGTTTACTCGATCATAGTATGCTTCCCAGTATGCGGGCGAGTCTTGCCTGGGTCCATAAATGGACCTGGTGCGACCTCCCCTGGCATCTAGGACATGTCGAAGATCATACTCGTAAGTGGGCCATGCTTGATCCTTGCCATAATGGTGAGGTGGGGCGGCTGGGCATTTGGCCTCGTCAGCTTCTCTGTCCCGTCCTCTAGGGGGACGGTCCGGCTGTTCGGCTCATGTGTATGTTGGACGTGTTCGCTCTAAGGCTTCATCGTCGAATTGGGGTATCAATTTTCGCTTAGGATAGCTCTTAACTTGCTGTTCGTGGCCGTACCCCTCTTCGGTGGCTAGGACTTTGGTCCATTTGATCAGTGAGGGTGTCTTGTTCGGCCTTGATTTTGCGCTTTTGTTTCTTCAGGCTACGAGCAGTGGCTAAAAGCCTCCGTTTGAACAGTTCCTGCTCCAGTGTGTCTTCGGGGACGAAGAAGTCATCCTCCCCAGACTGGCCTCCTCTTCAGAGAGTGGGAGGTAATTGCTGTCTTCGGAGTCATCACGGCCTTCAGGACTGAGTGGGTCCTCCTGCCCTGCAGGGTCATCCTGGTGATGCTCGTTGGCTGCGGCTCCGGCGGGGTCATCCGTATTATTCTCGGTGTCGTTCTCTACCGAGTCTATGTTGCTCGTATGGCTTCAGCATGGTTTTGACCGATGGCATTGTTTTCATCATTTGGGCGGCTCGTCTCTGGGCTTGCCTCTGTCCTGATTGGGGGTGCCGTCGCCGTCTTTGGGGGTGTCCACCATGTAAATATCATATGTGGACGTGGCCGTCCAGCGGCCGGTGATGGGGGGACCGACCTCAGCGTTAGCCGCGGTTACGTCCTCCTCATCCATGTATTCAGCATTCTCCGAATTGTAGTCTAACATATCGGTTAAATCATCGATAGTTGCTACCAAATGGGTGGTGGGTGGGGCGCAAAATTTCCTGTCGAACGCCTCGAAGGGTTGGCTATTGAAGGTGGAGGGCAGGTTCTCCTGGATGGTCATTTTCTGAATTCAGTCCAGCGCCTCGTTCAACATATCGAGGTTTACCGGGCTTGAGGGCTCTGGCCAGACCTTGTGGCGAAGAAGCGGAGGTCGGTCTGTGACTCAACCAATCCTTGGCTTCGGACGGCCCTATCTTCAGGATTCAGGACCGAAACCTCGCGAGGCACCGGATTGTCCTCGGAAACTAAGGGTGTACTTTGACCCTCCCGTGCACCTTCCACGCCGATGTTTGAGGTTGGGTCGTTTTGGACCGGGGGTGACCCCTGGCTGCTGTTTGCCGACTCGGGGTGCAGGCTCGAAGCGAGCAGGGTACTGTGGGGGAGGAGCTCGCTGAGACCGAATCTTGTCCTCTGAACTCTGGTTCTACCTCGAGGGCCAGGGATAAATCCTCCGCCGATGTAGGTTCGGTTGACAGTGGGGTGAGGTCTCCTCTCTCGAGGAGTCCTTCCTGGCTCAAAGCCATTTGGTAGAATGGGACCAGTTCGCAGATCGGATCGGAGGTGTAAGCCGGAGTAGGCGCGGCAAGGCCTGCGGGGGTGGTGAATCCGGTGAAAACCAGAACCCCCGCGCGTCAGTGATGTACTCCAGATTGCCGAATCGAATCCGGTGTTCGAGGCGAAGTTGTCGACCTGACCAAGACGGCCGGTCGGATCGGCATGTAGCACGATGCTACCAAAAGCGAAGAGTTGTCCAGGGACAAAGTGGTCCATGGAACTAATGTCCTCTCCAAGGACTAAACGAGCCATCGATCCTTCCGGCGATCCAATCAGTGGAACTCTCAATGAAAGCAGCAATGTCGGTGTCAAAACCGGTAGACCTAGGGGTAGGGGGTCCCGAGCTATGGATCTAGGATCAATGGATAACAGGGGACGGCAAGCACAGTGTTTACCCAGCTTCGGGCCATCTCGAAGAGGTAAAACCCTATGTCCTGCTTGATTGTATTGAGTATATGATGGAGTTTACAGAGTAGATCTACCTCGAGATCAGCATGAGCTAAACCCTAGGCTATGAGGCGATGAATATAGCTCTAACCCTAATGACTACAACCCTTGGTTTATATAGACAACGGTAGGGTTAGGGTTACCGAAGATAGATTACAACAAAAGAGAAAAGCATCTCGTCCACCCTTAACTTGGAGGGCACACCACGGCTTCACAGGTCTCCGGTCACCACACGGGTCCACCAGTCCGGCCCACATACAATGGGCCATCACCTCGAGGACCCCTTAGTCCATGAGTCCCTTAGATGGGTTGCTCTCTTATGACAAGTGTCAAGTTCTCTCAGAGCAGCCAACCAACAAGTGGTTGTAGGGGACGGCTATTTATAGCCAAGGGGCAACACGACATGAATTGTCAAAAATGCCCTTCTTTGATTCGACCGTTGTCAGGATAAGGATCCACTTGACAGCTGGCACGCGGCACAGCAACGGTCAGAATTTGAACTCTCAAATTCGTCGGAGCACTCAATTTCCTCACTTTCAAGAAGATCACACTAGCGAACTCCAAACTCCTCAGCGTGACCAAATTCGTCAGTGACCAGATGAACTTCATCAATGTCGCCAGCAAATGCGTCAGCTGTACTGGAGATTTCCAAAGGCTTCACTCGAAGTGGCTTTTGTGTATGGGTTTGAGTAGGTTTGAGCATCACTTTGGAAATGTGAAATATGTTTCACCTAGACCCCCTTTAACAGGATGGTTTTTCCTATGACTCAAATAAGAAGAAAAGAAACTGTGAAAACAAAGTCTTCATAACAATTTCTTCAAAGGTCGTACCAATCTCATCACCAAATTCTTCACTTGAAGAAATCCATTTTTAGGGGTCATCTTCCATGTGTTAACCCAAATCTTCAAGGACTCTATTACCCGTGTATACTCACAAACACATTAGTTCCTCAACCTATTTGTCTTCAATACTCCAAAACCACTAAGGGGGCACTTGACCCACTTACACCTTTGTGTCGTAGAGTTGTATTGTGATATTGATGTGAGTCACCGCTCGTGATCGTGCATGATGCGTGTATGGTTATTGCAAGATTAGAAACGGGGGCATCACAAGTTGGTATCAGAGCCGACTGCCTGTAGGAACCCCTTCCAAACTCCTTGGTCGATGTTGAGTCTAGACTAGAAAGAAAAACTATTTTGCTAAATGTGTTGTGTGGCTTATGGGCCCACATCACCTATGGGTGGGATTAGGATCTTTTATTCTGCTCCTTTACTCTGGGATTCTGATCTCTCTTCCCTTCGGGTTAAATGATTTTGCTAACTCTAACTCTAGGTTCTCATAATGACTACATTTCGGAGAGCCAATCATTCCAGATCATCCCTTGATGTATCAAGACCTTCCGAAGCAGTCTTCGATGTTTTCCCAAGACCCTTGTGCCCATAGCCTTTGCCATTCCCTACCACCGATAAATCCTTATGGATAACTACATACACCTGTTGTTCATACATTCATTCCCAGTAGCTCTTGTTATTACAAGATACCCCGAAATACTCTTCGTTGTTCTGAGAATCCTTTGACTGCCTTGCAGTTCCTTGTCGCCTGAATAAACTTATGAAGAATTACTTACACTTACCCGAGAATTCGTTTATCCCCAGCTGTTCATGTGTTTCACAAAATTCTTCACAATACTATTCGATCTTCCGGAAATCTTCAGCAGCCTATTGCTCTTGAAATTCTTGCCTTCTTGTATTACGGTTATGTCCATATGTCTAGTAATCTTCATTGACATCCCTTGTCATTACAATTTTGAACGTAATGATTCAATATGTCTACGAATACTCACAATCATCAATCCAAACTAAATTCGTCCTTCCAGCTCAAACGTCATTCCGGACATGAGCTAGTTCTCGGGATATCAAACCTTGATCGTTTGCCCATCTAGCTCAATTCAATTTAATCCTCTTTTGATCAGAGCGTCTGATTCTGCTCCTCATATTTGGAAATCACAATTCCTTTGTAATTGAGCCTCGAATTATTTAGAGAATTCCATAAATTGATGCGATCGCATTCTTCTGGTTGAGTACCGATACTCACACCAGGTTCTTTGTAGACCACCTGATCTTTTGGTGGATTACTACCTATAGTTCCTTCGTGTTTTAAATCATTGACAAATTTCCCTTGATACAAAATGCCTCTAGGGAATTGTATCATCTACTCCGTGTCATCAGCCCTCTGCTTTTCCACTTGTATCCTTGCTTCCGATGATTGTTGTATAGATTCATAGAATGTCCCGATGGGTTGTAACTATACTTTTGCTATCTGTGTGAACCCAAAAGATTTCACGGGTCATACTCTTCTAGTATTTCACCAGGTAAAATTTTCAAACTCGAAATATTTTCGACAGAGCAGTGAATGAGAAATTGTGCATTGGAGAAGTGGGAGTCGACCTTAAACTTTTTGTTCATGCGCATAGACACGATGTAGATTTTATCATGGAAGCTTCTCGTAACAATAATTATCCCCTTGGTATAAATTCGTCTTGTATGCATGGTTTGATCCTTTGCAACCGTGGTTCTGACCATGTTGTTCATCCTTTGACTCCATTTCTCAGACAAGTTAAAGCACTTGTCTTCTGCAGATTAGTACACCACTCCAACCTCTATTCTGATCTACCTTCGAGTATTACCCTCTAGTATCTCGAGAATATCACAGAACTGTGTTTTTTCTTCTAAGTCTTCATAAATTATTGCTCTCACTGATTTCAGTTTTTCCCCAGGTTCTGAGTTGTTTGTCACTCGTGAACACCGATAAGTTAATCGAATCCGCACTACAATGCAATACCCCTAATAAGTTTTGTTTATGAAAAATTTAAACTCAATCATTTCATTCCTAGCTTGATCGGCTACATTGTTATCATGCAAATTTTAATTGTGTTACCTGGTCCTTCTTCCGGGAGCACAATTTTTTGACGATGAGCTAAGCTTACGTCGAGCTTCTTCATCATATTGTTCTGCCTTGAAAAGCAAGATTGATTCCGAGTTTATGTCGTATACGTGGTTCCAATAACCTTTCGCTTCACCAGTCCATTTTCTTGATGTCGTTGCTAATCGATTACATCTTCATCATGAGACCTCTCGAAAAAACATGTCATGATCATCGTCAACATTTTTACTTCTTTCGAGATGTCAACTAGATTCATGATGAGAAATACCATCCTTGCTCCTCGATGATTTGTGTTGTCATCGATAACATCCTTGCCTTCCTTCCAACACAGACTTGGTCATGTTTTGGTTATACCTTAGGTTCCTAGTGTCGGATTAAGGGCTCCACAGACCCAAGAAGGTTCAAACTCTAGGGCATGTGCGAAGATCTCAACCTCTCAAGCCTAGAGCCCATCTCCCCGCAGCCTAGCCTAACCGGATTCACGTGAGCAAGGAAGAAGATGAACACGGCAGTTTACCCAGGTTCGGGCCACCTTGCGGTGTAAAACCCTACTCCTGCTTTGTGGTGGATTGGCCTCACGAGGGGCTGAGGATGAACTAGTACAGAGGATGAACAACCTCGTGAGGGCTCGGGGGTGAGAATGAGTCGACCCATTCTATGGTGGTGGCTAACCTATATTTATAGTGGCCTTGGTCCTCTTCCCTCGAAACTTAGGCCGGAAGGGATCCCACAACTGCCAATTTGAAAGGGAACAAGTAGTACATCCTATCCTGACAAAAGGTGGTCTTCTCCTGCAAAGCTTATGGTCGTGACGCAACGGTGGGCTCGGTGGTGACCTCCGCCTTGCCGAGCCTGTGGTCTTGGTTTTGTAGCACCGGAATGGAAACATTTGGGAGATTCCTTGGTAACCCACGTGCATCCTTGCCTCCTTAGCACCAAATAGGAAACTGCCTCCTCTGCGCCCGCTAGCGCCCGCTTGGCCTTGGTCGTCATGGCTCACATCATCGCAGCCTCGTGAAGCTGGGTGCCTGCATAGAAATCTCCGCTCCTCGGGAGGCCGTCTAGGGAGGCCGCTCCCTCGGGAGGTCTTGATGTCGTCCTCCTCGCGAGGCTTGGCCCCTTGCGAGGGTCTTGCCTTGGTGGTCTTGGAGATGGGCCGTACTAGGCCATCAAGGGAGCCACGCCATGGGCCACAGGCAGGCAAGTCTGGGTACCCTAGTTCCCAGAACGCCGACTGTAGCCCCCGGGCCCAAGGCGCGCTCGGGCTGGCTTCGAGGCGAAGCGAAGGGGCAAGGGTGAAGCGCCATGGGCCCCAATTGCCTGTGGGCTAGGTTGACGTGTGGCACTTGACGAGACGCGGACGGCTTCCGCCTCCCCACATCGCCTCAGCACTGTCTAGATTGACAAAAGGCACCGCTCGGCTTCCCCTTTTCCTTCTCCAGCTCCGGCGCCGGTGACCTCCCAGATGGCCCCGAAGAAGTCGAAGCCCGTGACGCAAGCCGCAAGTTCTTCCCCCTCTCCTGCACTGGCACTCAACGCCTCCTCCATCACCGAGGAGGGGCACCTTGCCCTCATGCTCCCGTACACGGCGAGCGACGAGAACGAGTGGAAAGAGACCATGATCCTGGCTGGCTCCACCAAATAGCGGACTCTAGCTCGGATGGTTACCCCTTCTTCCTCCACAGCATCTTCGCGGGGCTCGTCCCCCCTCTCTTCGAGTTCTTCACTGCCGTCCTCAACCACTACCAGATCGAGGCCCTGCATTTTCAACCCAACTCCACCCTCCTCATGTCCATCTTTGCCTTCTATTGCGAGGCATTCGTGGGCGTGAGGCCCTCTGTGCCACTCCTCTGGCACTTCTTCTCCCTGCGGCTACACGATCCGACCTAGCACTCTAGTTGCATGTCCTTTGTCGCGGTCCAAAAGAACAACATGCTCATGAGGGCGGGAAGAAGGTGGAAAGCTTCCGGCGCCACTGGGTCTTCATGGACACCAAGGGCCTCAACGAGCGGCTGGAGCTGCCGACTGCGCTGCCCGAACATCTCGAGAGGTGGAGCCACGAGAAGTTCTCCAACCCCGGGGCGGCGCCTGTCCTAAGGAAGATGACCTCAGACATGGATGCCAGGGCGCTGACGGGGGGCATGCTCCTGAAGGAGTTCCTGATGCAGCGTCTTGCTCCGCTCCAATCGCACACGCGCCCCATGTGGGAGTTACAGGGCGCGGCGGAGGACATCAGGCTGCGCTCGGGGAGCTTGACGGGCGAGGAGCTGGACAAAGCCATGAACACCCTACTCGAGGGTGAGCTCGGGGACCTTCCGGAGGCCTACGTCCCGCTATACCGCCATGTCGACACGGAGGCATTGGTCGCCGCCATGCCCGTCATCAATGAGCTGCGGCTCACGTCGCCTGAGCGCCCCAACTCCCCGGTGCCGGTGTCCTCCAGCGCCATTGTTGGCGAAGAATGCAAGGAGGACTTGGAGGCGACCGAGGACGACGTGGAGGAGATCTCCCCCCGTCTCAGAGAGAGCTCCTTCGCAGCTTTGCAGACGACGACGACGCCGATGAGCCCCCGGCCGTGGAATTCCCACGCTCCACCGGGGTCCTCACGAGGTCTGGAGCCACTCCCTGGACCCTGCGAAGGCCAAGCCAGGTGACCCCAAAGAAGAGCGAGGCGGCACCTCCTCTGAGGGGCACCCCTCCGGCCGCCAGAGCGTATGCGGTCCTACAGGTCGTGTCCCCTCACGGCGACGCCTCCGCCTTGCCAGGCAGCAGCGCCGCGCCGGGGCCAACCAAAAAGCACCCTGCCAACTCCCCAAGCCCGACCAAGGTCGCGCCAAGGAAAAGCGGGGGTGTCCCAACCCCGGCCAAGAAGGAGAAGAAGAGGACGTGGATCGCTCCCGACGAGTAAGTACCTTACCTTGCTTCTGTTTATCATAGATTGGCACCATGCCCACAGTGCTCCCCTCCTGATGACCAGGATGGGCATCGTGATGAAGAAGAGGAAGGAGGGAGCCGGGGCTCAGGAGGCGCCACCTCTCGCTGTAGCCGTAACGACTTCGGCACGGGTGGAAGAGGTCATCTCGCATCCCCTCGTGATGGAGCAGGCCCCCCAGGACGTGGTGATGCGGCCTCAGGAGGAGCCGGCTCCCGCGTGCCAGCAAGCCGCGGAGCTGTCCGCCCTTGCCATGCCCGAGGAGGGCTCAGAGCCTCCGGTGCCCCAAGCCGTCCTCGCCACCGCTTCCCTGGTGATGGCGCCAGCCGCCGCGCCGGTGCCGCCTCCTCCCCAAGCCCTTGCGCTGGGGGACACCAGCCCGCTTATCAGGCCAGGCGCCCTGAACGAAGCCTATGCCGCATTTGGTCTGCTCCGCGCCAACCTCCAAGATGCGGACATGTGCCTCGTGAGGGAGCGCCTGGGGCTTGTCTCCGGGGTGGCTCTAGGCCGACACGTCCGCCAAGACAGCCTGGGCCGGGCTGAGGCCGCCACTGCAGAAGGCAGGAGGGAGGCCGCCGAAGCCAAGGAGGCTCGCGATGCAGCGTTGGCCAACGCCATGTCTGCCGAGGAGGGCCATGCTGAGGCGGAGGCCAAGCTGAAGGCCCTCCGGGAAGAGCAAGCTGCGCACGTCCAACTGCTTCAGCAGCGGGAAGAGGGCCTCAAGGCCCGTGAAGCGAAGTCCGCCAACCGCGACGCCAAGCTGAAACAAGTGGCTGCCGACCAAGCCGCGAAGCGCGATCGCCTAGCCACACTGAAGAAGGAGGTGGCTGATGCCCAGGCGTCCCATGCCCAGCACGTCTCCGAGTCGGCAGCCCAACTGGAGGCCAGGGAAAAGGCCCTTGCTACTGCCGAGAAGAAGGCAACCGCGGAGTGCGGCGCCTTCCCCTCCCTTGAGCTCAAGGCTCGCGATGCACTGTGCTCCATCTGCAGGGGAGGGTATGAGGAGCCGCTGGTGACCCCTGAGGATGGCCTCGCAGGGCTCTCCTCCAAGCTTGCGGAGGCGTTCAAGGGTGCTGCCGCCAAAGTGGACTCCATCCTGGAGGAGGAGTGCCGCTCGCTCTTCTCAGCAGCCGCGACACGCATCTTCGGCCATCTCTTCCTTCAGGACCCTAGCTTCAACTTCAGCACGGCGATCTGTTCGATTGCTCTTGAGTCTCGTGCTGCTGCCGAGGAGGCCGTGAAGGGTTACGTGGATGCGCTGGTGGAGAAGTTCCTCTGCGTCCCTAATCCAGAGGCTCTGGCAGTGGAGGTTGGCCATGGCGGCGATGATGGCAGCAGCGATGTCGACGACAGGCTTCCGGTGACCGGGGCGAGCGGCGACGATGGCCAAGGCAGTGGTGGTGCTTCTTCCTAGTTTTATTCCTGCAACATTTACCATGCATCGTGGAGGCATAAAACTTCTGTTTGAATTTGCGAAACACTTTGCGTTTGTAATAACTTGCTAGAACTCCGTGATTTTCCTTTCCGTGCTTGGTTTCCTTCCTGTTTGCCTTTGTGTTCTGCGTAGGCAGGGCCCAGCCCCGCGCATACCTCGACCGCCGTTGGGGCGTTCGGATCGCCAGGACGAGACCAAGGGGCGAGGGGCTACGTGACTAGTGAGGCCCCTGAGTCGCGATCCTCAGGGGTCCCCCTTGATGTATGAACAGCCATCATGAAGTAAATGTGAGCGACATCTAAGCCAATCCGGAGTCCTCCATACCTCTCCTCACTAGCTTTTGCCTGGGAGGGACGCGAGAAGACCAGGTACCGGGGACCTGATGAGGCGGGATGTGCCAGGCCTGGCCTGAGCACAGCCCCCGTGTCCAGCCCCCTCACGCGTGCCTCCTATGGGGGAAGCTACATGATAAGACCGTAAGAAGAGCCGATAGGCTATCCCGAGGTTAGTGCGGCCGCTAGGGCGCGCTCAGTTGTTTATTCACCAGCGCGGGGCATGGTGCTTCCACTTTGGCGTGGGCATAGCCGCTCCTCGGCCGTGTCATCCGCTAGCGCTGAGCATGGGGCTTCCACTAGTGCATGGGCATGGTCGCTCCTCGACCGTGTCGTCCACCAGCGCAGAGCATGGGGCTTCCACTGGTGCATAGATGGGAGTTCCCTCAGGGGGGAGACTCCGGGGCGTGTACATCCCCATTCGTACGCGTGGCTAGCATGGCAGAACTGGAGGAGGTGTATCTGGGCACTCGTGAGCCAGCGCGGGACTCACGAGGCCCTACCTCAAGGCGGGTGGCTCCTGATTTTTTTGGCGTGGGGCGCGGTTATGACACCTGTGGGGCGATGGGGGGGTCCTGCACCGAATGCCCCTCCGGAGGTTATTGCATGAGAAGGCTGGACACCAATGACCCCAAGAGATGACATGAATGGGGCCGCCCCGCTAGAAAGAGCTCAGCCATTGGTTTTATCTATGATGCAGGGACGGACCCGAGCACAGACGTCGTGCCAAGTCTTCTCATGCAACGATCCCACGGAAAAATACCCGGCGCATGGCTCTTGCTACGGCGAAGCGCCAAACAGTGGTCGTATGAACCGGGCCGTGTGCCCTTACTCGCCTACACGCGATTAGCTCATGCGAGAACAAGGCACCAAGGACCACGGGAGGTGACGCGCACGGGAGCTGGCCCGTGGGACAGAGCTCGGTTGCTTGGATTTAACAACGCTGCAGGGACGGACCCGAGCACAGACGCCGTGCCAGTCCTTAATCATGAGACGGTCGCAGGCGGGTTTGCAAGGGCGCAGCGACATCATGGTGACGAAGCACCGGACATGCAGTTGAAATACTTGGGAAATTCATAAAGGCAAGGCCAGTTCTGATACATGCACAAAAACGATACACTTGCGGGCCCGGGCCCTAGCAGCCTGAGGATGATGTAGCCCAGGGGGCACCCTCAATCTGAACAAACCAAAGAGTCACCTGGCACCATTGTTGTAGGAGAGTCAAGGTAGCTGAAGACGCTTGGTACAGAAATTGCTCCTCACGAGTCGGGCGGCTCCGGAGGCCCAGGAGGCTCGCGAGGCCCATCGGGCTCGCGAGGGTCCGGCACTTCCTCCTACAGGACCGCCAGGCGCCTAGCCTCGTGAGCCGCCATGGCACTCTGCAGGAAGTGCTGGTATGAGGTGGCCATGTTCAGCAGGCCAAACTGCATGTGAACGTAGCTGCAGGGGTAGCCCCCACTCCGGTCGACGTGGGACGGCCAGAAGAGGTCCTACGAAGCAGCAGTGTTGAGGCTCGGGATGTTGACGCAGACGCGTAGCTCGCTGCCCACGTCAGGAGCCGTAGCTGCACTCGGAGGCCGATGTGGGTGACGTCGAAGTCGATGAGCTCGGTGTGGTAGTTGTTGCGGTTGCCGAAGCTGACAAGGAGGCATATCTGTCCCAGAGGGGTGGTGGAGCCGTCGGTCACTCCTGAGAAAGGCTTGGTTGGCAGTAGCTGATCATAGGGCACTTGGAGCATCTCGAACGTCTTGACGAAGAGGACATTGAGCCCCGCACCACCATCGATGAGGGTCTTGGTGATGAGGATGTTGCTAATGGTGGGCGTGCAGAGCATGGGAAGCGTGCCTCCGGCGGCCGAGCACTTGAGGTGATCCTTGGAGTCGAAAGTGATGGCGTACTGTGACCACTTGAGGGGACGCACGGCCTCGAGCCTCAGGAGGGCTGCGTTCACTTCACGAGCAAAATGCTTGAAGATGCATTGTGAGGCTGGGGCCTGTGCACCACCTAGGATGCAGGCGATAGCACGAGGTTCCTGGAAGCACCCAGCCTCGTCGTCCTGCCAGTTGTCGTCGTTCCTCCTTGGCGGCGGCGGAAGTGGAGGGAGGCCAGCATTACCCTGAGGACGGGCCTCACGAGGCTGATCATGCTAGAACCCATCACGAGGCTCATCGCGCCAGCGGTCCTCACGAGGCTGGTCACGCTAGTCCTGACGGGGGTCGCGGTTGTCCCAGCAGCCTCCGCCGCGGCCTCCTCCACTGCCGTAGCCCCGGTCACCACGCTCGGGGTGGCAACCAAGGCACCCATCATGGAGGGCCCTGAGCTCTTGGCAGTCGTTGGTGTTGTGGCTGTGTACGTTGTGGAAGATGCAGAACGGGCGGTTGCCCCTGGGAGGTTCTTCGTGGTCACGACCGTGCTTCATCCCAGGTTCAGCCGCAAGTACATCGGGACCCTTTTGCTTTGCCTCCTTAGCCTTGGTCTTCTTGTCCTCGGGGTTTACCTCGGGAAGCTCCAGGGGGGAGAGGCGGCCTTCCTCGGCCCTTGCACATTTGTTCGCCAGGTTGAACATCTCCAGGGGTGAGCACAGGTGCTCATTGATGGTGAGCTCCTCCTTCATCTAGACATCCCGGACACCCTCAGAAAATGCCGAGATGATGGCTTTGTTGGATGCCTTCGGGATCCTAAGACGGACGTTCGTGAAGCGCTGTATGTACTTATGCAAGGTCTCGCCCGGCTGCTGCTTCACGCACCGCAGGTCGCCCACTGCATGTGCGCGGTCGCGAGTACCCTGGAAGTTGGCGATGAAACGCTCACAAAGCTCGTCCCAGGAGGAGATGGACCCCACCGGGAGGTTTAGGAGCCAAGAGTGTGCGCCGTCCTTGAGGGCCATGGGGAACCAGTTCACCATGACCTTGTCGTCGCCGCTCGCCACTTCGATGCTCAGCGCGTAGAGCTGGAGAAATTTCCAGGGGTCAGGAGTGCCGTCGTAACATGGAGGCAGATCCGGCTTGAACTTGCCGGGCCAGACGACGCGGCGCAGCTCCGGGGTGAAAGCACGATAGCATGCTGCACTACAGGTGCGGGCCGCATGGGTGGAGCTCGGTCTTAACGCCCGTGTGCCACGACCTTTGGCGGCGCAGGGTCCTGGTGCTAGCGCTGTGGCGCCAGGAGTGCATGCGCGTCGGCTTGCGGGCGCTGGATCTCCTGACAGCTTGCTTCATCGGGCGCCGGCGCTCCGTGCGGTGGGTCACACTGGGGTGCGTCACGCCTGGGCTCGGGGTTGGTGCCGCGCAGAGGAGGAGGTAGAGAAGTGCAGTGAGCCATGTCGCCCGCCTGAGATGGCGGGGGGAGGACTGAGTGGGACGGTGCAGGGGCCTCTCGGCGGCACTAACGAGCTCAGCGATGCAGCCAAGCCAGTCGTTGTAGAGGTCGTTGGCGGGGCGATAACGCAGGAGTTCGCACGCCATGAGCAGTGCAGCCTGCACGTTTGCCGGCCCGCGGCGAGTGTGGGAGTATGACATCGTGGCTGGAAAGGGTGACGGGGTTGCGGTGCGGCCATCACACCGCACGGAAGGCGGCAGCGACGAATCCTGTTGTTCATGAGCAGCGGGATCGGTGGCAGCGTTAGCCACCGGGGAGGCAGAGCGACGAGGAAAGCCGTTGCCCACGGGTGCCGTCTGGGCGACACGAGCGGCCCAGCGCTCGGCACAGACACGGCGGGCGTCGGCCATGGGAGCGACGGAACGGAGGCGAAGCGAACGTTGGAAGAAGGACTTCGACACACCCCTACCTGGCGCGCCAAATGTTGGGTTCATGGCTCCGCACACCCAAGAAGGTTCAAACTCTGGGGCGTGTGCGAAGATATCAACCTCTCAAGCCTAGAGCCCGTCGCACGTAGCCTAGCCTAACTGGATTGGCATGAGAAAGGAAGAAGATGAACATGGCAGTTTACCCAGGTTCGGCCCACCTTATGGTGTAAAACCCTACTCCTGCTTTGTGGCGGATTGGCCTCACGAGGTGCTGAGGATGAACTAGTACAGAGGATGAACAACCTCGAGAGGGCTCGGGGGTGAGAATGAGTCGACCCCTTCTATGGTGGTGGCTAACCTATATTTATAGTGGCCTTGGTCCTCTTCCCTCGAAACTTAGGCGGGAAGGGATCCCACAACGGCCAATTTGAAAGGGGACAAGTAGTACATCCTATCCTGACAAAAGGTGGTCTTCTCCTGCAAAGCTTCTGGTCGTGACGCAGTGGTGGGATCGGTGATGACCTCCGCCTTGCCGAGCTTGTGGTCTTGGTCTTGTAGCACCGGAATGGAAACCTTTGGGAGATTCCTCGGGAACCCACTTCTGTCCTTGCCTCCTTAGCACCAAATAGGAAACTACCTCCTCTGCGCCCGCTGGCACCCGCCTGGCCTTGGTCGTCATGGCTCATGTCATCGCAGCCTCGTGAGGCTGGGTGCCTGCATAGAAATCTCCGCTCCTCGGGAGGCCGCCTGGGGAGGCCGCTCCCTCGGCAGGTCTTGGTGTCGTCCTCCTCGCGAGGCTTGGCCCCTTGCGAGGGTCTTGCCTTGGTGGTCTTGGAGATGGGCCGTACCAGGCCGTCGAGGGAGCCAAGCCGTGGGCCGCAGGCAGGGAAGTCTGGGTACCCTGGTTCCCAGAACGCCGACACCTTGCTATTCTTAGAATTGTTCATTGTATCTCTTGTGATCTTCAACCCTAATATTTATTATAACACCATATCATTGCTAACCCGAAACATGACTGTGGTACTCCAAACATCAACCAGAACACTGGAAGCGCAATGCTAAATGTTTCTTGATTGATTATGCAAACATCGTTTTATGGGTAAACATCATAAATTTCCTTACCCCATTATCTACAAGGATATGTACTTGATGTCCTGTCTTGTATATCATGCTCTTCTTGTGCTTTGGAAAGATATACTTCTAATACTTGTGTATAAACACATTTTCCTTTCCATTGATTTGATTAATCTAATAATCAAATTTTCCTTTCCATTGGTTTGTTTAACCTTTCTTCTAAATTATATGGCCTAAGAAGTAACAATTTCGTGCTTATGTAAACACCCTGGTGTACAACCCTGTCAGTCCACTCAGTTGCTATTGATGTTGACATTCTGGTAACCACCGATGGATGAGAGCTTTGTCTATTGGTCCGCCTCGTTTCAACGAGCAGGAAAATGGTTCTCTTTGTCCCCCTCCCTTGGTACCGACGTTATTGCCAACATAGTTGACAAACCATTCTCTGACAAGCCTTGCATCATGATCGCACAAGATGCCACCACCCTTATTAATAATCATGGTGGTATGAATGTTGATCACTTTGATTCTGATCATCCTAATGAGTCAGAAATGCTCGAGTTCACAAGTACATACTGGTGCAGTCTGCCTTACCTTTTGGGTAGAACTTGCGATGTATCTCCCAGTTACCCATGTAATCAATTATCGTTCTGACCTAAGCATGTTGATCGTTTGAACCCTCTTTGAAAGATCTCTTGATCATAAAGTTTCATGAAAACAACTCAGTGATCCATGTATCAGAACTTGTCCTTTGTATTTGGCTTTGTATGAAATTCAACAAGCCACTTTCCTTACGTTGTTCTATTCCGGTATCAGACACAATATTTATTCTCGTTGCTTTGAACCCCTTTCACCTTCTGATTCGGCAACAAACGATTGCCTGCCCGCTTGAAACTTCTTATTGTACCTTATTACTTTGCTCTCGATGTCTTTCTTAAGTTTCAACTCAAGAGATGCCTCTATGCCTCATTCACTGAGATAGCCCCATGTACCAAACATGTGTTGAGCTCCGTCCTTCCCGAGTTTTCCCCCTTATCCTTTTCCTAAGTACGATGAAGATCCTGAAGGAAGAATGAAAACTTAGTCACAATGCCCTAATGCAGAGAAATGAAAACATCAACGTAATGGATCAGCCTCTTCGTGAAGAGCAACAAGGAACAAGAAGAATCGATAGAATTTCGTAACCAAACCTTTCCCCCTTACCCGACCTCTTAAATCTTGGGAAGAGATTTCTTTAGTGGAGGAGATTTTTAACACCCCAATAATCAAGCTATAGTGATCTCTTGCTAATGAGGCCATGTCATCACCTTTTTGCTAAGCCAATTGCCACTTGATAAAAAGGGAAGTCAAAATCAAATTTATATTGCAAGTAAAATTATTATTTCTCCAAACAGGGAAACAAAAATGTTCGAGATGTTGCAAATAATCCCCAAGTAATTGTCATGAAGAAATAAACTCAAATTGGATTTTTATTTCGGCCCTAGCTATATTTTAGCGGACCAACAACATATAAATTGGTCGTTTAAATTCCAACAAATATTCTTACATTTCCGAAACCACATGAAACCTTGTGTGTGGCCCTATGCTAATGCACTGGATTTATCTGTGAAGTTTTACAATGAACAAATTTCATTTAGCAGCAAAATAAAATTGCAAACATTAGAGAAGAGAAAATAAAAGAAACAAACAAAGGTAAAAGTAGAGGTGCTATTGTACACTTGGCCCATTTAGCAATAGAAGTGGCCCAGCCCACCTCCACCTTCACCTACCTCCTGCTACAGGGAGGCTGGGGATCGTGGCGCCCATCCCATGGCCGTGGCCACGTGCCGGCCATCCTGGACCTCCTCGGCGCCCTTAAGACGCTGCCCTCAACCCTATGGAAAACCCTAGCCCCCCAGATCCCCTTCTCCCTCTCGCTCTCTTCTCCGGCCACACTTGCCCGAAGCATCGCCGTCATGGACTCCCTCGTCGCCATGGCTACTGTTGTCCCCACGCCGTAAGAAGGTGTCCAAGTGCTCTGCCTCCCTCCTCTACTTCAACTAGGTGACCAGATCGAGCCGGGACACCCGAACGAAGACGCCCGTGACAGCCTTCCTCGCAACGGCCACCGGAGCTCCACCGCTCGATCTGCTGCCGTGACAGCATCCCCGACCTTGCACTCACGCTGTTAGCCATGTTGTGAGCTCCGCCACCGATTCCCCCTTTCCCCCTTGTTTCTATCGTCATAGCTCACCGCCCGTGCCGTCCGATCTCCTACCGATGGCTGCGGTCATGGCGTGTTCACTGTGGCCCTGCCCGCGTCTTGTTCCACCTGCGTGCCCGCCGCTAACGCCTGCTGCCACTGCCGCCTGTTGCTTCTGCCGCTGCTTCCTGTCGCTGCCTATGCTGCTTCTGCTGCTGCTTGCTCTGCCTGCTGCTGATGCCGCTGCTCTGCTGCTATTTGCTGCCGTGCTCCCCTACTACTGCATGCTACTGCAGCGTGCTACTCTGCTGCCCACCTGCCGCCACTGCTCCTGTTGCTCCTGGCTGCTAGCTACTATTGCTCGCTGCTCTGTTTGCTAGTACTTGTTGCTGCTCCAGTGCTCCCGCTGCTCTGCTGCGTCTGCGTTGCTGCCCCAGGCCAAGCCCGCTGCTGCTCCCCGCATGCCCCTGCTGGCCGGTGGCGCGACGCTCGGTTGCCCCATGCCCGTACACGCGTGCACAACCATGACCACAGCTGGCTCTTTGCCGCTGGAGCCGGCCTCTCTTCTGTTTAATCTTTCCCTATATATATATGTGTATATATATATATGTACATACTTATAATGATAAAGTAGTATATAGAATACCATATGATAGTATATGAGACATGTGGTATATATATAGTAACACTATTCTGATCCTGGGATCAGAATAGTTATTATTCTGATCACGCGGCACCTATATAGGGCGATCGAGTTGTTACCGAACTGCCGAACCCCAAAAACAAAAAAAAAAGAAAAGAGCCACAACCGCTCGTTCTCCACCCGCCTCGATCCCCAATCCCGCCGCCGATCTCCGCTCCAACAGGGCCACCGCGCCAGCTTCCCCGGCCGCCGCGGCCACCCGCCAGCTTCCCCGGCTGCCGCGGCCACCCGCCATTTTCCCCGGCCGCCATGCCTCCCGCCTCCCGACCCGCCCATCTCTTCCGCCTCCGAGCCGAATGGATCCTGTAGCCGCCATTGCCCCCAACTCCCATCGTGCTAGCCGGCGGTGTGGCGACCGAGCAAACCCGGCCTGCCGCGTCCCCCGAGCTCTCTCGATGTGTCGCGGCCACCGCCTCCCTGTAGCGTGCCTCCTCCAACGTCGTCTCCCCGATGCACGCCGCCACCGCACGGCCCCCATCCCGCCTTGCGCGACTCCCCAATAGAACCGCCGCCATGGCTGCATCCTCCAGCTCCACCCCGCCGCTGCAGTCCAACGATTCCAGTTGCCGCCGTTCACCACTACCGCGCGAGGTAAGCTGGATCCCAGCATCTTGCTAATCTGTGTCGCAACCAGAGTGGTCACAGCCATGGCTCCTTGCAGGCCGCAGCTGTAGCTCAACCTTCCTTGTGACGCGGCCGTAGGCCTCCTGGCGAGATGTGTGTGTGCTACGTGTGGTTTTTGGCACTGATCGAATTTCATCTAGTAGTTTCTCTGAGACGTCCAAGTCTCACTGGCCAAAAAGTTCAGTTAAGATCTCAGCCGTGGGTTCAAATGTACTCACGTTTGCTAGCCGGGTTTGCAACAGTAAAATTCCTAGTGTGAATGTGTGAGTCCTTGCATTGCATGTCCCTCCATTTGGTGCGTTTTTTCTATACAGTACTTGAAACTTTGATCGCTCCCATTAGTTAGTTGCTGGTCTATGAAGTCTGAAGCATGTGTTTACAACTAGAGCCAAAGTTTCAGATGGCAGCACACTAGAAAAATTGCTGGTGAAAAATCTCTGAACATGTACATTGCAATAATTGAAAAGGCTTGAATCTTTATTGCTTAACCACTGTTGTTCTGTATTATAATTTTTGTTATGCATTCTTCAGTGGGAGCACCACTGAACATAATCCACGGGGTCCATGCTATCATGCACATTTGTGAAATTACTTTGTACTCATTATTATTTCATTGTGGGTATTGGACGCATGACTTCATGTATCCACAGTTTATTTTTTCGCTTGATTTGCAAACAAAATGTTTTAATACTATTCTGATTCATGTGCCTTGTGCATGCATGTCCTCCATAGCACATTATTTTTATAAAACACACATATCTGTCATTATTGAAGAATCAACCATGAAGTTCAAATTGAAAAAAAAATAGTCAAATTTAATGTTTATTTAAAAATAAAAAACAATTCTACAAAAATAAAAAATGTGATGTTCAAATTAAAATAACACAGAAGTTCAAAGTATATTAAGACCTAGGATTTACATGTTCGAAAAACAAAAAAAAACCAATGTCATTTTTGGCCTTTTTTAAGACAACTCATAAAGAGCGATGAATTTTGAAAAAAACTCTCCACATGCTCAACAAATAAAGTTGCACCTCTTCGGTGGCTTTCTAATGGTATATCTTTTACTCAATTTCAATGAGTGTTTTAGGAGTTATTGGTAAGAAAACATAGAGAAGTTCAAGGTGAAAACAACCAGTGGTTCAATTACAACATGGAGTGTGTTTCGTATAAAAATAAAATAAAAAGGCAAAGTCTAAAAAAGACTTTTGCTAGAAGTTCACGTGGTCGGTCCACGAAAGTTTAAAAATTCTTGTAAAGGAGATTCACCGTGTACTTGTGCAAAAACACACAATTTTTTTTTTGCGTTTTGTGTTTGAAATTAATTCTCTCAATCCATTACAAATTTGAAACAAAATGATGTACATGAAAATAGTTTCTTCTATTCAACAACTTTCCAATGGGTATATCGTATGCTCTATTTCAAAATAAACGGTTAAAAAAATTTGTATATGTTGTTCGAAAAGAAAAGTTTAACCGTATTAGAAAAAGTTGCGTCTTTTCAACAGGTTTTTTAAAAAGGTATATCATTTGTGCAACTCCAATGAACAGGCGAGGAATTACGAACAAAAATACATGACAAAATTTCAAAGTGAAAACATCGAGAAGTTCAACTACTACACGGAATGCGTTTCCAGATGAGAATAAAAAAGTTAGAGCGGTTCGATGTCTATAAAAAACTCAGATTTTTCCATTACTAAAGGGAAACAGAGAGAAGTTCAAATTGATAACAGTCGGAAGTTCACGTACTGCATGGTGTATGTGTTTGTATGAGAAAAAATGAAGTCTAAAAATTTTGTTGCTAGAAGTTCAAGTGCTAAGCCCGAGAAAGTTCAAAAAGTTCCTCATAAAAATGAAAAACATTTATTGCTAGAAGTTCAAGTGCTCGATGAGGGAAAGTTGGAAATTGCTACCCACTTTATGCACACATAATTCTCTCTCCCATTTGTGTCTATGTTTTTACAAATAAATCAAAATTTTAAAAAATGTGGAGGGGGTCCAATATTTATGACAAAACTAGGATATTTTGATGCTAAAAGAAATAAACCAAGAAGTCCAAATTACAAAATAGAGAAGTTCGATATTTATAAAGAAACTCAGATTTTTCTTGTTAGTAAAGAATAAAAATGACAAAGTTCAAATTAAAATAGAGGAGTAGTTCGATGTATACGGGAAACTCAAATTATTACCGTCTCTAAGAAAAAAAAACTATGAAGTGCAATTTACAAAAAAAAATGTTTGATGCTTATTTAAAAACATATTTCCTTTCTAAGAATATGACTAAGAAGTTGAAATTAAAATAACAGAGAAGTTTGAAGTATACAAAAAACTCAAATTTGTTGCAAGAAGTTCACGTGCACCTCCGTGCATGGTTCAGAATTTATATTACGGGACGTCCGACCTCCAATTACATGTTTTAAAAATGGCAAAAAATGACATCAACCT
This sequence comes from Thinopyrum elongatum, assembly GCA_011799875.1. Lineage (NCBI taxonomy): Eukaryota > Viridiplantae > Streptophyta > Magnoliopsida > Poales > Poaceae > Thinopyrum > Thinopyrum elongatum. Next base: position 152,606,178 of record CM022300.1, on the reverse strand, counting down.
TCAATTGCGTGTAATTCGATGTATACACAAAAATGTGACAGAAGTTCATCGTGAAAAACAGCGAGAAGTTCAAGTACTGCAAGGAATACATTTCAGGTGAGAATAAAAGTATAGAAAAATAAAAGCTTAAAAGATTTGTTGAAAGAAGTTCAAGTGCTCTGTCAGGGGAAGTTAAAAAATTCTTATGAGAGAGGTTCACCTTGTATTTTCATGTTCAAAAACACAAAAAAGAAATTGTTTTTTGCGTTCTAAAATAATTCTCTCAATCCACAAAGAAGTCCAGTTATTATTTGGGAGCAATTTGATTTCAAAAAGAAAATAAAAAATTCAAATTATAAAAATGGAAAAAGTTCATGTACTACATGATGTGTATTTAATATGAGAAAAATGAATTAAAAGGCAAGGTCCAATTTTGTTGTTGTTATAAGTTCAAGTCCTCAGTCAGAGAAAGTTAAAAAAATTATTGTGAGAGAGGTTTGTACAAAAGGAATATCATTTGTGTAATACTGAGGAATGGATGAGAAGATTACAAACGAAATTACGTCACAGAAGTTCAACGTGAAAACAGCAGGAAGTTCAACTACTGCACTGAATGAATTTCAGATAAAAAACTTTTAAAACCGTCGCGAGTATGAAAAAATGATCAACACGGGAAAGTTGCGTGTTTACAGCAGCTTTCCATCGGTATATCACTTGCTCAATTCCGGTGAGTGGATGGAGAGCTACGAGCAAAAAAAGCATGTGAAAAACAGAGTGAAGTTCAAGTAGACATGCCAAGAAGTTCAAGTTCTTCACGCGGTGCATTTTCGAAGAATCTGTTTCACGATAAAGGCAGAACGCATGATCTCGCTGTTTTCAAAATTACTTGAAAACGGCTAGGAATCAGAGAAAACCATCTACATGAAAAAGTTTCGCATTTTCCGTAGCTTTTCAACGGTATATTATTTGCCCCATTCCGATAAAGTTTGTAGAAATTATGGCAAAAATACATTTTAGCCATTTTCAAAATTGACTTTAAACCGTAAGGAATTGGGAGAAACAATATATACCAAAAAGTTTCGCCTTTCCTCAAGCTTTCCAACGCCATATCATTTGCTGCATTTGGATGCACGGTTAAAAAATTAGCTCAAAAATATGAACTCAGTGGAACTTATACCGTTTTCTAAATTACTTTTAAACCGTTCAAAATTAGAAAAAACTTTCAACATGGAAAAGTAGCGCATTTTCATTAGCTTTCCAACAACATATCATTTGCCTCAATTGGAATAGCCGTTTAGAAGTGGCATCGAAAATACGAACTCGGCTGTTCGGTTTGCGAAATTTTACGATTTTCCAAATTACTCTTTAACCATAGGGAATTAGAGAAAACTATCAACATGTGGAAGGAGCTGTTTTGCAGCAACTTTCCAATGCCATATTATTTGCCTCATTCCGATAAACGGTTTAGAAATGCGATCGAAAATACTATTCATGTTTTTTGTATGAAGAAAAAACGTTTTTCAAAACTGCTCTTAAACCGCTTACATTTTGCCAAAAATTTAACTTGGGTCATGATACTCGTGTCCATAGCTTTCCAATGGTATATGACAAGCCCCATTTAGGCAATGTTGGCGGAAGTTCAACCTAGCACAGGGGGAAGTTCAGGTCGAACGACGCAGGCAGTAAAATTGCAAAAGACGCAAGTTCATCACGACCCGAGAGCAAAATCCGCCAATGAGTGAGATTCCTATTTAAAACGGGCATTTAGTTGCTAAAAACCGTTTCTAGATTACACTTACATCATATAGAACACGACTGACCAGAATAATTCGCTCGGGGAGACACGGTTGCGAAGATAGCCCGAAGGTCCGGCTCGTACAGAGAGAAGTTCAGGCTGTGTAACTCAGGAAGTTCAGGTTGTGATCAGAATAATATTCTGATCCCGTGATCAGAATAGTGTTTATATATATATATTACAATAATAATAATAATAATAATAATAATAATAATAATAATAATAATAATAATAATAAAGCTTGGATTGACTCCGTCGTGTTCACCGTCGTTTTTTAGATCTGGCCCACCTGGTCCTGTGTGTGCGTGTGTTTGAATTTAGAAAAAAAAAGAAAAAAAATTGGTCACAGCTGGGATTTGAGCCCTGGTCTACTGGATGTGTGCAAACGCATCAGACCACTCAGGCTGGGCTCGTGAGTGTGATAACATAGGCGTCTGGCTGTTTAAGAATAGAAGGCGATGCGTACTTGGGCCGAGACATTGGGCACGGGCGTGCTGGGCCGGCCGACTGCCCATTGGGTGCAGGCTGGAGGCTGTTTTTCATATTTGTTTACTTATTAAATAGTGCCACCTTGCTATTTTACATAAAATTTTACCAGTTTATATACGTTCTTAGGTTGTCAAATATCAAGGAGCTGCTTCAGAAATTATGCAAAGAATATGGCATGAATAAGACTTGTGCTTAGCGAAACAGATGAGGGGGAGAGCAATAGATATTATGCATAATTAAGCCAGCAAGAAAGCAAATAGACATTAATTGCATGAGAAATAAAGAAGGAAGGAGAAAGGAAAGAGAGAGGAAGGAAATAAACGGTAATTACGTGAAGCCGGCAAGAAAGGAAATAGACATTGCATGAGAAATAAAGAAGGAAATAGACGGTAATTATTGTGGGCGCCATATTAATCGCATGAGTAATTAACAGGCCGACAATTGGGATTCGTCACATGCATGATATAAGGAAAGAAAGAAAAATAAAATAGGCACTAATTGCATGAGAAATAAAGAAGGAAAGAGAGAGGAAGTAATTAGATGGTAATTACAGATTTTTTTGAAGGAGGTGCGGGAATCAATGGCAAGCGTGTAGTGCCCTCATTTATATCTTATGAATAAAAATGATGTGACATCTTTTTCCTGCATGGTCCTCACTAAATTCAGGCCATTTTTTCTTTCGTTGCAACAGACAGCGTGACATGTTTTCATTGCACTTATAATCCTTACTAAATTTGCGCCAAATTTATAACACATTGAACATTATGTTTGTGTATACAGTCCTCGCTAAATTTATGTCAATTGTTTCTACCATTGTAACCCACGGGCATATATACTGTTTTTTTATATTTATATAAATGGAGGTATAATCTTATTGGTCCTCCCATTTCGTATGTCCATGGCATTTCTTCATACTGAGCTAGGCTATTCTACTGATCATCTGTCCTGGGGCACTTGGCCTCTGCCCCGTTGGTCCGCGTAACGTTCCACCAATAGAAAAAATAGTGCCCTCCCAACCTATCCGTGCGACCCGGCCCAACAAATCAAACCCACCATCCTGTTTAGGAGATGAGGCAAAAATAGTTGACCATGACTGGAATCAAACTCGCAACCTCCACTGTTTTTTGTGTTGATCGTGTTAGCCCGCAAAAAAAGGTGTTGATTGTTTAAACTAAAGTTAAATTTGGTGGTTGTTTGTGTCCTTCATAGACTGGTACTAAACTATTATGATGTAAAATTCGGATAACACAAACACAAGGCACAAGCATTAGATTGTGCAGATGTGGCCGGGATCTCAAACGCGACCGTTCGTTGGTTGTCCATGCAGGCAATGCAATTCTTTATTGGTTCCAAACTTGGGTGGAACGTTCGTGGTGTAGTGAACATCGTGACCGACAATGATGATAAAGAAAAGAAATGGCAACAAGGATGGAGGAAGGATGGAGGCACTAGGGGTGATAATTTGTTTCTCCTGTTGCAACGCACGGGCACTTTTGCTAGTTAGGCCTAAACATGTTTAGTACTAATCCCCCTAAATAGCCACTGACCAATGGGCCCACACTAATTATCTGGCTAAATAACCCTTTACAATATGTATGAGTCTATTGCAGGCGGGTTCCACCACTAACTAAACCTATTTAATTAAAATCTATTAAATATGTGTCAATACCAGTTGGGCCCCACAACCCATTTTGACCAGTCAATTGCTGACTGGGCAGTTGACCTGGTCCCACTATCAGCCCCATACCCACTCTGTTAGGTGCACTTAGCATTTATCCATTTAATAAGTTTGAAATAAAATAAATCCAGTAAAATGAGAAAATGATTTAAACATTGGAAATTCATATAAAAAAATCCATAACTCTAATGTCAAACACCTTGCCACCGTTGCCACCGTCGCTCGGCCGCTAACATTGAGATACATGGTTTTTAAATTCTAGTAAATAAAAAACGTGTCTAAAATTTATGAAACTTGACATGCTATCATGGAACGGCATCAACATGCCGTGGTAAAAATATTGTCCCATTTGGGGCAGGTTGTGGTATAAGCTTCCCACAAACCAGAGCTTCTCACAACAAGCCTCATGGTTACGCTAGGGAACGTTTAACCTTTCTGGACGAAACAATATCCGTTGCCTCTTCTTGATTTCAATTTTTTCTAGTGTCAACATAGAACAACAGGAGTGTTGTGTTAAATTTTGGAAATTTTCGGGGTTCGTTTGGACATTTTTATACATTAACTGAGTTTTCTATGCATTTATGTGCATAATTCAAATTTGAACTATAGGCACATGCTCCAGTGCATATAAATTGGTTTAAAAATCAAATGTGTGTCCTTGGTTGCATGCTTAGGTCCCATGCAAGAAATGGGAATGAACGTCAAACACCTTGCCACCGTCGCTCGGCCGCAAACATTGAGATACATGGTTTTTAAATTCTAGTAAATCCAAAACTTGTCTGAAATTCATGAAACTTAGCATGCTATCATGGAACGGCATCAACATGGTGTGGTAAAATTTTTGTCCCATTTGGGGTAGGTTTGGGTATAAGCTTCTCACATACCAGAGCTTCTGACAACAAGCCTCATGGTTCCGGTAGGGAATGTGCCTCCTTGGTGGATGAAACGATATTCGTTGCCTCTTCCTGTTTTCAATTTTTTTCCTAGTGGCAACATAGAGCCACAGGAGTGTCATGTTAAAATTTGCAATTTCGGGGTTCGTTTGGACATTTTTATACATTAACTGAGTTTTCTAGGCATTTTATGTGCATAATTCAAATTTGAACTACATGCACATGCTCCAGTGCAGAAAATGGGTTGACATATCAAATGTGTGTCCCTGGGTGCATGCTTAGGTCCCATCAATTTCAAACACCAAGGAACTGTTGATTGCTGGAAAAACGTTGAGATACTTTGTTTTTAAAATCTAGTAAATCAAAAACTCGTCTAAAATTCATGAAACTTGGGATGCTATCATGGAATGGCACCCGACATGCTGTGGTATTTTTCGTGTCCATTTTGAGAGGGCGCACTCGAATAACAGCCAACAAAGGCATTTTGAAACAAATAGCTGCCACTTTAACATCTCAAATGTTTTGTATAATTTAAATCGTGTGCGTTTTGTTAGCCATTCACGTGACGCCATGCGTCACTCTTTTAATGGCTAGGAGGTGCAGTGCAGACAGCTGCTTGACTGAACGGGAGGCATGCGAGCGCAGGCTGACCGACAGGCATGCAAACATTTTAAATAGAACACCCGTATGCAAACCGACAGCGTCCCCAGGAAGCCAAGGGAAAATGTGCCGAGCAGGATTTGTGCAGCTCTTGATTGCAAACGTTTTTGATAGAACACCCGTATGCAAACCGACAGCTTCCCCAGTAAGCTAAGGGAAAATGTGCCGAGCAGGATTTGTGCAGCTCTTCATCGCAAATGTTTTAGATAGAACACCCGTATGCAAAGTGAGAGCTATGGTCTTCCCCAGTAAGCTAAGGGAAAGTTCGCCGCAGAGGATTTGTGCATCTCTTCAACGCAAACGGTTCAGATTGAATAAGGTATGCAAAGCGAGACTTCGCCGCTAAGCCAAGAGAAAATCTGGCACACATGATTTGTACATCCCTTAAACGCAAACGTTTTTTTTCGGATGATCTGTGTGCAACCACATATAGACAATTTGACAGATTTGCATCTGTCATATTGGATATATTGCTATTTGTCAAACTGGAATGATTGACATTTGTTGATCTAGTAACATTGCCCTTTGTCAACCTTGTAACCCTGGCATTTGTCAAAATATGCAGCTAAAAATCACTAGCACTATCTAATTTTTGCAACTAAAATTTAGTAATTAAGCATAAATTTCATTCATAAATTAAGCCGTCGTTCTTTATACAAACAGTTCAACTCGCCAGCTGAACTGACCAAACTTTTCCCCAATTGTTGCCAAACACATACTTAAATAGCTAGTTCAACTATATATACTAGCTAATTTTAAGTACGTTGTACAGTTCAACCACATCTATAGTCAGATCAACTGAACAAAATAGCCCCTAAATACTAGTACTACTACAGAGGGGCTTTGTACTACTTCCAGCAGCCTCTCCTCTGCCGAGCGCGCTCAGCAAGAGGTAGAGGAGGAGGAGCCTACCGACGAGCTGGACAACTGCAATACAGTGACTGCCGCTGCTGCACCTTCAGCGACGCTCACCTCGAACGCCCTCTGTCGCTCTAGACGACCTCTCTCAAAGCGTCAGGACTCCTTGTAGATCTCCTGATTGCTCGCCTCTGCGGTGGCGTGTGCTGCGGCCACGGCGGGGGTAAGGCTCTTTGGGTGCTCGACGAGGCACTCCTCCTTCTCCCGCATGAACTCGATGTAGCACGCAAAGTCGATGACGCTTGTGCGGGCCTCCACCTCCGCCTCCCGCCTTCAGGCGGCAGTGATGGAGCGGGTGATGACCCCAGCGGTCGACGGTGGGCTGGCGGCCACGACGGCCGACGATGGGGTGGCGGCCACGACCACCACCTCCCGCCTTTGGGCCGACGTGGCGGAGCGGGTGATGGCCATGGTAGCCGACAGTGGGGTGGCGGCCACGACGGCCACCTCCCGCCTTCGGGCCGCGGTGGCGGATCGGGCGATGGCCCTGGCTTTCGACGGTTGTGTGGCGGCCACGGTAGCAGATGGTGGGGTGGTGGCAACAGCGGCCAGAAACAGCTACCGACGGGTAGCGGCGGCGGAGCGTGTGGTGGGTGTTCCGTGCACACCCAACAGGGACGCCACGTGCACTACACTACGCCGGGGACTGCGCCGCCGCCGCGGTGTAGCCTCCCAGCTGGAGATGTCCTTTGATGACGGCGGAGTGGCTGAGCGACGATGATGGACTGGTGCCATTGGCGATTGTGGGAGAAGGAGACGAGATAAGCTACAGGGAGGGAGGGGAAAATGCGACGCAGGACTCGCCGGCCGTGAGGGTTTATATAGCAGGCCGGTAAGCATTGGGATTTTGGGGGATTTCACCGAGTCGGGCGGGAAGCTAGCGCGGGAACCTGCATGGTTGCGCGAGATCGGGCTCACCGACAATTCATTGGTGCCACTTCGAGCCATTGTTTGACCAAAAGAACGCCCATGCGTGCTGCTCAAGCTTGCGCTCGAAGCCGTCTATGGCAGCGGGGTGACAAGAAGTGCGAGAGAAGGACAAAAGGACACGTACACATATGGTTAATAAAAAACAAATGTTTGCGATTTAATTACCTACTACCCCCGTCCTGGTTTATAAGTTGTCTTTCTATTTTTGTGCCAAATTTTGACTAGAGATTTAACTAATAAAATACGAATGCATGTTGCCAAAGATTATCTCGTTGGATTCATATTTGAACATAGTTTCCAATTATATAATTTTTATAACAGGCATTAACATTTTGTTAGTTAAATTTCAGGTCAAAATATGGCACAGAATATAAAGGGGACTAATAGACCAAGACGGAGGTAGTAGCACACGGCCGCTCTCTACGCAGCATCGCAACTGCCGGCCGGCTTGTAGACGACCATTCCCTGCGTGTTCAACTACTCTATGTGTGTGGTTGCTCGCGGTTGAGGTGGCCGCAACGCGCTCTGATCGCATCCCGCCGCGCGTGCTCTGCTCTCGCGTCCCTTCGGGCGCTCTGCCCTCGTCCCTCCACGTGCATTGCCAGTGTTTGGGGCCGGCGCACGATCATGTACGTTCGCGCTTCCATTATGCATGCGGTTGCGCCGGCGCGGCGCCACGATGCAGTTACCCGCTGCAAAAACTGCCATGCGGACGGGCCGAGAATCTAGGCCGCCCGGACCCCATTTATTCTTGCGGCCATTTACCTTCATCTCTCACACCACACGACACAATAAGCACACCCATGGCGACACATACAGAGAGGACATCCAGCGGTTCCAATGGCACTCCCCGTTGATACGTATCCAACGTATCTATAATTTTTACTTGTTCCATGCTGTTATATTATCATTCTTGGATGTTTTACAATCATTATATAGCAACTTTATATCATTTTTTGGGACTAACCTATTGACATAGTGCGCAGTGCCAGTTGCTATTTTTTTCTTGTTTTTTACTTCGCAGAATATTAGTACCAAACGGAGTCCAAACGTAGCAAAACTTTTTGGAGAATTTTTCTGGATCAGAAGACACCTGTTGGGCCAAAGAAGTACCAGAGGGGGCTCCGAGGGGAGCACAACCCACCTGGGCGCGCCTGGGGGCCCAGGCGTGCCCTGGTGGGTTGTGCCCACCTCGGCCGCCTCCCGCACCGCCTCTTTGCTCTATAAATACCCCGAAAATCCAAAAACCTGAGGGGAGTCGAAAAAACACAATTCCAGCCGTGGCAAGTTCCAGAACCACCATATCCAATTTAGACACCATCACGGAGGAGTTCATCATCCTCATTGGTGCCTCTCCGATGATGCGTGAGTAGTTTAGATCTACGGGTCCGTAGTTAGTAGCTAAATGGCTTCCTCTATCTCTTTTGATTCTCAATACAATGGTCTCTTGGAGATCTATTTGATGTAACTCTTTTTGCGGTGTGTTTGTTGGGCTCTGATGAACTTTGAGTTTATGATCACATCTATTTATCCATGAAAGTTATTTGAGTTTCTTTGATCTCTTATATGCATGATTACTTATAGCCTCGTATTTCTTCTTTGAATCTTTGGTTTAGTTAGGCCAACTAGATCGATTTTTCTTGCCATGGGAAGAGGTGCGCTCTGTGATGGGTTCGGTCGTGCGGTGTTCTTTCACAGTGACAGAAGGGGCAGCAAGACACGCATTGATCGTTGCTATTAAGGATAACAAGATGGGGTCTATTCCTACATGAATAGATCTTGTCTACATCATCTCATCATTCTTATTGCATTACTCCATTTGTCCATGAACTTAATACACTAGATGCATGCTGGATAGCGGTCGATGTGTGGAGTAATAGTAGTAGATGCAGGCAGGAGTCGGTCTACTAATCTTGGATGTGATGCCTATATAATGATCATTGCCTGGATATCGTCATAATTATTTGAAGTTCTATCAATTGGCCAGCAGTAATTTGTTTACCGCCGTATGCTATTTTTCTCGAGAGAATCCACTAGTGAAATCTACGGCCCCCGGTTCTATTCTTTATCATATTTGCTTTGAGATCTATTTTTATTTGCTTTTGTTTTCAGATCTATTATTCTAAAAACCCAAAAATACCTTGCTGCACTTTTTGTTTATTTATTTTATTTTGTTTTATCATGAGATCTATTTATCCAAAATCATACAAACCAATCTATCTTACCCGAGAGGGATTGACAACCCCTCTTACGCGTCGGGTTGCAAGTATTTATTCTTTGTTTTTAGGTACTGTTTACATAGTGTTGCTTGGTTCTCCTACTGGTTCGATAACCTTGGATTCATACTGAGGAAAATACCTACCATAGATGTGCTGCATCATCCCTTCCTCTTCGGGGAAATACTGACGCGGACACGAGCCATCAAGAAAGGATTTCTGGCGCCGTTGCCGGGGAGGATCAAGTCAAGATAGTCTCCCGACAACTCGACAATTTATGGCACCGCTACTGGGTAGATATCATCAACATCTATCAGGTTCCTAATCACAAATCTCATCTCCTTGCAATTTACATTATTTGCCATTTGCCTCTCATTTTCATCTCCCCCACTTCACAAAAATTTGCCGCTTTATTCACCCTCTTTTTTCCGTTCGCCATTTTTCTCACCAGATCTGTTTTTGTTTGCAATCTTATTTACGTAGTCACGATGACTCAAGAAAACACCAAGTTGTGTGATTTTTCCAATACTAACAACAATGATTTTATTAGTGTAGGATCGAAAGTAGGTCTAGAGGGGGGTGATTAGACTACTGGACCAAATAAAAATCTAGCCTTTTCCCAATTTTATGTCTTGGCAGATTTTAGCAACTTAGCACAAGTCAAGCAATCAACCTACACATGCAATTCTAAGAGTGTAGCAGCAGAAAGTAAAACATTGCATATGAAGGTAAAGGGAAGGGTTTGGAGAAGGCAAACGCAATGTAGACACGAAGATTTTTGGCGTGGTTCCGATAGGTGGTGCTATCGTACGTCCACGTTGGTGGAGACTTCAACCCACGAAGGGTAACGGTTGCGCGAGTCCACGGAGGGCTCCACCCACGAAGGGTCCACGAAAAAGCAACCTTGTCTATCCCACCATGGCCATCGCCCACGAAGGACTTGCCTCACTCGGGTAGATCTTCACGAAGTAGGCAATCTCCTTGCCCTTACAAACTCCTTGGTTCAACTCCACAATCTTGTCGGAGGCTCCCAAGTGACACCTAACCAATCTAGGAGACACCACTCTCCAAAAGGTAATAGATGGCGTGTTGATGATGAACTCCTTGCTCTTGTGCTTCAAATGATAGTCTCCCCAACACTCAACTCTCTCACACAGATTTGGCTACGGTGGAAAGATGATTTGAGTGGAAAGCAACTTGGGGAAGGCTAGAGATCAAGATTCTTGTGGTTGGATTGGATGTCTTGGTCTCAACACATGAGTAGGTGGTTCTCTCTCAGAAAATGAGTAGTGGAAGTGTAGGCACGTTCTAATGGCTCTCTCTTGAATAGAGAAGGGGGTGGAAGGGTATATATAGCCTCCACACAAAATCTAACCGTTACACACATTTGACCCAACTCGGTCAGACCGAATAGAAGAACTCGGTGAGACCGATTTAGTTCAAAATTTGAACGTTAGGATTTTCGGTGGGACCGACATGATCAACTCGGTGGGACCAATGCACTAGGGTTAGAGCAAAACCTCATCTCGGTGTGACCGATTGCTTGAACTCGGTGAGACCGATTTCAACAATGAGCAAACAGAGAGTTGGTCAGGCAAACTCAGTGGGACCGATCGCTCCTTTCGGTGATATCGAAACATTATGAAAGGTAAACAGAGAGTTTGCATTGCGAACTCGGTGGGACCGATCGCTCATTTCGGTGAGACCGAAATGTTACGAAGGGAAACAGAGAGTTTGCAATCCCATCTCGGTGAGACCGAAATCCCTATTGGTGAGACCGAACTGAGTAGGGTTTCTGGCTATGGCTATGTCAAAAGAACTCGATGGCGCCGGATAGATCAAATCGGTGGGGCCGAGTTTGACTTTAGGTTTAGGACATATTTGGAATTGAGAAAGTGGTTGAGGGCTTTGGAGCGTATCACTAAGCATTTTGAGCAAGTAGACCATTAAGCAACACCTCATCCCCTTTTAATAGTATTGGCTTTTCCTATGGACTCAATGTGATCTTGGATCACTAAAATAGAAATGAAGAGTCTTGAGCTTTTGCCAATATTTGTCCTTAGCATTTTGAGGGGTCCACATCTCTAGTCCATGTGCCATGCCAATCATTGAACTACCTAAAATATTTAACTTGAATGGATATTAGTTCAATGGGCTATATGTTGTTATGAATTACCAAAACCACCCAGGGATTAGTTGCACTTTCAATCTCCCCCTTTTTGGTAATTGATGACAACATATAGATCAAAGCTTCGACAAATGGTAATATGAATGAAATATATCATCGCTTTGAGAAGTATGTGATAAGCAAGAGGTCCCCCTAAATTTGTGCATTATTTAAAATTTGCTTTTGAATGCAAATGCACAATCGATTAGGATCATGGGTTACTCTTCCATGTCACATACATCTTGGTGGAGCGCTCAAAATGATAGAATATAAATAGCATGCACTCAACACCAAGGCAAACATGATTGATCATACACTAGTAATAAGATATCATCATTCAAGCACACATTAAAGCATAATATGATCAATCACATGATCATAAGAGTATCTCACACACAAGCACGAATATTGTAGCAAACAAACGAGCAAATAACAAGTAGCAAGAGAGGCAAACAAAGCAAAACACACACTCTCTCGAAGCCTATGATCTATACACTTTCTCCCCCTTTGGCAACAAGTTACCAAAAATCTTGAAAATGCATAGTGCTATGCGGCACGCTAAGCACGATCTCCGGGAGCTCCGGTGTGTGAAGATGGCATGGAGAGGACAGCATCTGCAAAAGCTTCCGATGATGGTTGAGGAACTGGAGGAGTTGCAACTGGAGGGGCAACTGGGGCAGTGGCTGCAGGTGCTGAAGTGGTGGCTCTTGTGTCACTGACTGGCACATCTACAGACCTGTTGGCTCTAGGCACTCTCTAAAATGCCTCTGGGGTAGCTCTTCCTCTCCTGTCCTCTACTTCTTCTTGAAGTTGCTCAACTGTGGTCTGAATTTCTGTGACCTTCAAGTCTAGATCATAAAATTTTGTTTCAATGATCCTCTCAAGACTCTCTTGATTTTGAGTCAGGGTGGCTAGTCCTTTCTCAATTCTCATAGTGGCCTCAAGCAGATAGCTAAGCTGATCCTGCTTGGTCATGAGATTTACAGCTGAGACATCTGGAGTCTTGGAAGTCTTTGCAGCCTTTGCTTTTCTCTCTTCTCCTGAGCCTCCACGGATGTAGGATGTGATGCATCCATGACAACAACATTGTCCTCAAAGTCTATCCTCAGGGGAAGGTGCTCTCTGTCTAGCAGATATGTGCCAGTGCCCATCTTGGAGTTAATGAGCATCTAAATGTGTGGGGCATATCCACATGACCTCTTCTGATCTGCTGCAGTCCTCTTAATTGTTTCAACAATCAAGGTCATCACCTTGAACTTCTCTGGCACATCAAACATAAGTAACAAGTTGATTGAGTGCCCTCTGATCATCCTGTCATCTCCTGATTTGGGCAACAAAGTATGCCTCAGTATAGTGTTGATTGTAGGCAGCCCTGATAGCAGATAGTAAATGGACGCAAACTTGTGAGTCGCCAATGCAGCATCTGGAATTTCCTTGTACATGTGAGCCATGGAGTTCTGATCTTTCCTGGGCTTGGCATAGACATCTGTGTCATCTTCACTTTCTTCAGGCGCATTGATCAGCTTGGCCCACTCTGCAATAGATGATTGGTATCTTGTACCTTCAGTCATCCAGACTATCTTGCCATCTGGGTAAAAATGTGCAGTGGAATAAAATTGCATCACCATCTCATCATTCCATTTGGTCAATTTCTGACCAACAAAAATGTCAACTCCATTCATTCTGAAGCTCTCATGAACTCCAGGGAAGTAATCTTCATTGTCATTAATGAACTTCCAGTCGACCCATCTCATGTCACTTACTATGGGCTTCTTGTCCAAAAGAACTGTCTTATAGAAGTCCTGCTGCTCCTTGGTGTGAAACCTGTAATCCACAGCAGTCCTTCTCCTTGTAGCATAGGGGTCTGTCTGTCTCCATAGTCTGAGACCTGCATCTTTTCTCACTTTCATGTTCTCTGCTATTGGATGAGTGTCATCATGGTCTGGAATTTTTGGCTTGAGTTTCCTAAGCACTTGTTGCTCCTCATCTTCTTGAACTTTAGGCACTGGGGCCTTGTTCTTCTCTGTAGCTGAGATATTTCTTGTGCTTCTCTCGGGTGTTGTTGGCTTTGGGACTTGAGCTTGGGCAGATGGCTTTGGAGCTGTCTTGGGCTTAGATGAATCAGCCCTAGACTTAATAGCATCTCCCATCAATTTATGAGATTTCTGAGCTGGTGCAGCATCTTCTTCCTCATCATCTTCATCTGGATCTCTCATCATTGATGATCTGCCAATCACTCTGGCCATGGTCTTCTTGACCCTTTCCTTCCTTTTCTTGCCTCCAGCAGCCTCTTCTTCTCTTTGTTTAGCAGTGAACTCCATAGTTTCCTGAGTGGAGGCTCTGGTTTTTGACATAGGCACTCTCTTGGCAGGAACTTTCTTCTTCATGCCAGGCTTGATGGCAGCAGCAGCAACTGCATACTCCTTCTTGACTACCTTCTTCTTTGAGGTGACCTCCTCATCAACCACAAAGTCTTCATCTTCAGAATCTGAGGTTCTCTTCTTCCTTTGCCTAGTTGCAGCCTTCGGCAAGTTGCTTGGGGTGCTTCTGCTACCCTCATCATAGCTGCTACTGGAGGGACTAGTGCCCTCACTAAGATTTGCTTGCTCCTCTGACCTGTTCTGGCTGTCACTATTGTCTGACATCTCTGACACAGAAAGCTGACCCTGTGAATAGATAGGTTGAGATAGAGTGGATAAGCATCACAAAGTACTGCCATTTTGCAAAACAAATGAGTCAGAAACTTAGTTTTAGTTTTCTACAGAAAGCATTTCGGAGCTACCGATATTACAAACTCGGTGACACCGAAGCAGCTTTAGAGTCTAAACATGTGAAATTGGTCAGACCGAGACACAGTTTGGTGACTCCGAGATGCTAGGGTTTCACAAAGAAATGAACTCAGTCACACCAATTGGTATGTTTCGGTCAGACCGAAAAATACTTGTGCTATGGCCTGAGCCAAATCGGTGAGACCGAAATCCTAATATCGGTCGGTCCGAGATGAGTTCGGTGGAAACCTAAACCTAAATTTTTGCATCAAATCTAATCTAACAGAGTTTCTAGTGGATAGAGTAGTCTCAAACGTGGAAAGAATATAGGCATTGATCTTTGTGCTCGGAATCGGAGTGGGGAAGGCACAAAGGGATGAGTACATACCCTAACTTGGCGATGAACTCGCTACGGCGACAATGGCGGTGAAGATTCCCGTTGACGGCGGCGAAAACCAGCGGCAGGAGGACGCTGGCGACGAGGAGACGATCCGGAGACCTTGAGTCGGCAGAGCTGGATGGCGCGGGCGAAGCATTTGGAGGAATTTCCAAATTTTTAGCCCGTGGGTATATATGTCCAGTCACTGTCGGTGTGACCCAGTGGAATGACTCGGTGGCACCGAGATGCAGAATCGCAAGCGGTTGCTACAACTCGGTGTGACCGAAAGGTTCAAATCGGTTGCACCGAGATTAAAACTTAGATCAACTTAATGAACTTGGTGTGACTGAATGGGATGGATTGGTCAGACCGAAATGCACTAAGAAGTTTTGCAAGTTAAGTCTATGACGAATCGGTGGCTCCGAGTGCTCCTCACTTGGAGGGTCCAAATATGACTTGATCAAACTTTGTGATGTAGCATGAATAGAGTTTGAGACGAGAAAAGCATAGATAGCTAGAGGGAGTACTGAGGCATTCTTGTCCATCCATTTGGCAGAAAAAAGAAAAACCAATCAATCAAAACAACAAATGGATGTCCTCGAATGGAGAAAAATTATGCATCCAACATGCTCACACAATAAGATTGCAAATGAAATATGTGTCAAAGCATGCATAAACACTCTAGCATCTATCAAGCAATTGGCGATGACTAGGTCATCTATATATGAGTATATTGACTTAGGAGTCAAATGAGAACATTTGATCATAGGTCATACTCATCGTTTAGGCACAAGTGGGGTTACCACTTTTACATAAAGCATTGCTGTGTTCACACCATTAGAGTTGCTTTAGCTCAATTCTTAGAGTAAAGCTCCCCCTAGATGTGATATCCCCCCTAAGAGGGATGAACTAACCTTGGGTTTTGTCGATGATGACTTCATGTAGATGTTGAAGATGTGGATGCTCAATGTTGATGTAGATCATTTGGAGCAATCCATTGGAGTGAGTTGCACTTTCAATACCT